>CM038678.1:623042323-623717441 GCA_021605205.1 Aegilops longissima
CTCGGTCTTCATTGAAGAGTCGGCGTGGCGTGCTTACTGCTATGACCAGCAACTCGTCGAGGGTAGTCGGCTCGTCGCGAAGAGTTTGTGCTTGAGGAGGTGCCTTCTCGGCACCCGGCGATGAAGTACTCTATGGCGAACCTCGTGCACCCCCTACGCATGAGGAATTACGAGCTCATTGTAGCGTGAGGTAGTCGTGAGTTGATTCATTGGGCCCTTGAACACACAAGGAGAGGCTGTCGGGGCTTGGGAGGCGCTTGTAGTGTCTTGGTGAAGTTGCGGATGAAGGCTTCCATGAAGTCCAGCCAGCTTTATTGGCTGTAAGGCTTGAGGCTGTTGAGCAGTCTGCGAGCGTGCCTTGGAGCATGAGGGGACATACTTCCGCGACAAGCAGCGCTGTTGCCGTTTGCTATCTTGACCGCAGATGGAGTAGTCGATCAATGGGTCTTCGGCTTCTGAACCGTTGTACTTGGGCGTGTCTCTTGGGACCGAGAACCCTTTGGGAAAGGGCTCGTCGCGGATGCGGGGGCCGAAGCAAGGCGTGCCGACATTGTCTTCTTCTTCTAGCACCAAGGATCGCGCTAGGCGGTCGATCCGACGGCGGGAGTCATTCTCGCCGACTCCTTCGCGGCGGCCTAGTCGGCCGCTGAGAGTCGGATGCGTGATAGGCGGCGGGGTGTGATATCTCTCCCCACGAGGCAGAGAAGGCGGGTTGCCTCGTCGCTCCACGGCTCGAGGGCGGCCTTCTGCGTCGCGCTCGATGGAGATTCGGGTCCGGCTGCGGCTAGCAGCCGGCTCCTTTTCTTGCCTTGCGTGGGTGTTGCCCGCAGTCGGCGTCCGTGACGTAGCGCCGTGCTCTGGGCATGGGGGAAGACTCTCAGCGCGGACGACGGCTTCATGCCGCTCTGCGGCCGCGTCGATCAGCTACTGGATGCGCCTGGTCATGTAGGGAAGCTCGTCAGCCCCTAGTCCATTCAGCTCTTCTACGGCCGCCTGGGCGGCGCGTAGGTTCTCAAGGGGCGTGGCATAGACTGGGCGATCTGCTCCCAGCATGTCGGCGATGTCTGCGCCACGCTTCTTGATGACGCCGATTCGGCTCGGCCCGTCGGCGGCGTGCCAAGCGGCCTTGATCGACTTCATGGTGAGCCTGGTGAAGCGTCTCATGGAAACTATCGTCGGCCCTCGCGGCGAGGCGAGGCAGCGTGCCTCCGGTGCCTCGGCGTCGGCGTCGGTCGAAGGGGACCGACAAGTCATGCAGCGCCCGCTTGCGGCGTCGTGGGCGTTCGCCCGAAGCGGCGTGGTGGTGATGACCCGCACCTCGGTGATGGCGCTGCCACAGGCTGTCGGCTCGAGGAGATGGTCGTTGAAGATCACTCGTTGGTGGGGAAGCGTCAGCGATGCCGTGTCGGTCGACAAGCATCGGTCGAGTCGAATAACCGACTCAAATCCGCGGCAGGCTCGCTGGAGGCGTGGAGTTGGTCGAGGAGGCTGCGAGGTGGCTCGGGGCAGCTTTGTGCCCACGTCGGATCTTGGGCTCGTCGGAATCTGAGCCTCGCCAAGAATATCGGCGAGCAGCTTCGCCCACGCAGCGTCGGCGGCTATGCAGCCTTGTCGAGAACAAGCGCCATCAGGCGTGCCAGGCTGGCTACGCTTCGGCGAGAAGGAAAAGGGTTCCGTCCATAACAGTTCTTGGACGACGGTGCACCTGGCCCCATGGTGGCGCCAAATGTCGGGGCGGTAGGTGCGACATATGCCAGCGGGTGGCTTATCATTGTAGGAGCCAATAAGACATCGCGGTGCACAGAAGCAGGATAAAGCGAAGACATGCTGCGCCGTGAATCTTACCCAACCGGGGCTCTCGGGAGATAATACCCCTACTGCTGCTCTGCGGGGTCTCGCATGATCACTAAGTTAACAAGTAGCTACAAAGGCTCCTTGAGCTGTTTGGCAAGAAGAAGAAGGGCAAGGCTAGCTCTCCTCTTCTGTCGTGGTATTCTCACGGGGGTGCTAGGCGACATATGCCCAAGGTGGCCGTGTGAGCAAGACTGCTGCCGGAATATCGAGGGGCAGGTATGCGAGTAGCAGCTAGTTTACCCAGATTCGGGGCTCTCGGAGAGATAACAACCCTACTCCTGCATATGCAGTATATATCTGGGGTGTACATCCCTGATACAAAGTGCTCTGAGCTATGTCTGAGATCCAGTCTGCCGTAGAGCACTGATCTAAGTATATGCATATGAGCATAGGTGTGTGTGTGTGCCGCATGTGCTGAGCATGCATGCGTGATGTGTGGGAGAGTGAGTCCATCCTGGATGGATGGATGCTCATATATATAGGGGGAGTTAGCTTAGGATGTAAGCCATGTAGGCATGGTAGCTAGCTAGCTAGTGGTATGGTGGGGGTGTCATCCTTGTCCCCTGGGTCACTTCATAAATAGTGCCAGGGGACAAGTGACACTGTACATGATCGCTGGGGTGTCACGTGAATAGTGCAAGATGCAGTCGTCGAGGTCGAGTCGCGTCGGGCTGCGGTTGACTTGGGAAGCCGGCTGGTTGGAGCAAGCCGGCAGCAGCCCGTCGGCTGGTGGTGCAGTCGGCGACCGATGGTCGGCGCCAGCGATCGGCGACCCGATGGTCGGCCGGCCGTGATCAGCCGGTGGAAGCGATTGGCGACTGCGATCGGCTTTGGTGGAGCAACCCGGACCAGGCAACCGGCAACCGGCGGGTAGTTGGACTGAGGGGCTTTGCTAGCCCCGATGTCTTGAATTATTGTCTCGCTGTCTTCGGGGTATCTGTGTCCAATTACTCCGACATCTTCCCTCTGTGTGGTGTCTAAAACTCTAAGAGATCAACCCTTTGCATGGGTGCCCTGGGGGGTTTATATAGGCCTACCCCTAGGGGTACAATGGTAATCCGGCTGGGCGTCGGCCCGAGCCGTCAGTGTCCATGTTCACCGGCTTCTCCACCAGCTGCTGGGGCCCGCCGACTGGTGGGTCCCGCCGGCTGCCGGCTTCCTGGTCGACAAGCAGGTCCCACCGCTCGGGGCCTTGTCGGGGGCTCGTTACTGTTGCCTCACTCTTGATGACGAGGGCTATGTCGAGGTAAGCATGGCTACAGTGCCGCCGCCTGGCGGGCGTTCACTATAGCCTTACCTCGTCTTGTCTCCTTAATGGGGTGCTTCCTTCGAGGGAGGGGCAAGCCCGACTCTTGAGGCGGCCATATCTCGAGCTATTTGGGGGCCAGGCCGCCTTGAGCGTCTCTCGTGAAGGGCCCGCCGCTGCGGGCTATCTTGACGACTGTCGTGGGTGACATCATGGTCAATATAGCATTGATCTTGCGCGGATTGGTGATAGCCACCCGTCTGGCGCCTTTGTGGCCATCGTGCTCGGGATTGGGGTGGCAAGCTTCACTGTACGCCCGTCTCATCGCCGTTATGTGGGTGGAGAGTTTGAGAGTGCGATCTTGGCACTTTGTTGGGGCGGGTTCTTGAGTCGGCCTTCTCGTGGCGGCTTCTTGAGTCGGCCATCTTGTGGCTTTCCTCTGTGGGTTTAGGGACGGGCCGCCTCCGGTAGCGGCTTGAGAGATAGCGGCCAAGGAAGGCGGCCCCGCCTGGATGCTTGAAGGCCCGATCGGCTGTAATTTTTCGAAGAGCGAGGGAGCCGCCTAGGCTACCCGTGGTCATTACTCCAACAAGAATGGCAATGCGCGCTCCCCGGCTTGGAGATGGGCGCCCCAGCGAGTCACGCAGCCATAAGCTTCGCATTTCCTTGAGAGTTTGCGGCGGGCTCATGTCTTCTATTGCCTTGACCTTCTCCGGGTTAGCCTCAATCCCACTGTGGGACACGAGGAAGCCCAGCAGCTTGCTGGAGGGAACGCTGAACATGCACTTCTCTGGGTTAAGCCACAGGTCTACCTCGCGCGGGCTTGCGAAGGTCTCCTCTAGGTCCTGAATCATGGTTCTCGCCTCCCGGGATTTTGCCACGATGTTGTCGACGTAGGCTTCAGCGTTTCTCCCGAGCTGCTGACCCAGGGCGATGTGCATCAGCCATTCGAAGGTCGCCCCTGCGTTACGCAGCCCGAACGGCATGCAAGTGTAGCAGTATACCCCGCACGGGGTCGGGAAAGTCATCTTCTCCACATCCTCCACTGCCATCTTGATCTTGTGGTAGCAGAGAAGCAGCGTCCGAAACCGGAGTCGCTTTTCGGTGGTGGAGTCGGCGATCTGGTCGATGCACGGAAGCGGGAACGGGTCTTGGGGACAGGCCTTGTTGAGGTTGGTGAAGTCGACACAATGCGCTCCTTCCCGCCTTTCTTTGGCACGACGATGGGGTTCGCCAGCCACTCCGGGTAACAGACCTCGCGAATGACACCTGTTGCCTCCAGCTTGTGGGTTTCCTGGATGATGAAGGACTGCTTCTCCATGGACTGTCGCCGCACCTTCTGCTTCACAGGGCACACATTGGGGCACACCCTTAAGTGATGCCCGATTACCCCCCTCGGGACCCCTACCAGCTGCTTGGTTTCCCAGGTGAATACCTCCTTGTTCGCGCGCACGAACTTCACCAATGCCTCCTCTTGATCTGGGTCGAGGTTGGCGCCTATGGTGAAGGTGGCTCCTAAGGTACTTGCTTCGTTTTGGCCCGATCTTGAGTGAACAGCTGCTTCTTCTTAGTCGGTGCGGCCTCCTTAGCTCCGAGGGTGGCCTCGTCGGCCGGGCGTGCTGCCGCGGCGGCCTTGAAGGCAAGCTTGAGTGTTGTTAGAGCCTCCTTGGTGTCCCCCGCCACGGTTAGGACACCGTTGCTCCTAGGCATCTTCATAAGGTTGTAGGCTGGATGGGTCGCCGCCATAAACTGAGCCAGGGCCAGGTACCCGAGGATGGCGTTGTATGGGAGGCCGATGCGGGTGATGTCGAAGTCGATCAGCTCGGTGCGGTAGTTGTCGTGAGTGCCGAAGGTCACAGGAAGGCAGATCTGCCCTAGGGGGCTGGTGGAGCCGCTGCCGACTCCGGAGAAGGGCCTGGTGGGACGGAGCCATTCATGCGGCACGTGAAGCAATCCGAAAGCTTCCACGGAGAGCACATTAAGGCCGGCCCCGCCATCAATGAGGGTCTTGGTGACGGCTACATTGGAGATGGCGGGCGTGCAAAGCATTGGGAGCACGCCCGAGCTGGCAATGGTGACGGGGTGATCCCCCGAGTGGAAGGTGAGGTCGGCCTTGGGCGCCGCCCATCCTGGAGGAGCTCCTTGCCACACAGAGGCGGCGCCGATCTGGCGGAAGAACTGCTTGGTGTGATGGTCCGAGAGTGGTGCTTGCAAGCCGCCGAGGAGGGTTGCGACAGCGACAGGCGCCGGTGCCGCAAAGCGCGCGACGAAGAGGCCGCGAAGCTCCTCCCAAGAGGCCACAGAGGATCCTGGGAGGGCGAGCAGCCAGGCGCGCGGTGCGCCAGCGAGGGCCATGGGAAACTAGTTGGCCATGACTTTGTCGTCGCCTCTAGCTTCCAGGACGGCCTCCTCGTATGCTAGCAGGAAGGCCGACGGATCCGCCACGCCGTCGTAGCACGGCGGCATCTCCGGCTTGAACTTGGGCGGCCACTGCACCCGCCACAAGGTGGGGGCAAAAGCTCTGAGCTCCCTGGCACCGTCGTGGGCGTCCGTTGACCCAGTCGGAGGAGAAACACCGACCATGGGGAAAGGACGGGGAAGCAGTGCCAGCGGAGGAGCGAACTTCGGCGCACCCCCTACCTGGCACGCAAAATGTCGGATTACGGGTTCCGGCAAAACCCTTGAGGTTCAAACTCTGGGGTGTGCACGAAGATCTCTGTCCCCCTAGCTCACTGTAACGCCCCGGATACAACTTTCCATATTCGTAACTCCAACTCTTGCCTTTTCCGGAGATGTGATATGTTATTTCCTCCGTGGTTGGGTTTTGTCTTTTGTTTTGCATTGTGTTCATGTCATGCATCTCATCTCATAGCATCATGCGCATTGCATCTGCATGTTTTCATAAAACTCGTAGTCGTTCGCAGTTGCCCTTTCTCTCTTTGCCTCCGTTGACCTCTCTCGGACCCTGCAGCGTCCGTAAGCAGTCCGAACCCGACCGGGCAGTCATAGCCATTGGATCCGGATCATTGCCAAACATCTCCTTTTCTTCTTTGGACTCCCTAGGTTATTTTTCTCGACCGTCCAGGCCTAAATCGTGAGGGTCTAACCTAATTCCATTTCTCTATATATTAGTCCAACCCTAGACCAATCCCTACAATCTAGCCTCTTGTCCCATCAGTCCAATCCCGCCGCCGCAACCCACCTACCTTTCTTCCTCAGGATCCCCTCATTCCACCGATCCAATCCCACCAACCAGAACCAGCCCAAAGCTTCCACTCGATCCGTCGCCTCCTTGCTCGGGAGAGCAAAGGCTCGACCCAAAGCCCAGCGCCTCGTGCCTCCTCCTCCTTGGTCACAGGCCGCGTCCGGCGCGCCTGCAGTCTGCCGTCGTCGTCCGCCCATGAGCCAGCAGCTGCAGCCCAGGCTCCTGCTTCTTTCCCGGCGGCGTCCGAGGCCGCAGCCTCCTCGTCCACGACCACCTCACCTTGCCGGAGCACAACACCCTCGGAGCCCCAAGTCCCGTGCCCTTTGTCGCCTCCCGAGCTCGTCCTCCTGTGGATCCCCTCGATCCCCTGCTTTGCCGCGTCTGCCTCCCGCTCCAACCTCGTCCTCCAGCAGCTCCGAACGCCGCAGATGAGCCCCGTGCCTTCCCTTTCTTCCTCTCCCGTTCCTCTCTTCTCTCTTTCTCAATGCTCTCTCTCTCTCTCTGTTGCAACAGGGAACCGAGCCGCCATGTTCGTCGCCCTTGATTTCCCCGCCAGGAGACCGACTGCAGCCTCCTCGACTTGGATCACGCCCATGGGAGCTGCTCCGCTCCTCGCCCGAACCAGCAGGCCGTCCTCACCGCCCTTCCCCTTTTCCCTCCTTCGCTGAAGCTCTCTGTCTCACTGGACTCCCTCTCTTTTCTCTGAAACAACAGCGCTATGGATGCCGCCCCAAGCTTCGTCGCCGGTCGCCTCCGTCCCGCCTCCGGTCAGATCCGGCGCCCCCGTGGCCGGATCCGCCTGTCCCCGTCTGTTCCTGGCCGCCGTTTCCCTCCCCCGCCGCTGCAAGTCCCACGTCTTGCCTCCTTTGACTACTGCCTCTGCGTCGAGCGAGGCCAGGCAACCGCGCCGCGTTGACCGCATCGTCAACCCGCCCGAGCGGGTCGACCTCCTCCCTGGCCGCATCGCCAAGGCCCAACAGCCGCATCCAGATCCGCCGGCCTGCGAATCCCTCTGGTCCTGTTGGCCTTTGAGCCCATGGTGAGCAGCCCAGTCGATCCAGATTTTGGCCCGATATGTTTTTTTTCCTGGTCCTGCGAATTTAGCATTATCCCAGGATTTACCAGTTTTGTAGTAAAGTCCCTAGTCTTCATGCATATAATAACTCATTAACCGTGCATCGGATTAAAATGTTTTAAATATGTAAAAGGCTTAGAATTTTGTCTAGTTTCATAATATGCCACTCTCATCCATGTTTAAAATGTTTAACATTGCTGTTTGCATTAATTTGCATAAATGCCATGTTAAAATGATTTATTTCATAACTAAATAACCGTAGCTCGGATTTAAATAAATTATATATGTAAATGGGGTATAAAAATGCATAGGTTAACATGGTAGCATCACTTTGCATGTTTAACAACTCTAAAATTGTGTTTAGGGCAGAACAGTACCAAATCTAAAATATGCACATGAGGATTTTCCGGAATTGTTGTTTGTTGTTCCGGCCTCACTTAAACTTGCCTAAATAGCTAGTTTAATTATGCTTCATCTCTTGCCATGTTTAATAACATTTAATATTGTTGAGTACCTAAATGAGAGAGAACTAAATAATTGATGTGGTGTTTCGTTAATATGCAACTCGTTGCATATTGAGCTCCATTTAACTTGTAGTTTTGTTTGTGCATATTGCCATGCCATGCTATTTAAACCGGGCATGCATCATACTTGTTTGTGCATCATACTTGTTTGTGCATCATGACATGTTTATGCTTGTGTGTTTACTATGTTGTTTGTTTGTTTCCGGGTTGCTTCTCTCGTTAGCTTCGGTTTCGTTCCGGAGTTGTGAGGATTCGTTCGACTATGTCCGTTTGTCTTCTTCATGGACTCGTTCTTCTTCCTTGCGGGATTTCAGGCAAGATGACCATACCCTCGAAATCACTTCTATCTTTGCTTGCTAGATGCTCGTTCTTTTGCTATGCCCATGCTGCGATACCTACCACTTGCTATATCATGCCACCCATATTGCCATGTCAAACCTCTAACCATCCTTTCCTAGCAAACCGTTGATTGGCTATGTTACCGCTTTGCTCAGCCCTCTTATAGCATTGTTAGTTGCGGTGAAGATGAAGTTTGTTCCTTGTTGGAACATGGAGATGTTGTTCCTTGTTGGAACATGTTTACTTGTTGGGATATCACAATATATCTTATTTAATTAATGCATCTATATACTTGGTAAAGGGTGGAAGGCTCGGCCTTATGCACAGTGTTTTGTTCCACTCTTGCCGCCCTAGTTTCCGTCATACGGTGTTATGTTCCTTGATTTTGCGTCCCTAACGCGGTTGGGTGATTTATGGGACCCCTTGACAGTTCGCTTTGAATAAGACTCCTCCGGCAAGGCCCAACCTTGGTTTTACCATTTGACTACCTACCACATACCCCTTCCCTTGGGTTCTGCAGACTCAAGGGTCATCTTTATTTAGCCCCCAGGCCGGTGCTCCTTGAGTGTTGGTCCAAAGCAGGCGATGCAGGGGCCACCACGGGCAACTCGAGGCTGGTTTTACTCGTAGGCTGACCTATCCGGTGTGCCACGAGAGCGAGATATGTGCAGCTCCTATCGGATTTGTCGGCACATCGGGCGGCTTTGCTGGTCTTGTTTTATTCTTGCCGAAATGTCTTGTAGCAGGATTCGAGACTGATCGGGTCTTCCGGGAGAAGAATATCCTTCGTCGATCGCGAGAGCTTATCATGGGCTAAGTTGGGACACCCTGCAGGGTATTATCTTTCAAAGCCGTGCCAGCGGTTATGAGGCAGATGGGAATTTGTTAATGTCGGTTGTAGAAAACCCGAAGTTGAGCTTAATTAAAATACATCAACCGTGTGTGTAACAGTGATGGTCTCTTCTTGGCGGAGTCCGGGGAAGTGAACACGGTGTTGGAGTTATGTTTGACGTAGGTTGTTCTAGGATCACTTCTTGATCATAGTTGTTCGACCGTGCTTTTGCCTTCTCTTCTCGCTCTCATTTGCGTATGTTAGACACCAGATATGCTAGTCGCTTGCTGCAGCTCCACCTCACTACCTTCTCCTACCCATAAGCTTAAATAGTCTTGATCTCGCGGGTGTGAGATTGCTGAGTCCCGTGACTCACAGATACTTCAAAACCAGTTTGCGGTGCCGATGAAACAGTCACGGTGACACATCCGAGCTCAAGGAGGAGCTTGATGAAGATCCTGTTCATTGTGTTGTTTCGTTTGATTGATCGATGAGTGGAGCCAGTTGGAGCGATCGGGGATCTGTGTAGCATTTGGGGTAGTCTTCTTTTATTTTGGTTCCGTAGTCGGACCTTGATTGTATCTGTATGATGTAATGCTTTACTCATGTATTGTGTGAAGTGGCGATTGTAAGCCAACTATGTATCTCTTTCCCTTATGTATTACATGGGTTGTGTGAAGATTACCTCACTTGCGACATTGCTTTCAATGCGGTTATGCCTCTAAGTGGTGCTTGACACATGGGAGATATAGCGCATCAAGGCGTTACAAGTTGGTAATCGAGCCATCCCGACTTAAGGAGCCCCTGCTTGATTGTTTCTTTGGCGTTGTTGAGTCTAGAACAAAAATGTTTTGAGTCTTAGGATTATATATCGGAGTAGGATTCTTTTTACTCCTCGGTCCTTAAATCGCTCTGGTGAGGCCCCCGGCGTAGAAGTTTTGACTCTTCTCTCCTCAAATTTCACTAAAAAATTTAGGATCACGCGGGTATCTTGGAATCGTTCGATGGTTTTGTGGCGAGAACATTGTTCTTGGTGCCTCGACATTTAGGGGTTGTGGCGGTGTCCGGGAGTTGAGCTCGAGGTGTTGTCGTCACAATTTTATCGTTGTAGTTCGGAATACACGAGCTTTGCCGACATCGAAAATCTCTTTTATGCAGTTGTTGGTGAGATAACCCGATAACCCGATGTTAGGCGAGCTCGAGTATTTCCATGACTTCGTATAACGGATGCTTTTGAAGGTCGAGGTAAGCGATTTCGGAGTTTTCTTGGTTATGTGTTGAAGGATGGATACAATTGGATCTAGGTATTGTTAGTTTGGGTGATATATTTTGTGTCCCTGTATCCCCAACACCAGATTGCATAACCGAGAAAGTTTAGGAGTTTATAGGTGGGAATTCAAGTAGCTCCTAGGATATCTTTCCGACAGATGCATGATATGGGATTGGGTAAATCTCTATCATATGTATTTGTTCCGGCTTATTCTACAAGCCAAATCCTTTGTTTTTGTTCCGTTTTGTGGTATTCAAGTTGCTTCAATGCCAAGTGTTGATTCCATACCTTATTCTAAACGGTGTTCTCATATTTCTATGTGGATGCTAATCCTTCTTGTTCATCAAGGTCGTCTTTTCAATCCTTTCCAACCGTGTGCTTCTCTCCAAGTAAATCCGACCATTGCAACATTCGCAAGATCAATTCTAAGTTTTTTTCTCAACGGTGTTCGTTTCATCCGACCCAAGTTGCCTTTGTTTTCCCGCCCTCCCACCCTTTTTCTTCAAGGACTCAGATTTCTTAATCAAATATCCATCGTATGGATGTGAAGTCTCTTCATTCTTTTCCTCCATGCTCTTACTTGGTGATTCTCATGAAGATGCTATGGAAGCTTCAAGTTCATCATTCTTCGTTCTTTTTCTTCTCCGGTGGATTCACTCAAGCTTTGTCGATCATATCCTTTCCCCGTTTCAAATGCTATCCCATGCCGGTGTATCTCCTAATCATTCACTTCTCGCTATTCAATTGTTCTGGAGTGCCGAAGATATCTCAGAAGATTCGCATTTCCATTCCCAATCCGTTCAAGCTATCTGGAGATAATTATCTCATTCAAGCCATTTAATTCAACCGGCGCAATCTTTCTTTTAATCGTTCAACGATGGTTCTTTTGAGTGGGCCCTAACCCACAGGTCTTTTTCCAGGATCTTACCTAACTCTTTTAATTTTCTTGGAGCTATTCCCAAATTCTTTTCGAAGTTTGACGTAAGAATGAATTGTCATCAGTCATATGTCTTTCTCCAAGATCTTTCACATTCTTTTCATCGTTGGTTCAACCTTTCTAATTTTCATTCCGGAGTGCCTCAACAATTCATGGTGGTGTTTCTCGTCGTCATTCTCGAATTTTGAAGACCGAAGAAGAGTTTCTCTTTAATCTTGCTCCATTCTCTTCAAGATTCATGGTTCTAGCTTCGTGCCATCCTCATAATTGTTTTGATTGTGAGAATTCTTTTCACCCATCCGGAGCAATTCAGGAGTCTTTTCAGTTTGATTCTTCGGAGCCCATCATCTCAGAATTATTCATTCCAGCTTTCAGCTCTCGTTCTCCAAATCATACCAGTGCATCATTCAAGTATTATCTAATCAGCTCGGGATCTCTGCGTTCACTTCTATCTAAATTCTCTCAAGTATCTTGGTTCATTTTCTAATTCTTCCCGGTGTTTCTTTATCTTTTCTTAGTTCATTTTCAATTTTTACGGTGGTTCGTTCAAGATTCCTCTTCCTTTATTACCGTATCAGTTCATTCGTCCTTTCCAATCCTCTCGGTGATTCTTCGAAGACTTCTTCAAGTTTGCGCTATGTCTCTCTTAATCCTTTCTACGAGTATAAGTAGTATGCCAAATCCGTTGCTTGTCATCAATCTAAATTGGTGAAGGATAAGCATAACATAATTCTTGTTCTTGTTTCATCCAAGTGATTAATTCCTTCTTTCGGAGTTTGTTCATGATGAATAAATTCTTGATTTCATTTGTTCATCTTTCTTTCTGGAGTTCCAAGTTTTCTCGGTTATATCATTTCAAAGCTTCATCTTATCACTTCAAGGCTTCACCTTGTGTTGTCAACTTCTCTTTCTTTTATCATCCTTTTCTTACCAGAGTTCTTCATGGAGGCTCTACATGATGGTTCGTCAAGGATTCCTTTCATTCTTCAATTGTTCATCAAGATTTCTCTCGGAGTTAAGATCCGTCAAGCCATACTCAAATTAACATGGTGCTCAACACATGTTTTGTTTTGAGGAGTTCAAGTATTCTTCATCTTGCATTCCGAAGTGCAATTCTTTCGACCTTATCTTTTGAGGTGGTGTTATGTCATTTTGACAGTTTCATTCATGTTTCATGATTCACTTGTTGTCAAGAATGAGATATTTAAATCCATCAATCTCTTCATTGGAGTTATCTTGGGTTATATTTCACCTAAAGCTTTCCCTAAGGATTGTTGCTATTTATGGTGCTTATAAATGACCCAAGTTCTTCATTTATCCTCTCGGTGATATAAGTTTCTCGTCTCCTTGTTGATATCAATCCAATCGTTTGTTCCCGTTGGTGGCAGAAGCTCACCTCATAATGTTGAGATGTTTCCATAAGTCCACTACAAGCTTGTTCTTTTCGTTGTTGGTTTTCCAACAACTCCGTTCTATCCTTCTTTTTGAGGGTGCTTTCCAAACTCATTTGTGGTAGAAGTTGTCATTTTCTTCTCCATTCTTATTCCAATGACCGATCTTCTATTCTTTCTCCCGGAGGCTTTGTGATGTTGCTCTCTTCACCCATCACCTTGTTTTGTCAAGACCATGTCCTTTTCCTTGCTTATCGATTTAACCGGAGTGTTGTGTCTATCGTTCCTCTTTTAACCGGAGTCTCATCCAGGTGCTTTCATTTTGCCAAGTTCATGTTCTGTTCCTTCCATGTTCAACCGGAGTGCTGCCCGTATTCTTCCTCTCTCATCTTGTTTTAACCGGAGTGGTTTCAATATCAATGTTATCACTAAACCTCTTGGTTCTCGTCGTATCCCATGTTCCTCTTTTCTATCAGAGAGTTTTCAACTTTGTTCATCTTCGTTGTTTTCTTTCTTTCATTTTGTTCAACCTCTCAAGGTTCGTTGGTTTCACTCTTTTGTCAAAGAAGCAACTTAGTTTTACCTCTTATCTTCCTCTTCCGTTTCTCTCCGGTGCCATCCTAGATCTCGGGACGAGATCCTCTCGTAGTGGTGGAGTGTTGTAACGCCCCGGATACAACTTTCCATATTCGTAACTCCAACTCTTGCCTTTTCCGGAGATGTGATATGTTATTTCCTCCGTGGTTGGGTTTTGTCTTTTGTTTTGCATTGTGTTCATGTCATGCATCTCATCTCATAGCATCATGCGCATTGCATCTGCATGTTTTCATAAAACTCGTAGTCGTTCGCAGTTGCCCTTTCTCTCTTTGCCTCCATTGACCTCTCTCAGACCCTCGCGCGCGCGTCCGTAAGCAGTCCCGAACCCGACCCGGGCAGTCATGGCCATTGGATCCAGATCATTGCCAAACATCTCATTTTTCTTCTTTGGACTCCCCTAGGTTATTTTTTCTCGACCGTCCGATCTAAATCGTAGGGTATAACCTAATTCCATTTCTCTATATATTAGTCCAACCCTAGACCAATCCCTACAATCTAGCCTCTTGTCCCATCAGTCCAATCACGCCGCCGCCACCCACCTACCTTTCTTCCTCGGGATCCCCTCATTCCACCGATCCAATCCCACCAACCAGAACCAGCCCAAAGCTTCCACTCGATCCCGTCGCCTCCTTGCTCGGGAGAGCAAAGGCTCGACCCCAAGCAGCCCCAGCGCCTCGTGCCTCCTCCTCCCTTAGTCCTGGACGCGTCCGGCCGCCCGCAGCCGTCGTCGTTCGCGCCCGCTGGAGCCAGCAGCTGCAGCCCCGAGCTCCCTGCTTCTTTCCCGCCGGCGTCCGAGGCCGCAGCCTCCTCGTCCACGACCACCTCACCTCACCGGAACACAACACCCTCGGAGCCCCAAGTCCCGTGCCCTTTGTCGCCTCCCGAGCTCGTCCTCCTGTGGATCCCCTCGATCCCCTACTTTGCCGCGTCTGCCTCCCGCTCCAACCTCGTCCTCCAGCAGCTCCGAACGCCGCAGATGAGCCCCGTGCCTTCCCTTTCTTCCTCTCCCGTTCCTCTCTTCTCTCTTTCTCAATGCTCTCTCTCTCTCTCTCTCTCTCTCTCTCTCTGTTGCAACAGGGAACCGAGCCGCCATGTTCGTCGCCCTTGATTTCCCCCGCCAGGAGACCGACTGCAGCCTCCTCGACTTGGATCCACGCCGCCGGAGCTGCTCCGCTCCTCGCCCGAACCAGCAGGCCGTCCTCACCGCCCTTCCCCTTTTCCCTCCTTCGCTGAAGCTCTCTGTCTCACTGGACTCCCTCTCTTTTCTTTGTAACAATAGCACCATGGATGCTGCCCCAAGCTTCGTCGCCGGTCGCCTCCGTCCCGCCTCCGGTCAGATCCGGCGCCCCCGTGGCCGGATCCGCCTGTCCCTGTCTGTTCCTGGCCGCCGTTTCCCTGCCCCGCCGCTGCAACTCCCGCGTCTTGCCTCCTCTGACTGCTGCCTCTGCGTCGAGCGAGGCCAGGCAACCGCGCCGCGTTGACCGCATCGTCAACCCGCCCGAGCGGGTCGACCTCCTCCCTGGCCGCATCGCCAAGGCCCAGCAGCCACATCCAGATCTGTCGGCCTGCGAATCCCTCTGGTCCTGTTGGCCTTTGAGCCCATGGTGAGCAGCCCAGTCGATCCAGATTTTGGCCCGATATGTTTTTTTTCCTGGTCCTGCGAATTTAGCATTATCCCAGGATTTACCAGTTTTGTAGTAAAGTCCCTAGTCTTCATGCATATAATAACTCATTAACCGTGCATCGGATTAAAATGTTTTAAATATGTAAAAGGCTTAGAGTTTTGTCTAGTTTCATAATATGCCACTCTCATCCATGTTTAAAATGTTTAACATTGCTGTTTGCATTAATTTGCATAAATGCCATGTTAAAATGATTTATTTCATAACTAAATAACCGTAGCTCGGATTTAAATAAATATATGTAAATGGGGTAGAAAAATGCATAGATTAACATGGTAGCATCACTTTGCATGTTTAACAACTCTAAAATTGTGTTTAGGGCAAACAGTACCAAATCTAAAATATGCACATGAGGATTTTCTGGAATTGTTGTTTGTTGTTCCGGCCTCACTTAAACTTGCCTAAATAGCTAGTTTAATTATGCTTCATCTCTTGCCATGTTTAATAACATTTAATATTGTTGAGTACCTAAACGAGAGATAACTAAATAATTGATGTGGTGTTTCGTTAATATGCAACTCGTTGCATATTGAGCTCCATTTAACTTGTAGTTTTGTTTGTGCATATTGCCATGCCATGCTATTTAAACCGGGCATGCATCATACTTGTTTGTGCATCATACTTGTTTGTGCATCATGACATGTTTATGCTTGTGTGTTTACTATGTTTTTTGTTTGTTTCCGGGTTGCTTCTCTCGTTAGCTTCGGTTTCGTTCCGGAGTTGTGAGGATTCGTTCGACTACGTCCGTTTGTCTTCTTCGTGGACTCGTTCTTCTTCCTTGCGGGATTTCAGGCAAGATGACCATACCCTTGAAATCACTTCTATCTTTACTTGCTAGATGCTCGTTCTTTTGCTATGCCCATGCTGCGATACCTACCACTTGCTATATCATGCCACCCATATTGCCATGTCAAACCTCTAACCATCCTTTCCTAGCAAACCGTTGATTGGCTATGTTACCGCTTTGCTCAGCCCCTCTTATAGCGTTGTTAGTTGCAAGTGAAGATGAAGTTTGTTCCTTGTTGGAACATGGAGATGTTGTTCCTTGTTGGAACATGTTTACTTGTTGGGATATCACAATATATCTTATTTAATTAATGCATCTATATACTTGGTAAAGGGTGGAAGGCTCGGCCTTATGCAGTGTTTTGTTCCACTCTTGCCGCCCTAGTTTCCGTCATACGGTGTTATGTTCCTTGATTTTGCGTCCCTAACGCGGTTGGGTGATTTCTGGGACCCCTTTGACAGTTCGCTTTGAATAAGACTCCTCCAGCAAGGCCCAACCTTGATTTTACCATTTGACTACCTACCACATATACCCCTTCCCTTGGGTTCTGCAGACTCAAGGGTCATCTTTATTTAGCCCCGGGCGGTGCTCCTTCAGTGTTGGTCCGAAATGGGCAGACTCATGGGGCCACCTGCAGGGCAACTCGAGGCTGGTTTTACTCAGAGGCTGACCTATCCGGTGTGCCCTAAGAGCGAGATATGTGCAGCTCCTATCGGATTTGTCGGCACATCGGGCGGCTTTGCTGGTCTTGTTTTATTCTGCCGAAATGTCTTGTAGCGGGATTCGAGACTGATCGGGTCTTCCGGGAGAAGAATATCCTTCGTTGATTGCGAGAGCTTATCATGGGCTAAGTTGGGACACCCTGCAGGTATTATCTTTCAAAGCCGTGCCAGCGGTTATGAGGCAGATGGGAATTTGTTAATGTCGGTTGTAGAAAACCGAAGTTGAGCTTAATTAAAATACATCAACGTGTGTAACCGTGATGGTCTCTTCGGCGGAGTCAGGGAAGTGAACACGGTGTTGGAGTTATGTTTGGCGTAGGTTGTTCTAGGATCACTTCTTGATCATAGTTGTTCGACCGTGCTTTTTCCTTCTCTTCTCGCTCTCATTTGCGTATGTTAGACACCAGATATGCTAGTCGCTTGCTGCAGCTCCACCTCACTACCTTCTACTACCCATAAGCTTAAATAGTCTTGATCTCGCGGGTGTGAGATTGCTGAGTCCCCGTGACTCACAGATACTTCCAAAACCAGTTTGCAGGTGCCGATGAAACAGTGCAGGTGACGCATCCGAGCTCAAGGAGGAGCTTGATGAAGATCATGTTCATTGTGTTGTTTCGTTTCAGTTGATCAGTAGTGGAGCCTAGTTGGGACGATCGGGGATCTGTGTAGCATTTGGGGTAGTCTTCTTTTATTTTGGTTCCGTAGTCGGACCTTGATTGTATCTGTATGATGTAATGCTTTACTC
Source organism: Aegilops longissima (assembly GCA_021605205.1). Classification (NCBI taxonomy): domain Eukaryota; kingdom Viridiplantae; phylum Streptophyta; class Magnoliopsida; order Poales; family Poaceae; genus Aegilops; species Aegilops longissima. The sequence goes on from CM038678.1 coordinate 623,059,530, forward strand.
ATGTATTGTGTGAAGTGGCGATTGTAAGCCAACTATGTATCTCTTTCCCTTATGTATTACATGGGTTGTGTGAAGATTACCTCACTTGCGACGTTGCTTTCAATGCGATTATGCCTCTAAGTCGTGCTTCGACACGTGGGAGATATAGCCGCATCGAGGGCGTTACACTCACGCTCTCACCACGATCTCATAGCCTAGCTCACCGAACCCGAGGAACAAGGGACACAAGAGTTTATATTGGTTCGGGCCACCGATGTGGTGTAATACCCTACTCCAGTGTGGTGTGGTGGATTGCCTTGTAGGCTTGTATGAACAAGTACAAGGGAAGAACTACCTCCTGAGGAGAGGTGTTCTTGAGCTCGGTGAGCTTGTGCCTGTGTGGATGGAATGGATCTGATCCAAGGTCCGTTGCGTTCTACAGTGGTGGCTAGTCCTATTTATAGAGGCCCTGGTACTCTTCCCAAATATTAGGCGGGAAAGAATACCACAACGGAAGATTTGAAGGGGGACAGCTTGTATAAGCTATCCTGACAAAAGGTGGTCTTCGCATGCCAAAGGCTCTGGTAGTGACGCCGTCATGGGCTCCGTGATGACCTCATCCTGCCGTCGTGCTGGTCTTGGTCTCGTTGCATCGATATGGAAACCTTTGCCTGATGCCTCAGGACTCCTCGCCTGCGCCTGCTCCTTTAGCATCAAAGAGGAAACCAGTACTCTGTGCCCGCTGGCGTCCGCCTGGCCTTGGTCGTCATGGCTCACGTCACGCGAACCTCACGAGGTGCCCCTCGCCTTGATCTCTCCGCTCCTCGCAAGCCAGCCTAGTGAGTCTGCCCCTGAGGAGGTCTTGTGTCGCACGCCTCACGAAACTTGGCCCCTCGCGAGGGTCTTGAGTGTTTGCTGGTGAAGATGGGCTGTACCAGGCCATTAGCGGAGCCACGCCGTGGGCCGCAGGCAGGCAAGTCTGGGGACCCCCGTTCCCAGAACACCGACAAAGTCCACTATATCTACCTATATGCGGTATTATTTTGCCGTTCTAATAAAATTTGTATGTGCCATCTCTAATTTTCAAAATAAACTTGTCTTTTGTGTGTTTGTTTCGCTCGCGGAGCGGTGAGGGGTGGCTACTATTTTCCATGCTAGATGTGTTATTCTTACGATGAGTGTTTATTCACTTGTTATTGCACGAGAGTAAAGCAAAGGTATTAGGGATGCCCAGTCCTAAAATGCAAAAAAAATTGAATTTACTTTATGTTGTCAAACAATAAATTCCTTGGAAAGTGTTGGTATGGAGGGAAACCGTGGATACGGCTAGCCATGGAAAGTGAAAGTATGGTGGAAAAAGGAATAAACTTTATTTTCTGTTTGGGAACCGGCTATGATATATCTAGCATGGAAAGTGTTGGGAACTCTAAGTCGTTTTCGTTGGTGGGATGGATACACCTCCCAAAATGTTTTTATCTCTAAGTTTTTCGCTTTGAGCCTGGCACTTCTACAAATCCCTACTTCCCTCTGCGAAGGGCCACTACAAAAAAAATACACTTCCGTGATGATACGTGTTTGTCATAGTAGGTCGCGTTTTTTGTCATGCATGTACATCCATGACGATTTTATGACAGAATCAAGATAGTCATACCTGTGCTGTCGTAGAAGTGTTCCATGACATTACCAAAATTATCATCACGGAAGTGTCCACTTCCATGACGATAAATCCTGTGTTACAGAAGTGCTTTCATTAAGGGTGACCGACACGTGGCATCCACCATAACGGAACGCCGTTAAGCTATCGGGTTAGGTTTTGGATCCGATAACCCGTTAACAGCCCGACCAATGGGGATTTTCCGTGTAAAATCATCATTGGCTGGAGAAAACGTGTCGGCTCATCGTTGGGACAGATGTCATCCACTCATTGGATGAAGGCGCCTATGATACGTCGACGCGTGGCGCCCAACAGAGGCCCATTCCTTTGAAAAGGCGGCCCGTTTGACTTGGTCAAAGGTGGCGGGCGGCCCATAAATCATGTTAACGGCCTGTTCGCATATAGCCCATTTATAGCCCGCCAACCCAAGGCCCGTTCGCCCTATCCGAATTAGGCCCGATGGCGTCATCTGGGCCACCCAATATGATTCGGCCGTTTTCGCTTCGGCCCATGTATGGCCCATGGCGTCTTCGGCCCATATGAGGCCCTATGTAACTCTTGGCCTATTAACGGCCCGTGGTGAAACGGCCCGTAATGAACGAGTGTATCACTTTACACCCATTAATGGCCCGTGGTGGCGGCTCGTAATGAGCGATGTATCACTTTATACCCATTAACGGCCCGTTATTCCGTTGGGCCGTTTCCAGCCCATGTTATCTTTCGGCCTTCTCGGAGCCCATTTATTCTTGGGCTCATTTCCAGCATTCGTTTACTTACGGCCCATTACTATCATTTTCTGCTTGTGGGCCAAATTCAGCCCGTGGTTGCAGTCGGCCCGTTTGTGGTCCGTTAATACGTTGGTCCATTTTCATAGCGTCATGAAATACGGCCTATTAACGATGGCCCGTTATGGTCGGCCCATGAACGGATGATTCCAACTCTAGCCCGTTTACGGCCATAATGCGGCCTGTTATTGGCCCATGTTACAATACTGCCCGTATAAGGCCCATTGACGATACGGCCCGTAGAAGGCCCATTGTTTCTACGGCCCGTAGAAGGCCCATTGTTTCTCTGACCCATAGAAGGCCCTTGTTTCTCTGACCCATAGGAGGCCGGTGTTACTACGGATAAATATTAGCCCATGGTTATTGTAGCCTAGTTTTAAAAAATAGGTTATTGCAGGCACTAGCAAACCGCGGAAAAAGAACTGCAATGACTACAAGCAAACAAATAAACAAGACAACAAGGAAATAAATAAGCAAGCAACTTACGCTAGGCTATCCCGGCTATCACATATTACATCCACTGGGCATCAAAGTTTGCCACCAGTGCAAATAAACGCACCGACAAAAGAATATACAAAACTGAGAGCACTTCAGAAGGCACTAGGCCGGGCAAGCTCGGGCCCCGCAAGCAGCTGAAGAAGCTGAGTAGACCTCAGTTGTGTCAACGATAGATGCATCAACACTAGATTTAAGGCATGATGGCGCGCATGGCAGTCCTCTGACATCTTCATTGCATCTTTGACTTCAAGTCGGAGCTGAGTGAAGCAATCCTTTCGCTTTAAGTTGAGGCTGAAGGCGTCGAGGCTGATTGAGGCAGCGATTTGCAGAGGTTGTCTCACACCTGCTAGTGGGTAGCTTCAACTCGGTGTCTTCATCAAGATAGGACCTTGGGGTCATCTCGCTGTCCTCAAGATGGTTTGGCTCACTATCTTCCCTAAAGTTCTACGGAGTAAGAGATCGACTACGAAAGAGAAACAAGGAGACACGTAACAGGTTTCACAATTATATAAGCAAATAAATGGATCTGTTACGCATAAGGAACATGTTTTACAACTACAATTTGAAACTGGTAGTTGTTGCAAACATCCAATCAGATGTAAACAACAAAGCAAACAGCAGTGGAGGAAATGATGCCTATCCAAATCTATACTAGAACAAAGTTTGAAGGCTTGAGAAGGATGAACTTACATTACATGTTAACACGGGCTGGACAAAGCCCTTCTCCATGTTGATGGAAGGATAATTCAATAAATTCCCCAAAGAAAATTCTTTATAAGCGTTGCCATTATTCTACATTTTGCAAAGAGTAAATATAGATCAAATAATATTGGAAGAAACAGAGGATAATGAAGCTTAGGTGCAGACTGATGATACATAATCAAATAGCAATTAATTAAGTACAGCGTTACAAGGCAAAAGGGAGAGAGGTACTGACAAGAGCAATGCAGAGCCCATTATTGTTTTGAGATCGTTTGATCCTTTGAGCAAGGAGATTCATCTGAAATTAGTTTTCATACAAGAGACATGGTAAGGCACAAGCAAAAATTTAGGAGTTCAAATTTTTGAATTGATATCATAGATAGTAACTGACAATGGGCTCCCAGCAGTTCTAATAGGGATTTGGCCACTGGAGTATGGGTAAAGTGTGGTACAGTTGGGCCTGTGTTTTCTATGGCTGCTGATCTATCTGATTTAACAGGTATCACTACCTTTTCCAAATACCTAGTTTGTACTCCTTGAGGATCTGCACTCACCCTCTTCCTTCTGGACATCTATTACGAAAGAACAACATTTGACTGGAAAAACATAGTGTGACGACACATGGAATAGGTACAGAAAATGGATAGGTATGGCATATAATCATATATGATGCTTAAACTAAGCAGATTGTGTAACAAAGTAGAAGTAATGCAAGAGGTCAGATGCAAAATATGTCGACCAATACAACTTTGCAAAGTTAGTGCAAGCACCTTGATGGGTGAATAAGATAGGCCATCCTCCACCATGCCAAGTTTGTTAGCCAGTGGATTGTTCTGCAATATTCCTCTCGTGCGCCCATTCTCATATTCATTTTGATAATGTTCAATATCTGACATGCATGAAAACATAAAAACAAGTGAGATTTTCTTTGTAGTGTAGAAGTGATTCTAATCCAATGATGCCTCCCAGTAAACCCCTTTGTGCTATCTCTGCAATTCTTTTAAAAGATGCCATGCATGCTGTAATTTGTTGTGTGCATTAATATAATGTGGCCTACTACTCAAAATATGAGAGCTCGAAGTGATGACACTTGCAGATGATAACTTCAACATATAGTAAAGAAGAACAAGTCGACCGACTGTGATTCAAAATATACTAAGGAGGACAACTCGACTGACGATCGACCGCAAGAGAAGAGTATCATCTTAAAGAAGAGCGAAGAGCAAGCAGATTGAAGATATTACAAGTCTTTCAATACAATGTCGGTTGGCCACCCATGATGAACCAGAGCGCACATAGAAATACTATTCTTTCTGGAATCTCCATATGTGGCTCACATGCATTTCGAAACTAAACTAGGAACATTTAGCTCACCAATTAAACATCTCTCAGTTTTACTAATATCAGATATGAATTTGTACAACTAAGCTTGTTTAGCTCGATGGGTGGAGCCGTGCTATTACGACACGAACCACGTAGCTAATTGTGGTCATCATAAAATGGGGAAAACATAAGCATGATGAGTACAGTGTTGACCCGTGGCAGTTAGGTGGCAGATCTGAAGCTGCAAACCGCGCAAAGGGTAGTTAGCAACCGATGTTTCCTTTGAAATAACAACTAAGATTTGGTATGGACAAGAAAGTACGGTCAACAAGTGACAATGAAATGCAATTATGTTGTCTCTCTATATGTCGCGACATGCATTTGGAAACTCAAGTGGGACCTTTAGCTAACCAATTAAATGTGTCGGTTAACTAATATCAGTATCATATCACAATCATATTTGAACAACTAAGCTTTCGAATTATGAGTGTTGTGTTGTTTAGCTTGAAGCGTGGAGTAATGCTAGTACGACAGAAAGCACCTACGCAGATCATAGTAGAGTAGATAAAAGGGAAAACCCTAAGCATCAAGAGAAAAATCAGGAAAGTGGAACTAGCTGGACCATGGGTGGCGCACATGCTTTTGAAGCGAATATAGGAACATTAGGTGACCAATTAAACATTCTCTGTTTTAGTGATATGAGCATCATATCAGATTAAGTATTCAACACGTAAGCTTTGGGTTGAGGTCTTGAGGAGCAGTGCTAGCATGACACGAAGCACCTACGATGATGGTAGTGAATATAAAGGGGAAACCATAAGCTTTACGAGTATAGTGCCCGTGCCATGGCGGATCTAAAGGTGCAAACCGAATAAAGCTGCCGCAACCAATGTTTGCTTTCAACTAGCCACTATGATTTGGTGCGGACAAGAAAAGTCGATAAACAAAATACGATCTATTTTCGGGTGAGATCAATAACTTAAGCACATATGGAAGAGTACCACCTCTCTTGCGGCGCCGTGTAGGCCTATCTTGTCGTTGAGGGTGTTGCGGGTGCGATGGCTGTCGGCGGTGGGGAAGAAGTCTTTAGGCGGCAGACGGCGGGTCGGGGATATATCCTGTTGCCGTGGATGAGGCGGTCGGGGCGGCAACGGCAAGGTGGACGACAGCGCCGATGAAGCGAGAGGAGGCGATGAAAGGATCTGGTCCAGCGCCGTGGATGAGGCGTCCATCTTGCGATGGACGACGGGTAGGGGTAGCGGCTCCGGCAAGGTGGAGGATGGGGTGGCGGACGGAGGAGGCTGGCCGTAGTGCGGAGATTGTCGTGCCGCCGATGGTGTATGAATGGGGAAATGGAGGGGAGGGGGGATCTGAAACTTTGGGACACGCTTCTCTGAAATGGGGGAAAGTTACGAACTTATCCCTCGTTCAAAATTTCGAACATCGCGTCGGTTGGGGATAGGACGATAATCTCGCATCTCCCAAATATTTGCCGGTAACTATTTCGCGCGAGGAGAGGGTGTTTTGCCGCCCACGGTTGGCGCCCACGGTGTATGAACGGGACTTACAGGTAGGGCGATTGTGTCACGTCTGATGGAAGTTACACATCTGCCCTATTTAAAATATTAGCCTACATCAATTTGGACGAGGAGAGTTTGTTTTGCCGCCCATCGTGTATGAATGGGAAATGGAGGAAGAGACACATGTCTTTCGAGCGAGCTTGAATCAAATGTGTTTTGCGCCCACGTTTGGTGCCCACCGTGTGCGAATGGGCTCGGAGGCCGTCGTGTCACGTCGATTGAAGTTACTAGTCTACCCCTATCGACAGCGGTGTAAATCCGGTCGATAAGGATGTCAAGTGTCGGGGTAGACGGTGATTTCCATCTTGCAAACACTTGCTTGGGCAGCCCACAAATTATAGTGGGTGTTTAGCCGCCGTTCAAAACTTGGGAGAATTAGCATTCACGTTTGCCACAGGACACGGCAACCTAAATTCAAATCAATTTGTATTAGATTACGAATATCCACATATAATTATACGTTTTGTTATTTATTTCTTCCAAACCACAACAAAGATTTATTCCACCTTTACATATGATTATGATTTAGAAATGCCATGATCTTCGAATTCAGTATGTTGGATACACTCTGATTCAAACAGTTATTTCATCCAATACAATATGCTCACACGAAAAACAGTTCACCTTATGTCAATCATACAAGTACTGAGGATTACCTCGCCTAAAAAATTCGGATCATTACAACACATGAACAACATAGGGGGTCTTGCAATCCATTCAGAGACATGACACAACATGCAAGTACAATAATCTAATGACAATTTCAACTGGTATCTAAAGAAGAACCGGGATTACCTTGACGGATAGCGAAACAACAGGACCTCCTCCGTCTTCAAATGCAACATTCTTACTTCCTCCAATTCTTGGGTTGCTTGCATAATGCGTGACGCTAATTTCGTAATTTCCAGCCTCAAGATAAAGATAACCTCATTCATGGCAGCCACACCATCTCTTTCGCCTCTAGTAGAGCCTCAAGCACTATAATATCGTGCTCGAGACTGCTCTCCGCGGTGTTGCCTCTGAACTGCTACCATCTGGTAACATGGATGGCGCTTGCTTCCACAAATAGATTCAGGGTTGTACATTGTGTCCTAGTGTGAGCGGCATCTGAAAGGTTTCCGCTGGACATAAGTAAGAGATAGTTATCGTATGATCCAGCAGCGATAGCTTACATGGTAAGCAACAGACGAATTATTGCGAGCATGGCAAATTATATTTAAATGGTTGAAGCAGCATCGGCGAAAAGAAATTAAAATGGTAAGATGAAACTAGGGATGTAAGTGGCAAATAAATGACATCCATGATCCCATCTAGTTAGTTTTGCTACCTCCCTAGTTCATTTTCCTCAAAAAACAAAAACTCTTTTGAACTATCACACCACTAGTGGACTTTAATCGGGATTAAACGGGACCGAGTTGACATCCCTAGTTGAAAGGGAGTGTACAAACGCTATATTTAAGTTGCCAAGGCATCTAAGCAGTTGAAATAATCTGAGAAAGCACTTAACAGTGTGGCCTCATATAAACTACGAAGACAATCTTGTGATGAAGTTGAGAGGAAAATTTAAGGACTCAAATGAAATAGGCATGCATTTCTTTACATTAGTACAACTGGCACTGCTGACATATTGGCCAACTCAGGTATAGCGTAAAAACAAACAAGCATTCGAATCAACCAATACAGCAAAGCAGACAACTGAACTATTTGTAATTCGGTAGGATTACACGTTGAGAGCACAAGCCAAGAAAGCAGCCCACTCTCATTACATTTCACATGTACTAAAACACACCGGCTTACCATATGTTCTTTGTGAAGCCTAGCTGCTGTTGCAATGTTCTTTGAAGATATAAATCGACATCCGTGGTTGCAAATCTAGTTGTTGTAGTTTATTCTGCACCATCTATTTAGGTAAAACTAATTTTAATCGCATGCACTGGTCGAATTGATCATCAATGGTTCATCTAAACTAATGAAAGAAGGGTGTGTGCATACACGACAATATATCTGCTTCCCACTATTTTTATGCTTGTTCGAGGTGCCAGCCCCAAAAGAACAAATATTTTGCTTGATGGGGTTGGCAGCTCCATAATTAATAGAAGCATCAAATTAGTCATGCAACTTGGGGAGTTCAAGAACACACAAATAAGTAATGAACCGAGGCTCGGAGCAGTGATGTAATAGCTAGCATCAGAAAATGTAGGGTAAAACGAACAAAAAGCAGCGGAACCACATGCTACTTTGCTGATGTGTAATTAAGCATAGAGAACATTAAGCGATCGATGGAACCAACAGGTGGCATCGAACAAAACTAAATCATATTAACTATATGTGCCTTTGGTATGTAATTTAGCACTTGTAACATGTTCCTTTGCCGTAAGTATGGCCCTACGGTGCAAGCGAATAACGCGTCTCATGAAAAACTGAATGATGCCTGAAGAAATTCAAAGGTGCGGTGCTTATGCTAGGAAAGTGAGCGTGGCGCGGCCGTTGGATAATAGTACCTAATTCTCGGTGGCGTATGGGTATCGTTGTCATACTTGATAGCTAAGGATCATCGATGGTGCTCGTGTTGCGGTTGAGTTTGGGCGGTGTCATTGTCATTTGAAGCGGCTCGATTACTACTGATTGCGGCGCCTGTCGACATACAAGAAAGCTCATCTATGGTAAGTCAACAGTTGCACGATAAAGAGAAAAATCGAAGGAGTACAAATCGAAATAACCTGATGAGGCTGCGGCGTCGGTAAAGCAGGGCCAGTGGAGTTGAATATGGCATCCATGGAGCGGGTCCGATGTAGTGGACGAAGGCTTCGGCGGGCGCCTTGTATAGTGCTTTCGGTGAGGCGGATCTGTTGCCGCGGACGAGGGCTTGTATGAAGGGCCAACGAAGGGGTGGACGATGGAGTCAGTGAAGGGCCTACGCTGTAGTGGACGAGGGCGCCGGTTAAGCAGATCTGGTGCGGTGGACCATGATGGCGGTCAAGGAGATCTGGAGCGGTGGACAAGCCAGTCGCTGAAGCGGCCCCGGTGAAGTGGTGAGTTGGCGGTTGGGGCTTCCAAGGTGCGGAAGGTAGATCCGGCGGTGTGGCGTCCACCGCTGCGGCGGAGGACTAGATTCATGACTTGTCGTGGTTGGGAAGTCGGGGAAGGGAGGGCTCTGGGAAGAATGTTGGGGCAAAGAGGGAAAACAATGGAGTTACCAAAGCAGCCCTTTTCCGTTCATGTGGCAGGGGTAAAATAGGAATATCGCAGGGCTAAACTTTCGGGCGCGTGATATTTCGATGTGAGCGGGAAGTTTGAAAGCTTTTGGCACCTAAAATTATAAGTATTGTTCTCTCGTACGACCGACTATGATATCATGGCCGACAATTTGTTTGTTATGCACGCAAAAAAATGTGCAAGTTTTGAAAATCAGTGTCTCCAACTCGAAACTTAGATTGTCCATTCAATTCAAATATGGATCATTGATCTACTACAAGCAAATACCATCATACGGTCCAATTCAAATGAAATTCCAAATGTGTTTATCCTAAATATGATGACAAAAGCAAAAATGTGTATGTGTATGAATAAAGTGAATGATTATAAAGTTTGAACATGCCTGTATGTGTATATCTCTAGGTTTGATATATGAATTTGAAATCACGAAATCCCGGCTTAAAAGATGTACCTCCATTTAAATGAATTACAAAAGCTAATGATGGAGTCGAGTTCCAAAATTCCAATCTTAGGTTTGTAATTCTGGTACATCAAGGTATATCACGTATGTTCAAAAGTATCGTTATCTCATAGTACAAACTGTGAAACAAATTGATCAACCATGAGTGCACAATATCTCAATTACGCTAAAGTCCCTCAAATATAGACACCTCACTGTTTATCTGAAGTCAACCCCCCCCCCCACCACCACCACACACACACACACATAGAGAAGTCGTCCTCTCCCCCAAACACCAACACACGAGCACATTAACACCACTCTCTCTTGTAAAGTCCGGACCCCAACATAGGTCTCTATCACTTTGTCTCTCGGACATGCACACATCTCTTCCCTCACTCTCTAGGTCTCCGCTATCTCTCTTACCCAAGCACACACACTATGTAGAGTGTATATTTCCATACACACAAACATAAGCCCCAAACGTCTATCTCCCTAGTTATGTGGTTCTCGCACTCACCTCACACACCACCCTCACTGCAAACAAGCACACTTTGTCTCCTTGTGCACCACTCTCCTTTTCTATCTCTCCCACATGCGGACCCGCCCCAGCTCCTTCCCTGTATACATATATGTCGTGACTCTTTGCATAGCTCCCTAATGTATAATCGTTCTCGATTTCACACATTGTTCTCTACACCATATATTCTAGATCTCTCATGAAGCCCCTATCACACACACGATGACTCGCTTCCCTTGCGTCTCCGTTCATAGGCCAATTTCGGACAACATCAACATTTTCTCCCTATCTATACACCATTTATGGACACAAACGACCCCTCTCGCCCCCTCTCTCCTCTCTCTCTCTCTCTCTCTCTCTCTCTCTCTCTCTCTCTCTCTCTCTCTCTCTCTCTCTCGTCGCTAGCTCTCTCTTTCTCTCGCTCTCACACCCCTCTCACACACACACACACTCGATGTCTCTTCCAAATAGTCTGCTCCCCGCCCGCACCGTGCTATCTCGCTACTACACATGTCACACCATTCCCCTTCCCTTATACTAGGTTTACATCATCGGTGGTCTCTCTACTCCACATACACTCTCTCCACACACACACAAACGCATGCACAAACACACAGAGACACGCACAAACACTCATTTATCTGGATCCTCATCTCTCCCCATGTCCGCATGTGTATCTCACACACTCACTCTCTAATTATGTATATGTGTCTCCACGTTACACAACACAAACCCCCATGTACATCTCTCTCTCTATCCTCCACACACATAGACACAAAGAATCTGTTATCATTGCCTCAGTCTCTAACATATCACACAAGCACACTGTCTCTCACTCTCTCTCTCTCTCGCAAACACGCTCAACAAGGTTTTCCCCGTGAATAACTTACCGTCTATTCATCAATAGTCGTGGCAGTACGGCGAACACGAGACGTGAAAGAAAAATCTACACATGCTTAGACCACCTAGTATGACTACTAGGACTAGAGCAAGCCAAAAAGCGCGCAGCCATCACCCCCTCCTTCTCGGCGACGGGAAAATCTTTGTTTTACACAGTTGAGAAGTCATTGTGCTAAGGCCCCACATGCCGAGGCGTTGAATAGAATGTAGGTGCTAGTTTACGGAAGCAAGTATCGATAATATGTTTGTATCTCCATACTTATATTTCTTCTCTTATAAAAAACTGAGTTGGTGATGATGGTACGTGTGCCATCTTGCAATATAGACCGTCCGATCTATATCTGACGGGTGGAAATTAAACTAAAAGATACCCGCACCCCTCTCCACAGTTGCAGACAAGACCTTCCCTCGTTCATCCTTATCTCCAACAAACCTCATTGTTGAGCAATTAAGAAAGGAAGCCTCTGGAACAAAGCGGCACGGTGGCGCTGCCGGCATCGTCAATCCCCATGCCTCGCTCGGTCGACCACCAACCACCACCACACCCCTCCTCTTCACCTTATCTCATATTTCTCGAGATATCATTAGTTTTTACACATGGGATTACTCCAAGGGTCAATCACAACAAGTGTTTTATAAAAAATGCATCTTGATGTTCCGTGCAATGCACGGATCTTGCTAATACTCCTACACAAGACTAAGTTGGTGATCTTTGGTGTATACGCCATCCGTCGTTTCGACCATTAGATCTACATCTAACGATTGTGAGGTAAGTTGTTGCCTTTTCTCACCAACATCCCACTTGTCTAGAAATTTGCAGAAAAACCCATAATTAGTATCTTAAAGCCAACCACATCCCTCCCTTAAAAAAACATCCCTCCCTGACCTCACCAAAACAGCCCAAGGAATATATTCTAATTGAAACATAATATATCTCTAGTGACATATGTATATCAAAATTAGGGTGTTTTGTACCAAGTTTGTGAATAAGTTTATTCTAATTATGATTCGTTGCAACGGACATGAACATTGCTAGTATTTCCAACCATGCATTTTTTTCCTAGTATTCCATAGTTTCGAGTTTTCCATCAAGATATTAGTCACTCATGGTTGATATTTACTTTCAATCATGTACACATATGCATTATGTAAGTAGCCTTGCTTATTGGCTTCCAAAGCTTAACTTTCACTCCTACTTACAATATGTAGAGTATTTAACAAAAACTACCACTTTCAACCAGCCCTAGGAAGAATCTATTATACAAAAATAGCAAAAACATACCCAAAATTTCTTAATCCACGCCAAAAACTACTACCTAGTACTCCTACCGATTAGGTTCATTTAAACCCATTTATGGTGGGTTGGCCACACCTTTGTCTTTGAAGAGGCAGCTTAAACCAACACATTTTGTTTGACCGTTGACACGAGGGACCCACAACTGACCTTCTATCCTGTTATTCCCCCTCAAATCATTATTTTTCCTGAACATTACTTCAAACAGTACTGATGTGTGTTCGTCGGTGGCGCCGGTGATGAGCGAGTTGGCCGCCACTCCGCCGGACGGGCCGGACGCCGCGCTGGCCTCCGCACGGGTTGGAAGGCTGGCCCAAGCGTGACCCACTAGCGAGCAAGCCGCCGTGCTGGCCTTCGCTCGAGCCAGATAGCTGGCCTTAGCGCGGCGCGCACGAGCAAGCCATCGCGCTGCCGTGCCAATCTAGCTAGCAAACCTTGCAGACAAGCAGCTGGACGGAGCTATCTTGGCTAACTAGCGGCCGCGAGCGCCGAACGGAGCTAGCATCCGGGCTACCGCAACATGGGCTCTGCACCGCCGGCGGTTTTGACCCCGACTTCTGCCGGCGGCGGTAGCTGCGTCCCATGGCCGAGGATGACTAGGTGGACGGGCCGGAGGTAGGAGGTCACTCGAGGATTTTTGTTGGTAAGAGCATGTACAATGGTTGATAAGGTAGTCTTATCTTAAGTATGCCACATATGCAAGTGGTAGTAGTTTCTTGGCATTTTAGTGGTTTCTTGCATTATTAGGGGTTTCTTGTACGGAACAATGTATGTACTACTAGCGACAAAAGGCGATTCTAGGTTGCATTGTACTCCAATGAGTACTACTAGTGGTCGCGGGAGTGTATACCTCGTTTTGTGGGTTCGATCCCGGCCGAACGCACCGCAGCCTTTTAGAAAAAATAGTACCACTACACTTCGCTGCGAGCCAATATTTTACATGGGTAGTTTGAGTTTTGTAGTCAAACGGACGTGCGGCCCCACAATCTGGGTGCACTGGACAGCCTAGCCACATGAACGGGTTTTCCTTCCCAGCATCTCGTGGCTCACGTGCTCGCCCTAGCCGCACCTCGCTTGCAGCTTCCTCATCAGCTAGTAGCATATTTAAACTAGCGCCTCCCAATTAAGCCGAGGAGCCGAAAAGCTGGCGGGGCATTGGGAACTGTGCAATATGGCTCTGTATGTAAAGTGCTCTACTACTACTCAGTAGCTTGTGGCGTTGCACGCATGGACTTCACTCCATTATCGGCTCTACTATAAAAGAAATTCCTCTTGACGTGTTTTTTCTTTGAAACGGAGGCAAAAGCTTTGCTTCATCTCATTCATAAAGAAGGAACTACTAACAAAGTTCGACGAGATCCATTACACCTCCACAAATGGAAGTGAAAAGCCTAGTCTCGTTGTATCAAATAACTCAAATGTTCTGCCCCCGCAGTAACCGTCGCTGATAAACAGGCTGCTAGTGTGTGCGTGAGAGGAGTGGCTGAGTAGGCCAGCTATGTGAGAGGAGCGGCTGAATAGAGCACCGAGAATACCCACTAGGCCACTACGCAGGTGTACTTCCCCTGCATTGATAGTACAACGATGGTTCTAGAGAACAGTAGTACCCTCCACTTCCAACTATAGCTCCTTGGTCCTGAGATTCAAGAGTTCAAAACTGGTGCACTATACTACTAGTAGACTAGACTAGAAGTACAGTACTCCTACGTCGCACTACTAGTTGAGAAAAGTAGTACTAGTACTGCTACAATGCAATACGTACTCCTCAAATCACATAATGTAAGGCGTTTTTTGACACTAGTTGGCGTGTACAAAAATGGCAAAAACATACCCAAAATTTCTTAATCACGCCAAAAACTACTACCTAGTGCCAAAATTTCTTACTAGTGCTATTATTTATAGTATAATGCAATCCCATAATGTTCCATAATGCTAGTACTTAGTAGTAAATAATAGCCTCACCCCTTATTTGAGGAGCGATCTACAGTTGGAAGGGACGAGGCCTGCTGGTTACTACGCTCTTATCTCCTCCTCGCCAGTTCCCCTCCCCCTGAAGAGAAGGCAGTTCATCGCTGCTCCCATGGATTCGCCAGGCGGTTCTCCTCCTCCTCAGGGCTGGGAGACCTTGGACGACGATCCTCTAGGAGAAATCGCACGCCGCTCCGACGTCCTCATCGCTGCAAGACTCGGTGCTTCCTGCACCAACTTTTTCAAGACGCTGCTTAAACAGGCTTGGGAAAAGGCCATGCTTGTTGGTCTTCCATGCGTCCTCGAGGAGAAGGTTCTTCTATGGGATAATCCTTCGAACAGTCCACCGCTCCCTGGCCATGGTTGCACGTTGACTCCGCTAGAGTTGCCGATGTTAAGAGGTAGTCGGATTTTGTCCGGTGAGCAGGTCAGTAATGGAGTTTGATCATGTAGTACTTAGTTATTCCATTTCCATCATGTAATTTCTCCGCTGCCCACCGTCTTATATATAGGTCTGGGTCGGTGCCAACAAAGATTTGCTTGCATACCTCCGGCCGGATACCACCATCATTTTGCACAACATCCACAACAGTGCGGCCGTTCCGGTAGACCCCTTCTCCACCATTGGGATCGGCCTTCCGGACTGGCTGGGCTTGAATACGTATGATGATGCCTACATGAGATTGAAGAAGATAGCAATTGCGGACCCGCCGACAAAGCGACGCGGCTACGACGATTACTATCTCATCGTGGTGTTCGACATAAGGATTGCCATCAATGCAAGAGGCAACATGTGGCAGAGGCTGGCGCATGTTGGCGGCGGCAGATTTGTACCCCTACACGTTCGAAGACGCCATGCGCCATCTAGGCCGCATCTTCGCGGTGACAAGCCAGGGGACTTGTTTCATCTGGTTGCCATCCTACGGTACGGGAGATTACAAGCGGAATGCACAAACCATCATTTGCATCCCTAACGGTACTCCATTATTTTGCAGGGACCAGTCATCCCCCGATCAAAATAAGATCGCCGATCATGGATGTGCATTTGCATCCGCGATTCAGTCTAACCTGGAACCTTGTAGATTACTTTGGCATATTGGGATCAACTATCTTAGCAGTCGTTACCCATGGTACCACTGATGTGCAACATGGTCACACAATCTACCACGATCGGACCGTCACCATCTACCCAGGTATTCCATTTTTAACCCTCTCGCCTTCTCTTTCATTGTTGTACTAGTAGTATACTTAGTAGTACTAGTAGGAGTACTTTTGTCCTTGGAGGACGCGTATAGCTAGCTAGGCCCTTGAAGACTTGAACCCACTAGCTGCCACCCATGTCTTACTATCTCATCCATGTAGCCAAGAGTGGCTATATATAATAAGCCGTTTATTTTACTTCCTCTATACCGGAGTAGTACTATTTGCTGCACAGTATTACTGACCGCCATATTTGAGCACAACATTATTATGCATGGACCTTGACTATGTACGTAACCATGTGTCCAGATGTGGGATGCCACGTGTACCAGATGAACGGCGCTGAGTTCGACCCCTGTGATGCTACGTGGGTGCCGAGGTACACTCTTGGAGAGTACTCGCTTTTCATCGGGAACAGCTACCCCATTGTGAAGTGTATGCCACCTTCCGTGCACGACACGGAAGGCCTACCGTTCATGAAGCATGGTTGTGTCTTCAGTGCGCACCGCCGGATGAACGACATGCTGGGACACCATATCCCTGATTTATGCCGCTTCAGCTTGGATGAGTCTCCATCGTGTGGAACCGGACTAGAAAGCTGTGACAATGATTCCCGTTGCCCACCGCTATGGATCGTGCCATCCATGAAGAACACCTGGGACTGGAACCTAGAGAAGGACATGTAGCCCATCTATAACGTGTAAGTGGAGTACGGTAATTGTGAACGGTAGCGCTGTGAATATATGTAGACTAGTCGTGCACAAAATTATCACATGAATTGGAGATGAACTTGTGTGGCATACTGGCATTTGTCCTTTAGAATTTATTACTAGTAAATGTGTTATGTGTACGCGCAACTTGTGTGGTTGTTGCACGGGCTCCAACATGCTCTTTGAGAAAAAAAGGTGGCACAGCTTTGGATATACGTGACGTGGCGGCATCATACAGTAGCATCGTTCGTTATAGTTGTAGTACACTCCTACTAGGACGACAACTCCTGTAAAACCTTGCGCTTGGCTCTTTGCCTCTTCGGGAGGTTCAACAGTTCGTACTCATGTGAACCTTGCACCTGGCTCTTCGCCTCTTCGGAAGGTCCAACAATTATGATACTACAGTACAATATGCTTCTGGCAATCTGACACCGATTGAACTGCTGGTCCACCGCGAGGGCGAGGGCGAGGGAGAGGGAGAGGGCGCTGTAGTCAAAACCCTCTCCTCGTCCTGCGAACCACCGCGCGCGTGGGTGAGGGAGAGGCGTAGTAAGCAAGCTTCTCCTTGTTCGGCGAGTTGACGGGACACATCAAAGCAGTACTACTACTACTAGTAGTAGTCCATACTGCGTCCTTTCTGATTAATATGGCTTAATTTGAAACAAGAAAAATACACTGGCGGTCAACGTATGTAACAATACACTCTTTACGGTCACTATATATAGTTTTGCGTCGATTATACGATCACTAGCTCATCGTAGAGCACCGTATTGCACCCTACTGACCGGCCACATAGTCGACGTGGCACTTTGTTGACTGGTTAAATTGTCACCTAGTTTCTGGGTCCCACCTGTCAGTTGGCAGAGCAAAGAAATCAGTTAAACAAAACTTTATGCAGGCGCGACACGAGTCCAACCCTTGCGCCCGAACCGCCATGGTTGTGTATGTGAGTGCATGCACGTGTCCTCCCTCGGTCTTCCAACAAAGAGTGTACATCGGCTATAAAACATGATGTAGTAGTATATCATGTACATCTACACTTCCAATGCATTTAGCCTTTAATCTAAATCGATATTTATTGACTAATGCACCAACTTGTGCTGTAGGTATAGGCTACATGTCTATCCCTAATTACAGCATGCAACGGCCTTCATTTAATCTTCTTATCTCAATGGTCGCATGCACACATAAGTCTGCTACTTTTGGGCATTAATTATACCCTGGTCAATGTGTAAATCTCTAAATGTACAGTCTTTCACGGACGTAGGGACTAGGTTGAGCACTTGAGCGTGAGCATGTTTGTTGCGTCGTGTGCTGTGTGCCGCATGGGTGCGTGAGTGTTGCATGCGTCCATGTGGAGTACGTGTGAGTGTTGCATGTTGCATGCATGGGGCTTACTCCCTCCCATTGACATGTTCATATTTCAAGCTTCCTCTATTCCCTCCATATGGTGATACTCCCTCTGTTCCCAAATAGTACGGAGTAAAAGCCTCCCTCTGTTCCCAAATACGGAGTATTTGTCTTTCTACAGATTTCAACAAGTGACTAGGTACGGAGCAAAATGAGTGAAGTGAGCGTAGAGGCATAGGGATACTGTAGAAAGGAAGTCCTCACGATCCATTATTCCCCATCTCGGTCAGAGAGAACTATTCAACTAGTCTTCAAGTGAAGTGACAATACACGCTGCAGCAGATGGGACACGTAATTAATAAGCTGAACCAGCGTGTTGGTGTTACTAAATCAGCCTTACCCAAGATCTGCCATCATGTTTGCCATGAGAGCACGCTTCGCAAATCGCCACGCACTCTGTCCTCCATTAAGCGACATATGGGCCCTCTTGTGGTAGACCCACATGTCATCGATGTAACTATTTACACTCCGAAGGACGGTGCTTATATCCTGGTAGTAGTACTAGTAGAATTGAGATTTAATGCACTTTCTTCCCCGTCTTCCACTCTTCTTCCTCATCTCTTCTTCTTCCTCCTCTCTTCCCCATCGTCGGCCGCACACCATTTACCCCCGCTCACTGCTCTCCCGCCCGCGCCATCTTCCTTGGTAGCTCGCGCGTACCATATCCCCACGCTCACTGCTCGGCCACACGAGGAGAAGCTTCTTCGCTCACCTGCCCGAATCCACTTCCAGCTGGCTCGCAGGCACCGAAAACCCCAATGGCAGAACCGACTTACACGCAGAGCCGCGATTGGAATTCCCTCCCCGATGTTCTCTTGGAGCAGATCTGTAGTTGTATGGACCTACTCAGCACCGTCCGTCTGGCCGCATGCTCGGTGTCTTTGTACCATCTACTCGTATGCAACCGGCCGGCTCTTTTCAAGACACCCTGCTTGCTGATGCCCGATCCTCGTAGGTGGCCCAGACACCGACTTGATGATCCTACGAGGTTGCCGTGGTGCCCCTCGACATGCTACCACTACCCGTCCACCTGTCCTTCATGCGCGACCACTATTGGGCGGGCATGAAGGCCAACTGGATCGTCCTCATCCACCACACCGGTAGTCCGTGGCGTCTCATGGATATCTACACCCAGCGGGAGATCACCCTTCCATCGTTGGATACCGCCGCCATCGAGCCTCGCGGCCCGCCGGACACTCCTGCCTACTACGCACGAGACGCGTCAAGCTTTTGGCTCGACCTCTGTTTGCAGAAAGTTGTAATCTGCGAAGTGCCCACACCATCAGAAGACTACATGGATTACAAGCTCATTTCCTTGTTCAACATGGGATTAGTCTATCTGGAATCCAGTCGCCATACATGGTTATGGCTCATCATCAATCCTCTTGAGGCAACATTTACATCGATGCTATAGTGCACGATGGCATCGTTTACGTGATCGACGCATTGATTGGCTGCCTATCTTGGTGGAATCTATCGTCGTGTAATTGTTCTATCTCATCTTATCTTTACCTTATGAATATGACTGCCTGTTCATTTGTTACAAATTTAGAATGCATAGCATGTCTATAACCACATCATTGCTATATTTTCCTCTCATTTCCTAGATTTTTATGACCACACATCTTATTGTTAGAGTTTTTTTCGAAAAGGGGGGTCTCCCCGGCCTCTGCATCAGAGTGATGCATACGGCCAATTGTTAGAGTTGATCTGAGAAAAATTGGCATCTAATGATTGTTAGAATACATATTATGAGCATAACATCATGATTGCTATATGTTACTCTCGTTTACAAGATTTTTATAACAACGCATGTTATTGCTTAGAGTTGATATGAGAATAGTAGTAGTAAGTGCTATGGTAGAATATGAGTAGGCGCTGTCATAGCTGTTTTCCTCTCATTGTTACATGATGTTTGAACCATGACATGTTGCTAGAATATGAAAGCCATTGGCTTATTTTTTTAACTTGGGGTATGATTATGACCATGGCATTGCAATTCTCTGTCTATGATATGTGTCCTTTGTTATAATAATCTTAATTCCACACATACTCTGAACATGATTGTTTATTTTGTCCTTTGGTCTCCAATTTGAATTGTTGCATGAAGCGAATCGCTGGCCTTCATGATTCGGGACCTGGAATCATACCAGCCGATGGGTGCTGGTTTATCGCTCGTTCACCGACGGCGGTCATTTGATGCTCATTCGCACGTACCAAATTGACCAAACCATTATATCAAACCACATGCAGTACAATGCGTGGGCGTTCATGACATTGATGGCTATGGTTGCTTCGTGTTCGAGAAAGATCCCAGCTCCATTGGGCCAGGCGTATTCAACTGGAGGCAGGTTTACAGCCTCGGCAACCACTCCTTGTTCCTCGGGCTCAATTATCCGATCATCCAACCAATCATCGATCATATCACCAGTGATGATTACTGTGATATGCAACTTCCATTCACGAGGGGGGCTGTGCTTACACGTCATACCATGGGTTTCATGAATCACCATATCTAGAGATTCGTCGACACAGCTTGTTGCCATATAATCTTCAGTGTGTGAAAGGCATCAAGCTTCCATGCGATGGATGGCTTTTGCAAACCCGACATGCGGTGATGTGGTTCATGCCAAGAGCAAATATGCACAACTTGATTCGTGCTGATATCTAGACTGAGCCATATATTCTGCTGCTGTAGCACGACCCTCTTTTGTTGGATATTATGTATTGTTGTTAGTTTGAAGCACTCCTCTGGTTTGAAGGATAGATACCTTCACGGGATCAAGTGCATCCTAACTCCCTGTCTAGGATGTCTTGATAATGATGATGGAGATGATGTGCATAAGCCATATATATATATATATATATATATATATATATATATATATATATATATATATATATATATATATATATATATATATATATATATATATATATAGGGTGGGTCTATTATGATAACACCCTTAAGAGTCTTATTCGCACATCACTTTCTTATTCTCGCTAACAAACCCCACACAAGCCCCGACCCCAAAAGAAAAAGGCAGTCAACGCCCACTCCTCCTCATGCCCACCCATCGTAGCTTCTCTCCTTCCCCCATCACGCACCACCTACCTCCCTCCCCACCGCGGCAACCGGCGCCGATCTCCCTGCTCCACCGCCCCGCTCGCAGCCTTCCTTCCTCGCTGGTGAGCCATCCCTCCCCCGACCACTTCCTAGATCGAGCCGGTGCCGGATCCAGACTCCCAGCGTCGACTAGCTGCCGGATCCGTGCAGTCCCCTCGCCAGCGAGCCACCCCTCCCCCGGCCGCCGTCCTCCCGCGCCTACCCAGCGCCGGATCCGGCCATGTTCCCCTGCAGCCGAGGGATTTCGAGCGGCCGCCCCCAGCTCCAGCTCCGCCGACGGCAGCCGTAATCTCCCCACATGGTGGCCTCCCTGTCCCCGTCCCGCGCGGATCCAGAATCCTTTTCGAGGCGCCGCCCTGGAGGCGTTGCAAGCGCTGCGCCCTGCTCCCCCCTGTGACTCTCCGAGGCTGGATGGAGTGGGAGGAGCTCCACCTTGCGTCTCCCGGACAGATCCATCACCGGTAAGGCTCAGCCATGACCACCCCTCCTCCTCCTCCTCCCCTCCCACCCCATGCCCCCTTCTCCATCTGACCCGCCCAGTCTTCTCCATGGCGTGGGATTCCCATCCCCCCAGCGAGCTGTCATACTTCCCCTCCCCTCCGGCGAGTTCGGCCTTCCACCTCGTGCAGTTCGGCCGCCAGACTTGAAGTGTGTCAGGTCACGCGATGTGGTGCGGCGGCGCATGGCCATGCAGTTCGCGGCCACCATGGGCCTCCTCACCTCTACCTCCATGGTCGCGTCCGCAACCAGTGGCGTCCTCCCAGGAGGATGCTGTCTGGCGGTGCTACGCATGTAGTGCTCAGGTGAGCCGCACGCAGTACACTGCTGTCTGGCGGTGCTACGCATGTAGTGCTCGAGTGAGCCGCACGCAGTACAGTGGCAGAGCTTTTGCACTACTCGGAGCTAGCCAGAGAACCACCGCATCTCCCTCTGCACCCCTCGAGCCTTTCCCCTGTTATGTTGGCAAGCTGGCGGCTGTGCGCGCTACTGCAAAAATGAAAGCCGCCGACGACACACCATGGTGAGCAGAGGACGGCCTCCACCACGGGCCCCGTGCAGTTCGCACGGTGCACTTGTGCGGTGCGGAGCGCGTGTGCTTGTAATTCGCGGTGTGCAATTGTTCGCCTGCACAATTGTTGGTGATTCCCCTCTTTCTTTTATGCCCCCTTCCACCTATCTTATGTCGGCGACCATCACGGCCAGCCCGGACGACGACACCGCGACGAGCAGAGGAGGCCTCATGCAGTTTGCGTCGTGCGCCTCGTGTTGTGCGGAGCGCCTGTGGGTGCAGTTTGCACGGTGCGCCTCGTGCGGTGCAGAGCGCCTGTGCGTGCTCAGACGAGGCCATCCGGGAGGCGTACAAGGAGGACAACGGCAACACACGCTGTGAAGAACAAAAACGTTGCACAAGCACGATTAAACAAGAATCTCGGTCACATCCACCTTGGCAGCTCGCCGCTGTAGCAACGAGATTTGTCATGTGCTTCACTGATTTTGTGTTTTTCTAAAGAAAAAATTAAAGCGCAATGTTGTCTGCTATTATTTGCTCTTGAGGTTCAGCTTTTTTGCAGGGAGAAAAGCGATGCAGTACCGTTGAATGCCGCGTTGCATTTTTTTGGAGTTTCCTCATGCAGTTTGTAGCGAGCCCCCCTCTCGTGAAGTCCTTCAGCGTGTCCATGCGGCACGGCAAGTGAGTGTGTGCACTTCACGACACTTCGGTCACTGGTGGCCATCGTGCAGTCCACATGGCGGGCGGGAAAACCAAAAACTCTATAGAGAAAAAGAAAAAGAAAAATGCAGTGCACTCAGGTCTTTAAAAAAGTCCGCTCAGAAGGACTTTGTGGTACACTTCATTTTAAAAAATGTATTTGCAAATGTTTATGTTGTGTTCGTTTAAGAAGTTTAAAATACAAAAAAAATAGTGTGGTTCACTTTCGAGAGTGCTTGCGGCTCATTTTCAAGAGTATTGCGGTTCACTTAGTCCCAAAAAGTAAAAACCAAAAACTCTATAGAGAAAAAGAAAAATAAAAATGCAGTGCACTCCGGTCTTTAAAAAAGTCCGCTCCGAAGGACTTTGTAGTACACTCTTCAAAAAATTTACGTCCGACAAAAGAAATCATGAAGTGCACTTGCTCGTCCGACGCAGTGCGGTTTTTGACTGAATCAGTGCACTCCACCTTGCAGTGCTTTCTTTCATAAAAAATGACGACAAAAACTCACAAAAGCTCACCTGAGAAAATTTACGCCAGACAAAGAAAATCATGAAGTTCGCTTGACTCTTTGATGTAGTGCTCTTTTCCGTCTAAAAGCAGTGCGGTTTTCTTCCTCGTCTTCAAAAATTTACGTCCCACAAAAAAGAAACCATGCAGTTCTCTTGCCCGTCTAATGCAGTGTGGCATTTCGTCCGATGCAGTGCGGTTTTCAGTCGGATGAAGTACGCACATCGATTTGGGTGTCTCGAAAAACAGAGTGTCCGCATTTCGGTAAATTTAGAACTGCTCTTAAACCGTAAAGAATTAGAGAGTGTGTTCTACATGAAAAAGTTGTGCCTCGTCGATACCTTTTGAACGGCGTATCGTTTGAATCATTCCGAGCAGCGGGTTGTAAAAATTTCGCGAAAAACAGCACCTGCCACTCGTCGTCCGCCACACGATTTTCAAAATTAACTTAAAACCGTAAGGAATCTCAAAAACATTGCAATTTATGAAAGTTGCGCCTCGTCCATAGCTTTTCAACGATATATTACACGCCTCGTTTCGACAAATGGTTAAGAAACTAGAGCGAAAATAGTACCGAAAATTTGAAAAAATTTGAAAAACAGAATTCCGTGATTTAATAAATTTGAAACTGCTCTTAAACCGTAAGGAATTAGAGAAAAATTTATATATGAAAAAGATGCGCCTCGACGATATCTATCGAACGGCATATCGTTTTCTTCATTCCGACGAGCAGTTTAGAAGAAATCGCGAAAAAACGCTCGATGCCACTCGTCATGGGCCGCACCATTTTTAAAACTGCTCTTAAACCGTGTGGAATCTCGAAAAGTGTTCAACATGTCGAAGTTGCGCCTAATCCATAGATTTTTAACGGTATATTACACGCCTCATTCTGATAAACGGTTAAAAATTTAGAGCGAAAACAGTACCGAAAAAAATAATGCGTGCAGTTTTTTTCCGACGAGAAGTTCACTCATGTGAGTACTGCAGCACACTTGCTTTAAAGAATGACGTGCACTTGCATTGGCGTGCAGTCTTGGAAGTGTGTGCAGAATAATTATTCTGCTAATATTAGCAGAATAGACCGATCTGTGTGTGTGTATATATATATATATATATATATATATATATATATATATATATATATATATATATATATATATATATATATATATATATATATATATATCTCGGCTGTTGAACTCATGCTTTCAATCGTGTTTAATGATCGTCTTCTTTAGTTCAAAACTTTTATAATTTTTTGTCCGAGCACGGCGTGTAATATATCGTTGGAAAGCTCTTGACAACCATATTTCAAGTATATTGAACGTTTTTGCAAAATCATTATGGTTTAAGAGCAGTTTTGGAAAAACCGTTTTTTTTTCAAAACCGAAAACGTGAATCGTATTTTGGACTCAATTTTCAAACGGTTTGTCGGAATTGAGCAAATAAGATGGCGTTGGAAAGCTGGTGAAAATCCGCTTCTTCCATATATGTATTGTTTTTTCAAATTCTATATAATTTAAAAGTAATTTGAAAAACGGTGAAATTCTGGGCGAAACATATTTTCGTGATTTTTTGCAAACGGTTTGTCGGATTGATGCAAATAATACGGCGTTGAAAAGATACGGAAAATGCGCAACTTTTTCATATTGAAATGTTTTTCTAATTCCTTACGGTTTAAAAATGAATTCGAATATGGTCAAATTTGATTTCGAACGTGATTTTTTTTAAATTTGTCGAAATGGGGCAAATAATATACCTTGGATAGCTTTCGAAAATGCGGAACTTAGTCATGTTGAACGTTTTCTCAAATTCATAACCATTGAAGAGTAATTTTGAATATGACGACACCCATCATGCTGTATTCCCGTCAGGAAAAACAGAGTACTTGTACTGATGTATGTGTGTGTTTGTACTGATGCATTTCTCACAGAGTAATTTTGAATGGTACCGGGAAAAAAGTGTACTTGAACGGATGTCTGTATGGTTTTGTACTGAGCGTGTCTTTACGTACTAGACTTTACTCTGTATTTTCGGTATGATTTTCCTCGTCACTTCTCAATGACATCATCATGCCCGAACTTGCATAGTTTATACTGTTGAACTTACTGATATTTTTAGTAAAACGGAAATGTTTTGTGTTTTCTTTTGAACTCAACATTTTTTGCAACGATATTCTGGACTTCTTTCATTTTACCACTTGTACTTTTCCTATTTTGAATTTGCATGGTTTATTTGTTTGAGCTTTTTTCCCAAACTTATCTAGGATGTCGTGTTCAACTCTTTCCTGTACTTATATGATAGTAATAATGGAACATTTCCCATACAATTTTTGTCCACAAAGTACTTATATGCTAGTAATAATAGAACATTTCCCATACAATTTTTGTCCATTTGTGGACATCAACCAAAATAGGCAAGAGAGAGCGCTATGAAACTGATCATTGTTTTCGACCGAACTATTGTGTTCTTCTTTTCCAAGAACTTATTTTTATACATATGAGCAAACATCCCATGTTTCTCAACTTCGAACTTTATTTTCGTTTTCCTGTAAACTAGTTGTATATTTGAGTATGAACTGATGCAAATATAATCTTTGTCGAATTGCTTCAAATATTTTTGTATAGCACACACACAAACCTAATAAGCATATGTACAAGTACATCTTAAAAATAATTGTGTTTTTAAAAATCAAATCAAGGTTTCAAATGAATCTACATATAATAGATCATTCAATGTTTTGTACTATTTTAGAAAATAAAAGAACCAAATCTGGATACATAGTTTGCAGTTCACATCACATATACCAAATAATTATTCCTGTAAAAACAACAAATGTTTATTCTATAAAAGAAGGATTCAGCAGGAAAGAGTACACATCCCTCCAATCAACAATGTTCAACACATATTTGCTGACTCATATTTGTTATACAGTAGGTCCCACTGCAAACCACAAGTTAATTACTTCCCTCCAGAACATGGACAAATCCTAGAGCAACCTGAACTGAATGAAGAAATATTTTTTATTCCTCTGGTGGCCTACGTGGACCAAGACGCGCCTATGATATTTTTCTTCCTCTGAACTTATGGTCTTTTTTAGTTGAAACTGATGTAGACATTTTTCGTTGAACTATTGCGGAGTTTTGAGTAGTAGACGCGCAACTTGACAAGGCAATGTACAAGTTCTTGTAAAAAGGACAACCAAGTTAATGTAGAGTAATATCATAAGTTCAAAAATAAAAAATAAAAAGAGTTTTGTACTATTTTTGCTATAACAACTAAGTTAATGGTGACTCATCAATTTTTCTTTACGATATATCTAAACTTACAGAATTTTCAAACTTGCACTGACGATACTTTAGGTGATATATCTAAACTTTACAGAATTTTGAAGAAACTTGCTGCAAATCATCACTTATTTAGGTGATATATCTAAACTTATAGAGTTTTGAAACTTGCACTGACGATATTTCTGCACACACACCAACTATTCTGTAATTTTTCATGGACTGATGATAGATTACACACCGAACTAATACTATGTCTAGTACAAAAATTCTCTATACACAAGATAAGGAGATGAACGTCCAGGCGGAGGTGGGGAAAAGCTAGCACCTCCCTGAGCTGCATTTTTAAACGATGCAAGCTTAATTCTTAGGTCACAAGTTTTTAAATGCTAGCACTGCTACCGGCATTTGTAAATGCTAGTGAACTCGAACTTATGGTTTCCCGAGATATGAACTGATTGTGTTAGAAGCACACGCACAAAATCCAACGAGCTGCTGTAAGAACATGTAAAAGAAAATCAAGTTCATGTATATTAATTGGGAGAAGTTCAAAAAGAAACTTCTAAAAAAGTTTGTACTGTTTTTGCTATAACAACTATAGTCATCTTTGCCAACAATGTATATTACATGGTTAAAATAAGTTTTTTGAACAGAACTAAAATAATAAATCGTACTGAACTAAAATGAGAAAATGGAAATGGGCATGTTACTGAAATATTAACTGACCGAACTGCAGTTTAGTGGAGGAATTCACACAAGTTGGTCATCATGGAAGATCATTCCTTGTAGACATCCTATCAAAACAGATGTAGTGTCACTTGATGCAAAAACAGATTCTCATAGTCCTTTGGAGGTATTATAAACTTCTCCGAAACTTCTAACAATTGATCGCATGAACTAAGTGCGAAAGAAAGTGCGACCTTTTTTTGCAATTTGTGTGAAAAAACATCACTAGACAATCTAACATCTATAATAATTAGCTGCATCTCTTTATTTCTTTTGCTACAACCTGAGTGAGTACTAAAACATTGAAAGAAGAGGCTTTTTGGGCACTTTGACTTTGGCAACTTGTTTTTTCTGCAACCTGAAAAAAATAGGAACAAGATAAGATTTTGTCAAGGGGAACTTAACAGGGTCTGGCGTTCGAATGATCTAGGGGGTTATGTCCAAACTTTTTAGAGTTTTTATGTAAATATGAATCGACCAACAAATAGCAGCATTTTAAGCAACAAAATTTTGATAGCAATCATCTTTTGTAAAAACAACAAAAACAGTAGTGCAGCAGCATGCACATTCATCTTTCTGAATTTCTTCTCACTTCTTGTAAATGCAAAACCAGAATACATAGCAGTAGCAACCCCACATACACATTCATCTCTCAAATCTCTCTCGAACTCGCTCACTTCCTGTAATGCAATAGGATCGGGGGTCGGGAGCAGAGGTATGAGGGAAGAACAATTAATTGGCAGATGGATTCGAAGTTGAGATCAAACAAAACAAGTTAAGATTAAAGAACAATTGATTGTTCCCCAGATTGAATGGATGGAAACGAACAAAATGAATCAATTTGATTACTAATTGCGCTGCGGTAGCTACCTTTGTCGAGCTCGAGCTGTTCGTTGAGCGGCACCTTGGGCGGCACGCTTGGCCTCCTCGTTCTCCGCCACGTCAAGGTTGCTGGTGTGCTCCTTCTCCTTCTCCTTCTCATTCCTACTTCCTTCTCGAGCGAAGTAACAACATAAACACCACCACTGGCAACATTAAAGGTGTGAGTAAGGGTTATGCTCGAATCAACATTCAGTACCTCTATACCTTCACTCGTCACCGCACTCGAACAGAAATTCAGATAGAAAACAGAGGTAACAATAGCAGCAATTGGTAGCTGCATAGTAGTGGGCATGCATCAGCAGCAGCAGAAAAGGATGCGGCTGTGCCGGGCAGTCCTAGGTGCAGCAGCAGCTTGCAGCAAGGAGCGGCTTGCACTCAGCTCCTTGAGCGACCGGCCATAGAGGAAGCAGTTGGACTGTTGAGCTGGAGGTCCTCGACCCCGCGACTCCTCCAGCAGGCTCCACTTTTTGCCGCTGAAGCATAAGCCATGGCCTTGGAGCGGGACGCGTCCATGGCGGCGACATTGAACGGACATGGCTGGCGGTAGGGAACTGCTTGTACGCGGTGGCAGGGACATTGAAAGTAGAAATTGGACAACATAGGTACATCAAGTAATTGAACTGACTGAAGAAGAAATAATAAGTAAACAATACTATTTTTTGTTATCTAGCAATAGCAAATGTTTTCTATTTTTAAAATGATGTATAAAACAAGCAAAACTTGATACAGATTGTATGGACGCACAAGATATATAGACTAAAGTAAGAATTGACCTGAAATGAATCTAGAATAAGTTTTGGACTGAGCTAAATTTAGAAATTAGACTGAACTAGAATTAGAAATTGAACGGAACCAAGTATAATGCACTGAAAAGAACACACATGTACACGAACTTATTATAAAAGATGAACACGACCTGACAACAAGGACACACATGAACTAACAAGAACATACCAGTCATTAACAGATTATAAATGGTGACAACACATCACAGCAGCTTGCGATGACAGCAGATTAGAACAACACGTTCAGCACAAAATACATTGTAGGTGTGCATTGGAGCTTTCCATTACCTCGTGGTGTGCTTGCCCACGAAAGCCGAGATGTTCCTTCTGTATCCCTACCACATGCCGCAGCGCCGAAGTACGAACTAGAGCAGCACTCTGCACTCGACCTAGGCCTAGCACCAACAATTCAGCAAGAGATGACATATTGAATCCAATTAGTTTTCCCAAATTCTTAGTTCAACAATTACATACTAGTATCCCAATCCCAAACAAACTACATTACATAGGAATAGCACCAATGAGGTAAACTAGATTATACTTCTGATGTGAGTTTTTCTTTTGAACTTCTCTGGTTCCCTTTTCTTAATTGTTGCAGTAATTTGACTCGAACTTATAGCCTCGGTGGAGGACTAGACTCGAACTTGTAGCCTCAGTGGCGCACTAGACTCGAATTTGTAGCCTCGGTAGTCAGAATTGTTGAGCTCGGACGGGCAAGGGAGGTAGAGCTGGACTTTAGTAAGCACCATACCTGGACGGGGACAACACTGAAGCAGTGCACGGGGGCTGGTTCCCGATCGCGCAGGGAGAAGCAGTCGGGGCAGGGTTGGAGGTTGGAGGCCGTCTTCAGCCATGGTAAGCACCGGGGTGCGGCTTCCTCAGCCGCGGAGCAATTTGCGCCTCCACACTTTCCCACAAATTGTCCAGAACACAACTTTTAGCAACACGATAAGTAGTAGTAGTAGCATTAATGTAGGTGGCAAGGTAGCAGTGGCAAAAAGGTAGGCAATTATTCTTAATTTGCTCCACAACAGCTTTAGTTCACATTCGCTACAACTTTCAATTGGAAAAGAAAGACAAAACGGATAGAAATCCCCCAGTTGGGGTAGTGAACCTTTTTATTGAACAACTACAATCCTACCATATAGTAAACTGTTGTATAACTAGTAAACAGTCTGGCATCATCTTCAGGTCCAGTTCGATATAGATCACCAGTTTTTGGAACTGGGTGCAGTGCCCTGCTTAACAAAGTTGAATATTCACTTCTTTTCCTTGGTGAGATATACCTCCAAATCTAGTAGGGCGCTGTTAATCATATTGTTTGCCTTCTTTTTTCTCTGTCTAATTTTGGTGGTTGTTTCAAGGTTTGTAGGTGATGCTGAAGCTAGTGGCCCTGAATAGTATGCAGAGGCAATCTAGCAGATGAGGGTACTATAAACCGAAGGGTAAAAACTATAGAAATTTGCGGTCTTATGCGGTTATGCCTCCATGAGATATGTGTGTGCCTGGAGTGGAATTTCGTATGGTGATCCTTGTGTTCTTGGTCTGCTTTGGTAGTTTCATTGTGTTAATTGTTGTAACTCCGGAGGCCTTGGTATGGTTATACTGGAGCTGTGAGCAGCGGTTATTATTTCTAGGCCTTTTGTTAAGCACTACTTAAGCAGTGTGTTTGTCTTCAAACTCAAGCGAGCTTGCGCTTCTGAGAGAAATGAAAATATGTTGGAGGGAGCATGCTAGATTAGAAGAAATTCTTTTTCACATTTGACACCGAACTTGACTTGTTATTCCCAACAAACCCCCTTGAATGTTTTGTTTTTTCGAACTTCCCAAGTTTACGTTTTCGAACTGATTGAATAGTAGTATATGAGCTCACTAACACGATGAAATTTCTACTGAACACTAAGGTGCATAATATACACACAAGGTACCTGAACAATTTACTTAGCCTAGTTGAAGGAGAAGGTGTAGCAGCAGCAACAAGTTGTGAAAGGACTTGTCGCCCGTGGAGATGTTTGCCTGCACGCAGCTACTTGAGCGACCGACCGTGGAGCAAGCAGTTGGACTGACGAGTTGGACGGCGCGCTGTGGCCACCGGATGCGGAGACACGAAGCGACGGCCCGCTGCGGGGGTGGGGGTAGGTCGCCAAGGCAGAGATAGGGACGGCTGGTCGTGGCGATTGGTGGCGCTATGGTGGCTCCCGAGAGTGGCGGCTAGAAGCAGCGGGGCCGGCGGCGGCGTGTGGAAGCAGGGGGCCGGCGGTGGCGCGTGGAAGCAGGGGGCCGGCGGTGGCGCGTGGAAGCAGGGGGGCGCCGGGAGCGAGGGAGGAGGTGGGGAGGGCGGGCAACGCCGAGATCTGGGAGGAGGCGGGGAGGCGGCGCCGGTGACGGGAGGAGGTGGGGACAGGTGGCGCCGGTGACGGGAGGAGGTGGGGAGGGGCGGCGGTGACGGGAGGAGGTGGGGTGGGGCGGCACCGGGATCCGGGAGGAGTTGGGGGCGGGGCGGCGGCGGGATCCCGGAGGAGGTGGGGGCGGGGCGGCGCCGAGAGACGGGAGGAGGTGGGGCTGGGCGCTGGAGCCTGGGAGAAGGCGGGAGCGGGAGCGCGGGTGGGGCGAGCCACGTCGGGTGGTATGGGTGGGGTCGATTTTTTTTTCCAGTACCCGGCGGGTTAATTAGCTGATCTAAAAAAACGGATGCGTCTATATATGGCGAGGGTAGCGAGAATAATATGCTGTTATGGGTAATGAATAGTCCATCCTATATATATATATATATATATATATATATATATATATATATATATATATATATATATATATATATATATATATATATATATTAGTTAGGCTTCAAGTGCGTACTTGTTAGTTAAACCTATGTATAAATTGTGACACTAAATCGACTAGTAAGTAGTACGATGAGAGTACTAGTATACGTCGGTCAAATTATTCATCATGTCCACACATTGAATTGAAGTGACAACACGCTGCACGTGAGGTGACACAAGAATCCCTGCGGCATGTCCGGGTATTCTGGACTTCAGATTTGGAGTACCACTTATCTGTCGAAATCTTTCATCATTCACTTAAAACAGTCGATTGATCATTCTATGAGTACCATATAACTGGAATTACTGATGCAAGTCGAAGAAGGATTGGCCGGTGCTGCCGGCTGGCGTCAAGTTCGATCCCACGGATCAGGAGCTGATCGAGCACCTTGAGGCCAAAGTGAGTGCCGACAGCGTGAGATTTCAGTCTCTCGTCGATTTGTTCATACCAACCATCAACAGCGAGCATGGCATATGCTACACCCAACCTGAGAAACTTCCAGGTAAGACACCGATCGGCCGTCTACTTGCACAAACATATTCCTTTCTTTATTGCTCTATTTTTCTTTTAGACGCAGACCTGGTGAAGCAATTACAATTTGACAGTTAATAAAAAGTGAAACAAGTGACTGCAACATGCCAAAGATGTTATGAAAATGCCAACTAGGTACACTAAAACCTGTATTCCACAATGCTGCAGGTATCACACTGAGTGGCCTAAGGAAGCATTTCTTCCAGCGCAATTCCAGGGCGTTCAAAAGGGGCACGTGGACGCGTCGCAAGATACAGTTGGAGTGCAGCATGCATGCGATGTGGCACAAGGCCGGCAATACCTTGCCAGTGATGGTCAACGGCCGGCAGACGGGCAGCAAAAAAGGTTCTGGTGCCGCACACCAACAAGAACTTCGACCAGCAGAGGACCAACTGGGTGATGCACCAGTACCACCTCGGGGACCTGGAGCAAGAGAAGGAGAGGGAGCTGGTCCTCCGCAAGATTTTCTACCAGACGAACACTAGGGCCAGGAGTAAAAAGATTATAAGTTAGTTTGGTATTGGTAGTTGTAATACATTGTCGTCCGCAAGTTGGTATTGTTGTTAACGATCTTTTGGTATGAACTTGCATTTGCTTCCAACCATCATGCCGAGGGTCGACGTGGATATAAAGCTGAATCATTTGTTTCGAAACGAATTCTCAGGCACCTGATTTTTATTTGATGGGTAGCATAAGCACCCGCCGTTCGAATTCCCAGTTCTGCAGTTTTTTTGAAACAAGTGCATTGTCACGCCCAATATGCGACCCTATCCAAAAGGAACTCGAAGGTCCCACCAAGGATAGACCCGCATATTGAAACGCTTTTGCAAGGTGGATATCATTACATCAACATTACATAATAGATGGGGATACATACATAAGGCACAAATGCCACAAGAATACATCAACATCATATACAAGATCAACATCCGACTACGGATGAAACATAAACAGAAACTCAAACAATATCCACCCTGCTAGCCCAGGCTGCCGACCTGGAACCTATCCCCTGATCGAAGAAGCGGAAGAAGAACTCCAAGACAAGCAACATCGCTCTCGCGTCATGATCATCGCAAACCTGTACCTGCAACTATTGGTGTAGTAATCTGTGAGCCACGAGGACTCAGCAATCCCATTACCATGGGTATCAAGACTAGCAAAGCTTAAGTAGGAAAGGAAGGGATAAAGTGGTGAGGTTGCAGCAGCGGCTAAGCATATATGGTGGCTAACATACGCAAATGAGAGCGAGAAGAGAAACAAAGGAACGGTCGTCAACTAGTAATGATCAAGAAGTGATCCTGAACTCCTACTTACATCAGACATAACCCAGAAACCGTGTTCTCCTCTCGATCAACCCAGAAAAGAGACACTCATGGTTACGCACACGGTTGGTGTATTTTAGAAGAGTTTGCTTCAAGTTTACTACAACCGGATATTAACAAATTCCCATCTACCACATAACCATGGCACGGCTCTCGAAAGTTTATACCTGCAGGGTGTCCCAACTTAGCCCATGATAAGCTCTCGCGATCAACGAAGGATATTCCTTCTCCCCAGGAAGACCCGATCAGTCTCGGAATCCCGGCTACAAGACATTTCGACGGCAATAAAACAAGACCAGCAAAGCCGCCCGATGCACCGACAATCCCGATAGGAGCTGCACATATCTCGTTCTCAGGGCAACACCGTATGAGACTAGCTACGAGTAAAACCAGACCTCGAGTTGCTCCGAGGGGGCCCCGCAGGCAGCTCGGTTCAGGCCAGCACTTAGAGAAGCACTGGCCCGGGGGGCTAAAATAAAGATGACCCTTGGGCTCCGGAAACCCAAGGGAAAAAGGGCTAGGTGAGGCAAATGGTAAAACCAATGTTGGGCCTTGCTAGAGGAGTCTTATTCAAAGCGAACTGTCAAGGGGGTCCCATAAATCACCCGACCGCGTTAGGGACGCAAAATCCGGGAACATAATACCGATATGACGGAAACTAGGGCGGCAAGAGTGGAACAAAACACCAGGCATAAGGCCGAGCCTTCCACCCTTTACCAAGTATATAGATGCATTAATTAAATAAGATATATTGTGATATCCCAACAAGTAAACATGTTCCAACAAGGAACAACATCTCCATGTTCCAACAAGGAACAAACTTCAACTTCACCTGCAACTAGCAACGCTATAAGAGGGGCTGAGCAAAGCGGTAACATAGCCAAACAACGGTTTGCATAGGAAAAGTGTCAAAGGTTAGAGGCTAACATGGCAATTTGGGATGGCTTGATAAACAGGTGATAGGTAGCGCAGCATAGCGAAAGAACGAAGCAACTAGCATAGCAATGATAGTAATGAGATCCAAGGTAGCGGTCATCTTGCCTGAAATCCCGCTAGGAAGAAGAACGAGTCCATGAAGAACACGAACGGATGAAGCCGAACCAAGCGTAGACGAACGAATCCTCACGATCGCAACGAAACATGAACTAACAAGAAAAGCACACAACAAGGTAAACACACCACACATGAACAAGAGATGATGCACAACAAGCATGATGCATGACAACACTACATGAAGCTACTCATGGCAAGATATGATGCAAACAAGAGCAACACATCAAAGCAAGTTTAAATGAGGCCGGGAACAACACATAACAATTCCGGTGAGTCCTCATATGCAAATTTCGAAATTGGTCCAGATCTGAATAAACCTTATGTTCAAGTTGTTAAACAGCAAGTTAAGATGCACCACGATGATCTACACGAAATTCTAGTCAAGTTACATATAAAGTTAATTAAATTCGGAGCTACGGCCTAGAAGATATGAACAAAATAAGATAAGCATGGCATTGATGCAAAATGCATACAAACATCAAGCAAACACCTCAAAACAAGGATGCAACATGATAATATGAAACTACATGCAAAATCACGCAAGTTTCATATAGAGCACACTCAAAACGGAGCAACGGTTCAACACATACACCCTATACAAGTCATGACAACAATCTGTCCAAAACAGCAAGTAGGCATATTGCAAGCATCAAAACAATATTCTACAGCATCTCAACAAGAAAACAAAAGGCATGGGCATGATGTACAGGTAAAGCATTACAAAACATGAACACTAAGCTATCTCTAGAAATCACTAGAACATGCTCAAACACACATGGCAAGATTGCAAATAATAACAGTTTAAGACTTTAGCAGAAATAACATCAGGTTGCAATGTTTAGAGCTATCAAACAACATGCTACAGGAACTTAACATGGCAAACAAAGGCATGGCATGAATCTAATAATTGCATAGAACAAAATTCCTTTACTGACCATGAGCCAAAAAGGACCAGAAGATATGATGGCACCCATGTAAACATGGCAAGTTATATTACAGTTTCATACATGGCAGGAACAACAATAAGTAGGCATGTTGGTGAGCTTGAAACACTCACCACAGAGCAATACATGGCATGGCAAGGCAACTCACAGTAAGAATACATGGCATAGAAGCTATACATGGCAAGAACAACATCATAGCATACACGGATCAACTACAACAAGCTTGGCAAAATTGAATAACATGTAAACAACCTGCCAGGAAACATTTTATAGCAAAAGTAGAGCTCGATTGACTCAAGCTATGGCACTCCATAATTGCAAACAAGGGCATGTATGTATAGATAATAACCATATGTTCAAAACATCCTTACTGAAGTATCTCAAAATAAGCATGGATTTCTCGGTAGCATCAAGTTTACATGGCATAAAAATATCAGCAGAACAGGGGCTGAAATCAGCAACATCATGAAGCCTAGTTTGCATGCTTGTGCTAGTCACCACAGAGATCACAAAAACACATGGCATACACCTCTGTAAAGATGGCATGACATATTACAAAAAACATGTAGGACTCAAGTTCATAGGGTGCACACATCAATCATGGCAAAAATGACAAAAGTGCATGTTCTGATAAGAATCTGAAACTAACATCACATAGCCCTCTTCTAACAGCATTTCTGGCATCAAGATGAGATCAAATGTAAATGATGCAATGAGATGAAATGATTTACTCATCGAGACGAACAATTTGACATATTACACGCACGAAACGGAGCTACGGATGCAGAGATACGGCAGGTTGAACATGAGCAAATAATTACTGAAATCTGGGACTTAGAAGAAAACGACCTCGAGGGGGGAAAAAGTCAACGGCAGCGGGGTGGATCGGGCGAACTCCGGCGAGGGAGGCGGCCGGCGGATCCGGGCGGCAGGCGCGGTGAGGAGGCGGATCCGGCCTTGGGGCCGCCGGATCCGGCGAGGAGAAGGCGAGGCGGGCGAGGCGCCCGTGAGGCAGGCGGCCGTGGCGGCGGGAGCTTCGGCGCTGAGCCAGCGCAGGAGGCCCGAGGTCGTGGCGGCGGGAGGCGAGGGCCGGCCACCGCGGGGAGGCGCGGGCGAGCGGCACACGGCGGCGGGCTTTCCGGCGGCGGGCGCAGTGCGGCGGCGCCGCGGGGCGGGGGGCGGGTCGGGCGGCGGCGGGCGGGCGACGCGACGCCTGGCGGCGGCGGCGTGGCGGGCAGGGGGAGCCTTCGGGCCAGCTCAGCGAGCGGGCCAGTGGTGGTGGCGGCGGTGGGCGCGGCCGGGACACGTGGGCGCGCACGGGTTGGACGAAGCGGCGGCGCGGACATGTCCGGTTGATATGGACATGTCCGGCGGCGGGAGGAGGACGAAGGCTAGGGTTTGGACCCGAAAATTTCGGGGGAGGCACATATTTATAGGTAGAGGGAGCTAGGAGAGTCCAAATGAGGAGCGGTTTTCGGCCACGCGATCGTGATCGAACGACCGAGAGCATGGAGGGGAGTTTGGTGGGTTTTGGGCCACTTTGGAAGGGGTGTTGGGCTGCAAAGAGAAGGAGGCTTTACGGTTACCCAGTTAACCGTTGGAGTATCAAACGACCTCCAAATGGCACGAAACTTGACAGGCGGTCTACCGGTGCTATACCAAGGCCGCTTGGCAAACCTTGGTCCATTCCGAGACCGTTAAACACCCACACACGAAAAGAGGCAAAAGGGGGCGCTGGGGGACATAGGAGTGCCGGATTGCAAAACGGACAACGGGGAAAATGCTCGGATGCATGAGACGAACACGTATGCAAATGCGATGCACATGATGACATGATATGAAATGCAGATGATGACATGGCAAAGTGCAATACGCAAGCACATGACATGGCAACAAGGGTGAATAACTGGCGGACACCTGGCACATCGAATCCTGGGCATTACATGCATGCACTTATTATCACGATAAAAAAACAATATCCATGCTGCATCCCAGTTATCAGTCTGTGCTTGCAGAATTCTCTCGTTTATTGAGCACGTATATTGTTTTTTCAGGTCGAGCAAGTTTCAACTGGGCTGTAGACTGCCCAGTGTTGGTTTTGTTTTTAACAGGGCCAGCCCATGACGACCACGGGGCACAAAGATCCAGCAGGTATCTACTGGCCTCTTGCCCGCCAGCGTTAGTTATATTTTGTCTTACAACATCTGCAGGCTGTTTTTTTTACTCAATCAAACACACAGCCCAGTTCTATTTTCCTCTTGAAACGCATGTCCTACATCCGTTTTCTAATCTCTACCTATAGTTTTACTAGTTCATATACACGTATCATTATATTGAAAACACATAAAATTCCCTTTTCATATTTACATCCTTATTTTTGTTGTTTTTTCCCACCCAGCGCTAATTTTTTTACCACTGGTTTTCCCTTAAACCAACTCAATTGTCCCACGTCTTATTTGCTTACAAAAACAAAACGATTTTTTGGCAAATCAATAAGTTCTTAAAAAATGTTTATCATTTCGGGATTACAACAGTTTGGACTCCACCGAAATATGCAAAAGAAGGTTGAACTTTTTGACCGTGGTCCTGGGCAGAAAATGGGCTGTAATAAATTACTTAAGAATTAGCAAATGGGCTGCAAATTATACAAAATAGCAAATGGGCTGCAAATTATAAAAAATAGCAAATGGGCTTTATGTTGTCTGCCACAGATTTGGAGGCTGACTTGTGGGCCTACACAAGGTTTCTTAAAAAAGAAACTTAGTCAACTATCGACTCTACCAGCGTCAGACCGTTAGATGTCAATCTAACGACAATCGTGCTTCTTCAGTCTCTGATCTTCCAGCCCCAGCCGCCCAAACCAGCGCCGTTGGAACCGCCTGCTCCCACCTCCCGTGGCCGGCAGTGCTGTCGGGCAAGCCTCATGGCCCCATCATACTCGCATCCCTGGCCTGTCTATCCCTCTACTCACCCACACCTCCTGTTATTTTCTGACGACGGCAACCAAACCAGTCAACCCTCGTACTCTCCACCGTGTGGGCAGCCACTGCCGTGTCTTCGCCGGCTCCGTGTCGTTCCCTTCATAGGCCTCGCCATCGTCCACCGCCCTGGTGCTCTCGGCGCGGCGTGGTCAATGTGGTCAACGACCGACTTCCATCGGAAGAGTACTGTACGTGGAGAGGCTGACAGCTGGGTCCACGGCAGCCACAAGGAAGTGCCTCCTTATTACGCGCAAAATAATTATTCCTCCACCTGACAGCAGGGACCCACCGGACGGGCCACCAATATTTCACGGAAAAAACGTTTCCCCCCTGACTACTGTGACCCACCGGACGGGCCACCGTATTTTGTGAAAAAAATGTTTGTCCCTGACTGCTGGGACCCACCGGACGGACCACCTTATTTCGCGAAAAAAACGTCCCCCCCCGCTGTTAGCTCAGACCCACCGGAAGTGCCTCCTTATTACGCACAGAAAAATGAATACTCCCCCTGCTAGCTGGAACCCACCATGGTGGGAGGCTGACTTGTGGGCCTACTAAGTTGACAGGGACTGAGGGCTTTGTCAACTTAGTCAATATGAACGATTCTAGATCCAGTGACCGTACGATGTCCATCCAACGGCCGTCGTGCTTCTTCAATCTCTGCTCTTCCTGCTCCAGCCGCTCAAACAAGAGCCGGTGGGACTGCCTGCTCCCTCCTCCCCGCGGCCGGCTGTGCTGCCGTGCAGGCCTCACCGCCCCACCGTACTCCCATCGCTGGCCTAGCCATCCCTCTACTCACCCACACCTGCTATTATTCTCCGGCGACGGCAGACGAACCAGTAAACCCTCGTACAGTCGTACCCCCCTCCGTGTGGGAAACAACTGCTGAGTCTTCCCAACCTCCGTGTCGTTCCCTTCCTAGGCCTCGACGTCGTCCACCGCCCTGGTGCTATCGGCGCGGCGTGGTGAACGTGGTCAAGAAACGACTTCCATCGGACGTGGACTGGCGTGGAGAGGCTGGCAGCTGGGAAACGGCAACTTTGGTTTCTTGCTAAACCATAGTTCATACGGTGTCGTCTCAACGGATTTTGACGGTGTCCTATTTAACGTGAATGCGGCCGTCTCTAAAGCATAACCCCAAAACGATAGCGGTAAATCGGAAATAGACATCATAGATCGCACCATATCTAGTAAAGTACGATTCGACGTTCGGACACACCATTACGCTGTGGTGTTCCGGTGGCGTGAGTTGCGAAACTATTCCGCAATGCTTCAAATGTAGACCAAACTCGTAACTCAAATATTCTCCTCCACGATCAGATCGCAGAAACTTTATTTTCTTGTTACGATGATTTTCAACTTCACTCTGAAATTCTTTGAACTTTTCAAATGTTTCAGATTTATGCTTCATCAAGCAGATATACCCGTATCTGCTTAAATCATCTGTGAAGGTGAGAAAATAACGATATCCGCCACGAGCTTCAACATTCATCGGACCACATACATCTGTATGTATGATTTCCAATAAATCTGTTGCTCTCTCCATACAACCGAGAAGCGGTGTTTTAGTCATCTTGCCCATGAGGCATGGTTACAAGTACCAAGTGATTCATAATCAAGTGATTCCAAAAGTCCATCTGTATGGAGTTTCTTCATGCGTTTTACAGATATGACCTAAACGGCGGTGCCACAAATAAGTTGCACTATCATTATCAACTCTGCATCTTTTGGCTTCGACATTATGAATATGTGTATCACTACTGTCGAGATTCAACAAGAATAGACCATTCTTCAAGGGTGCATGACCATAAAAGATATTACTCATATAAATAGAACAACCATTATTCTCTGATTTAAATGAATAATCGTCTCGCATCAAACAAGATCCAGATATAATGTTCATGCTCAACGCTGGCACCAAATAACAATTATTTAGGTCTAAAACTAATCCCGAAGGTAGATGTAGAGGTAGCGTGCCGACCGCGATCACATTGACTTTGGAACCGTTTCCCACGCGCATCGTCACCTCGTCCTTTGCGGTGCTCGCCTATTCCGTAGTCCCTGTTTGAGTTGCAAATATTAGCAATGAACCGATATCAAATACCAGTGCTACTACGAGCTCTAGTAAGGTACACATCAATAACATGTATATCACATATACCTTTGTTCACCTTGCCATCCTTCTTTTCCGCCAAATACTTGGGGCAGTTCCGATTCCGATGTCCGGTCGCTTGCGGTAAAACACTCGGTTTCAGTGCTTAGGTCCAGACTTGGGTTTCTTCTCTTGAGCAGCAACTTTCTTGCTGTTCTTTTTGAAGTTTCCCTTCTTCTTCCCTTTGCCCTTTTTCTTGAAACTAGTGGTCTTGTTGACCATCAACACTTGATGCTCTTTCTTGATTTCTACCTCCGCGGCTTTTAGCATTGCGAAGAGCTCAGGAATTGTCTTAGTCATCCCTTGCATATTATAGTTCATCACGAAGCTCTTGTAGCTTGGTGGCAGTGATTGGAGAATTCTGTCAATGACACTATCATCCGGAAGATTAACTCCCAGCTGAATTAAGTGATTATTATACCCAGACATTTTGAGTATGTGCTCACTTGTGAACTATTCTCCTCCATCTTGCAGCTATAGAACTTATTGGAGACTTCATATCTCTCAATCCGGGCATTTGCTTGAAATATTAACTTCAACTCTTGGAACATCTCATATGCTCCATGACGTTCAAAACGTCGTTGAAGACCCGGTTCTAAGCCGTAAAGCATGGCACACTGAACTATAGAGTAGTCATCGACTTTGCTCGCAGACGTTCACAACTTCGGCGTTGCTCTGCAGCAGGTCGGCACCAGCGGTGCTTCGGGACGTAATTCTTACGTGCAGCAATGAGGATAATCCTCAAATTACGGACCCAGTCCGTGTAATTGCTACCATCATCTTTCAACTTTGCTTTCTCAAGGGCGCATTAAAATTCAACGGAACAACAGACGAGCCATCTATCTACAAGAAACATAGACAAGCAAAATACTATCGGTACTAAGTTCATGATAAATTTAAGTTCAATTAATCATATTAAAACTCCCACTTAGACAGATATCTCTCTAGTCATCTAAGTGATTACGTGATCCAAATCAACTAAACCATAACCGATCATCACGTGAGATGGAGAAGTTTTCAATGGTGAACATCACTATGTTGATCATATCTACTATATGATTCACGCTCGACCTTTCGGTCTCCGTGTTCGAGGCCATATCTGCATATGCTAGGCTCGTCAAGTTTAACCTGAGTATTCTGCGTGTGCAAAATTGGCTTGCACCCGTTGTAGATGGACGTAGAACTTATCACACCCGATCATCACGTGGTGTGCGGGTACTCTGAACTTTTAGCAACGGTGCATACTCGGGAGAACACTTCTTGATAATTTTAGTGAGAGATCATCTTATAATGCTACCGTCAATCAAAGCAAGATAAGATGCATAAAGGATAAACATCACATGCAATCAATATAAGTGATATGATATGGCCATCATCATCTTGTGCTTGTGATCTCCATCTCAAGCAACCGTCATGACCACCATTGTCACCGCACGACACCTTGATCTCCATCGTAGCATCGTTGTCATCTCGCCAACTATTGCTTCTACGACTATCGCTCTGCTTAGTGATAAAGTAAAGCAATTACATGGCTTTGCATTTCATACAATAAAGCGACAACCATATGGTCCCGCCGATTGCCGATAACTTCGGTTACAAAACATGATCATCTCATACAATAAAATATAGCATCACGTCTTGACCATATCACATCACAACATGCCCTGCAAAAACAAGTTAGACATCCTCTACTTTGTTGTTGCAAGTTTTACGTGGCTGCTACGGGCTGAGCAAGAACCGTTCTTACCTACGCATCAAAACCACAACGATAGTTTTTCAAGTTGGTGCTGTTTTAACCTTCGCAAGGACCGGGCGTAGCCACACTCGGTTCAACTAAAGTGAGAGAGACAGACACCCGCCGGTCACCTTTAAGCAACAAGTGCTCGAAGCGGTGAAACCAGTCTCGCGTAAGCGTACGCGTAATGTCGGTCCGGGCCGCTTCATCTCACAATACCGCTGAACCAAAGTATGACATGCTGGTAAGCAGTATGACTTATATCGCCCACAACTCACTTGTGTTCTACTCGTGCATATGACATCAACGCATAAAACAAGGCTCGGATGCCACTGTTGGGGAACGTAGTAATTTCAAAATTTTCCTACGAACACGCAAGATCATGGTGATGGCATAGCAACGAGAGGGGAGAGTGTATGTCCACGTACCCTCGTAGACCGTAAGCGGAAGCGTTATAACAACGCGGTTGATGTAGTCGTACGTCTTCACGATCCGACCGATCCAAGTACCGAACGCACGGCACCTCCGAGTTCAGCACACGTTCAGCTCGATGACGATTCCCGGGCTCCGATCCAGCAAAGCGTCGGGGATGAGTTCCGTCAGCACGACGGCGTGGTGACGATGATGATGCTCC
Organism: Aegilops longissima; assembly: GCA_021605205.1. Lineage (NCBI taxonomy): Eukaryota > Viridiplantae > Streptophyta > Magnoliopsida > Poales > Poaceae > Aegilops > Aegilops longissima. Next base: position 623,102,912 of record CM038678.1, read on the forward strand.
ACCGATGCAGGGCTTCTCCTAAGCTCCGCGACGATATGACTTCACCGGCGCAGGGCTTCGCCCAAGCTCCACGACGATATGACCGAAGTGGAATATGGTGGAGGGGGGCACCGCACACGGCTAAGGAACGATCCGTAGATCAACTTGTGTGTTATGGGGTGCCCCCTGCCCCCGTATATAAAGGAGCAAGGGGGGGTGCGGCCGGCCCTAGGGAGGCGCGCCTGGAGGAGTCCTACTCCCACCGGGAGTAGGACTCCCCCCCCCCTTTCCTAGTTGGATTAGGTCTTGGGGAAGGGGAAGAGGGAGGCGCCGCCCCTCTCCTTGTCCTATTCGGACTAGAGGGGGAGGCGCGCCTGCCCCGCCGCCCTCCTCTTCTCCCTTATGGCCCATCAAGGCCCATTGACCCCCCGGGAGGGTTCCGGTAACCCCCCGGTGTTCCGGTAAAATCCCGTTTTCATCCGGAACCTTTCCGAAGTCCAAACATAGGCTTCCAATATATCGATCTTTATGTCTCGACCATTTCGAGACTCCTCGTCATGTCCGTGATCACATCCGGGACTCGAAAAACTTCGGTACATCAAAACTTATAAACTCATAATAAAGCGTCATCGTAACGTTAAGCGTGCGGACCCTACGGGTTCGAGAACTATGTAGACATGACCTAGAACTATTCTCGGTCAATTACCAATAGCGGAACCTGGACGTTCATATTGGTTCCTACATATTCTACGAAGATCTTTATCGGTCAAACCGCATAACAACATCGTTGTTCCTTTGTCATCGGTATGTTACTTGCCCGAGATTTGATCGTCGGTATCCAATACCTAGTTCAATCTCATTCTTGGCAAGTCTCTTTACTCGCTCGTAATACATCATTTCATAACTAACTCATTAGTTATAATGCTTGCAAGGCTTAGGTGATGAATATTACCGAGAAGGCCAGAGATACCTCTCCGACAATCGGAGTGACAAAACCTAATCTCGATTCATGCCAACTCAACATATACTTTTGGAGACACCTGAGAGTACCTTTATAATCACCCGATTACGTTGTGACGTTTGGTAGCACACAAAGTGTTCCTCCGTAAACGGAGTTGCATAATCTCATAGTTGCAGGAACTTTGTATAAGTCATGAAGAAAGCATAAGCAACATACTAAGCGATCAAGTGCTAAGCTAACGGAATGGGTCAAGTCAATCACATCATTCTCCTAATGATGTGATCCCGTTAATCAAATGACAACTCATGTCTATGGTTAGGAAACATAACCATCTTTGATTTAACGAGCTAGTAAAGTAGAGGCATACTAGTGACACTCTGTTTGTCTACGTATTCACACATGTATTATGTTTCCGGTTAATACAATTCTAGCATGAATAATAAACATTTATCATGATATAAGGAAATAAATAATAACTTTATTATTGCCTCTAGGGCATATTTCCTTCAACAACTCCAAACAGATTGACTCAGTTTACACCTTTATTCATGGTGTATGGAGCGGAGGCAATTATGCTGGCTGATGTGCTCCATGATTCACCCCGAGTGCTGGAATACACAGAAGCCGAAGCAAAAGAAGCATGCTATGACGGGACTGATCGATCTTCTGGAGGAATGCTGAGAGCTTCCTCTTGCTCGCTCCGTTGTTTATCAACACACGTTGCGAAGGTATCACAGTCGGCATGTGCGTAGACGAACTTTTCCCATCATAGACCTAGTACTCCGTCTGTGACAAAAGAAACCCCACAAGCTCACTCCGCCTTGGGAAGTGATGCGTCTTGAAACTGCGTTGGTATTTCCTGAAAGAGGAAGGGATGATGCAGTACAGCTACGGTAGATATTTCCCTTAGTTATGAAACCAAGGTATCAATCCAGTAGGAGAACCAATCAACACTATGTAAATGGTACCTGCACACAAAGAACAAATCCTCGCAACCCAACGCGTAAGAGGGGTTGTCAATCCCTCCTCAGTAAAAAGATAGATCGGTTTGTATAAGTTTGGATAAATAGATCTGAACAAAACACGAAATATAATAATACAAAGAAAAAGTGCAGCAAGGTATTTTGGGTTTTTGGAATAATAGATCTGAAAACAAATGCGAACAAAAATAGATCTAAAAGAAAATATGATAAAAGATAGACCCCGGGGCCGTAGATTTCACTAGTGGCTTCTCTCGAGAAAATAACATACGGTGGGTGACAAACTACTGTTGGGCAATTGATAGAAGATCGAATAATTATGACGATATCCAAGGCAATGATCAATATATAGGCATCACGTCCAATATTAGTAGACCGAATCTTTCCTGCATCTACTACTGTTACTCCACACATCGACCGCTATCCAGCATGCATATAGTGTATTAAGTTCATGGAGAAACGGAGTAATGCAATAATTACAATGACATGATGTAGACAAAATCTATTCATGTAGGAATAAACCCCATCTTGTTATCCTTAATAGCAACGATACATTCGTGCCTTGCTGCCCCTTCTGTCACTGGGAGAGGACACCGCAAGATCGAACCCATCACAAAGCACCTCTTCCCATGGCAAGAAAATCGATCTAGTCGGCCTAACTAAACCAAAGATTCCAAGAAGAAATACGAGGCTATAAATAATCATGCATATAAGAGATCAGAGAAGACTCAAGTAATATTCATGGATATAGATCTGATCATAAACTCAAAGTTCATCGGATCCCAACAAACACACCACAAAAAGAGTTACATCAAATAGATCTCCAAGAGACCATTGTATTGAAAATCGAAAAGAGAGAAGAAGCCATCTAGCTACTGCCAACAGACCCTTAGGTCTATGGTGGACTACCCACGCATCATCGGAGAGGCACCAATGAGGATGATGAACCCCTCCGTGATGGTGTTAGCTCGAATCTCATGGTTCTGGAACTTGCGGCAGCTGGAATTGTGTTTCGTCGACTCCCCTAGGGTTTTGGAATATTTGGGAATTTATAGGGCGAAGAGGCGGTGGAGGAGACCCCCGTGGACCCCACAACCCCCTGGGCGCGCCCGGGCTCCTGGACGCGCCCTGGTGGGTTGTGGTCCCCACGGGCCTCCCCCAGGTGCTTTCTTGGTCCTCAAGGTGTCTTCTGGGCCAAAAAAATCTCCAAAAAAATTTGCTGCGTTTGGACTTCGTTTGGTACTGATATTCTGCAATGTAAAAAACAAGGGAAAAACAGCAACTGGCACTGGGCACTATGTCAATAGGTTAGTCCCAAAAATTGATATAAAGTTGCTATAAAATGATTGTAAAACATCCAAGAATGATAATATAATAGCATGGAACAATCAAAATTATAGATACGTTGGAGACGTATCAGGAAGGACCATTCATAATCTCTGAAGTGTTGGGTGACAGTACTTTACGACTATATGAGATCCTAAAAACTGAAGAGACGAAGGCTACATGGAATGCATCACTCATGTGCTGATTTTACACATGAGTTTCCCTTACTCTTGTCATTAAGTTTTCTTCTTTGCTTTGTAGCATAATAACAGTTCTGAGTCTGACTCAATGAAATAAAATTTGCTTTCCCAATAACTACTTTAAATCTTTCTAACTCGTCTAACTTGGTAGAAAGTTGCAACGAACTTAGTGGCTTCATCACGCTTTGGGGCTACACCACACTCGGGGCTAATAATACATTGTCTTATCCTAATAATAGTGGAGCACCTAATAATTTTAGTGGGAGGAACAATGGCAATAGAAATACTTTGGAGGAAACTCTAATTTTTTTTATTGCAAGTCAAAGTGAGCAAAATGAAACCTTTAAATATATCTTGAAGAATCATGATAAATTACTTTGTCAGTTGAATGTAAGATTGCTGGACCCACTAACGATGTGAATGCTTTAGATGGAAGAACTAAGAGCATGGAAGCACAAGTGGCTAAAATACAGAGTGTCAAACTTTGATTCTGGCCAAGTTTGCAGGTAAACCGGAACCGAGCCCGGTTGAAGATATCAAGATGATGAGAAGTAGCGAAGAAAAAATGCATAAGAGCTTGATAAAAGCCATGTGACAGAATATACTTATACAGTTGCAGACTTCATGAAGATGATAGCAATGAAACACACACTACCTGAGGTATCAAATGATGAGGCATATAATGTCTTTGTTGATCATGTTATTGAGATTGAGATTGGTTTGAATAAGTTCAATGCTTTGTGTGATCTAGGTGCTAGTGTTTCCACCCATGTCGTTGATCGAATAAACCTTTCATTCTCAGTTCTGTTGTAGAAACAACCATTTGACTTTATCGTATGCCTTTTCAAAGTCAATTTGGAATGCTACCCACTCATGTTCATCTGGTGCACCTCGTGAATGGTCTCATGAAGGATCACTTCCATCCAGTCTATTTCTTCCTTGCACGAAAACTGTTTGAGTTGGCTGAACAACATGGTCAACAACTGGCGAGACTGAGAGAATGCATAGACAATAGTATGAAGATTGTTTGACAAGAGGCGTTACAACTCCTCATGGATTCGCCTGGTGCAACTCCAAGTTTATTGTGGGATCACATGGTGAATGTGGAAGCAACGACCAAGGAAATAGCTACAACTAGATGTTTGCTGGATGTGACTACGAGTCTAATAGTGCTATTTCTAACTAATGTTGGCCACACTACTGAAATCATCCATAGAGTGGAACATGGAACATGGAAAATTAGAACTAGATGTTTTTTCTCTCCAGAGTTGCAATATTGCTTATGGTTATGCTAGTTGAAATAGATGATGACACTCTTTTGGCCATTTCATAGTGTGAAGATTAGATCTATAGAGTGGCACAACACTGTTTGCACAACCAATCTCCTGTCAATGGAGGAAATAGCTGATGCCACTTTTCTCCCTTTGGCTACAATGCAAACTAATATGGGACCTCGGGCAAAATAAAATAATTATTTTTATACCAAACTTTTATACTTATATAATCTTATCTCATGTCACACTGTAATTTAAAGGGTATATTTTTAATTATTTAGTTGGTATAATTAACCACATAATTTGTTTGGTATAGTACCAGTGTTTTTTTATCAGTATTAGTGTCTATCTTTGATCCTTTATTTACGCTAAATATAAATTAATCGATGTAACAAAAATTATATTTGAATTATTTTGGTGACAATTTCATCAATTATGTAGTGCATACATTCATATTCGTAGATGTATGTGCATATGTTGTGTATATTTTAGTTTCTTTAAATATCATGTTAGAGGTTTCTAATGAATAATGTTTAACTAATATCTTAACAGTGCTTTTCAGTGTATTACTAGATGGGTGTATTTATAGAACCTTATAGAGTATAAATTGTACCATTTGCAAATGTGTTGTAAGTTAAATTCGGTAATAAGTTCAACATATGCATGGTATTGAAATAGCATAGATCACCGGTGAATGTAAGCATATCACCTATTTAGTTATATATAGATACAATCTGTGTATTTCATATTCTCATCTAGACATTTGGTTTCTTCTGGTGTATACAAGAGCTTATGCCAGTTTCTAAAGTAAAAGTTCTATACGAATTACACAAAGAAAACTAGTTAACATGTAATTCAGCGCAACCTATAGGACGTTTATTGGCAAAAGATTAACAGGCTAACCAGGCTCATTGTCGCCTATCAGATTGGTTGTTACTATGATGTGGTGTAACTTTTCACCAACATATTAGGATTTTATTTTTCACATATACATTAATCTGTTGAACTTAATCAATAATAGTATAGTGGTTTTTTTAGAACGAAGGCTCAAGGAGAGCCCGGCTTTGAATTAACAAAGCCATCAATCGGCCAGGATTACATCGAACAAACATACGAACTAATGAAAAAAAACAGCAAAACGATACATGGTGCTGTGTAAAAAGCTATCAGGCTACTACAAACTACTAGCAAAGATATGGAAACTAAAGCACAAGTTCAGCTAGAAGTCGAAGAAGCCCTCCACAGCGAGAAGAGCAACACGCAGGACACCAGCAAAAGCTTGGGGAAGAAACAACTAGTAGCTGTAGGAGCGCCGTTGTCAGCTCCATGGGCTCTGGCCGTCGATATCGCCCTCCTCCACCTCAGAAGGGGGCTCCCTGCCCCCTCGCCCTAGCACGAAGGGCGCGATCCATCGAAAGGTGGAGACACCCACCCGAGGGCTAAAGAGCGACAGACGTCGTTGCCAACCGGAAGACCACACCAGGACACCACCACCAAACTACATGGAGCTCAGCCAAGGGAAGCATCGGCATTACATGATATGTGCACACGAGGAGAAGCAAAACTACATGGCAAGGCTGCTGAAGACCGAGCAACCCCCAACCAGAACAAGCACGCTTCTCCCAAAGCTCACCAAAGATGGCACCCCCTTGAGGGTGACAGCGCCCACGACGTCGCTGCCGGCCAATCCCGAGGGATTTGGGTTTTCACCCGGTACACAAGCAACACAGGAGGAAGAGAGGGGGGAAGGGGAATTTTTACTAGCGCCTACATGTAGGGGACGACGCCCATGGGCGTCGCCGCCGGCATAGCCAACCACGGATTTCCCCGGTCCCTTCTCCCACCCCCACCTCGAGAGGAGACATGGCTACGGTGCTCAGAGACCGTCGAAGAACGAATCTGAGACGAGGGTGACAAGAGGTTGAAGAGGAAGATGCCTTCAGATCTGATGTGGGTGGCCCCAAGGCCACCGCGCACCACAGTCATCGCCCGCTGTCACCACACCGCCCGCACGACCGAGATGGATGGCCAGCACCCGCTGCCGCTGTTTGCTGAGGACGACGCAACACCACTGCCCGAGGTCGCCACATCGGCTCCGAGATCCTCCATAGGGGCGGAGCAACCAGATCCTTGCTGCCACCACTGCCGGTGGCCGCGGGCGCGCCGGTGATCCCCTCCGGTGGCGACGAGGGAGAGGAAAAAGGGGGAGGGAGCCCAGGCGGCGGGCTAGGCTTTGAGCCGCCCGAGTCGCCCCTGCGGGAGCGACGCGGGGACCAAGCAGTTTTCCCTTCCACTGGTGGAGTTGTAGTATACTGGTTATTACTATGTTAAATATTTGGGCCCTTCACCTCTCAGGGACCAGGGCGGGCCCCCTCTTTGCCCGACCAACGGACAGATCATGGATGTGTTACTATCCTGATTGATATGGGCTCGCTACTAAAACAATCTTAGATATCATTGGAAACAGTGAGCTTAATATGCTGATATCTATTTTTTCTTCTTCTGAAAACACATCCCATATATTAATTAATTAAAATGTTCTTACAATCGTTCCTTACAACATGCGCCACACAGGGCGAAAAAATATTATACAATACAGAATTCCCTCCGACCTATTATCAAAACTAAACTTTGCAATCTAATGTGCCACCTCATCAGCCCACCTATTTATCTTGGCCAGCTTAAAATTGCGCACAAGTTTAGTGATGGATAGAACTTCCTTTGTAAGAGCAATCAGTTTCTAATACAACATGTCTATTAAGGGTGATACCGACCCAGAGACTGGCGAGGCACACCCTTAGCTCACTTCATCCATAGTGGTACATAGACCAATATAGAAGAAATAAGGACATCGCCAGAAGAATTTCTGGCAACCACCCCCATGCTTGTAGTGCTGATACTCTCCACAGAGATAGCATTAGCATTAATTAGTATAATTAGAGGGTGAGGCTGCCACACTTCAATGATGCTCCTAAAGTCCTAATCGTATTGACTGGGTTTAACCCAGCCTCCACTGCCTTCCCTTTGATGTTAGGAATCAACTCAGTATTTAGAAGGAATGACGAGAAAGACCACCAATGGTTATCCACAAAAATAGCAGAGGCAGAGACAGACTCCTTCCCCTTCCTAAAAATCAACTCATTTCTTAAGTGTGAGGCTCTCCAAAAGATGAACATGATTTGCTCACGCATCGGGGAACTCAACTAATCCAGCAAAATAAGGAAGTTGAAAACCTCTTCCTCAAGAATATTTCAAACTTCTCTCTACGCCATATGAAGAGCCTTCGCCTTAGGGCACCTCACCGGGGCAAGAAAAATATTTTGATCTTCCACCCTAAAAGTAGAACACATACCAGAAGTAGCCTGATGATGCTTAACTATTAAATTGGACTGGCAGGCAAAAATTCTAACCGGCTTGCGCGAACGAGGTAGCTAGCCTGACAACGTGCAACCGAAACACACACCGAGCCGGGTAGTAGCGTGCGAAGGATGAGTGCAGCAACCCGGCCACGCCAGTGACGCGCAAACGTCGCGCAGCCCGCCTGTCACGACCGAACCAGCTCGACGCGAGGTAAGGACTTCAATAGGCAGGTCCGGATGGCTCATCGCATGGGCCAACGCGCACGACACCACACGACGCGAGAAACCATTGCATGACAGTGGCCCCATCCCCGCAGTCCACCCTCATGCACATCCGAGGTGGGTCGCCCTGGTGCGTGCTGTCCGGGCAGATTAGACGGCATGGAGAGCCCCCCGAGAGTCCCCCGCGGCACGCCACCATGAAAAGGACGGCACGGGGTCCTCCTTGCCCTTGAAACCCCACAAAAGGCAGGTACTCCAGCATTTTTTATAGGAGTAATGTTACTAATACGATAGCAAAGTGAACAAGTCGAATAATACATTTGAGATCGTTTGCATATCTGCTATATTTTTGACGGGACTGGAAGATACAATCATCAGTCATCACGCTCCTCCATGGGGTACCTTCTGTTTTGAGTAGAAAACGCACTAGCACAAATAGTTACCTACATAAATATGAAAAACGGCCATCAGGGCTCTTTTACGGGTTTTCGGCGATGCCTCCGGCCTTCACACCAACTTTCTCAAATGTTTTGCATCCCTGATTCACTGCTCCACCTACCAGGTGAACTCCGCTGAGTCATCGCTCTCTTGCCCGCTTGCGGGATTCCTCATCAAGTACCTTCGTCCACCACTCTTCGTCCGCAAAGCCTCGGCATCTGAGCTGCTTTCACTGGTTGACAAGCTCATCAAGAAGCTAGCTACTTGGAAGGCATCCTTGCTTTCTCGCGGGGCCCGCCTACCCTCTTTCGCCATGTCCTTACGGTGATGCCGGTGCACATCATGCTTGCTATGGTGATCAACCCACCAATCCTCAAGAAAATCACCAGTTGGTCCGCGACTTCCTCAGGATTGGGCGCAAGGGCGCCTGTTGCCCGGTCTCCTGGTCCAGAGTTTGTTGGCCCTTGGAGTGTAACGGCCTTCCCATCCGAGACCTCGAGAGCACCAGCGTCGCGCTGCGCACAGGGTGGCTGTGGCTACAGGCCACTGACCCGATCGCCCGTGGAGGCACTTGCACTTGCCCGGCGATCGTGATACTAGCGAGTTCTTCCGGGTCTCTACTAATTGGACCCTTTGCGATGGCAAGTCTTGCCGATTCTGGCATGACCACTGGCTGCAGGGGCAGTCCATCCCCGAGATTGCACCCTCTCTATCCCTCCTCATCCCGCGCCAATGACGGAAGTGGCGCCTCGTGAGCGAAGCCCTCACCGATAATGGATGGATCGCCGACATCCGTGGCACTCTTAACCCAGTGACTATTGTCGAGTATGTCAAGTTATGGATGAATATCCAAGGGGTCATGCTCTTCCAAGACCCGGACAAGCTGTCTTGGAAATGGACCACAAACGGTATCTATACTGCCAGCTCTTGTTACATGGCGCTCTTCCACAGATCAACCACCACACCCTACTGGCAACTGATCTGAAAGAGTTGGGGCCTGACGAACGCGAAGATCTTCCTTTGGCTGGCCTCCCTCAACCGTTGTTGGATGGCTGATCGCCGTGCACGCCACGGTCTCCCCCAAGACCCAATCTGCAAGATGTGCAACCAGGCGGACGAGAACCCGCACCACCTACTTGTGGGTTGCTGTTCTCTCGCATTGCTTGGCATGACGCGATGACGTGGTGCGGCCTACCCGCTCCCCCTCCATACGGCATGACGGGATTCTTTGACTGGTGGTCCACCATTTCTGCTGCTGCCCCAACGAGCGTGTGTAAGGGGATACTCGCTCTTCATTCTAACGGCATGGGCTATTTGGAAGCACCAGAATGCCGTGATCTTCGACAGTGCTTGACCCTCCTCCACCCAGTTCTCCAATACCATCAAGCAGGAGGCGCAGCTATGGGCCAGAGCCGGCGCCAAAGGCTTAGATAGACTATTGCATGTAACCTGAATGTATCCAGCTGAGGCTGAGCAACCTCCCTCTCTGCTCAATAGGCACTTCTGTGCCGCCATATGTGTGCACCGCAACAAGAGTTGCACCCCTTGTAACTTTCTTTTCCCACCTTCTCCTTCTATAAAGCTAAGGTACGCAATTTGCGTGCCCTCGAAAAAAAAAACTTTCTTTTTCCACCTATCAATGGAATGATACGCATCTTGCGTATTTGCCAAAAAAAATGAAAAAGAAAAGGACAACTATTTGTAGCAACCAATGGCATATAGACCCACACATAGGCTATACGAGTACTACTTTGTACAGTTCAGAAAATCGTATCTTGCATCTATATAACTTGTGATAGTACAGTACGTGCCAGTGATTTCATCTTCATCTATGGTGCGTTTGACCATACAGATTCCATTTCCCTGAGAAAATCATATTCAGAATTCTCAGGTAGGTCAGCCTCGACCTGAACTCAGCACGAGAATACAACTTTTCCTCATCTTTGCTTTGCAACACCAAGGGCTTCCCCTAAGTTTCGTCCCGTTGATGCAATGTGTCTCACTATCCTCTACCCCCTCTTGGACCTCTGATTCACTTACAGTTCTCGGTTCTGCAAATTGCAGATAACTAGTTCTGTAATAAATGAATGATGTACTTGCAGAGTCCTTTATAATTTACCAATGCTGATCTTGGTTGTCACTTGTCCGGCGGCTAGTACTGGTAAGGCCATTGCACATCTTCGGGCTGAGTAGTTGAAGTTCCCTGTGCCATATAGCAGAAACAGTTATAAAGACGTGCACCTAAACTGAAGACAAGTGCCACAATGTCGAAATAGATTGAAAGATCATGAGTTCAGTGGCGATAGGGATATTGCAATACAAAGACTTTGCAAATATTGTACCCTTCGGAATATACACATGTGTACTTATTAGTACCTACCAACAAATGCAAGTTCCATATTAGAACATGATTAGTCGTCCTAATATAAATGGCATGATTAAGGTTAAGTACAGTGGTTCTGCGGTTTTAAAATAAAATGAATATTTGTTCTGTTAACTCTCTCCACACTTGAAAGCTTCAACTGGACAGTTTTGACAGTTTCAGAGAAATATGAGCAAACAAGCAAAATAACATATGGTGTGTACAATGGTTGCGTTGTCAACAAGATAATCCACTAATCCCGCACATAATTGATCAGAATAACAAAATAGATTCTTATTCCCTTTCCCAGGACAGAATAAAATTACAATTATCAATATTATCTAGAAGGGGTTAATAGGGGAGTGAAGCAACAATATAAATAAAAAGCCCATGCTCATATTGTTGTGGCAATGAATACTAACTTCTTTTGTTTATAAATAAAATGGGATGTTGGTCCTTTGGACATTGTGATACAATTTCTCTTCCTTGGACATCCTGATATAATAGTATCTACAAGGTTCATGCGCAAACAATCGAGCAAATGCCGCTTTCAAAACTTCACAAGACCTTTGATCAGAAAACTCACTTCTTTTGTACTTGCCGATTTGCAGGCCATTATTAGTCCTTCCAAGCCAGCAGGCCTGTGGTCAAATTTTTGCTGCTGTTGGTCCTGCCCCTCCTTTCCCTTGTTCATCTTGAAACGAAATCACAGAATTATTATACTTTATAAAGAGAAAGATAAGGCAATTTTTTTAAAAGGAGGACAACCGTTGGCCTCTGCATTATTGAGATGCACACAACCATATTTATTTATTGACAAGCATGGCAATAAGAACGATAAAGAGAGATATTACATCATTTCATTTAAACTACACAAAAGTGACATTGCTACGTACTGCATCATTTACTGTTTAGATGTACAACAGTTTATACTGCATCATTTACTGTTTAGATTAACAACAGTTTAAGTACTACTAAAGAATCAGGGTTCTTTGGTAAGTAAGGCTATGTACCTATGTTTGGGTACTTAGGAATTAATCAGCTAGGGCATGAATTAACCAGCAAATGTCTACTTTGCATAAACTTCAAGGGGTGAAAATATATACCTTTCTCTATAACTAACTTCTCAATTAATTATCAGGATTTGAGTATAGCTACCTAGGTATGTTACCTCATCACCTTGCTTCAGCATTTGCTGCTGCTGTCGCTGCATCTGGATGGCAGCCGCGGCGGCAACCGCATAATCAGTGAGACCAATCTTCATTGACTTTGTCGTCTTTACCTCCATATCCCCGTTAGTCGAAGGCTCATGCAATACTGTCGATGTCGTGGCAGCGGCACTCTGCCGTGGCTGTGTCTGATAGAAGACCTTTGACACGATCAACTCCCCTTCCTTCTCGTCCTCTAGGTCGCCAAGGTGGTACTGGTGCATCACCCAATTAGTCTTCTCTGGCTTTCGTGCCTTGCCAAAGTTGCTGTACAACACTAGGATCTTCTTGCACCCCTTGTGCCGTCCGTCCACCATCAGCTGCCGTGTCTTGCCAGTCTTGTGCCACCGCATCTCGGCACCATTTTTACTGTTGGACAGCTCACTCTTTGCGTGGATCTTTCTCCTCTTCCTCGTGCCTGTGGTGTAGGCCTTTGATGGTCTGTGGAAAAAGTGTTTGCTCTGGCCATTTCTTGTCACACCTGGTGATCAAGTACACATAGTTTGTTTCGATAAAGAAATATACAAAGAGTTTGGGTGATCATAATTCAAGTTATAGGAGAATAGGTACTCGTAGTTATTGATTCAACCGAAACATGAATGGATCTTTTTTTGTACGTACTGTATGTCTATGGATCTCGATTCTCACCTGGGAGTTTCTCTGGATGGGTGTAGCAAATGCCATCTTCTCCCTCAATGGTGGGTATGAAGTCGTCGATGAGGGAGTGAGCTCTCTTCATCACCTTGGACTCCAGGTGCTCAATCAGCTCCTGGTCCGTTGGATCAAACTTGACACCAGCAGGAAACCCAACCATGTCCTTCTTGCGATAGCGGCAACATGACATTCACCCCAGAAACAAACATCACATCAGAGATTCAATTTAATTTATTTGTGCACACATGCACCGAAGAGCTGAACAAGATAAGCTGTACATAATTAATATATATATATATGTACCGGCTTGTAGTCGAGCTCATGGCCGCAGTTGGCGCAGTGCTGGGAAGCAAAGAACCCCTGCTCCTGGAGCTTAGCGTCGATCATGGACTTGAAGTACCCTGGGTGACCCTTGTCCATGAGTTGCTATACATGGATGATACGCTAATTGATATCAGTAACGAATAAATCTCAATTCAATAAACATGCATCAGAAATTAAGAACTTGAGAAGTAACAAATAGAAGGCCCGAGATAGGAGGAGATCAAGCAACCTAAATGAGAGATCAGCTCAGATAAAGCCAGCAGAAGTACGTGAAGATAACAACAACTCAAAAGCAGGCATTTTCCACCATTTAATTAGTTATTTGATACTACAGGAGATGGTCAGATGGACCATACCTCAACTCAAGTCCTCATCTCTGAAAGGATTACCACAACAATTCTATAAATCCAGTTCTTTTTAATCTTCTGAATATTAGCTGAGCGTCCAAAAATGAACAGTGTAGTACAATACTTCCATGAACTGCTGCCCCTGCTCGCCCATAAATCCACAACTAATACAAAATTCCAACTAAATTAACCCCTGGGTGCTAGGAACTGTATGCACCTGAGCCTGGTTATTTTGTTTCTTATACATACAGTCAGATAGACTAGAGGACCAGCAGGGACAAAAAAGAAATATAACAGCAATCCCTTCTAATAAAAATCAAACCAAGCGAGCAGGAAAAGTATTTCTCTTTCACCTAATTAAGGTCCAAGGGCAACTATTCTTGATGGCATTTGGAGCAAATTGAACTTTCTCAAATTATTTTTCTCTGGGGAATTTTCGGGTGAATCAAAAGACAAACCATCCGTCAGCACCGCACTATACAAAATCGAAACTGTATCGAAAGGCCAAGGCTAAGTTGGTTGTAATTAACAAGCTCGCCGGAACTAATGGCGCACAGCCATGAGATCTGCCGCGAATCAATATCAGCAAGCGAACGGAAAATAGAAGAGGCGGCTGGGGGGGACTGCGGAGCGAGAGGAGCTCACATGGAGAGTGGAGAGTCGATTTTCGGAGGCCCTGGAGCCGCCGGTGGATCGATCCAGGCAGTCGACGGGGTGGGAGAGAGACGAAGTGCGGGGGAGGAAGAGCAGCAGATCGAGATGATGGATATCAGTGCGGGGAACTGCTCTTCCTTGCAACGCAAGGCAGCACAGGCTGGTTGGAGACTTGGCGTGCTGCGGCGGAGCGTCCACGAGAGGGAGGAACGGGCTAGACTGGGAAGCCAGGTGGGAACTGGGAATCCCATTTTCTTTTTCTTTTTCTTTTTCTATTTTCCTTTAACAGAAGAGAAGGGCGCTGTTGTGTTTTAGTACTCCCTTCTTTCCTTTTTTAGTCTGCATATAAATTTTCTCTGAAGTTAAACTTTTAGAAGTTTGACCAACTTTATAGGAAAAAATATCAGCATTTAAAATACGAAATCCATATCATTAGATGGACCAAAAATAATATTCATACTATATAATAACTTTAATATTGTAAATAGTAATAATTCTTTATATAAATTGGATTAAATTTTGTGTGGTTTGACTTCAGATAAATCTTATAGACGACGTAAAAGAAACGGAGGGAGTATCTATTAAAGCCCCGTTCAGAAGCTCTCTGGCTTCCCGAAATCGCTGGCTCCTGCTCCGCATTCACACAACTAGCTTCTCGAAGGAGTAGTGAATTGTTCGGCTGGCTGCAGCCTCGCACGCATGGGCTAGTAAGCCAGGAGGCCAGGCTAAGGTCTGTTCGGTCACTGCTTAGGCTAGGTTTTATTGGCCCAGTTTGGTCTGGGTTAGCGAGACGTGCGGTCGCTCAGTAGCTCGGGCAGGTTTCTTCTGATCAAAACGGTACACAACGTCACTTCGGGATGGCATTCTAGTTGTAATTTCGAGGACTCCTAGTTTTTGTGAAGCTGGGCTAGCGCTGCTCCTCGTCTCCGAGAAGGGGGCTTCTGGAACCAGGATCATTAGGGTGGCTTCACGCATCAATTTTAGGAAGCTGGCTCGTGGAGAGCTTCTGAACGGGCCCTAAGTTCCTATAAGCTCCCAAAAAATGGAGCGTTCTGGTGCGTGGGGTTGGTGGAACTACTCTGCTAGCCTCCGTATGTTGTTTGCCATCGAAGTCGACACATTTGCCAGTAACACGCTTCTCCATGCCCTTTTGTGTCACATGTGGTTATGCCCAAGCTGCTTGCGGAAGGGGCGATAAGTGATGTGGCCGCCGAGGCGGCGACGTGTGGAATTCCCCATGGAAAAGGGCAATCTCACATCTTCCTCACTTCCGATTCCTAATTTTTCATCATCTCTCCTCCACAAATCTCTCGCATCTGGTGGTTGTTCAAGAAGAAGATCACAGCTTTGCGGTGGTCCTTAGGAGGGGGACGGAGATGGAGGATGTGTAGGGAAGCTGTGTGTTTTGGGTTGGGGAACACCTAGGCAGTTAGTGGAAAAGGTGACCTTGTTGCGGGGTGTAGAAGTTGAAGTTGGCCGACATGCAGGGGCACCAACATTGAATTACTGCGGTTGCGCAGCGAAACTGCAGACATGGTGATGTGGAGCATCCCTCCATCATCCTCATGGACTCTATGTTGGGGAACGTAGTGATTTCAAAAATTCTCCTACGCACACGCAAGATCATGGTGATGCATAGCAACGAGAGGGGAGAGTGTCATCTACGTACCCTCGTAGACCATAAGCGGAAGCGTTATGACAACGCGGTTGATGTAGTCGTACGTCTTCACGATTGACCGATCCCAGCACCGAAGTTACGGCACCTCCGCGGACTGCACACGTTCAGCTCGGCGACGTTCCACGAACTCACGATCCAGTAGAGCTTCGCGGGAGAGTTCCGTCAGCACGAGGCGTGATGACGGTGATGATGATGCTACCGACGCAGGGCTTCGCCTAAGCACCGCTACGATATGACCGAGGTGGATTATGGTGGAGGGGGGCACCACACATGGCCAAGAGAGATCAATGATCAACTTGTGTGTCTATTGGGTGCCCCCTGGCCACGTATATAAAGGAGTGGAGATGGGGGGGAGAGGGCCAGCCCCTATGGCGCGCCCTGGAGGAGTCCTACTCCCACCGGGAGTAGGATTCCCCCCCTCCCTAGTTGGACTAGGAGAGAAGGAAGGGGAGAGGCGGGGAAGGAAAGGGGGCGCCGCCTCCTAGTCAATTCGGACCGAGGGGGGGAGGGCGGCCTGCCTGGCCTCCTCTCTCTCTCTCTCCACTATGGCCCATTAAGGCCCATACAATTACCGGGGGGTTTTGGTAACCTCCCGGTACTCGGTAAAATCCCGATTTCACCCGGAACCTTTCCGATGTCCGAATATAGTCGTCCAATATATCGATCTTTACGTCTCGACCATTTCGAGACTCCTCGTCATGTCCGTGATCTCATCCGGGACTCCGAACTACCTTCGGTACATCAAAACACATAAACTCATAATACCGATCGTCACCGAACGTTAAGCGTGCGGACCCTACGGATTCGAGAACTATGTAGACATGACCGAGACACGTTTCCGGTCAATAACCAATAGCAGAACCTGGATGCTCATATTGGCTCCCACATATTCTACGAATATCTTTATCGGTCAACCCGCATAACAACATACGTTGTTCCCTTTGTCATCGGTATGTTACTTGCCTGAGATTCGATCGTCGGTATCTCAATACCTAGCTCAATCTCGTTACCGGCAAGTCTCTTTACTCGTTCCGTAATACATCATCCCGCAACTAACTCATTAGCTGCAATGCTTGCAAGGCTTAAAGTGATGCGCACACCGAGTGGGCCCAGAGATACCTCTCCGACAATCGGAGTGACAAATCCTAATCTCGAAATCGCCAACCCAACAAGTACCTTCCGAGACACCAGAGAGCACCTTTATAATCACCCAGTTTAGTTGACGCGTTTGGTAGCACACAAAGTGTTCCTCCGTAAGCGGAGTTGCATAATCTCATAGTCATAGGAACATGTATAAGTCATGAAGAAAGCAATAGCAACATACTAAACGATCAAGTGCTAAGCTAACGGAATGGATCAAGTCAATCACATCATTCTCCTAATGATGTGATCCCGTTAATCAAATGACAACTCTTTGTCCATGGCTAGGAAACATAACCATCTTTGATTAACGAGCTAGTCAAGTAGAGGCATACTAGTGACACTCTGTTTGTCTATGTATTCACACATGTATCATGTTTCCGGTTAATACAATTCTAGCATGAATAATAAACATTTATCATGATATAAGGAAATAAATAATAACTTTATTATTGCCTCTAGGGCATATTTCCTTCAGTATTCCACTTGCACTAGAGTCAATAATCTAGATTACACAGTAATGATTCTAACACCCATGGAGCCTTGGTGCTGATCATGTTTTGCTCGTGGAAGAGGCTTAGCCAACGGGTCCGCAACATTCAGATCCATATGTATTTTGCAAATCTCTATGTCTCCCACCTGGACTTGATCCCGGATGGAGTTGAAGCGTCTTTTGATGTGCTTGTTTCTCTTGTGAAATCTGGATTCCTTTGCCAAAGCAATTGCACCAGTATTGTCACAAAAGATTTTCATTGGACCTGATGCACTAGGTATGACACCAAGATCGGATATGAACTCCTTCATCCAGACTCCTTCATTTGCTGCTTCCAAAGCAGCTATGTACTCCGCTTCACACGTAGATCCCGCCAAATTCAAATATCCCTTTATGCTATCCAGAAATTATATATCATTTCCAATCAACAATATGTCATCCACATATAATATCGGAAATGCTACAGAGCTCCCACTCACTTTCTTGTAAATACAGGCTTCTCCAAAAGTCTGTATAAAACCATATGCTTTGATCACAATATCAAAACGTTTATTCCAACTCCGAGAGGCTTGCACCAGTCCATAAATGGATCGCTGGAGCTTGCACACTTTGTTAGCTCCCTTTGGATCGAAAAAACCTTCCGGTTGCATCATATACAACTCTTCTTCTAAAAATCCATTCAGGAATGCAGTTTTGACATCCATTTACCAAATTTCATAATCATAAAATGCAGCAATTGCTAACATGATTCGGACAGACTTAAGCATCGCTACGGGTGAGAAGGTCTCATCGTAGTCAATCCCTTGAACTTGTCGAAAACCTTTTGCAACAAGTCGAGCTTTATAGATAGTAAAATTACCGTCAGCGTCAGTCTTCTTCTTGAAGATCCATTTATTCTTGATGGCTTGCCAATCATCGGGCAAGTCAACCAAACTCCACACTTTGTTCTCATACATGGATCCCATCTCAAATTTCACTCAAGCCATTTTGCGGAATCTGGGTCACCATCGCTTCTTCCTAGTTCGTAGGTTCGTCATGGTCTAGTAACATAACCTCTAGAACAGGATTTCCGTACCACTCTGGTGCGGATCTTACTCTGGTTGACCTACGAGGTTCAGTAACAACTTGATCTAAAGTTTCATGGTCATCATCATTTACTTCCTCACTAATTGGTGTAGACGTCACAAGAACCGGTTTCTGCGATGAACTACCTTCCAATAAGGGAGCAGGTATTGTTACCTCATCAAGTTCTACTTTCCTCCCACTCACTTCTTTCGAGAGAAAATCCTTCTCTAGAAAGGATCTATTCTTGGCAACGAATGTCTTGCCTTCGGATCTGTGATAGAAGGTGTACCCAACAGTTTCCTTTGGGTATCCTATGAAGACACATTTCTCCGATTTGGATTCGAGCTTATCAGGTTGAAGCTTTTTCACATAAGCATCGCAGCCCCACACTTTAAGAAACGACAACTTTGGTTTCTTGCCAAACCATAGTTCATAAGGTGTCATCTCCACGGATTTAGATGGTGCCCTATTTAACGTGAATGTAGATGTCTCTAATGCATAACCCCAAAACAATAGTGGTAGATCGGTAAGAGACATCATAGATCGCACCATATCTAATAAAGTATGGTTACAACGTTCGGACACACCATTACACTGTGGTGTTCCACGTGGCGTGAGTAGTGAAACTATTTCACATTGTTTTAACTGAAGGCCAAACTCGTTAACTCAAATATTTTACCTCTGCGATCATATCGTAGAAACTTCTATTTTCTTGTTACGATGATTCTCCACTTCACTCTGAAATTGTTTGAACTTTTCAAATGTTTCAGACTTGTGTTTCATCAAGTAGATATACCCATATCTGCTCAAATCATCTGTGAAGGTTAGAAAATAACGATACCTGCCGTGAGCCTCAACACTCATCGGACCGCATACATCAGTATGTATTATTTCCAATAAGTCAGTTGCTCGCTCCATTGTTCCGGAGAACGGAGTTTTAGTCATATTGCCCATGAGGCATGGTTCGCAAGCATCAAGTGATTCATAATCACGTGATTCCAAAAGCCCATCAGCATGGAGTTTCTTCATGCGCTTTACACCAATATGACCTAAACGGCAGTGCCACAAATAAGTTGCACTATCATTATTAACTTTGCATCTTTTGGCTTCAATATTATGAATATGTGTATCACTACGATCGAGATCCAACAAACCATTTTCATTGGGTGTATGACCATAGAAGGTTTTATTCATGTAAACAGAACAACAATTATTCTCTAGTTTAAATGAATAACCGTATTGCAATAAACATGATCAAATCATATTCATGCTCAATGCAAACACAAAATAACATTTATTTAGGTTCAACACTAATCCTGAAAGTATAGGGAGTGTGCGATGATGATCATATCAATCTTGAAACTACTTCCAACACACATCGTCACTTCACCCTTAACTAGTTTCTATTCATTCTGCAACTCCCGTTTCGAGTTACTACTCTTAGCAACTGAACCAGTATCAAATACCGAGGGGTTGCTACAAACACTAGTAAAGTATACATCAATAACATTTATGTCAAATATACCTTTGTTCACTTTGCCATCCTTCTTATCCGCCAAATACATGGGGTAGTTCCGCTTCTAGTGACCAGTCCCTTTGCAGTAGAAGCACTTAGTCTCAGGCTTAGGTCCAGACTTGGGCTTCTTCACTTGAGCAGCAACTTGTTTGCCGTTCTTCTTGAAGTTCCCCTTCTTCCCTTTGCCATTTTTTCTTGAAACTAGTGATCTTGTCAACCATCAACACTTGATGTTTTTCTTTGATTTCTACCTTCGCCGATTTTAGCATCGTGAAGAGCTTGGGAATTGTCTTCATCGTCCCTTGCATATTATAGTTCATCACAAAGTTCTAGTAACTTGGTGATAGTGACTAGAGAACTTTGTCAATTACTATCTTATCTGGAAGATTAACTCCCACTTGATTCAAGAAATTGTAGTACTCAGACAATCTGAGCACATGCTCACTGGTTGAGCTATTCTCCTCCATCTTGTAGGCAATGTACTGTCAGAGGTTGATGACCCACAAGTATAGGGGATCTATCGTAGTCCTTTCGATAAGTAAGAGTGTCGAACCCAACGAGGAGCAGAAGGAAATGATAAGCGGTTTTCAGCAAGGTATTCTCTGCAAGTACTGAAACAAGTGGTAACAGATAGTTTTGTGATAAGATAAATTGTAACAAGCAACAAGTAAAAAAAGTAAATAAAGTGTAGCAAGGTGGCCCAATCCTTTTTGTAGCAAAGGACAAGCCTGGACAAACTCTTATAATAGGAAAAGCGCTCCCGAGGACACATGGGAATATCATCAAGCTAGTTTTCATCACGCTCATATGATTCACGTTCGGTACTTTGATAGTTTGATATGTGGGTGGACCGGTGCTTGGGTGCTGTTCTAACTTGAACAAGCATCCCACTTATGATTAACCTATATTGCAAGCGTCCGCAACTACAACAAAAGTATTAAGGTAAACCTAACCATAGCATGAAACATAAGGATCCAAATCAGCCCCTTACGAAGCAACGCATAAACTAGGGTTTAAGCTTCTGTCACTCTAGCAACCCATCATCTACTTATTACTTCCCAATGCCTTCCTCTAGGCCCAAATAATGGTGAAGTGTTATGTAGTCGACGTTCACATAACACCACTAGAGGCTAGACAACATACATCTTATCAAAATATCGAACGGATACCAAATTCACATGACTACTAATAGCAAGACTTCTCCCTTGTCCTCGGGAACAAAGCGTAACTACTCACAAAGCATATTCATGTTCATAATCAGAGGGGTAATAATATGCATAAAGGATCTGAACATATGATCTTCCACCAAATAAACCAACTAGTATCAACTACAAGGAGTAATCAACACTACTAGCAACCTACTAGCACCAATCCCGGACTTGGAGACAAGAATTGGATACAAGAGATGAACTAGCGTTTGGAGATGAGATGGTGCTGGTGAAGATGTTGATGAAGATTGCCTCTCCCGATGAGAGGGCGTTGGCGATGATGATGACGATGATTTCCCCCCCGGGGAAGTGTCCCCGGCGAACAGCTCACGGAGCCCTAGATTGATTCCGCCAAGGTTCCGCCTCGTGGCGGCGGAGTCTCGTCCCGAAAGGTTGCCTTCTGTTTTTTTTCTCACCAAAAGAATTCATATAGGAGAAGATGGACGTCAGAGAGCCACCAGGGGGCCCACTAGGTAGGGGCGCGCCCGGGGGCCCCCACCTCGTGAGCAGGTGTGGGCCCCTGGCCTTCATCTTTGGCGACGATTTTTCTTTATTTATTTTAAGATATTCCGTGGAGTTTCAGGACTTTTGGAGTTGCATGAATAGGTCTCAATATTTGCTCCTTTTCCAGCCCGAATTCCATTGCCGGCATTCTCCTCTTCATGTAAACCTTGTAAAATAAGAGAATAGCCATAAGTATTGTGACATAACGTGAAATAACAGCCCATAATGCGATAAATATCGATATAAAACATGATGCAAAATGGACGTATCAACTCCCCCAAGCTTAGACCTCGCTTGTCCTCAAGCGAAAAGCCGATAACAGTAAATATGCCCTCATGTTTAGAGGTAGAGGCGTCGATAAAAATAAAATACGGACATGAAGGCATCATGATTATTATCATAAAAGCAATATATGTAGATTTTGTCATATGATTACTTATGTTCAAGTGATGGTCTTTTCACAATGCAAACGTATGAATCAGAAACCTTATTGAGCTCCAACAAATTATAACCTCAGTCATTGAAGCAATTGCAATTTATCATAACATCGGAAAGAGTCTATGTCAGATCTTAAAAGCAAGTCCACATACTCAACTATCACTTAGTCCTTCATAATTTCTAACACTCACGCAATACTTGTGGTTACAGAGTTTCAATCGGACACAGAGAAAGATAGGGGCTTTTAGTTTTGCCCCACAACCTTTTACCTCAAGGATAATGTCAACAATAACAATTCATGCTCCCCTACATCCAATTAGATATATATATCATGTTCTTTCCAACATGTTGGGCTTGCCAAAGGTTAAAATGAAAAAGAAAAGGTGAAGATCACCGTGACTCTTGCATAAGGTAGAAGATAATAATAAAAGATATGCCCTTCGCAGAGGGAAGCAGAGGTTGTCATGCGCGTTTAGAGTTGATGCACAAAATCTTAATGCAAAAGAACGTCACTTTATATTGCCCCTTGCATGTGGACCTTTATTATGCAGTCTGTCACTTTTATTGCTTCCACAACAAGTTCGTACAAAGCTTATTTCTTTGCACTAATAAGTCATGCATATTTAGAGAGCAATTTTTATTGCTTGCACCGATGACAACTTACTTGACGGATCTTACTCAATCCATAGATAGATATGGTGGACTCTCATGGCTAAACTGGTTTAAGGGTATTTGGAAGCACAAGTAGTATCTCTACTTGGTGTTGAGAATTTGGCTAGCATGAGGGGGAAAGGCAAGCTCAACATGTTAGAGGATCCATGACAACATACTTTATCTCAGATATAAGACAACATAACTCATCACGTTGTCTTCCTTGTCCAACATCAACTCTTTAGCATGTCATATTTTAATGAGTGCTCCCAATCATAAAAGATGTCAATGATAATATATCTATATGTGAAACCTCTCTTTCCTTATTACTTCCTATTAATTGCAATGATGACCAAAGCTATATTTGCCAACTCCCAACAACTTTTAATCATCATACTCTTCCTATGTGAAGTCATTACTCTCAATAAGATCAATATGAACTCTTTGTTTCTTTTTTATTCTTTTCTTCTTTTTTCTATTCTTTTACTCACCCAAGATCATGGCAAAATAATCAAGCCCTTGACTCAACACTAATCTTTATTATATAGCTCATGGACTCGATTACATAGAGGGATCATAAAGCAAAACTCAAAACTAGATCATGCCATAAACTTTATTCTACTAGATCAAGATACTAATAAAAGTATCGAACTAAGAAAAACGGTAAAGATAGGAGTTGTGATGGTGATACGATACCGGGGCACCTCCCCCAAGCTTGGCAGTTGCCAAGGGGAGTGCCCATACCCATGTGATTATGTCTCCTTCTTTGTTGGTGAAGGTGGAGGTGTTGGATAGTCGCACATCGAGCATAAAAAATCCTCCAACTTGCGGATAATGCCCTTGAGTGCAACAATATGCTCCTTCAACAAAATATTTTCACTTGTGAGATACTTGTTTTGAATACGAGCTAACTCAATCATCTTGAAATCTTCTATTTCAATTGGGGTAAGAAAGTTGTGATCAAGTTGAAGGGTGTCTTCTACTGCCGGAGCTTGGTCCTTCGTGGCTTTCTTGATCCCTTCATCCTTGTTGATCTCCATGGGTTCTTCCCTCTTCAACTCTATCTTCATTAGCCAAGCATCTTTGTCACCATTGTCAGAGGAGGGGGACGACATGATGCCTGTCCTTGACAACCCTGACAGAAAACAGCTCGAAACAAGAACAGAGGATAATTGCGTGATACGAGAGTCAAAACCTTCGGGAGAATATATAATGAATTTTTACCGACCAAAATACGTATCATGCAAGAAAACGGAGTCCAGAGGGCATACGAGGTGCTCACGAGGTAGGGGGCGCGCCCACCACCCTCGTGGGGCTCGTGTCCTTCCCGGACTGCCACTTATTTTTCTATTTTTCTAAATATTCTAAAACGAACAAATATTGCCTTAAAATTGTTTTGGAGTCGGTTTACTTACCGTACCACATACCTATTCCTTTTCGGAGTCTGAAATGGTGTGGAAAGTGTCCCTTATGTATTCCTCCGGGGATACAGTTTCAACAATATTGGTTTCAACATTTATAGGATTACCTGAGATATAGTGTTTGATCCTTTGGCCATTTACTACCTTCAGATTTGTGCCTTCGAAGTTGTTGATTTTTATGGCACCGGAACGATAGACCTCCTCGATAACGTAGGGACCTTCCCATTTAGAGAGAAGTTTTCCTGCAAAAAATCTTAAACGAGAGTTGTATAGCAATACATAATCACCTACATTAAACTCACACTTTTGTATCCTTTTGTCATGCCATCTTTTAACATTTTCTTTAAACAACTTAGCATTTTCATAAGCTTGGGTTCTCCATTCATCAAGTGAGCTAATATCAAATAACCTCTTCTCACCGGCAAGTTTGAAATCATAGTTGAGCTCTTTAATAGCCCAATATGCCTTATGTTCTAGTTCGAGAGGTAAGTGACATGCTTTTCCATAAACCATTTTATACGGAGACATACCCATAGGATTTTTATATGCAGTTCTATATGCCCATAATGCATCATCAAGTTTCTTGGACCAATTCTTTCTAGACCTATTAACAGTCTTTTGCAAAGTTAATTTGAGCTCTCCATTGCTCAATTCTACTTGTCCACTGGACTGCGGGTGATATGGAGATGCAATCCTATGATTAACGTCATATTTAGCAAGCATTTTACGGAAAGCACCATGAATAAAGTGTGAACCACCATCAGTCATTAATTATCTAGGGACTCCAAACCTCGGAAAAATAACTTCTTTAAGCATTTTAATAGAAGTGTTATGATCAGCACTACTAGTTGGAATAGCTTCTACCCACTTAGTAACGTAATCAACAGCAATTAAAATATGTGTATATCCATTGGAGGCAGGAAAAGGTCCCATATAATCAAAGCCCCAAACATCAAATGGTTCAATAACAAGTGAACAATTCATAGGCATTTCTTGACGTCTACTAATATTACCAATTCTTTGACATTTATCACAAGACAAGACAAACTTACGGGCATCCTTGAAGAGAGTAGGCCAATAAAAACTAGCTTGCAAAACCTTATGTGCAGTTCTATCTCCAGCGTGGTGTCCTCCATAAGCTTCAGAGTGACACTTGCGTAGGATCTGTTCCTGTTCATGCTCAGGTACACAACGTCTAATAACACCATCTACTCCTTCTTTATAAAGATGTGGGTCATCCCAAAAGTAATGTCGCAAATCATAGAATTTTTTTTTCTTTTGCCGGTATGTGAAGCTAGGTGGTATAAATTTAGCACCAATGTAATTAGCATAATCAGCATACCATGGAGTGCTATGAGAAGTGTTTATGACATTTAATTGTTTATCAGGAAAGCTGAGGGAGTCCTGGATTAGGGGGTGTCCGGATAGCCGGACTATAACCTTTGGCCGGACTCCTGGACTATGAAGATACAAGATTGAAGACTTCGTCCCATGTCCGGATGGGACTTTCCTTGGCGTGGAAGGCAAGCTTGGCGATACGGATATGTAGATCTCCTCCCATCGTAACCGACTCAGTGTAACCCTAGCCCTCTCCGGTGTCTATATAAACCGGAGGGTTTTAGTCCGTAGAACGAACAACAATCATACCATAGGCTTGCTTCTAGGGTTTAGCCTCTCTGATCTTGTGGTAGATCTACTCTTGTACTACCCATATCATCAATATTAATCAAGCAGGAGTAGGGTTTTACCTCCATCGAGAGGGCTCGAACCTGGGTAAAAACATCGTGTCCCTTGTCTCCTGTTACCATCCGCCTAGACGCACAGTTCGGGACCCCCTACCCGAGATCCGCCGGTTTCGACACCGACGTTGGTGCTTTCATTGATAGTTCCTCTGTGCCGTCATCTTTAGGCCCGATGGCTCCTCCGATCATCAACAACAATGCGGTCCAGGGTGAGACTTTTCTCCCCGGACAGATCTTCGTATTCGGCGGTTTGCACTGCGGGCCGATTCGCTTGGCCATCTAGAGCAGATCGAAAGCTACGCCCCTGGCCATCAGGTCAGATTTGGAAGTTTGAACTACATGGCTGACATCCGTAGAGACTTGATCTTCGACGGGTTCGAGCCACAGCCGAGCGCGCCGCATTGTCACGATGGGCATGATCTAGCTCTGCCGCCGAACAGTGCCCTGGAGGCCGCACCCGTGTCCGCTCCAACCCTTAGCTCGGAGCCGACTGCGCCAATCGAGGACGGGTGGCTGGACACCGCCTCGGGGGTTGCAATCTCTACGACGATCGAGCCGAACACCAGCCTTGTCCTCTGCGAAGCTCATGACTCCAAGGTGCCGGACCCCTCTCCGGACTCCGAACCTTCCGCGCCCCTGCCGATCGAATCCGATTGGGCGCCGATCATGGAGTTCACCGCCGCGGACATCTTTCAGCACTCGCCCTTTGGCGACATTCTGAATTCACTAAAGCCTCTCTCTTTATCAGGAGAGCCCTGGCCAGACTATGGTCAGCAAGGTTGGGATGCGGACGACGAAGAAATTCAAAGCCCACCCACCACCCACTTCGTAGCCACTGTCGATGATTTAACCGACATGCTCGACTTCGACTCCGAAGACATCGACGGTATGGACGCCGATGCAGGAGACGACCAAGAAACAGCGCCTATAGGGCACTGGAAGGCCACCTCGTCTTATGACATATACATAAGCGCCGGCGTCAGCGGTGCCGCTCTAAATTCTGCCAAAGCAAAAACGGCGATTCCGGCACGGGAGATAATAACACCCCGGACAGTGCCGAAGACAACCCCCTCCAGCAGGATTCAGCATAGGAGGATGGAGAAGCCAGCCCTCATGAGAGAGCGGCAGACAGAGAGGTAGAGGACGATAATTACATGCCTCCCTCCGAAGGCGAGGCAAGCCTCGGCGACGGCAATTTGTCGTGCTCGAGGATCCCGTCGAACAAGAGCGTTTCAAACGCAGGCTTATGGCCACAGCGAGCAGCCTCAAGAAAAAACAACAACAGCTTAGAGCTGACCAAGACTTGCTAGCCGACAGATGGACTGAAGTCCTTGCGGCCGAAGAGTACGAACTCGAACGCCCCTCTAAGAGCTACCCAAAGTGCAGACTGCTACCCCGATTAGAGGAGGAAGCACCTAAACCTACATCACTAGCGCACGACGCGGCCGACCGGCCACCTCGTGGCCGCGACAGAGAGACCTCTCGGCCCTCCACTCAAGCCGCACCCCGGCGTCGCTCAAAAAATACCAAGGCACGGGGAAATGCGCCAGACCTGCGAGATATACTGGAGGGCAAGGCAAGGCAAACAAGATCGAACTACGAATCGCGTGGGCGCCCCACGACACGTGACGACAACCATCATGCCGGATATAGCAAATCCGGCCGGGCCGAACACAGTAGACAAAGCTCATTTGAGCTACGTCGTGATATAGCCCGATCTGAGGCGCCAAGACACCCACTATGCTTCACAGATGAAGTAATGGATCATCAAATCCCCGAGGGTTTTAAACCCGTAAACATCGAATCATACGATGGCACAACAGATCCTGCGGTATGGATCGAGGATTATCTCCTTCATATCCACATGGCCCGCGGTGATGATCTACACGCCATCAAATACCTCCCACTCAAGCTTAAAGGACCAGCTCGGCATTGGCTTAACAGCTTGCCAGCAGAGTCAATCAGTTGTTGGGAGGACCTGGAAGCCGCATTCCTCGACAATTTCCAGGGCACCTATGTGCGACCACCAGACGCCGATGACCTAAGTCACATAATCCAGCAGCCAGAGTAATCGGCCAGACAATTTTGGACACGGTTCCTAACCAAGAAAAATCAAATAGTCGACTGTCCGGACGCAGAGGCCCTCGCAGCCTTCAAACATAACATCCGTGACGAGTGGCTTGCCCAGCACCTAGGACAGGAAAAGCCGAAATCCATGGCAGCCCTCACAAAACTCATGACCCGCTTTTGCGCGGGAGAAGACAGCTGGCTAGCTCATAGTAATAACATGACCAAGAGCCCTGGTAATTTGGATACCAAGGACAGCAATGGCAGGTCGCGTCGCAACAAGCACAAGCGCCACATTAACGACAATGCCGAGGATACGGTAGTTAATGCGGATTCGAGGCTCTAAACCCGTTAGCGAAAAAGCCATTCAAAAGAAATACTCCGGGCCCGCCCAGTTTGGACCGAATACTCGATCGTCGTGCGGATACACGGCACCGAAAAACCAGCCAATCACACCAACAGGGATTGTTGGGTGTTCAAGCAGCGAGCAAGTTAAATGAAAACAGAGACAAGGGGCTGCATAAGCGATGACGAGGAGGATCCCGCCGCCGAACAATAGGGGACAGAAGGGCTTCCCCCCACAAGTGCGGACGGTGAACATGATATACGCAACCCACATACCCAAAAGGGAGCAGAAGGGTGCACTCAGGGACGTATATGCGTTGGAGCCAGTGGCACCAAAGTTCAACCCGTGGTCCTCCTGCCCGATCACTTTTGATCGAAGGGACTGTTGGGGAACGTAGTAATTTCAAAAAAAATCCTACGCACACGCAAGATCATGGTGATGCATAGCAACGAGAGGGGAGACTGTGTCCACGTACCCTTGTAGACCGAAAGCGGAAGCGTTATGACAACGCGGTTTATGTAGTCGTACGTCTTCACGATCCGACCGATCCAAGCACCGAACGTACGACACCTCCGTGTTCTGCACACGTTCAGCTTGAAGACGATCCCTGGACTCCAATCCAGCAGGGTGTCGGGGATGAGTTCCGTCAGCACGACGGCATGGTGACGATGATGATGTTCTACCGACGCAGGGCTTCGCCTAAACTCCGCGACGATATGACCGAGGTGGAATATGGTGGAGGGGTGCACCGCACACGGCTAAGGAACGATCACGAAGATATCCTTGTGTGTCTATGGGGTGCCCCTTGCCCCCGTATATAAAGGAATGGAGGAGGGGGTGGGCCGGCCCTCTCTATGGCGCGCCCTAGGGGAGTCCTACTCCCACCGGGAGTAGGATTCCCCCTTTCCTAGTAGAACTAGGAGCCCTTCCATGTAGTAGGAGTAGGAGAGAAGGAAAGGGAAGGGAGAAGGAGAAGGAAGGAAGGGGGCGCCCCCCCTCCCTAGTCCAATTCGGACCAGCTCATGGGGAGGGGTGCGGCCACCCTTTGAGGCCTTTCTCTCCTTTCCCGTATGGCCCATTAAGGCCCAATACGAATTCCCGTAACTCCCCGGTACTCCCGAAAATACCCGAATCACTCGGAACCTTTCCGAACTCCGAATATAGTCGTCCAATATATCGATCTTTACATCTCGACCATCTCGAGACTCCTCGTCATGTCCCCGATCTCATCCGGGACTCCGAACTCCTTCGATACATCAAAACTCATAAACTCATAATATAAATGTCATCGTAACGTTAAGCGTGCGGACCCTACGGGTTCGAGAACTATGTAGACATGACCTAGAACTATTTCCTGTCAATAACCAACAGCGGAACCTGGATGTTCATATTGGCTCCTACATATTCTACGAAGATCTTTATCGGTCAAACCGCATAACAACATACATTGTTCCCTTTGTCATCGGTATGTTACTTGCCCGAGATTCGATCGTCGGTATCCCAATACCTAGTTCAATCTCGTTACCGGCAAGTCTCTTTACTCGTTATGTAATGCATTATTCCGCAACTAACTCATTAGTCATATTACTTGCAAGGCTTATAGTGATGTGCATTACCGAGAGGGCCCAGAGATACCTCTCCGACAATCGGAGTGACAAATCCTAATCTCGAAATACGCCAACCCAACAAGTACCTTTGGAGACACCTGTAGAGCTCCTTTATAATCACCCAGTTACGTTGTGACGTTTGGTAGCACACAAAGTGTTCCTCCGGTAAACGGGAGTTGCATAATCTCATAGTCATAGGAACATGTGTAAGTCATGAACAAAGCAATAGCAACATACTATACGATCAAGTGCTAAGCTGACGGAATGGGTCAAGTCAATCACATCATTCTCCTAATGATGTGATCCCATTAATCAAATGACAACTCATGTCTATGGCTAGGAAACATAACCATCTTTGATCAACAAGCTAGTCAAGTAGAGGCATACTAGTGACACTCTGTTTGTCTATGTATTCACACATGTATCATGTTTCCGGTTAATACAATTCTAGCATGAATAATAAACATTTATCATGATATAAGGAAATAAATAATAACTTTATTATTGCCTCTAGGGCATATTTCCTTCAGTCTCCCACTTGCACTAGAGTCAATAATCTAGTTCACATCGCCATGTGATTTAACACCAATATTCATATCTGTATATGATTAACACCCATAGTTCATATCGTCATGTGACCAACACCCAAAGGGTTTACTAGAGTCAATAATCTAGTTCACATTGCAATGTGATTAAACACCCAAAGAGTACTAAGGTGTGATCATGTTTTGCTCGTGAGAGAAGCTTAGTCAACGGGTCTGTCACATTCAGAGCCGTATGTATTTTGCAAATATTCTATGTCTACAATGCTCTGCACGGAGCTACTCTAGCTAATTGCTCCCACTTTCAATATGTATCCAGATTGAGACTTAGAGTCATCTGGATCAGTGTAAAAGTTTGCACCGATGTAACTTTTACAACGAACTCTTTTATCACCTCCATAATCGAGAAACATCTCCTTAGTCCTCACTAATGATATTCTTGACCAATGTCCGAAGGATCTACTCCTAGATCACTATTGTACTCCTTGCCAAATTCAGAGCAAGGTATACAATAGGTCTGGTACATAGCATAGCATATTTTATAGAACCTATGATCGAGGCATAGGAATGACTTTCATTCTCTTTTCTATTTTCTGCCGTGGTCGGGATTTGAGTCTTACTCAATTTCACACCTTTGCAACACAGGCATGAACTTTTCTTTGACTGTTCTATTTTGAACTACTTCAAAATCTTGACAAGGTATGTACTTATTGAAAAAACTTATCAAGCGTCTTGATCTATATCAATAGATCTTGATGCTCAATATGTAAGTAGCTTTACTGAGATCTTTCTTTTAAAGAACTCCTTTCAAATACTCCTTTATGCTTGCCAGAAAAATTCTACATCATTTCTGATCAACAATATGTTACTCACATATATTTATCGAAAGGCGGTAGTGCTCCCACTCACTTTATTGTAAATACAGGCTTCACCGCAAGTCTCAGATAAAACTATATGCTTTGATCAACTTATCAAAGCGTATATTCCAACTCGAGATGCTTGCACCAGTCCATAGATGGATCATTGGAGCTTACACATTTTGTTAGCACCTTTAGGATTGACAAAACCTTCTGGTTGCATCATATACAACTCTTCTTTAAGAAAACCATTAAGGAATGCAGTTTTGACATTCATTTGCCAGATTTCATAAAATGTGGCAATTGCTAACATGATTCGGACAGACTTAAGC
Organism: Aegilops longissima; assembly: GCA_021605205.1. Lineage (NCBI taxonomy): Eukaryota > Viridiplantae > Streptophyta > Magnoliopsida > Poales > Poaceae > Aegilops > Aegilops longissima. Next base: position 623,134,807 of record CM038678.1, read on the forward strand.
ATCGCTACAGTTGAGAAAATTTCATTGTAGTCAACACCTTGAACTTGTCGAAAACCTTTTTTCGACAAGTCGAGCTTTGTAGATAGTAACACTACTATCAACATCTGTCTTCCTCTTGAAGATCCATTTACATAATATGGCTTTCCGATCATCGGGCAACTCCATCAAAGTCCACACTTTGTTCTCATACATGGATCCCATCTCAGATTTCATGGCCTCAAGCCATTTCGCGGAATCTAGGCTCATCATCGCTTCCTCATAGTTCGTAGGTTTATCATGGTCTAGTAACATGACTTCTAGAATAGGATTACCATACCACTCTCGTGCGGATCTCACTCTGGTTTACCTACGAGGTTCAGTAGTAACTTGATCTGAAGTTACATAATCATCATCATTAGCTTCCTCACTAATTGGTGTAGGAATCACTGGAACTGATTTCTGTGATGAACTACTTTGCAATTCGGGAGAACGTACAAATTACCTTATCAAGATCTACTTTCCTCCCACTCACTTCTTTCGAGAGAAACTCCTTCCTAGAAAGGATCCATTCTTAGCAACGAATGTTTTGCCTTTAGATCTGTGATAGAAGGCGTACCCAACAGTTTCCTTTGGGTATTCTATGAAGACGCACTTCTCTGATTTGGGTTCGAGCTTATCAGGTTGAAAACCTTTTTCATATAAGCATCGCAACTCCAAACTTTAAGAAACGACAGCTCAGGTTTACTGCTAAACCATAGTTCATACGGTGTCGTCTCAACGGATTTAGATGGTGCCCTATTAAACGTGAATGCAGCTGTCTCTAATGCATAACCCCAAAACGATATTGGTAAATCGGTAAGAGACATCATTGATCGCACCATATCAAAATATAGTACGGTTACGACGTTCGGACACACCATAACGTTGTGGTGTTCTAGGTGGCGTGAGCTGTGAAACTATTCCACATTGTTTTAATTGAAGACCAAACTCGTAACTCAAATATTCATCTCCATGATCAGATCGCAGAAACTTTATTTTCTTGTTACGATGATTTTCCACTTCACTCTTAAATTCTTTGAACCTTTCAACTATTTCAGACTTATGTTTCATCAAGTAGATATACCAATATCTGCTCAAATCATCTGTGAAGGTCAGAAAATAACGATACCCGCCACGAGCCTTAATACTCATTGGTCTGCATACATCAGTATGTATTATTTCCAACAAGTTTGTTGCTCGTTCCATTGTTCCTAAGAACGGAGTTTTAGTCATCTCGCCCAAAGGCACGGTTCGCAATCATCAAATGATTCATAACCAAGTGATTCCGAAAATCCATCTTTATGGAGTTTCTTCATGCGCTTTACACTGATGTGACCCAAACGGCAGTGCCACAAATAAGTTGCACTATCATTATTAACTTTGCATCTTTTGGCATCAATATTATGAATATCTGTATCACTACGATCGAGATCCAATAAACTATTTTCATTGGGTGTATGACCATTGAAGGTTTTATTCATGTAAACAGAACAACAATTATTCTCTGACTTTAAATGAATAACCATATTGCAATAAACATGATCAAATCATATTCATGCTCAACGCAAAAGTTAAATAACATTTATTTAGGTTTAACACTAATCCCGAAAGTATAGGGAGTGTGTGATGATGATCATATCAATCTTGGAACTACTTCCAACACTCATCGTCACTTCCCCTTCAACTAGTTTCTGTTTATTCTGTAACTCCTGTTTCGAGTTACTAATCTTAGCAAATGAACAAGTATCAAATACTCAGGGCTACTATAAACACTAGTAAGGCACACATCAATAACCTGTATATCAAATATACCCTTGTTCACTTTGCCATCCTTCTTATCCACCAAATATTCAGGATATTTCGCTTCCAAAGGATCATTTCCTTTGCAGTGTAAGCACTCAGTTTCAGGCTTTGGTCCAGCTTTGGGCTTCTTCGCGGGAGTGACAACTTGCTTGTCATTCTACTTGAAGTTCCCTTCTTTCTCTTTGCCCTTTTCTTGATACTAGTGTTCTTGTCAATCATCAACACTTGATGCTCTTTCTTGATTTCTAACTTCGTTGATTTCAACATCACGAAGATCTCGAGAATCGTTTTCGTTATCCCTTGCATAGTATAGTTCATCACGAAGTTCTAGTAACTTGGTGATGGTGACTAGAGAACTCTGTCAATCACTATCTTATCTGGAAGATTAACTCCCACTTGATTCAAGCGATTGTAGTACCTGCATAATCTGAGCACATGCTCACTAGTTGAGCGATTCTCATCCATCTTTTAGCTATAGAACTTGTTGGAGACTTCATATCTCTCAACTCGGTATTTGCTTGAAATATTTAACTTCAATTCCTGGAACATCTCATATGGTCCATGACGCTCAAAACGCCTTTGAAGTCCCGATTCTAAGCCGTTAAGTATGGTGCACTAAACTATCAAGTAGTCATCATATTGAGCTAGCCAAACGCTCATAACGTCGCATCGCTCCTGCAATAGGTCTGTCACCTAGCGGTGCATTAAGGACATAATTCTTACGTGCAGCAATGAGGATAAACCTCAGATCACGGATCCAATCCGCATCATTGCTACTAACATCTTTCAACACAATTTTCTAGGAACATATCAAAATAAACATATGAAAGCAACAACGCAAGCTATTGATCTACAACATAATTTGCAAAATACTACCAGGACTAAGTTCATGATAAATTTAAGTTCAATTAATCATATTACTTAAGAACTCCCACTTAGACAGACATCTCTCTAGTCATCTAAGTGATCACGTGATCCAAATCAACTAAACCATGTCCGATCATCACGTGAGATGGAGTAGTTTCAATGGTGAACATCACTATGTTGATCATATCTACTATATGATTCACGTTCGACCTTTCGGTCTCTCGTGTTCCGAGGCCATATCTGTTATATGCTAGGCTCGTCAAGTTTAACCTGAGTATTCGCGTGCGCAACTGTTTTGCACCCGTTGTATTTGAATGTAGAGCCTATCATACCCGATCATCACGTGGTGTCTCAAAGATGAAGAACTTTCATAACGGTGCATACTCGTGGAGAACACTTCTTGATAATTTTTAGTGAGAGATCATCTTAAAATGCTACCGTCAATCAAAGCAAGATAAGATGCATAAAGGATAAACATCACATGCAATCAATATAAGTGATATGATATGGCCATCATCATCGTGTGCTTGTGATCTCCATCTCCGAAGCACCGTCTTGATCACCATCGTCACCGGCGCGACACCTTGATCTCCATCGTAGCATCATTGTCGTTACGCCATCTATTGCTTCTATGACTATCGCTACAGCTTAGTGATAAAGTAAAGCAATTACAGGGCGTTTGCATTTCATACAATAAAGCGACAACCATATAGCTCCTGCCAGTTGCCGATAACTTCGGTTACAAAACATGATCATCTCATACAATAAAATATAGCATCACGTCTTGACCATATCACATCACAACATGCCATGCAAAAACAAGTTAGACATCCTCTACTTTGTTGTTGCAAGTTTTACGTGGCTGCTACGGGCTGAGCAAGAACCGTTCTTACCTACGCATCAAAACCACAACGATAGTTCGTCAAGTTAGTGCTGTTTTAACCTTCGCAAGGACCGGGCGTAGCCACACTCGGTTCAACTAAAATTGGAGAAACAGACACCTGTCAGCCAGCTGTGTGCAAAGCACGTCGGTAGAACCAGTCTCGCGTAAGCGTACGCGTAATGTCGGTCCGGGCCGCTTCATCCAACAATACCGCCGAACCAAAGTATGACATGCTGGTAACCAGTATGACTTGTATCGCCCACAACTCACTTGTGTTCTACTAGTGCATATAACATCAACGCATAAAACCAGGCTCTGATGCCACTGTTGGGGAACGTAGTAATTTCAAAAAAATTCCTACGCACACGCAAGATCATGGTGATGCATAGCAACGAGAGGGGAGAGTGTGTCCACGTACCCTCATAGACCGAAAGCGGAAGCGTTATGACAACGCGGTTGATGTAGTCGTACGTCTTCACGATCCGACCGATCCAAGCACCGAACGTAAGGCACCTCCGTGTTCTGCACACGTTCAGCTTGATGACGATCCCCGGACTCCGATCCAGCAGGGTGTCGGGGATGAGTTCCATCAGCACGACGGCGTGGTGACGATGATGATGTTCTACCGACGCAGGGCTTCGCCCAAACTCCGCGACGATATGACCGAGGTGGAATATGGTGGAGGGGTGCACCGCACACGGCTAAGGAACGATCACGAAGATCAACTTGTGTGTCTATGGGTGCCCCTGCCCCGTATATAAAGGAGTGGAGGAGGGGAGGGCGGCCCTCTATATGGCGCCCTAGGGGAGTCCTACTCCCACGGGAGTAGGATTCCCCTTCCTAGTAGAACTAGGAGCCCTTCCATGTAGTAGGAGTAGGAGAGAAGGAAAGGGAAGGAGAAGGAGAAGGAAGGAAGGCGCCCCCTCCCTAGTCCAATTCGGACCAGCTCATGGGGAGGGGTGCGGCCACCCTTTGAGGCCTTTCTCTCCTTTCCCGTATGGCCCATTAAGGCCCAATACGAATTCTCGTAACTCCCCGGTACTCCCGAAAATACCCGAATCACTCGGAACCTTTCCGAACTCCGAATATAGTCGTCCAATATATCGATCTTTACGTCTCGACCATTTCGAGACTCCTCGTCATGTCCCCGATGTCATCCGGGACTCCGAACTCCTTCGGTACATCAAAACTCATAAACTCATAATATAATTGTCATCGTAACGTTAAGCGTGCGGACCCTACGGGTTCGAGAACTATGTAGACATGACCTAGAACTGTTTCCGGTCAATAACCAACAGCGGAACCTGGATGTTCATATTGGCTCCTACATATTCTACAAAGATCTTTATCGGTCAAACCGCATAACAACATACGTTGTTCCCTTTATCATCGGTATGTTACTTGTCCGAGATTCGATCGTCGGTATCCCAATACCTAGTTCAATCTCGTTACCGGCAAGTCTCTTTACTCGTTATGTAATGCATCATTCCGCAACTAACTCATTAGTCACATTGCTTGCAAGGCTTATAGTGATGTGCATTACCAAGAGGGCCCAGAGATACCTCTCCGACAATCGGAGTGACAAATCCTAATCTCGAAATACGCCAACCCAACAAGTACCTTTGGAGACACCTGTAGAGCTCCCTTATAATCACCCAGTTACATTGTGACGTTTGGTAGCACACAAAGTGTTCCTCCGGTAAACGGGAGTTGCATAATCTCATAGTCATAGGAACATGTATAAGTCATGAAGAAAGCAATAGCAACATACTATACGATCAAGTGCTAAGCTAACGGAATGGGTCAAGTCAATCACATCATTCTCCTAATGATGTGATCCCATTAATCAAATGACAACTCATGTCTCTGGCTAGGAAACATAACCATCTTTGAATAACAAGCTAGTAAAGTAGAGGCATACTAGGGACACTCTGTTTGTCTATGTATTCACACATGTATCATGTTTCCGGTTAATACAATTCTAGCATGAATAATAAACATTTATCATGATATAAGGAAATAAATAATAACTTTATTATTGCCTCTAGGACATATTTCCTTCAGGGACCACCCCACTAGCATCCGCCATGGCGGATTCGCCGCATTGGTCCTAGACCCAATCATTGACAGATTTCACCTTACTAGAGTCCTTATGAACGGCGGCAGCAGCCTGAACCTGCTTTATCAGGATACAGTGCGAAAAATGGGCATAGATCCCTCAAGGATTAAACCCACAAAGACGACCTTTAAAGGCGTCATACCAGGTGTAGAGGCCAACTGTATAGGCTCAGTTACACTTGAGGTGGTCTTCGGATCCCCGGATAATTTCCGAAGAGAGGAGTTAATCTTTGATATATAGTCCCGTTCCGCAGTGGCTATCACGCACTGCTCGAACGAACCGCATTTGCAAAGTTCAATGCGGTGCCGCACTACACATACCTCAAGCTCAAGATGCTAGGCCCTTGAGGAGTCATTACGGTCAACGGAAACACCGAACGCTCTCTCCGAACGGAGGAGCATACGGCGGCCCTCGCGGTGGAAGTACAAAGTAGCCTCTCAAGGCAATTCTCCAGTCCGGCTATTAAACGTCCGGACACCGTCAAGCGCGCCCGGAGTAACCTACAACAAGACCACCTGGCACGTTCCGAGCAAGCGTAGCAATGCGTCCCCAACCCCAGCCCTCACGAAATTGCGAAACCAGTACTACGCGTACATAATTACGCTCTGGAAATACCATGGGCATAGGGGGAGGGGCACGACCACGGCATGTCCAAAATGCGGCTAAACCGCACTAGGGCCCCCCGATTTTGTCATTTTTTTTCTTACTTTCAGGACTCCACTCTCCGGAAGGCCTGTCCGGCAGTACAATCGCCGAACACACGATGCAACAGCCAGGGAGGCAGAAAGCTACGTCGAGTGTCCAGGTGGTCTCTATAACGAGCTAAATACCTGTCTTACATACCGTCTCGCAGCTTGCCCCTGGAGGGGGACATGTCAAATAGTCCAATCTCTTGCTTATCGCACTATTTGTATTGTTCTGCTTTCACATCAGCCTTTTAATAAACAATGCTCAGCTTCGGCTTATTATTGCATTTTCTATTTATTTCTTTTTCAATACATATGTTCAGTTATGACATTTAGCACCCGTACACTTTGGTACGACCAAATACGCCAGGGGCTCAAGTACCCCATAATACAGCGTGAGAAGTCCAAACACTTTAACAAGTGCGGCACCCCGAACTTATAGCATTATATGCATCAGCTCCGAATCATGTCTTGGGTCAATAGTTGGGTTTGCCCGGCTCCTATGTTTTGGTACCTTACGTTCCGTTATATCGGCTAAGGTAGCGCTAGGAGAACTACTGCGATTGTGCCCCGGTTGAGCTGGGTTCAGCACCTCAGTAGAGAAAGCTAAAACTGACCGTCATGATAGGGCGAGAGCTGGTCGCTGTTCGAGAGGTTTCGAGTCCCTAAAGAATTATGCCGCTTAGAGCGAGGAGTCGGCTTTGTCTGGCTTAGGCATGGATAGCGCCCCGAACTCGGTCTTCCGAATACTAGGGGCTTCGCCCAAATTTAAAATTATAGAATTCTATGGGTAAGTGAGAGTGATAAAGCATTATAGTCTGATTGCCTTGTTCGTTGTGCTGAGCGCCTCCCTCGAAGGACCCAAGAATGGGAACAAGAGCACTCAGGTTTATCCCGAACACCCCAGCACTCGTGGCATGGGGGCAGAAGCCGACGACTCGCCATCTCTCAGATTTAATAAACGACCGCACATAAGGTAATATTTTGAATTTAAAAAGCGTTACTTAGCGCATATGAACAAGTTTTCAGCGCACAGGATAACACGAGCGAGTTTACTCAAAAAATACATCCTTGGAACATTCATCCACCATAAGGTGGGCACCCTTCAGGACGCCCTCATAATACATCTCGGGCTTGCGATGCGCCTTGCCCTCCGGCGGCCCATCTGTCACCAGCTTCTCAGCATCCATCTTGCCCCAATGTACTTTAACACGGGCAAGGGCCCTCACTGGCGCCTTCGATGCATCGGAGCGCTTGATGACTTCAAGACGTGGATAGGCATCCGCCACCGCCGCCACCAGCCCAAAGTAGCTCCTGTGCATGACCTCCCCAGGCCATAGCCGGACTATAAGGTTCTTCATGGCCTGTTCGCCACCTTATGGAGCTCGACCAGCTGCTTCAGCTGGTCGCCAAGGGCACTGGTGTCCGCCTCAAGATCTCGAGACCGAACACCTTCTCCGCCGAGCTCCCTCCTCGGCCCGGTAGTATGCGGCAGCGTTGGACACACTCAAGGGGCAGATCTGCGAATGCTCCGGAGAGCTCCGGACTCGGGTAAGTAACAAGTAATTCACTTTCATGTGCTTGCTTTGCATAAATAATGCCTTACCCGCCGCTATCTTCTTCATCGCCTCAATTTCACTCGGAGGGCTTTTGGGCTTCGCCTTGGCAGATTTGGCGCTCTCAAGGGCCGAGGCAAGCTCGGACTCGAAGTCTTTGAGTCAAGCTCCAAACTCGTGTTTTTCACGAGCACGGAGCTCTTGTTGCACCTCCGCCACCCGCGCCTCCTGCTTTTCTCGCTTGATGAGCTCCACGGCCGCATTGTCTTGGCCTTGGGCAAGGCTTTCTTCAGGTTGCCACCGGGTTGTGGCCCTGTAATACTCACGTTGGTCCTGTCATTTTTTGCAACCGCATCTTTTTTATATACTTACATAAGGTATTACTTACCTTCCTTGTCCTCGAGCTGCTTCTTGGCAAGGCCGAGCTCGTTCTCGGACCGCTCGAGACTCTACTTCAATGCATCGACCTCCATGATCGGTCTGGCAGAGGTCAGCAGTGCAGCCTGCATTCCCATATTGACATACTTATGTTAGACTCCTGCGTATATATTTTAGATCCTCAGTTCAGCTTTTTTTTTCCGAGCACCAAACTGAGCATCAGGGGCTATTGTCTATGCGGTAATATTTTTACATATCTTAAATACATACCTCAAAGCCTGTTAGAAGGTTGACATTAAGCTTCACCAGCCCGCTCTTGGCGGATCGAATTTTCGGATCACCGCACTCATAATAGTGCGGTGCTCCTCGTCGATGGAGGAGCCGTTAAGCACCTCCAAGAATTATCCGTGCCTCCGGTTGGGACGGAGGTCACCGGCGTTGTAGGCTTTCCCTTCTTACTAGGGGGCCACCTGCCGGACTCCGGAACCATTGAAGGTTCCGGTGCGGTGTCCGGCCCGGGGCCGGACTTGGAGCCCTTGGGGGTTTTGTCCCCTTTGCGCCTGGAGTCCGAGAGGTCGCCTTGCGGCGCCTCCAGGACCACCTCCTCCTGGCTTGGACCCTTTTGGGCCTCCAACTCGGCATCGCCCGTAGGGCGAGGGGAGGTAGCGGTCGGAAGCGAATTCACATCCGACGAATCCAGGGAGCCGCTCGACGAAGCGTCGAGCCAGGCCTTGGGCGGACTGCATGATTATATTCGGCGTCAGAAGATATTGTGCAATAAAGGAACGCCATGAGTCATTCTGGTATCCAAACACTTACGATTTCGCTAAGGGCTTGGCCCTATGCGACCACTCCTCTTCGTCGTCGTCAGCATTGGTGGAGTAGTCCGGAAGGAGGGTCCTTCCTTTCTTGGACCCTCCGGCCTCCCTCAGCTTTTTGATGTGTCCCTCCATGACGGAGGAGACCATCCACCTGCCTCCCGCTCCGGACATGGCTGGAGAAGGTTGAGGTGGGGTGTGCAGACTGGCGCCTGGAGCTCGAGTCTTGAAAATGGATAAGCAAAGGAGGAAGAAGGCGTAGATGAAAAAGGTGGATCCTTATCCCCTTATATGGGCGGACGAAACTATGTGCCCCCACCAGCCTGGTAAAACTCGCTTATCTCCCAAGCGCTGTAATTAATGGCACGGTTGGGTTGCCCACGCCCGTATTGATGAGAATCCCGGAATAAGGGGACACGATCTCTGCTTTGAAAAAACGTGCCAAGGAAACCACCTCGCTAAGTGCGCTGAGGTGGGACAGTAAAAATGATTCGAATAAAGGCTTGGCCATGGTGTGACGCCTAGACGCACAGTTCGGGACCCCCTACCCGAGATCCGCCGGTTTTGACACCGACAAAAGCTATCATCAATAGGTAGTGGGTCATCAAGAACATTCTCTAACCTAGATAAGTTATCTGCAACGGGGTTCTCAGCTCCTTTTCTATCAACAATATGCGAATCAAATTCTTGCAGCAAGAGAACCCGTCTAATAAGTCTAGGTTTTGCATCTTTCTTTTCCATAAGATATTTAATAGCAGCATGATCAGTGTGAATACTTACTTTAGAATCAACAATATAGGGTCTAAATTTATCACAAGAAAATACAACTGCTAAAAGTTCCTTTTCGGTAGTAGCATAATTTCTTTGAGCATTGTCTAGAGTCTTACTAGCATAATGGATAACATTTAATTTCTTATCAACTCTTTGCCCTAGAACAGCACCTACAGCATAATCACGAGCATCACGCATAATTTCAAAGAGTAAATTCCAATCAAGTGGTTGAACAATAGGTGCGGAGACTACTGCTTTCTTAAGTATTTCAAATGCTTCTACACAATCATCATCAAAAACAAATGGTTCATCTTTTTGTAATAAATTAGTCAGAGGCCGAGAAATTTTTGAGAAGTCCTTAATGAACCTCCTATAAAAACCGGCGTGACCAAGGAAACTTCTTATACCTTTGATGTCCTTGGGACATGGCATCTTTTCAATAGCATCAACCTTGGCTTTATCAACTTCAATACCTCTTTCAGAAACTTTGTGCCCCAAGACAATACCTTCATTAACCATAAAGTGGCACTTTTCCCAATTCAAGACAAGATTAGTTTCTTCACATCTCTGCAAAACTCGATCAAGATTGCTCAAGCAATCATCAAAAGAGGATCCATAGACGGAAAAGTCGTCCATGAAAACCTCACAAATCTTTTCACAAAAGTCAGAGAATATAGCCATCATGCATCTTTGAAAGGTAGCAGGTGCATTACATAAACCAAAAGGCATACGTCTATAAGCAAAAGTGCCAAAAGGGCATGTAAAAGTAGTCTTTGATTGATCTTTAGCCGACACAGGTATATGAGAGAAACCAGAATAACCATCTAGAAAGCAATAATGTGTATGTTTGCATAATCTTTCTAGCGTTTGATCAATAAAAGGTAAGGGGTAATGATCTTTCTTAGTAGCTTTATTTAATTTGCGGAAATCAATTACCATCCTCTAACTTGTGATAATTCTTTGCGGGATCAATTCATCTTTATCATTAGGGACAACAGTAATACCTCCCTTCTTAGGGACACAATGGACATGACTTACCCAATCGCTATCAAAGAACGGATAAATTATAACTGCCTCCGTAAGCTTGAGTATTTATTTTCTTACCACTTCTTTCATTTTAGGATTCAAACGTCGTTGAGGATCACGAACTGGTTTGGCATCCGCTTCAAATTTATTTTATGTTGACATAGAGTGGGACTAATGCCCTTAAGATCATCAAGAGTATATCCAATAGCGCACGGTGCTTCTTGAGTTTTCAATAATCTTTCTTCTTCATGCTCTGAAAGGTTAGCACTAATAATAACATGATATATTTTCTTTTCATCAAGATAAGCATATTTAAGATTATCAGGCAGCGGTTTAAGCTCAAACACGGGATCACCATTGGGTGGAGGAGGATCCCCTAGGATTTCAACAGGCAAATTGTGTTGCAGAATAGGTTCCTATTTAAAGAATACTTCATCTATTTCCCTTCTTTCATTCATGAACATCTCATTTTCATGGTCTAGCAAATAGTGTTCTAAAGGATCACTAGGAGGTACGGCAATAGAAGCAAGACCAATAATTTCATCCTTACTAGGCAATTCTTCCTCACGATGTTGTTTACTAAATTTAGAGAAATTAAACTCATGAACCATATCATCCAAGCCAATAGTAACAACATTCTTTTCGCAGTCTATCTTAGCATTAACAGTATTCAAGAAGGGTCTACCAAATATAATGGGACAAAAGCTATCTTGTGGGGAACCAAGAACAAGAAAATCAGCAGGATATTTAGTTTTCCCACACAAGACTTCAACATCTCTAACAATTCCCATTGCAGATATAGTATCTCTATAGGCAAGTTTAATTGTAACATCAATATCTTCTAACTCAGCAGGTGCAATTTCATGCATAATTTCTTTGTATAAGTCAATGGGTATTACACTAGCACTAGCACCCATATCACATAAGCCATGATAACAATGATCTCCTATTTTAACAGAAATAACAGGCACGCCTACCATAGGTCTATGTTTATCTTCAGCACACGGTTTAGCAATTCTAGCAGTTTCACCGCGAAACTGAATAACATGCCCATCAATATTATCAGACAAGAGATCTTTAACAATAGCAATATTAGGTTCTACTTTGACTTGCTCAGGAGGTGTATAAGTTCTAATATTGCTTTTACGAACAACAGTTGAAGCTTTAGCATGATCCTTTATTCTAACAGGGAAGGGTGGTTTCTCAACATAAGAGGTAGGAACAATAGGATCATCATAAGTGACAATCTTTTCTTCAACTTTAATAGGTGCAGCTACTTTTACTTCTATCGGAGGATGATATTTAAACCAATTCTCCTTCGGGAGATCAACATAAGTAGCAAAAGATTCACAGAAAGAAGCTACTATCTCAGAGTCAAGTCCATATTTAGTGCTAAACTTATGGAAAATATCGGTATCCATAAAAGATTTAACACAATCAAACTTAGGTGTCATACCTGACTCCTTACCTTCGTCGAGGTCCCAATCTTCAGAGTTGTGTTTAATTCTATCCAATAAATTCCATTTAAATTCAATAGTCTTCATCATAAAAGAGCCAGCACAAGAAGTATCGAGAATGGTGCGATTGTTATCAGAAAGCCGAGCATAAAAACTTTGAATAATTATTTCTCTTTGGAGCTCATGATTGGGGCATGAATATAACATTAATTTAAGCCTCCTCCAAGCTTGAGCGATGCTTTCTCCTTCGCGAGGCCAAAAATTATATATATAATTGCGATCACGATGAACAAGATGCATAGGGTAATATTTTTGATGAAATTCCAGTTTCAATCTTTTATAGTTCCATGATCTCGTATCATCACATAGCCTATGCCATGTCAATGTGTCTCCCTTTAAAGATAAAGGGAAGGCATTCTTATTAACAACATCATCGGGTATACCTACAAGCTTAAATAGTCCACAAACTTCATCCACATAGAGTAGATGTTCATTAGGATGTTTTGTTCCATCTCCTGTAAAAGTGTTAGCTAGCAGTTTTTCCATCATACCCGAAGGAATTTCAAAAGGAGTTTCATTTTCAATAGGTTCAGTAGGTTGAGGGCAACTCTTTGTTTCATGGACGGGTGAAGATACCCTAACAAGCCCCTCGAGAATTACTTTCCATAGTAACAAGTGACAGAAAATTTCAGCACGCTATATAAATTTTTCCTTACCAAATTCCACCTACCAAAGGCGCTACACTCCCCGGCAACGGCGCCAGAAAAGAGTCTTGATGACCCACAAGTATAGGGTATCTATCGTAGTCCTTTCGATAAGTAAGAGTGTCGAACCCAACGAGGAGCAGAAGGAAATGATAAGCGGTTTTCAGCAAGGTATTCTCTGCATGTACTGAAACAAGTGGTAACAGATAGTTTTGTGATAAGATAAATTGTAACAAGAAACAAGTAAAAAAAGAAAATAAAGTGCAGAAAGGTGGCTCAATCCTTTTTGTAGCAAAGGACAAGCCTGGACAAACTCTTATAATAGGAAAAGCGCTCCCGAGGACACATGGGAATATCATCAAGCAAGTTTTCATCATGCTCATATGATTCGCGTTCGGTACTTTGATAGTTTCATATGTGGGTGGACCGGTGCTTGGGTACTGTTCTTACTTGAACAAGCATCCCACTTATGATTAACCTCTATTGCAAGCATCCTCAACTACAACAAAAGTATTAAGGTAAACCTAACCATAGCATGAAACATATGGATCCAAATCAGCCCCTTACGAAGCAACGCATAAACTAGGGTTTAAGCTTCTGTCACTCTAGCAACCCATCATCTACTTATTACTTACCAATGCCTTCCTCTAGGCCCAAATAATGGTGAAGTGTTATGTAGTCGATGTTCACATAACACCACTAGAGGCTAGACAACATACATCTTATCAAAATATCGAACGAATACCAAATTCACATGACTACTAATAGCAAGACTTCTCCCTTGTCCTCGGGAACAAACGTAACTACTCACAAAGCATATTCATGTTCATAATCAGAGGGTTAATAATATGCATAAAGGATCTGAACATATGATCTTCCACTAAATAAACCAACTAGTACCAACTACAAGGAGTAATCAACACTACTAGCAACCTACTAGCACCAATCCCAGACTTGGAGACAAGAATTGGATACAAGAGATGAACTAGGGTTTGGAGATGAGATGGTGCTGGTGAAGATGTTGATGAAGATTGCCCTCTCCCGATGAGAGGAGCGTTGGTGATGATGATGACGATGATTTCCCCCTCTCGGAGGGAAGTGTCCCCGGCAGAACAGCTCCGCCGGAGCCCTAGATTGATTCCGCCAAGGTTCCGCCTCGTGGCGGCGGAGTCTCGTCCCGAAAGGTTGCCTTCTGTTTTTCTCATCGAAGACTTCATATAGGAGAAGATGGACGCCGGAGAGCCATCAGGGGCCCACGAGGAGGGGGGCACGCCTGTGGGCGCGCCCGCCACCCTCGTGAGCAGGTGTGGGCCCCGGCCTTCATCTTTGGCGACGATTTTTCTTTATTTATTTTAAGATATTCCGTGGAGTTTCAGGACTTCGGAGTTGCATGAATAGGTCTCCAATATTTGCTCCTTTTCCAGCCTGAATTCCAGCTGCCGCATTCTCCTCTTCATGTAAACCTTGTAAAATAAGAGAGAATAGCCATAAGTATTGTGACATAACGTGAAATAACAGCCCATAATGCGATAAATATCGATATAAAAGCATGATGCAAATTGGACGTATTAGAGGTCTCATACCTCTCAACACGGGCATGAGTATGAAATACCAATTTCAACTCTTGGAACATCTTATATGCTCCGTGGCGTTCAAAACATTTTTGAAGTTCCGGTTCTGTCGTGGTTTTGTCACGGCAGATGTCCTAGTGTGAGGACTTAGTCGTGAGGCCAACGCATCTATGTGGTAGCTTGAGAGGAGTTGAACGGGATCGAGAAACGCAACACAGGGCGAGGATTTAGACAGCTTCGGGCCCTGGGAAACATCATCCGGTAACAACCCTACATGTTGTTTGAGGCTAGGTCTCATTATCATCACGAGGGAGTCGCCGTAACCCGGCTCTCCTTGTTATGTCTAGCCCTAAGGTTATTTCTCTCTTGCTTGTTTCTCCTCCCTCTTTGGGGAGCCCTGCCCCTCCTTATATATGTTGAAGGGGCGGGTTACATGTGGAGTCCTATTAGGATTAGGACTAGTCTACCTTCTAATACAAACCGGATACAAGTTCGGGTCTTTAACTCCTTATAAGGTAATATTCTTCACGCCTTTCCTCTTAAACCGGCCCACCATTAATATAAACCGGCCCTCTGGGCCTTGGGCCTTGTCATCCGTCTGTCCTGCCTGCCGGGTTACCAGTGAGTTATAATGTCCAGGCAGGTAGCTTGTAAACCGTCTGGTCAGGGCAGGTCGCCAGTGAATCGCCAAGTGTCAATCGGGTCTCAAGTAAACCACCAAACCCGGCCAGGTTATACTTCCGGACGGTTTACGCCGCGGGGTATATCCCCGTCATTAGCCCCCAGTTTAATTTGGATTTATCCATGTTAAACTGATCTGCAACATAAACACAAGAACAAATTTGGCGGGTTGTGCTCCGGTTTAAATATTCTTATAAATCGGCACTTGATCATCCTTAAGTCCTTGTCATTTCTTCCTTCTGAAAAATCCGAGTCAATAGACTAGCTGCATACTCAATTTGCTAACATTGGTTTCTCACAGAGAAATATTGTAAAGAATAATCCACTTGAGTCAGCTTTCAAAGCGTCGGTTAAAAAATATTGGCCTTCAAATACTCATCTGATATTCAGCCAGCTTGAAGATGTAAAACTTGCCGGTTTATCATTACCAAAATTGTCGAGTTATATAGCAGACGATGCCGGGTCATAATTTTTATTGACACCGGGTCATGTAATTGATCTTCCTGATTTGCTCAAAACTGATAATTTGAAAATGTTCCTCCTTATATATGCATAATACCTGTAGCCCCCAAGTCTTAAGAGGAGAACATAGTGATAGCTTAAGACTTGCTCCAATATAAGTGTTGCAACCTGGAAGAAATCCGGTTTGTTCATCTCAATCATTAATCATAAACTGAATATTCCACACATGTAGCCCCCAAGTGCCGGGTTGTCATGCTTGCAGCAACCTGGGACTTTGTAATTGCCTGATGCTCGAAAAACTTCAACCAGTGTAGCCCCCAAGGGCCGGGTCATTATGCAATAATGAGTAGGGACTTTATAAATATGATCATGTAGATTTGAACAGCAACATGTAGCCCCCAAGGGCCGGCTCAGTAAGATAATATTGAGCTGGGACTTTATATATACTTCATTGAAAATAACATCATATGATGTAACCCCCATCATGGGGCTTGAACCCATGTCCACAAGGTTAAGAGCTTTGTGCTTTACCAACTGGCAATAAACCTTCAATATAATGGACTAAGACTTGTGTACCTTGAATTGTTGATAGGAGCAATTGGTAGCCCCCAAGTGCCGGCTCATTACACTGTGATGAGTCGGGTCTTCAATAAGGTGAGCAAAAAAAAGACTTTGCATTAGCCCCCAAGTGTCATGGTGCGTGCTTGCAGCGACATGAGACTTGCATATTTGATATAATCTCAGTTTTGAATAATGTAGCCCCCAAGTGCCGGGTCGTAAGCCTGCAGCGACTCGGGGCTATTTCTTCAATTGTACAATAAATCATATCTATTGATAATATAATAGCCATTGCGCTAAAGCGACTTTGAAAACCTTAATCATAATACTGGTTATTAATAACTGAGGGAGTCCTGGATTAGGGGGTGTCCGGATAGCCGGACTATAGCCTTTGGCCGGACTCCTGGACTATGAAGATACAAGATTGAAGACTTCGTCCCGTGTCCGGATGGGACTTTCCTTGGCGTGGAAGGCAAGCTCGGCGATACGGATATGTAGATCTCCTACCGTTGTAACTGACTCTGTGTAACCCTAACCCTCTTCGGTGCCTATATAAACCGGAGGGTTTTGGTCCATAGGACGAACAACAATCATACCATAGGCTAGCTTCTAGGGTTTAGCCTCTCTGATCTCGTGGTAGATCTACTCTTGTACTACCCATATCATCAATATTAATCAAGCAGGAGTAGGGTTTTACCTCCATTGAGAGGGCCCGAACCTGGGTAAAAACATCGTGTCCCTTGTCTCCTGTTACCATCCGCCTAGACGCACAGTTCAGGACCCCCTACCCGAGATCCGCCGTTTTTGACACCGACATTGGTGCTTTCATTGAGAGTTCCTCTGTGTCATCATCTTTAGGCCCGTTGGCTCCTCCGATCATCAACAACGTTGCGCTCCAGGGTGAGACTTTTCTCCCCGGACAGATCTTCGTATTCGGTGGCTTTGCACTGCGGGCCAATTCGCTTGGCCATCTGGAGCAGATTGAAAGCTACGCCCCTGGCCACTAGGTCAGATTTGGAAGTTTGAACTACACGGCTGACGTCCGCGGAGACTTGATCTTCGACGGGTTCGAGCCACAGCCAAGCGCGCCGCACTGTCACGAGGGGCATGATCTAGCTCTGCCGCCGAACAGTGTCCTGGAGGCCGCACCAGTGTTCGCTCCGAACTTTAGCTCGCAGCCGACTGCGCCGATTGAGGACGGGTGGCTGGACACCGCCTCGGGGGCTGCGATCTCTATGGTGATTGAGCCATGCACCTACCCCGTCCTTTGCGAAGGTCGTGACTCCAAGGTGCCGGACTCCTCTCTGGACTCCGAACCTTCCGCGCCCCCGCCAATCGAATCCGATTGGGAGCCGATCATGGAATTCACTGTCACGGACATCTTTCAGCACTCGCCCTTTGGCGACATCCTGAACTCACTAAAGTCTCTCTCTTTATCAGGAGAGCCCTGGCCGGACTATGGTCAGGAAGGTTGGGATGCGGACGACGAAGAAATTCAAAGCCCACCCACCACCCACTTCGTAGCCACTGTCGATGATTTAACTGACATGCTCGACTTCGACTCCGAAATCATCGACGGTATGGACGACGATGCAGGAGACGATCAAGAACCAGCGCCTACAGGGCACTGGAAGGCCACCTCGTCATACGACATATACATGGTGGACATCCCAAAAGATGGGAATGGCGATGGAACAGCGGAGGATGACCCCTCCAAGAAACAGCCCAAGCGCCGGCGTCAGCGGCGCCGCTCTAAATCCCGCCACAGCAAAAACGGTGATTCCGGCATGGGAGACAATAACACCCCGGACAGTGCCGAAGACAACCCCCTCCAGCAGGATTCAGCGCAGGAGGATGGAGAAGCCAGCCCTCGTGAAAGAGCGGCAGAAAGAGAGGTAGAGGACGATAATTACATGCCTCCCTCCGAAGATGAGGCAAGCCTCGACGATGACGAATTCGTCGTGCCCGAGGATCCCGTCGAACGAAGAGCTGCCCAAAGCGAAAACTACTGCCTGAATTTGATAAGGAGGCCGTAGAGCCCCCGCAATCAAAAAACAAAGAGGCCACCCGGTCGGATGGACGACCCCATGGAAAACAGAGAGCGGCAAACAGCGCCGCACACAAGCCGGCACGCGATCCGCACAGGATTCAAGATTAAAAAGATGGCCCAGTTAGATCTATCTACGGGCCAAGAAAGCAAGCTCTAGTAAGCAATGCAACACATCAAGTATCCGAACACCACGGTACACCTAAATATAGGGGTGTCGCACACCCCCTATGTTTCACCGATGAGGTGCTGGATTATGAATTTCCAGCGGGATTCAAGCCCGTGAACATACAGGCATACGACGGAACAACAGACCTGTCACGCCCAATATGCGACCCTATCCAAAAGGAACTCGAAGGTCCCACCAAGGATAGACCCGCATATTGAAACGCTTTTGCAAGGTGGATATCATTACATCAACATTACATAATAGTGGGGATACAAACATAAGGCACAAATGCCACAAGAATACATCAACATCTTACAAGATCAACATCCGACTACGGATGAAACATAAACAGAAGCTCAAACGACATCCACCCTGCTAGCCCAAAGCCGCCGACTGGAACCTATCCCCGATCGAAGAAGCAGAAGAAGAACTCCAAAACAAGCAACATCGCTCTCGCGTCAAGATCATCGCAAACCTGTACCTGCAACTGTTGGTGTTGTAATCTGTGAGCCACGAGGACTCAGCAATCCCATTACCATGGGTATCAAGACTAGCAAAGCTTAATGGGAAAGAAAGGGGTAAGGTGGTGAGGTTGCAGCAGTGACTAAGCATATATGGTGGCTAACATAAGCAAATGAGAGCGAGAAGAGAAGCAAAGGAACGGTCGTCCACTAGCAATGATCAAGAAGTGATCCTGAACTCCTACTTACGTCAGACATAACCCAGAAACCGTGTTCTCCTCTCGATCAACCCCGAAAAGAGACACTTACGGTTACGCACACGGTTGGTGTATTTTAGAAGAGTTTGCTTCAAGTTTACTACAACCGGATATTAACAAATTCCCATCTGCCACATAACGCGGGCACGGCTCTCGAAAGTTTATACCTGCAGGGTGTCCCAACTTAGCCCATGATAAGCTCTCGCGATCAACGAAGGATATTCCTTCTCCCGGAAGACCCGATCAGTCTCGAATCCGGCTACAAGACATTTCGACAGCAATAAAACAAGACCAGCAAAGCCTCCCGGCGTGCCGACACCTCGATAGTAGCCGCACAGATCTCGTCTCGAGCCACGACCGGATGAGCAGTGACGTGACGGCAACCGACGATACCCCAAGTTGCCTAGGGCGGCACCGCAAGTGGTTTCTAGTTTGGACCAACACTTAGACAAGCATTGGCCCGGGGCTGAATAAAGATGACCCTTGGGTTAATTACTCCCAAGGAAATGTAGGTGGTGGTGAGGCAAATGGTAAAACCAATGTTGGGCCTTCTTTGGAGGAGTCTTATTCAAATCGAACTGTCAAAGGGTCCCATAAATCACCCGACCGCGTTAGGGACGCAAAATCCGGGAACATAATACCGATATGACGGAAACTAGGGCGGCAAGAGTGGAACAAAACACCAGGCATAAGGCTGAGGCTTCCACCCTTTACCAAGTATATAGATGCATTAATTAAATAAGATATATTGTGATATCCCAACAAGTAAACATGTTCCAACAAGGAACAACATCTCCATGTTCCAACAAGGAACAAACTTCATCTTCACCTGCAACTAACAACGCTATAAGAGGGGCTGAGCAAAGCGGTAACATAGCCAAACAACGGTTTGCTAGGAGGGGTGTCAAAGGTTAGAGGCCGACATGGCAAATTGGGAGGCTTGAAGAGCAAATGATAGGTAGCGCAGCATAGCGAAAGAACGAAGCAACTAGCATAGCAATGATAGTAGTGAGATCCAGGGTAGCGGTCATCTTGCCTGAAATCCTGCTAGGAAGAAGAACGAGTCCATGAAGAAGACGAACGGATGAAGCCGAACCGAGCGTAGACGAACGAATCCTCACGATCGCAACGAAACAGGAACTAACAAGAAGCACACAACATAGTAAACACACCACACATAGCCAAGACATGATGCACAACCAAGCATGATGCATGACAAAGCTACATGAAGCTACTCATGGCAAGAGATGATGCATACAAGAGCAACACATCAAAGCAAGTTTAAATGAGGCCGAAAACAACATAGAGCAAATCCGGTAGGTCCTCATATGCAAATTTCGAAATTGGTCCAGATCTGAATAAACCTTAAGTTCAAGTTGTTAAACAGCAATTTAAGTTGCACCACGATGATCTACACGAAATTCTAGTCAAGTTACATATAAAGTTCATTTAATTCGGAGCTACGGCCTAGAAGATATGAGCAAAACAAGTTAATCATGGCATTGATGCAAAATGCATTCAAACATCAAGCAAACACCTCAAAACAAGGATGCAACATGATAATATGAAACTACATGCAAAACTAAGCAAGTTTCATATAGAGCACACTCAAAACGGAGCAACGGTTCAACACACACAATATACAAGGTTAAAGGACATGCTGTCCAAAACAGCAACTATGCATATTGCAAGCATCAAAACAACTTGCTACAGGACCTCAACGTAATAACAAAAGGCATGGGCATGATGTACAGGTAAAGCATTACAAAAAATGAACACTGAGCCATCTCCAGAAATCACTAGAACATGCTCAAACACATATGGCAAGATTGCAAATACTAACAGTTTCAGACTTTAGCAGAAATAACATCAGGTTGCAATGTTTAGAGCTATCAAACAACATGTTACAGGAACTTAACAAGGCAAACAAAGGCATGGCATGAATCTAATAAATGCATAGATAAAAAGTCCTTTAGTGACCATGAGCCAAAAAGGAAAAGAAGATATGATGGAACCCATGTAAACATGGCAAGTTATATTACAGATTCCTACATGGCAGGAACAACGATAAGTAGGCATGTTGGTGAGCTTGAACCACTCACCACAGAGCAACACATGGCATGGCAAGGCAACTCACAGTAAGAAGACATGGCATAGAAGCTATACATGGCAAGAACAACATCATAGAGTACATGGATCAACTACAACAAGCTTGGCAAAATTGAATAACATGTAAACAACCTGCCAGGAAACATTTTATAGCAAAAGTAGAGCTCGATTGACTCAAGCTATGGCACTCCATAATTGAAAACAAGGGCATGGATGGATAGAGCATAACCATATGTTCAAAACATCCTTACTGAAGTATCTCAAAATAAGCATGGATCTCTCAGAGCATCAAGTTTACATGGCATAAAAATATCAAGAAAACAGGGCTGAAATCAGCAACATCATGAAGCCTAGTTTGCATGCTTGTGCTAGTCACCACAGAGATCACAAAAATACATGGCATACACCCCTGTAAAGATGGCATGGAATATTACAAAACACATGTAGGACTCAAGTTCATAGGGTGCACACATCAATCATGGCAAAAATGACAAAAGTGCATGTTCTGATAAGAATCTGAAACTAACATCACATAGCCCTCTTCTAACAGCATTTCAGGCGTCAAGATGAACTCAAATGTAAATGATGAAATGAGATGAAACGATGTACTCGTCGAGACGAACAATTTGACATGTTACACGCACGAAACGGAGCAATATGCAGAGAGTTATGGCATGATGAACATGAGCATATAATATGCAAAATCTGGGACTTGGGGATTTCGGGGGGGAAGTCAACCTTCGGCACGGATGGCGAGGTTCGTCGGAGCAGGGCGGCGCGGCTGCCGAAGTTGGACGGGGAAGAGGCCGGGGAGGTCCGGGCGGCCGGATCCGCGGATCCGGCCGGATCATGGGAGCAGGCGGCGCGAGGAGGAGGCGGCGCGGAGGGAGGCAGCGGCGCGATGGCGCACGGGCGGTGGCGGCGGAGGTCTGGCGCGCGGCAAGCGGGCAATGGCCGCGTAGGGCGCTGGGCAGCGCGAGGCGGCGCAGGCCGGGCGCGGGCGGCGGCGAAGGCCGGGCGGCGGCGGAGAGAAGGGGCAGCAGCAGGGCCGGCGGAGGCGCGGGCGAGGGGCGGCGGCCGAGGTCGCCAATGAGGCGCGAGGCGGCGGGCGGGCGCGCGGGCGATGCGTGGGCTGGGGCGCGGGGCGGGCGGCGGGCGCGGTGGCTGGCGGCCACTGGCTGCGGGGCGGCGGCGGGTTTCGTCCGGCCGGACCGGACGTGTCCTGGGGCGCGGGGTGGAAGAAGGCTAGGGTTTGGAGGGTTTCATCCGCGAATTTCGGAGGAGAGCACCTATTTATAGGTAGAGGGAGCTAGGAGACTCCAAATGGAGTGCGGTTTTCGCCCACACGATCGTGATCGAACGACCGAGAGCATGGGGGGGGGGCAGTTTGCTGGGTTTTGGGCCACTTTGGAAGGGGTGTTGGGCTGCAAACAAAAGAGGCCTTTACAGTTACCCGGTTAACCGTTGGAGTACCAAACGACCTCCAAATGGCACGAAACTTGACAAGCGGTCTACCGGTGGTATACCAAGGCCGCTGGACAAACCTCGGTCCATTCCGAGACCGTTTAACACCCGCACATGAAAAGAGGTAAAAGGGAGCGCCAGGGGACATAGGAGTGCCGGATTGCAAAACAGACAACGGGGAATATGCTCGGATGCATGAGACGAACACGTATGCAAAATGAGATGCACATGATGACATGATATGAAATGCAGATGATGACATGGAAAAGTGCAACACGCAAGCAAATGACATGGCAACGACGGTGAATAACTGGAAGACACCTGGCGCATCGGATCCGGGGCGTTACAACACTCCTCCACTAACAAGAGATCTCGTCCCGAGATCTTAGGACCGAGACGGAAATGAAAAAGGGATTAGGTGAAACAATAAACGCAAGAGAGAAGAGGCAAAGAATCGAGAGCACTCGAGAAGAAGAGAGGAGCGACGAGATTGACGAGGATCGAAAGCTCACGGAATCAAGATAGACTCTGAAAGCACTCCGGTTGAGCAAGGACAGAATAGAACACGAACTTGAGAAGATGGAATGATACTTGCCGAGAGGAACGACACAATGCCTCCGGAAGGTTTGAAAGAATTGAATGAAAAGAACTTAGAAGGAAGGATTGAACGGAGTTGTTGAAAAAAATCACCACCGAAAAGAATAAGATTGTTGTGGACTTATGGATAACCTCTCAAAATTATGAGGTGATAACCAACCACAAGCAGAAAAGATTAAATAGCTGAGAAGAACGAAGAAATGCAAAACTCCACTTCAAAATAATATGGAGAATTAATTGCACTTCGAGACGTGAGAAGAAAAGATACTTGAACTCCACCAACAAAATCTTGATGGACTCTTGAAGAATGAATTAAATCATGAAGAACCACCATGAAGAACTCCAGTAACAAAAGGATGATGAGATAGAAATGAAGGATGAAAGAGTAAGATGAGCCTTGCGATGATTTAGACGGAGGTTCCGACGAGATGGTCGAGTAAATTTGAACTTCGGAAAAGAAAAGATGAAAGCACTTGGAAGTAGAATTTATTCCTCAAGAACAAATTCCGAAGAAAAGGGATTAAACACTTGGATGAAATAAGAATAAGATTTATCGTATGCTTATCCTTCATCAAATTAAATTGATGACAAACAATGGATTTTGCAAACTACTTATTCTTCTTGAAAAAGAATTGAGAAGTGACATATCGCAAACTTGAGAAGGTCTTCATGAACCACCGGTAGGATTGGAAGGAACGAATGAATTAATATGATAATCAAAGAAAAAGAATCTTGAACGAACCACCGTGAAAAATGAAAATGAACATAGAGAAGAGATTGGATCGCCGGAAAGAATTAGAAAAGCACGAAGATACTTGAGGGAATTAAAATGCAAGAGAACAAAGAGATCGCGAACTGATAGAAGAATACTTGAACGAAGCACCGGAAGAATATTGAGATGAACGAAGCTGAAAACTTGGAACGAAGAAATATTCCGAAAAGATGACCTCCGGATGATCGAGACGGAAAATAACTCCTGAAATACTCCGGATGGATGAAAAGAATTTGCATGACTCGAAACAATTAGATAGGATAACATCGAGCTAGCACCATGAATCTCCGGGGGAACGAACAAGATTTAAGAGAAACTCTACTTCGATCATCGAGTGACGACGAGAAAACACCACCAAAATTACTGAGATACTCCGGGAGAATGAAAAGCGAAGAGGTTGAGCCAACAATGAAAAGAATTTGAAAGAGATCTTGGGAAGGCGTCTGACTGATGAAATTCATTCTTACGTCAAACTTCAAAAAGAATTAAGAATGGCTCCGGAATAATTAGAAGAGTCAAGTAAGATCCTGGGAAAGACCTGTGGGTTAGGGCCCACTAAAAGAAAACACCGTTGGAAAGGGATGTCGAATAGATAGATGATGCACCGAAACTATTGAAATATTTGAATGAGGTGACAACCTCGGATTAATTCAAACACAGACGAATCTCCTGAGATGTCTTCAGCACTCCGGAAGGATAAAATGGCGAGACGCGAACAAGCAAAGGGAAAACTTGAGTCGAGGAAAAGAATATGATCGAACCAAGAAAATTGAGTTGAAATCCACCGGAAAGAAAGGGATGAAGAATGACGAACGAGACGAGAATTCACCGGTTGAAATAAATGAGAGAAGACTGAAGAGGCTCCGTACGAATGAAATTGATGGTCGAAAAAGACTCAGGCTCCGGGAATAATAGGGTGGTAGGGCGGGAAAACAAAGACAACTTGGAAGGGGAAACCGACGAATATCTTGAAGATAAAACACCGGTTGAAATCATTGAGGAAAGAAAGCAAGACTTCACACGAGTAGGATGGATACTCGATTACGGACTCCGGTTCCGAGAAGAAGAAGGGAGGGCGGGTGGGAAAAAAAACAAGGACAAATTCGGACAAGGAAACAACGACGAGAGAGAAAGAACTGACGACTGATCTTGCAAAAGACAACGAGGGTCGAATCCACTCGAAGAGAAATGCGCCGGATGAAAAGAGATGAGAACCAACGATCGGCAAACCAACTGCGTGAACCTAAAGAAAATTTGAAGGGGAAGAGGAGTAATTCAAAACACCTACGTCAAGATTCCTCACCAGAGCGACGAAGGGGCAGAGGAGTAAAAAGAATTCCTACTCTCAGATATAACTAGACTCCGAAAAGTTTTATTCTAGACTCAACTGCGCCAAACTACACGATCAATCAAGGGGCTCCTAAGGTCGGTCGAGGCTCGATACCAACTTATCACGCCCAATATGCGACCCTATCCAAAAGGAACTCGAAGGTCCCACCAAGGATAGACCCGCATATTGAAACGCTTTTGCAAGGTGGATATCATTACATCAACATTACATAATAGTGGGGATACAAACATAAGGCACAAATGCCACAAGAATACATCAACATCTTACAAGATCAACATCCGACTACGGATGAAACATAAACAGAAGCTCAAACGACATCCACCCTGCTAGCCTAGGCTGCCGACCTGGAACCTATCCCCTGATCGAAGAAGCACAAGAAGAACTCCAAAACAAGCAACATCGCTCTCGCGTCAAGATCATCGCAAACCTTTACCTGCAACTATTGGTGTAGTAATCTGTGAGCCACGAGGACTCAGCAATCCCATTACCATGGGTATCAAGACTAGCAAAGCTTAATGGGAAAGAAAGGGGTAAGGTGGTGAGGTTGCAGCAGCGACTAAGCATATATGGTGGCTAACATACGCAAATGAGAGCGAGAAGAGAAGCAAAGGAACGGTCGTCCACTAGCAATGATCAAGAAGTGATCCTGAACTCCTACTTACGTCAGACATAACCCAGAAACCGTGTTCTCCTCTCGATCAACCCGAAAAGAGACACTCACGGTTACGCGCATTACGGTTGGTGTATTTTAGAAGAGTTTGCTTCAAGTTTACTACAATCGGATATTAACAAATTCCCATCTGCCACATAACTGCGGGCACGGCTCTCGAAAGTTTATACCCTTCAGGGGTGTCCCAACTTAGCCCATGATAAGCTCTCGCGATCAACGAAGGATATTCCTTCTCCCCGGGAAGACCCGATCAGTCTCGAATCCGGCTACAAGACATTTCGACAAAGAATAAAACAAGACCAGCAAAGCCTCCCGGCGTGCCGACACCCTGATAGTAGCCGCGCGTATCACGTCTCAGCCCACGACCGGATGAGCAGTACGTACGGCAACCGACGATACCCCAAGTTGCCTAGGGGCGGCACCGCAAGTGGCTCTAGTTTGGACCAACACTTAGAGAAGCATTGGCCCGGGGGGGGGGGGGCTGAATAAAGATGACCCTTGGGTTAATTACTCCCAAGGGAAATGTAGGTGGTGGTGAGGCAAATGGTAAAACCAATGTTGGGCCTTGCTGGAGGAGTCTTATTCAAAGCGAACTGTCAAGGGGGTCCCATAAATCACCCGACCGCGTTAGGGACGCAAAATCCGGGAACATAATACCGATATGACGGAAACTAGGGCGGCAAGAGTGGAACAAAACACCAGGCATAAGGCCGAGTGTTCCACCCTTTACCAAGTATATAGATGCATTAATTAAATAAGATATATTGTGATATCCCAACAAGTAAACATGTTCCAACAAGGAACAACATCTCCATGTTCCAACAAGGAACAAACTTCATCTTCACCTGCAACTAACAACGCTATAAGAGGGGCTGAGCAAAGCAGTAACATAGCCAAACAACGGTTTGCTAGGAGGGGTGTCAAAGATTAGAGGCCGACATGGAAAATTGGGAGGCTTGAAGAGCAAATGATAGGTAGCGCAGCATAGCGAAAGAACGAAGCAACTAGCATAGCAATGATAGTAATGAGATCCAGGGTAGCGGTCATCTTGCCTGAAATACCGCTAGGAAGAAGAACGAGTCCATGAAGAAGACGAACGGATGAAGCCGAACCGAGCGTAGATGAACGAATCCTCACGATCGCAACGAAACAGGAACTAACAAGAAGAAGCACACAACATAGTAAACACACCACACATAGCCAAGACATGATGCACAACCAAGCATGATGCATGACAAAGCTACATGAAGCTACTCATGGCAAGAGATGATGCATACAAGAGCAACACATCAAAGCAAGTTTAAATGAGGCCGGAAACAACATAGAGCAAATCCGGTAGGTCCTCATATGCAAATTTCGAAATTGGTCCAGATCTGAATAAACCTTAAGTTCAAGTTGTTAAACAGCAAGTTAAGTTGCACCACGATGATCTACACGAAATTCTAGTCAAGTTACATATAAAGTTCATTTAATTCGGAGCTACGGCCTAGAAGATATGAGCAAAACAAGTTAATCATGGCATTGATGCAAAATGCATTCAAACATCAAGCAAACACCTCAAAACAAGGATGCAACACGATAATATGAAACTACATGCAAAACTAAGCAAGTTTCATATAGAGCACACTCAAAACGGAGCAACGGTTCAACACACACAATAAACAAGGTTAAAGGACATGCTGTCCAAAACAGCAACTAGGCATATTGCAAGCATCAAAACAACTTGCTACAGGACCTCAACGTAATAACAAAAGGCATGGTCATGATATACAGGTAAAGCATTACATAACATGAACACTGAGCCATCTCCAGAAATCACTAGAACATGCTCAAACACACATGGCAATATTGCAAATACTAACAGTTTCAGACTTTAGCAGAAATAACATCAGGTTGCAATGTTTAGAGCTATCAAATAACATGTTACAAGAACTTAACAAGGCAAACAAAGGCATGGCATGAATCTACTAAATGCATAGATCAAAAGTCCTTTAGTGACCATGAGCCAAAAAGAACCAGAAGATATGATGGCACCCATGTAAACATGGCAAGTTATATTACAGATTCCTACATGGCAGGAACAACGATAAGTAGGCATGTTGGTGAGCTTGAACCACTCACCACAGAGCAACACATGGCATGGCAAGGCAACTCACAGTAAGAAGACATGGCATAGAAGCTATACATGGCAAGAAAAACATCATAGAGTACATGGATCAACTACAACAAGCTTGGCAAAATTGAATAACATGTAAACAACCTGCCAGGAAACATTTTATAGCAAAAGTAGAGCTTGATTGACTCAAGCTATGGCACTCCATAATTGCAAACAAGGGCATGGATGGATAGAGCATAACCACATGTTCAAAACATCCTTACTGAAGTATCTCAAAATAAGCATGGATCTCTCTGTAGCATCAGGTCTACATGGCATAAAAATATCAGCAAAACAGGGGCTGAAATCAGCAACATCATGAAGCCTAGTTTGCATGCTTGTGCTAGTCACCACAGAGATCACAAAAATACATGGCATACACCCCTGTAAAGATGGCATGGCATATTACAAAACACATGTAGGACTCAAGTTCATAGGGTGCACACATCAATCATGGCAAAAATGACAAAAGTGCATGTTCTAATAAGAATCTGAAACTAACATCACATAGCCCTCTTCTAACAGCATTTCGGGCTTCAAGATGAACTCAAATGTAAATGATGCAATGAGATGAAACGATGTACTCGTCGAGATGAACAATTTGACATGGTACACGCACGAAACGGAGCAATATGCAGAGAGTTATGGCATGATGAACATGAGCATATAATATGCAAAATCTGGGACTTAGGGATTTCGGGGGGGAAGTCAACCTTCGGCACGGATGGCGAGGTTCGTCGGAGCAGGGCGGCGCGGCTGCCGGAGTTGGACGGGAGGAGGCCGGGAGGTCGGGCGGCCGGATCCGGCGGATCCGCCGGATCCGCGGGCGCAGGCGGCGCGAGAAGGCGGCGGTGGCGATGGCGCCGGGCGGCTGGCGGCGAGGTCCGCGCTGGGCAGCGGGCGATGGCGCGGCAGGGCGGCGGGCAGCGCGGAGGCAGCGCGGGCGGTGGCGAAGGCTGCCGGGCGCGCGGCGGGCGGCGAAGGCGGCGGCGGCGGCGGGAGAGGAGGGTAGCGCGGGTCGGGCGGAGGCGCTGGCGAGGGGCGGCGGCCGGAGGTCGCCGGGCGGAGGCGGAGAGGAGGGGCGATGCTGCTGGGCTCGGGCGGGCTGCGTTGGGCCGCGGCAGCGCAGCGGGCGCGGTGGCTGGCGGCCACGTGGTGGCGGCCACCGGCTGCGTGGGCGGCGGGTTTCGTCCGGCGGACCGGACGTGTCCGGGCGTGAGGTGGAAGAAGGCTAGGGTTTGGAGGGTTTCATCCGCGAATTTCGGAGGAGAGCACCTATTTATAGGTAGAGGGAGCTAGAGACTCCAAATGGAGTGCGGTTACCACACGATCGTGATCGAACGATCGAGAGCATGGGGGAGTTTGCTGGGTTTTGGGCCACTTTGGAAGGGTGTTGGGCTGCAAACAAAAGAGGTCTTTCTGATATCCGGTTAACCGTTGAGTACCAAACGACCTCCAAATGGCACGAAACTTGACAGCGGTTCACGGTGGTATACCAAGGCCGCTTGACAAACCTCGGTCCATTCCGAGACCGTTTAACACCCGCACATGAAAAGAGGTAAAAGGGAGCGCCGGGGGACATAGGAGTGCCGGATTGCAAAACGGACAACGGGGAAAATGCTCGGATGCGTGAGACGAACACGTATGCAAAATGAGATGCACATGATGACATGATATGAAATGCAGATGATGACATGGAAAAGTGCAACACGCAAGAAAATGACATGGCAATGACGGCGAATAACTGGAAGACACCTGGCGCATCGGATCCGGGGCGTTACAAGACCCTGGAGTCTGGATTGAGGATTACATGGTCCACATACACATGGCTAGAGGAGATTATCTCCACACCATAAAATACTTACCCCTCAAGCTTAAAGGGCCAGCCCGGCATTGGCTTAAAAGCCTTCCCGAAAACACCATTGGAAGTTGGGAGGAGCTCGAGGATGCGTTCCGGGCAAATTTTTGAGGGACCTATGTCCGACCTCCGGATGCCGACGATTTAAGTCACATAACTCAACAACCCGGAGAGTCAGCCCAAAAATTTTGGAACAGATTCCTTACTAAAAAGAACCAAATAGTCGACTGTCCGGACGCCGAAGCCTTAGCAGCTTTAAAACACAACGTCCGAGACGAATGGCTCGCCAGACACCTCGGCCAAGAAAAGCCAAGAACAATGGCCGCATTAACAAGCCTCATGACCCGCTTATGCTGGAGAGGATAGCTGGCTGGCAAGATACAGCACCAAAGGACCCAAGTACATCCAAGTCGTGGATGGAACGGAAACCACGACACAGCAAGGACCAGCGTCGGACCAAGGGAAACAGCCCGAAGAGCACGACAGTCAACGCCGGATTCAAAAGCTCTCGGCAGAATTATAAAAAGCTGCCCCTTAAGGATAACAGGGACGAGCTATCTAACTTAAACAAAATCTTGGACAAGATATGCCAAATCCACAGTACTCCCTGGAAGCCTGCAAACCATACCCACAGAGATTGTTGGGTCTTCAAGCAGTCCAGCAAACTCAACACCAAACATAAGGGGCTCGACACACCAAGCGAGGACGATGACGAACCCCAAAAGCAGAGCACCGGAAAACAAAAGAATTTCCCACAAGAAATCAAAACAGTAAACTCACTTCACGTGACAAAAGGGAAAAATAGAGCGGCGCCCCTAGAGGTACGCGCCATACGGCCTATCCCGGAGGAGTCCCGCCACTGGTTGTTAAAACCAATCACCTTCGACCATCGGGATTACTCTAGAAGTATACGAAATGCAGGTTGGACTGCCTTGATATTAGATCCGATAATTGGCGGACTCCAATTTTCACAAGTCCTAATGGATGGCGGCAGTAATCTAAACCTGCTACATCAGGACACAATCCGCAAAATGGGGATAGACACAACCAAATTTCGACATAGCAACACTTCCTTTCAAGGGGTAATGCCAGGCCCATATGCCCATTATACGGGCTCTCTACTGGTAGAAGTTGTGTTCGGCTCACCCGACAACTTCCGCCACGAAAAGTTAACCTTCCACCTCGCCCCATTTACAAGTAGCTATCAAGCACTATTGGGACGCGAAGCTTTCGCCCGCTTTAACGCAATACCGCATTATGCATCTCTTACACTTAAAATGCCCGTCCACGCGGCATCATCTCGTTAAAAGGAAACATTGAGGGTTCCTCGAGTCCGAAAATCGTGCGGTTGCCTTGACAGCCACACAATAAACCGCTTCACCAATAAAAGCACTTAGACAGGTCGTCCGGCACCGGACACAGCTGGACGAGTCGGCGTAAACATACAGGGCTTACTTGACACATGCCCCGCATAAGGGCTCCGCAACAAGAGACCATAAAGCTCAATTTTATTCATTTTTGAATTGTACTTCGCTTATTTAATATAATGTACATTTTCGCATCGACCTTTTCAACTAAGTTCCTCTCTTTACAGATGAACATCGCTACACCCGTCCCCGTGATACGGCACAATGGAGAACACAGTGCAGGCGCAAGAGGGACCCGCCGCAAGGATTCTTTTCAGATTAAGACCCCGCGTAAACCTTTTTCACTGTCTCTTGTTGATACACATCCCCGGTTTCTTGCTATAACCGAGGAGGAGGCTGGTGTTTTGGCATAGGCCACGCCGAATTTCGCGCACACGGACACGTGGGCTTATTACCAAGGGCGCTTGTTCGACCTGTTTTCATAAAGACCGAATACCTTAGGGAGTGTTCGCGCCTCGAGTTAGGCCTTATATGCATCAGCTTCAATCATGTCTTTGGTCAAATGTTGGGTTTGCCCGCTCCGTGTTTTGCTGCCTTACGTTCCGCTCTATCGGCTAATGCGGCACCGTAAGAACTCTCGCGATTGTGCCCGGTTCGCCAAAGAGCACCTTAGTAGAGAAAGCAAAACCGACTGTCATGATATAGTGTGAGACTGGTCAACCACTGATGACCCGCTGGAATCTTTAGAATTCTCCAGATTGACGAAGGGCGCTTCCGGCCAGCACATACGCCCAATTCGGGTGAGCGGTGCCCCTAGGGGCTATATAGTAGCCCCACCGTCGAACTCCTATGGCTAAGTGAAAGTGATAAAGCATTATAGTCTGGTTGCCTAGTTTGCTGCGCTATCACCTACTTTGTAGGACCAAGACGTTGGATCAAGTGTGAAAAGGCGCGTTCTGCAAACACCCCCGCATTATATGCGTGGGGGCTGAAGCCAAAGACTGCCATCTTTCAGGTTATATACACATATACGTTAACGGCCGCACAGGAGGTATTTTAATTCTTAAAGGCACAAGTATAAAAAGCTTTTATATTCCATCAAAACATTGTTTCACAATAGTACATGTTATTCGAACATAATATCCTTCGAGCACTGCGTCTCTATTAAACGAGCGCCCTGCAGAAGTTCCTGAAAATAGTGCTCGACAGGTACTCGGCTTCCGTCCGAATCTTGGGATGCAACATCGGTGGCCTTCATCTCTTCCCAGTATGTCTTGACACGGGCAAGAGCCATCCACGCACCCTCTATGCATGCTGACCGCCTCATTGCTTTGATATGCGGCGCCGCACCAAGGAACTGCTACACCAAGCCAAAATAACTCTTCGGCTCGGGGCTTTTCAGCCACAGATGAGTCACGACATTCTTCATGGCAAGCCCGGACAACCTATTCAGCTCCGCCCATTCGGCCAAACGATCGGTTAATGGAAGTGGACGCTCTGGATTACGGAACTGTGACCAAAAAAGCTCTTCCATCTCGTGATCCTTTTGATCTCCGAAGTGTTCGGCCGCGTCCGCGACACTCGCCGCCAAGTATAGATAAGCATCCTCACTACTCCACAGCCGGTCCAACTGAGCGTATTTAGGATCCGTGAACTTCCTCCGCAGCAGAAAGGGCTTTCCAGCCGCGATATCTCCGGCCTGACGTAGCTCCTCCATCATAGCTCTCATCGTAGAGCGAGCATCCTTGGCCTCGGTGGTGGCCTTCTTCAGGTCCTCTTGCTCTGCTCGACCTTCTTTTTCAA
Organism: Aegilops longissima; assembly: GCA_021605205.1. Taxonomy (NCBI): domain Eukaryota; kingdom Viridiplantae; phylum Streptophyta; class Magnoliopsida; order Poales; family Poaceae; genus Aegilops; species Aegilops longissima. The sequence goes on from CM038678.1 coordinate 623,168,245, forward strand.
GAAGCTCGCAGCGGTCGGTAGCATTCTTCAACTTCACGGCCATCTCGGCCATTTCCTCCTTGCTTCGGCAGTGAGCAGCCTGTTCGGCTTTTAGCTCTTCGGCCGCCTTTAAGGCAGCCGCATCACTTTTTCTGGCCTGCACCTTGGCTCGGGCAAGCTCCACCCGAAGGTTCTCCATGGCAGCGGCACCATCTGCATCAAGCATACATGTTGTAAGGCACGGGCATCAAGCTCCCTTACCAGGTGTCCGCGGAGAAACCGCATACCTTGTGACTCGTCAAGCCGCTTGTTGACAAGCGCGATGTCGGCATCCGCCACGTCAAGTTGCCGCTTAGTTCGGCAAATTCATCGATCCGCTAGCCACGGACGCCCGCCACCTACATAGGAAGGGCGACATATTATAGCTGGGATTACGATCCTCGGCACGCTGTCATTTCTGACAACGCACCGAGTCTCAGGGGCCACTATCTACACAGGGCGCATCTTATATATGCGGAACCATCAAAAGGTACATCATTGCACGCACCTCAAAACCCGTCAGTAAACTCCTGGCGGCCTCGTACAACCCGCTTTCCGCGGACGAAATTTTTTCAATCACCGTACCCATCAATGCACGGTGATCCTCTGAGATAGACACTCGCCCGAGCAGATCCTTCAACTCCTCCGACCGTGCACCAGGAGGTGCCGGACTCGTCTGATGGCCTTTTTCGAAGGCCGGACACGGAGGGCTCTAGGGGGCCCTACGACCGCCCTCCACCTCTGCCGGATTCGGAGAAACCCTCCGCAACGACACCTCAGGATCATCTGCCTCGCTAGGAGGTACGGCAGGGGAGGCGTTCCACTCTCTATCATCTCCGGATGAATAACCCCTGAAGACGAGCTCTGTTGAGAAGGGCTGAGATCCGAACTACAAGGTAAAATTTCGGTCATCTTCAAAAATAAAACAGGGATGTCTCTTATTTTAAAAACTCCCCTCTCTACTTACGGCTCGTTGGAGGGCTGATCTCCTTGGGGAAATAATGCGGTCGGGGCATCTTCCGGCGCAGGACCCTCTGGCGAAGATTTCTTCCCCCGCTTTGAGGCCTTGGTCTCCGGATCTTCGGAGGCGGTCCTCTTCTCCCCTTGGATGGAGGGATTTTCGATCCCTCTTTCTTGATAACCTCCTTCACGGAGGCAGTACCTTCCTTCTTCCCCCCTTTGCCTTCTTCCAAAGGCGCAGCCTCCAGCATCTTGGTTAACACGGGATCCGGTGTGGTCTTAGCGAGGGGGGCCGGACACCTGATCAGTTTTGCTTTCACTATCCACTCCTGTTTAAGGGACAACTCTTTTAAGGGCAAGTTTATGATAAATATGTGGATAGCGTGTCCGGGTACGGGACTACTTACTTGAGCATCCGGGCGATTGCAGCTCAGACCTGCATCCTCGGTCAAGTCCGGACACATTGCTTGTGATCCGAAGAACAATTTGTACATCTCCACGGGCGTTGCGCCCATAAAATGTTGGAGAGCTCGTGGTCCCTCCGGATTAAACTCCCACAGGCGGAGGGGGCGACGTTTGCAGGGCAGGATGCGACGAATCAGCATGACCTGCGCTACCACGACCAGATTGATCTCTCTCTCTCTAGGAGGTCTCGAATACGGCCCTGCAACAAGGGCACGTCCTTGGACGGCCCCCAGTCAAGCCCTTTATTGACCCATGACGCCAGCCGTGGTGGAGGATCCGAGCGAAAGGCAGGTGGCGCCACCCATTTGGTGCCCCTAGGAGCTGTGATATAAAACCACTCTTGTTGCCATAGACCTGAGCTCCTCTTGAAAAGAGCCCTCGGGCCATGGAGCGCCAACATTCTTGCTTATAACAGCCCCTCCAAGACTCGCCTGCTTCCCTTGATCATCTTCGCTCCACCTTGAAGGTCTTGAGGCACAATCCGAGGTGAGGGGTAATGCGGAGGAAGGCTTCAGACACTGACGATGAACGATGAGATGTGGAGGATGGACTCCGGATCCAAGTCGTGAAATTCCAGCCCGTAATAAAACATGAGCCCCCTCACGAAGGGGTCCGTCGGGAAGCCTATCCCCCGAAGGAAGTGAGACGTGAACACCATGCTTTCACCGGGCTTGGGAGTGGGAATAACCTGCCCTTGGGCAGGCAGCCTATGCGAGATTTCGCCGATTAGATACATGTCATCTCTTAACTTTAGGACGTCTTCTTCCGTGACGGAAGAAGGCATCCACTGGCCTTGAAGGTCGGAGTCGGACATCGTCGAAGGTCTGAAGCGCCTGAAACTGGAGCTTTGGGTGTTGGAACTCGAACGAGGGGCAGATTCGATGGAGATTGAGAAAAAGGAGCGGGGCCTTGGTCTCTTTATAAAGAGGTTGAATACCAGGGGCCCTCCCCGTGACCGTTCGGGACTCGCCTTCGATAGAGGAGGCGTGCCAACGGGCACAACTGGGTTACCCACGCCCGTATTAATGAGAATCCGGAATAAGGGACACGATCTCGCTTTGACAAGACGTGCCAAGGAAACCGCCTCGCTAAACGACCGAGGTGGGACAGTAAAATGATTCAATAAAGGCTTGGCCGTGGTGTGATGTCACGCCACGAATACGTCGGCAGATTGAACTTGTGTAAATATTATTCTCTCTACGGTGGTATGTGGAACTTATTTTGCGAGCGGACACTATCCTTGTGTTCAAAATCTTCTATGAAGTATTCGAGGAGGAACCCGCCTTGCAATGCCGAAGACAATATGCGCGCCGGACTCGTCGTCATTGAAGCCTGGTTTAGGGGCTACTGAGGGAGTCCTGGATTAGGGGGTGTCCGGATAGCCGGACTATAGCCTTTGGCCAGACTCCTGGACTATGAAGATACAAGATTGAAGACTTCGTCCCGTGTCCGGATGGGACTTTCCTTGGCGTGGAAGGCAAGCTCGGTGATACGGATATGTAGATCTCCTACCGTTGTAACCGACTCTGTGTAACCCTAACCCTCTTTGGTGCCTATATAAACCGGAGGGTTTTGGTCCGTAGGACGAACAACAATCATACCATAGGCTAGCTTCTAGGGTTTAGCCTCTCTGATCTCATGGTAGATCTACTCTTGTACTACCCATATCATCAATATTAATCAAGCAGGAGTAGGGTTTTACCTCCATCGAGAGGGCCCGAACCTGGGTAAAAACATCGTGTCCCTTGTCTCCTGTTACCATCCGCCTTGACGCATAGTTCAGGACCCCCTACCCGAGATCTGCCGGTTTTGACACCGACATTAATAACCATAATAAAAATCCAGCCATGTTGGCTATTCAAGATAATATAATCCGGTATGAAAACCTTATTCATTCAATATCATAATGAAAATTTAGCCAAGTTTGGCTATTTGAATAATATAACCCAATGATTTATAAACGCATGATTCCAATGGCGCAATCCAAATATATACTGGCGAATTATAGTCAAAAGCCAGGCCGGTTTAAACACCGGATAATTTCTCGTCATATACTGGCGACTTATTGTCCTAAAGCCAGGCCGGTTTAATAAACACCGGATAATTTATCATCATACTGGCGACTTATAGTCAAAAGCCAGGCCGGGTTAATGAACACCGGTGATTTATAATCATACTTTATTCAACCTGTTTCTGCATACAACAAGTTTAAAGTGTCCTGGCGGTTTACCGCCGGACGGGTCATAATGCCCAACATATAACCTGGGTTTATAACCAAGGCTGCACTTAAGAATAATCAAATATGAAATATATCATACCTGTGACATTGAATCACATCGTTGGTTTACCAGCTTTTTGTAGTAAGAGTGATAACCCCAATCTTGAGTAATGATAACTCCTTTCATACTGTGCCGGTTTATGATAAAACCGTACCGGGTTGTGATAAACACCGGCTTAACCATATATAATACTGGCGACTCGTAGTCAAACCAGACCGGGCTGATAGTCTCCGGATTATAACTTGATCATGTACTGACAACTTGTAGTTTAAAGCCAAGCCGGGTTGTTAACTTCGGTTTTAAAAAGCAACCAAAAATTTTTATCAAAAAGAGAACAAAACTCAAACAAAGGCAACTAAAACCGTTGTAGGCGAGGCTTTGAGCCGATCAAGAGGTGTGACTATGGTTCGGATACGACCAAGCCCCCAAGTGATGCTGTGGCATAGCGCCGATCAAGAGGTGTAGCTATGGTTCGGATACGACCAAGCCCCCAAGTGATGATGTGGCATAGCGCCGATCAAGAGGTGTAGCTATGGTTCGGATACGACCAAGCCCCCAAGTGATATTGTAGAAAGCTTTGATAACCTGAATCAAGGGGTAAACCGGACGCTGCTTTATAAGCAGAAGCCCCCATGTGATCAATAATATGACAGGCCAATAAGGCGGGATACCCATGTTTTAACCGCGCATCATGGCAACAGGTCCTCTTCGGCTATATTTAACTTTTGCAAGAGATAAATTCTTCTTGAACCGTGATTTTGAACTGGATATTGAGAGCTTCAATGTTTTATGGTAGACATCTTTCCCTTGAACCGGATTTTAAACTGGAACCTTCATTTCCAGCCGGAAATTTTCTGACGGCCTTTCAGCTCGAACTTGCGAGAGATTAATTCCTCTTGAACCGGAAATTCTTAAACCGGATTTGAGAGCTTCAGAGCTTTGTGGGAATCAGATTTCCCTTGAACCGGATTTTAAATCGGCATTCTTTATTTTGAACCGGAAATTTTCTGACGGCCTTCAAACTGTCATCAATATGGTAGTAGCCTCCGGGACCGGGTTATCTTTCCCTCCAACGTCCTGGGGTTCTTGACTTCATCGAAAACCGGCATATAGTTGAATCATATCATTGTAGCCCCCGAGTCTCAAGGTGACTCGAGGAGTTGGCTTGAGATTCTCCATGTTTGACCATAGAAGAAGGTGTCTATCATTGATGTTAATAACGCAGTGTGAATCCACAGAAAGTTGAGGTGACTGCGGCGAGTTATAAATGATCCCGTACGAGCCGTGTCAGCAACTCGGCCAATGGTTCCTTCCAACTGGCGAAGTTTAACCAAAACTGTAGTGGCGGCGACTTGTGCGCCTGCCCATTGAGCCATCCAGTGCAAACGGCGGTTGATGATAATTTGCCTCCAATTTGAAAGAAAACTAGGCTACCCAAGCTGTGACTTGCTCATGCTCAATAAACGGCTCATGCAGATAGGTGCGGCCCGGTGTGTTGATGTAGACCAGGCCGCGAGAGACGGATGGAAAATACGACCGCAGCATCAGAGGCGGCACAGAGAGATGAATCGACCGTGGTGTTGTAAGACGGCGTGGACGGGTGAGTCAACCACGTCGTTTTGATGTAGTGAACAATTGTCCTGCATCACAGAACATCACAGGCCAGAGTAATTTTTTTTGACAAAAGAAATATGTGCCAAATTTATATTTAAAAGGATATCACCTGATTCGCCCGGACAACAAATGAATCGGCCGTGGCATTGTAAACCGGCGTGGACGAGAGAGTCGGCCACGGGGTCGGACGGGTAAATCGCCCATAGTGTTGTAAACCGTCGCGGACGAGCGAGTCGTCTTCCATGTTGTAAGCTGGCGCGGACACATGAACCAGCCGCGGGGGCGGACGGACGAGTCGTCCATGGCGTTGTAAGGTGGTGCGGACGGGCGAGTCAGCTGGCGCGTTTGATGTAAATTGGACCGAGACACGCGTGCCTGTAGAGCCATGCGGCATAGCCGAACGTGCATCTGTGGTCTAACACCACTTTTGTAATGAATAATTTACCTGTATATAACAACACTATAGGCAGAGTGGTTGTTTTCACAAAAGTTTAACAAGTATTTATTGATAAAAAGTAAACTGGATGGATATCACCTGGTGCATTGGTACGACGCAATGTCCGTAGATAACCTCTGTTCTTCTTAACAGCGCAGGATTAATCCGCTTGTCCTCCCACCAAGCAGGTACCCCAAGGCGGAGGTGGCAGGCCAGCAAGTTGTTGTGGGGTTGTCCTGTTTTTCCTCCAGCCCGTAGTGACTCGGCAGAGGCTGCAACCACACGGCCGTAGTAGCAAGACCCGCCAGCGGAGACGGAGGCTCCGATGCAGTGCAAGATGGAAGCGGTTTGACGGCAACAACTTAGCAGCGGATTCACATGGAACGGTTCAAGGTGGAGATCAGCATAAATGTCAGTTTGAAACCCAGGCAGCTCTGCACGGAGGTGAACGGCGATTTGCACGCTGAGCGACTCGGCAATGGAGCAGAATCCGGGTAGTGGTCTTCTTATGTCTATCTTGAGCCGGACAGATAAATAGTAGAAACAAAGTATCACCAGTGACCTCGCCTATAGAAGTAACAGACCAGACCGGATCAATCAGATTTTGCAGACTGAACAAATAAGAGCTTGTGACTTCTTCCAGCCGACTCAATGCTTTATTTTCCTTGCGCATACTGACGTAGCTGACTGCTGACGCGGCCGCAGTCCAGAGTGACCACCGTTTAATATTCCCAGGCGTGTCACAACAGAAGGCGAGGCCGGCTTGAGAAAAACCACGGTGGCGAAAATCGGGTCGCAGCCGTATCCGTATCTGGGTCGCGGCCTTTTTCTCCTGAGGATAGTAACAGTCGCGAACACAGGAAACAACAGCAGTAACTTTCGGGCAACAGATCAACGCATCAAGCCCAGTTGAAAATCAGAACTCACGTGAGCAACCACTTGGAAAGCTTTACTAAGTGAGATCAATTGTAAGGTAATGATTGGCCTAGGAATCTGTGCCCTTGAGGGATTTGCTTCTCCGCATAACAAACAGAGATTTTTCTCAAAGAAAAAACTGATTTGGATATGACTTCAAGGGTCCGAGTAATAATAGAAGTAGTACTTGCTCATTGCTATAGGGTTGTTTCTATACGTAAAAGTATGTGCCAATCAACTTGCAGCAGGATTCAATCTTCACGCCAGAGGGTAGCAATCATACCTGGTCACTAAATCGGAACAGTTGACGTATACTGCGGTAAAACTCCGGTTGATCTCGGCGACTTGCAGCCGCGTACAGACGCAGCCCTAACTCCCGATCTCAATCTCGTATCCTTCCAAAGTTGATGAGCGGAATTAATTAATCCGATCGATGGCAGACTTCCTGCGCGATTGTTTCATGCCGGCTCTTCTTTATCCTTTCAATTGCAAATTTCTCGATCCCTGAAGAGCTCCCTCCAAGAACTTAACACCACCGTGCGCAGGCCCCACGGTGGGCGCCAACAGGCCAACGCATCTATGTGGTAGCTTGAGAGGGGTTGAGCGGGATCGAGAGACGCAACACAAGACAAGGATTTAGACAGCTTCGGGCCCCGGGAAACATCATCCGATAACAACCCTACATGTTGTTTAAGGCTAGGTCTCATTATCATCACGAGGGAGTCGCTGTAACCCGGCTCTCCTTGTTATGTCTAGCCCTAAGGTTATTTCTCTCTTACTTGTTTCTCCTCCCTCTTTGGGGAGCCCTGCCCCTCCTTATATATGTTGAAGGGCCGGGTTACATGTGGAGTCCTATTAGGATTAGGACTAGTCTACCTTCTAATACAAACCGGATACAAGTCCGGGTCTTTAACTCCTTGTAAGGTAATATTCTTCACGCCTTTCCTCTTAAACCGGCCCACCATTAATATAAATCGGCCCTCTGGGCCTTGTTCCTTGTCATCCGTCTGTCCCTGCCCGCCGGGTTACCAGTGAGTTATAATGTCCAGGCAGGTAGCTTGTAAACCGTCTGGTCAGGGCAGGTCGCCAGTCAATCGCCAAGTGTCAATCGGGTCTCAAGTAAACCACCAAACCCGGCCGGGTTATACTTCCGGCCGGTTTACGCCGCGGGGTATATCCCCGACAGGTTCTAAGCCATAAAGCATTCTTCACTAAACTATCAAGTAGTCATCATACCGAGCTTTTGTCAAAATGTTCATAACGTCTGTATCTGCTCCTGCAATAGTTATGTCACCTAGCGGTGCATCAAGGACATAATACTTCTGTGCAGCAATGAGGATAATCCTCAGATCAAGGAGCTAGTCCGCATCTTTGCTACTAACATCTTTCAACTTACTTTTGTCTAGGAACATATCAAAAATAAACGGGGAATAACATCGCGAGCTATTGATCTACAACATAGATATGCAAATACTATCAGGACTAAGTTCATGATAAATTAAAGTTCAATTAATCATATTACTTAAGAACTCCCACTTAGATAGACATCCCTCTAATCATCTAAGTGATCACGTGATCCAAATCAACTAAACCATGTCCGATCATCACGTGAGATGGAGTAGTTTTCAATGGTGAACATCACTATGTTGATCATATCTACTATATGATTCATGCTCGACCTTTCGGTCTCAGTGTTCTGAGGCCATATCTGCATATGCTAGGCTCGTCAAGTTTAACCCGAGTATTCTGCGTGTGCAAAACTGGCTTGCACCCGTTGTAGATGAACATAGAGCTTATCACACCCGATCATCACGTGGTGTCTCGGCACGACGAACTTTGGCAACGGTGCATACTCAGGGAGAACAATTTTACCTTGAAATTTAGTGAGAGATCATCTTATAATGCTACCGTCAGTTAAAGCAAAATAAGATGCATAAAGGATAAACATCACATGCAATCATTACAAGTGATATGATATGGCCATCATCATCTTGTGCTTATGATCTCCATCTCCAAAGCACCGTCATGATCACCATCGTCACCGGTGCGACACCTTGATCTCCATCGTAGCATCGTTGTCGTCTTGCCATGTAACGCCCCGGATTCGATGCGCCAGGTGTCCGTTAGTTATTCGCCGTCGTTGCCATGTCATGTGCTTGCGTGTCGCACTTTGCCATGTCATCATCTGCATTTCATATCATGTCATCATGAACATTTCATTTTGCATACGTGTTCGTCTCATGCATCCGAGCATTTTCCCGTTGTGCATTTTGCAATCCGCACTCCTATGTCTCCGGCGCCCCTTTTACCTCTTTTCATGTGCGGGTGTTAAACGGTCTCGAATGGACGAGGTTTGCTAAGCTGCCTTGGTATAGCACCGTAGACCGCCTGTCAAGTTCCGTGCCATTTGGAGGTCGTTTGATACTCCAACGCTTAACCGGTAATCAGAAGCCTCCTTCTCTTTGCAGCCCAACACCCTTCCAAAGTGGCCCAAAACCCATCTAACTCCCTCCATGCTCTCGGTCGTTCGATCACGATCGTGGTCGAAACCGCCTCATTTGGACTCTCCTAGCTCCCTCTACCTATAAATATATGCCCTCCCCGTCCAAATTCGCAGATGAATCCCCCGAAACCCTAGCCTTTCCCTCTCCGCACGGACGCGTCCGCCGGCCAACACGCCCAGCCAGCCACGTCGCCCAACCAATGGGCGCGCCACGCCCCCCGCCCCCTCTCTCCTCCACCGCCGCCACGTGGCGCCGCCGTCCCCCCTCCGCCGCGTTCGGAGAGCCGGATCGGGCCCTCCTGCCCGTCTCCCAGCGCCGCCCGCCCGACGCGCCGCGCCGCCGAAGCGTCGCGCGCCGCGCCGCTGAAGAGCCTTGCCGCCTCCGGCTGATTCGCCTCCTCCTGCCAGAGCTCCTCGAGTCGCGCGCCCGAGCTCCTCCCGAGCGCCATCGCCATGCCGCGCCTCCCGGCCTCCCAGCGCCGCCCCACAACCCCCGGCCGCCGCCGACGCTGGATCTGGCTCCCGTCGCCGGAGCTGCCTGTTCCTCGTTCCCCGTCGCCCGTCCGCGCCTTCCCCGCGGGCGCCGCCTCGCCTGCCAGTCGCGCCGCCGCCCCTGCCCGATCCAGGAGGGATCAAGGAGGAGGACGACGCCTCACCCGCGTGGGCCGGATCCCCCCTCCAGGCCCAGTCGGCTCATTCTCGCGTCCTGAGCCGAAGCCCACTAGGTGAGCAGCCCTATCCCTCGCCCCGTGCTCGATTTAGCTATACCGCGCTCGACCTGTTTTTTTTCTGGAAAAACTGCCAAGTCCCCAGATTCCGTGTAATTTTTCATGCCATGTTCATGCCATCATAACTCTGCATCCGTAGCTCCGTTTCGTGCGTGTAATATGTTAAATTGTTCGTCGCGACGAGTACATCATTTCATTCCATTGCATCATGTTCATTTGAGCTCATCATGATGCCCGAATCATCGTTGCAAGAGTGCTATATGATGTTAATCTGCTGAAACTGTTACAACTTGATGATTTGTCATTTTTGTTGCATTTGATTTGTGCATCCTATGAGGTTGATGTCTACATGAGTTTTGATCTATTCCATGCCATCTTTACAGTGGTGCCATCCATGTATTTTTGTGATCTCTGTAGTGACTAGCACAAGCATGCAAACTAGGCTTCATGATGTTGCTGATTTCAGCCCCTGTTCTGCTGATATTTTTATGCCATGTAAACTTGATGCTACCGAGAGATCCATGCTTATTTTTGAGATACTTCAATAAGGATGTTTTGAACATATGGTTATTCTCTATCCATCCATGGCCTTGTTTGCAATTATGGAGTGCCATAGCTTGAGTCAATCGAGCTCTACTTTTGCTATAAAATGTTTTCTGGCAGATTGTTTACATGTTATTCAATTTTGCCAAGGTTGTTGTAGTTGATCCGTGTATGCTATGATGTTGTTCTTTCCATGTATAGCTTCTATGCCATGTCTTCTTACTGTGAGTTGCCTTGCCATGCCATGTATTTCTCTGTAGTGAGTGGTTCAAGCTCACCAACATGCCTTCTTATTGTTGTTCCTGCCATGTATGAATCTGTAATATAACTTGCCATGTTTACATGGGTGCCATCATATTTTCTGTGCACTTTTGGCTCATGGTCAGTAAGGGACTTTTGTTCTATGCATTTAGTAGTATCATGCCATGCCTTTGTTTGCCATGTTAAGTTCCTGTAACATGTTGTTTGATAGCTCTAAACATTGCAACCTGATGTTATTTCCTGATAAGTCTGAAACTGTTATTATTTGCAATCTTGCCATGTGTTTTTGAGCATGTTCTAGTGATTTCTGGAGATAGCTCAGTGTTCATGTTTTGTCATATTTTACCTGTATATCATGCCCATGCCTTTTTTTATTACGTTGAGGTCCTGTAGCATGTTGTTTTGATGCTTGCAATATGCCTAGTTGCTGTTTTGGACAGATTGTTGTCATGACTTCTATAGAGTGTATGTGTTGAACCGTTGCTCCGTTTTGAGTGTGCTCTATATGAAACTTGCTTGATTTTGCATGTAGCTTCATATTATCATGTTGCATCCTTGTTTTGAGGTGTTTGCTTGATGTTTGTATGCATTTTGCATCAATGCCATGTTTAACTTGTTTTGCTCATATCTTCTAGGCCGTAGCTCCGAATTTAATGAACTTTATATGTAACTTGACTAGAATTTCATGTAGATCATCTTGGTGCATCTTAAATTGCTGTTTAACAACTTGAACTTAAGGTTTATTCAGATCTGGACCAATTTCGAAATTTGCATATGAGGACTTACCGGAATTGTTTTATGTGTTCCCGGCCTCATTTAAACTTGCCTTGATGTGTTGCTCTTGTTTGCATCATCTCTTGCCATGAGTAGCTTCATGTAGTCTTGTCATGCATCATGCTTGTTGTGCATCATGTCTTGTTCATGTGTGGTGTGTTTACTATGTTGTGTGCTTCTTCTTGTTTAGTTCCTGTTTCTATGATCGTGAGGATTCGCTCGCTCACGCTTGGTTGCCTCTTCGTGGCTTCATCTTCTTCATGGACTCGTTCTTCTTCCTAGCAGGATTTCATTGCTATGCTAGTTGCTTCGTTCTATCTCTATGCTGCGTTACCTATCACCTGTTTATTCAAGCCTCCCAAATTGCCATGAACCTCTAACCATTGTCACCCTTCCTAGCAAACCGTTGTTTGGCTATGTTACCGCTTTGCTCAGCCCCTCTTATAGCGTTGTTAGTTGCAGGTGAAGATGAAGTTTGTTCCTTGATGGAACATGGAGATGTTGTTCCTTGTTGGAACATGTTTACTTGTTGGGATATCACAATATATCTTATTTAATTAATGCATCTACATACTTGGTAAAGGGTGGAAGGCTCGGCCTTATGCCTGGTGTTTTGTTCCACTCTTGCCGCCCTAGTTTCCGTCATATCGATATTATGTTCCCGGATTTTGCGTCCCTAACGCGGTCGGGTGATTTATGGGACCCCCTTGATAGTTCGCTTTGAATAAGACTCCTCCAAAGAAGGCCCAACATTGGTTTTACCATTTGCCTCACCACCACCTACATTTCCCTTGGGAGTAATTAACCCAAGGGTCATCTTTATTCAGCCCCCGGCCAATGCTTGTCTAACTGTTGGTCCAAACTAGAGCGCTTTGCAGCGCCTCAAGGAAACTTGGGGTTTGGTTTTAGTTGTCGGACTGCTCATCCGGTCGTGGCTCGAGACGAGATACGCTGCTACTATCGTGGTGTCGGCACGCGGGAGGTTTTGCTGGTCTTGTTTTATTACTGTCGAAATGTCTTGTAGCCGGATTCCGAGACTGATCGGTCTTCCCGGGAGAAGGAATATCCTTCGTTGATCGTGAGAGCTTATCATGGGCTTGTTGGGACACCCTGCAGGGTATAAACTTTCGAGAGCCGTGCCCGCATGTTATGTGGCAGATGGGAATTTGTTAATATCCGGTTGTAGTAAACTTGAAGCAAACTCTTCTAAAATACACCAACCGTAAAGCGAACGTGAGTGTCTCTTTTCGGGTTGATCGAGAGGAGAACACGGTTTCGGGTTATGTCCGACGTAAGTAGGAGTTCAGGATCACTTCTTGATCACTACTAGTTGACGACCGTTCCTTTGTTTCTCTTCTCGCTCTCATTTGCGTATGTTAGCCACCATATCATGCTTAGTTGCTGCTGCAACCTCACCACTTTATCCCTTCCTTTCCCATTAAGCTTTGCTAGTCTTGATACCCATGGTAATGGGATTGCTGAGTCCTCGTGGCTCACAGTTTACTACACCAACAGTTGCAGGTACAGGTTGCGCGAGAGTGATGTTTGCTTGTATTGGAGTTCTTCTTCTGCTTCTTCTTCGATCAGGGGATAGGTTCCAGGTCGGCAGCCTGGGCTAGCAGGGTGGATATTGTTTGAGTTTCTGTTTATGTTTCATCCGTAGTCGGATGTTGATCTCTTGTATATGATGTGATGTTGTATTCGTGTGACATTGTATGTATTGGATGTATCCCCACTATTATGTAATGTTGATGTAATGATATCCACCTTGCAAAAGCGTTTCAATATGCGGGTCTATCCTTGGTGGGACCTTCGAGTTCCTTTTGGATAGGGTCGCACATTGGGCGTGACATGCCAACTATTGCTTCTACGACTATCACTACCGCTTAGTGATAAAATAAATCAATTACATGGCGATTGCATTGCATACAATAAAGCGACAACCATATGGCTCCTGCCAGTTGCCGATAACTCGGTTACAAAACATGATCATCTCATACGACAAAATATAGCATCATGCCTTGACCATATCACATCACAACATGCCCTGCAAAAACAAGTTAGATGTCCTCTACTTTGTTGTTGCAAGTTTTACGTGGCTGCTACGGGCTGAGCAAGAACCGTTTTACCACGATCAAAACCACAACGATAGTTCGTCAAGTTAGTGTTGTTTTAACCTTCTCAAGGACCGGGTGTAGTCACACTCGGTTCAACTAAAGTTGGAGAAACTGACACCCGCCAGCCACCTCAAAGCACGTCGGTAGAACCAGTCTCGCGTAAGCGTATACGTAATGTTGGTTCGGGCCGCTTCATCCAACAATACCGCCGAACCAAAGTATGACATGCTGGTAAGCAGTATGACTTGTATCGCCCACAAATCACTTGTGTTCTACTCGTGCATATAACATCTACGCATAAACCTGGCTCGGATGCCACTGTTGGGGAACGTGGTAATTTCAAAAAAAATCCTACGCACACGCAAGATCATGGTGATGCATAGCAACGAGAGGGGAGAGTGTGTCCACGTACCCTCGTAGACCGAAAGCGGAAGCGTTATGACAACGCGGTTGATGTAGTCGTACGTCTTCACGATCCGACCGATCAAGTATCGAACGCACGGCACCTCCGAGTTCAGCACACGTTCAACTCGATGGCGTCCCTCGAACTTCGATCCAGCCAAGCTTTGAGGGAGAGTTCCGTCAACACGACGGCGTGATGACGGTGATGATGATGCTATTGACGCAGGGCTTCGTCTAAGCACAGCTACAATATGACCGAGGTGGATTATGGTGGAGGGGGCACCGCACACGGCTAAAATTTCAACGATCAATTGTTGTGTCTCCAAGGGGTGCCCCCCTCTCCGTATATAAAGGAGTGGAGGAGGGGGAGGGTCGGCCCTCTCTATGGCGCTCCCTAGGGGAGTCCTACTCCCACCGGGAGTAGGATTCCCCTTTCCTAGTAGAACTAGGAGCCCTTCCAAGTAGTAGGAGTAGGAGAGAAGGAAAGGGAAAAGAGAAGAGAAGGAAGGATGGGGTGCCACCCCTCCCCCTAGTCCAATTCGGACTAAGCCTTGGGGGGGCACAGCCTCCCCTCTCTCTTTACCCTAAAGCCCAATAAGGCCCATATACTCCCCGACGAATTCTCGTAACTCCCCGATACTCCAAAAAATACCCTTCGAGACTCCTCGCCATGTCCCTGATCTCATCCGGGACTCCGAACTACCTTCGGTACATCAAAACACATAAACTCATAATACAAAACGTCACCGAACGTTAAGCGTGCGGACCCTACGGGTTCGAGAACTATGTAGACATGACCGAGACACGTTTCCGGTCAATAACCAATAGCGGAACCTGGATGCTCATATTGGCTCCCACATATTCAACAAAGATCTTTATCGGTCAAACCGCATAACAACATACGTTGTTCCCTTTGTCATCGGTATGTTATTTTCCCGAGATTCGATCGTTGGTATCTCAATACCTAGCTCAATCTCGTTACCGGCAAGTCTCTTTACTCGTTCCGTAATACATCATCCCGCAACTAACTCATTAGTTGCAATGCTTGCAAGGCTTAAAGTGATGTGCATTACCGAGTGGGCCTAGAGATACCTCTCCGACAATCGGAGTGACAAATCCTAATCTCGAAATACGCCAACCCAAAAGTACCTTCGGAGCACCTTTATAATCACCAAGTTACGTTGTGACGTTTGGTAGGTGTTCCTCCAGTAAACGGGAGTTGCATAATCTCATAGTCATAGGAACATGTATAAGTCATGAAGAAAGCAATAGCAACATACTAAACGATCAAGTGCTAAGCTAACGGAATGGGTCAAGTCAATCACATCATTCTCCTAATGATGTGATCCCGTTAATTAAATGACAACTCTTTGTCCATGGCTAGGAAACATAACCACATTTGATTAACGAGCTAGTCAAGTAGAGGCATACTAGTGACACTCTGTTTGTCTATGTATTCACACATGTATCATGTTTCCGGTTAATACAATTCTAGCATGAATAATAAACATTTATCATGATATAAGGAAATAAATAATAACTTTATTATTGCCTCTAGGGCATATTTCCTTCACCAGGTGCCTCCACCCGATTTACCACTGGCTGATTACTGGTTCCTGCTCCCGGTGTATTAAAGAGATTCCTAGCCTCATAAACCGGAGGCAGGTGAGACATGTACCTTCTCCTCATGACATCGTTTGATGCGCTTTGATCCAACATAAGCTGGTAAGCTTGTGCCTCCAACTCGGCCCGTTCTGCAGCCATCCAGGTATCCTCGGCTGCTAGGTCCGCCTTGGCCTGAGTTATCTGATCCTTCACCTTTGCGATTTCCGCATTATGCTCATCCCGATTTGCCGGGTTAACTTCCGCCATTAGTGCTACCAAAGCGTCAAATAAGTCGGATAAAACTTGAGCTGGCAGTCGTGCAGGGCCTCCTGCCCCGGCTGCTGTCACCGCTACCGATCCGGAAATCAATGCCACTGCAGTTGAGGAGTGGTGCACTGGCTGTGTGCCGGCCATGAAGATCGCAACCCGGCTCGGCGGATCAAAGGGGTCCGGAATGCTGTCGCCATAGGAACAGCCTCCAATCCGGCCATCGTGCAACTGGTACAATGACTCGGTCTCTCCAGTAGATGACTCGCTATCAGAGTAAACAACGGTTTCACCACCAGATGCCAATCCATCTTCAGATTCTGCTCCGTGGATGACTCCCACGAAGGCACGCTTCATGGCGGGCTGAGCCCGGGCAGGTCTCGCACACTGAGCCGTTTCGACGAGGTCGGTGCAGATGTCCGGCTCAGGGCCCGGCTCGCCAATTTTGCCAATGAAGACGTGAATACCGCTGAAGGGGACCCGGTACCATTACTCGATTGAGCCAGCCTCGGGGCCCCACCCTGCGTTGTCGATGTAGAGCTTGCCGCGACGACACTTGGTCATATGGCCCACAGCGTATCCCTTGAGCCCTTCAAAGCTGCCCTCTAAGAACTCGAAACCATCGTGCGATAGCCCCACGGTGGGCGCCAACTGTCGTGGTTTTGTCACGGCAGATGTCCTCGTGAAAGGACTTAGTCGTGGAGCCATCGCGACGGGTTAGCTTAAAGGGGTTAAAGAGGACAAAGGACGTAGGGAGTTTATACTGGTTCGGCCCCCTGCGGTGAAGGTAAAAGCCTAATCCAGTTGTTGTGGAATTGCTAGGGATTCGATGACCAGGGAGCGAATCCGCTATGTCTGGCTCTCGAGTTGTTGTTCGTTCTCCCTAAACCATTGTCGGGTTGTACCTTTATATACACAGGTTGACACCCGACAGTTTATAGAATCCTGAGGCCGGCTCATAAACGTGTCCGGCTCGGTTTCTACCTTTCTTATCTTACAATACAAGTTACATCTGATATGGCGGTTTATGTCTACAGGCCATAACCCGCCTCCAGGCCCTGGGACTTCGTAAAGAGCCATACTCCTTGTCTTCATGGGCTTCAAATATAAATAACTCATTTTGGGGGTAACCCGGCCTCTCCTGGCCTGTTTATACCCTAGTAATAATATCCCCAACAGTAATGGCGTGTCTGAACGTCGTAATCGTACTTTACTAGATATGGTGCGATCTATGATGTCTCTTACTGATTAACCACTACCGTTTTGGGGTTATGCTTTAGAGACGGCTACATTCACGTTAAATAGGGCGCCATCGAAATCTGTTGAGACGACGCCTTATGAACTGTGGTTTGGCAAGAAACCAAAGTTGTCGTTTCTTAAAGTTTGGGGCTGCGATGCTTATGTGAAAAAGCTTCAACCTGATAAGCTCGTACCCATATCGGAGAAATGTGTCTTCATAGGATACCCAAAAGAAACTGTTGGGTACACCTTCTATCACAGATCCGAAGGCAAGACATTTGTTGCTAAGAATGGATCCTTTCCAGAGAGGGAGTTTCTCTCGAAACAAGTGAGTGGGAGGAAAGTAGAACTTGATGAGGTAACTGTACCTGCTCCCTTATTGGAAAGTAGTTCATCACAAAAAGCAGTTCCTGTGACACCTACACCAATTAGTGAGGAAGCTAATGATATTGATCATGAAACTTAAGATCAAGTTACTACCGAACCTCGTAGGTCAACCAGAGTAAGATCCGCACCAGAGTGGTACGGTAATCCTATTCTAGAAGTCATGTTACAAGGGTTTCAGGATGTTCTTGACCGCTGTCCAGTGATCCACTCCTGGATTACTTTGGTTCCTCCCTGCTAAACTAATAGCAAGGCACACATCAGGTCTGGTACACAGCATTGCATACATGATAGAGCCTATGGCTGAAGCATAGGGAACACTTTTCATTTTCTCTCTATCTTTTGCAATGGTCGGGCATTGAGTCTGACTCAACTTCACACCTTGTAACACAAGCAAGAACCCTTTCTTTGCTTGATCCATTTTGAACCTTTTCAAAACTTTATCAAGGTATGTGCTTTGTGAAAGTCCAATTAAGCGTCTTGATCTATCTCTATAGATCTTGATGCCCAATATATAAGCAGCTTCACCGAGGTCTTTCATTGAAAAACTCTTATTCAAGTATCCTTTTATGCAATCCAGAAATTCTATATTATTTCCAATCAACAATATGTCATCCACATATAATATTAGAAACGCTATAGAGCTACCACTCACTTTCTTGTAAATACAGGCTTCTCCAAAACTCTGTATAAAACCATATGCTTTGATCACACTATCAAAACGTTTATTCCAACTCCGAGAGGCTAGCACTAGTCCATAAATGGATCGATGGGGCTTGCACACTTTGTTAGCACCCTTTGGATCGACAAAACCTTCTGGATGCATCATATACAACTCTTCTTCCAGAAATCCATTTAGGAATGCAGTTTTGACATCCATTTGCCAAATTTCATAATCATAAAATGCGGCAATTGCTAACATGATTCGGACAGACTTAAGCATCGCTATGGGTGAGAAAGTCTCATCGTAGTCAACCCCTTGAACTTGTCGAAAACCTTTCGCAACAAGTCGAGCTTTGTAGACAGTAACATTTCCATCAGCGTCAGTCTTCTTCTTGAAGATCCATTTATTCTCTATGGCTTGCCGAACATCTGGCAAGTCAACCAAAGTCCATACTTTGTTCTCGTACATAGATCCCACCTCAGATTTCATGGCCTCAAGCCATTTTGCGGAATCTGGGCTCACCATCGTTTCTTCATAGTTCGTAGGTTCGCCATGGTCAAGTAACATGACTTCCAGAATAGGATTACCGTACCACTCTGGTGTGGATCTTACTCTGGTTGATCTAAGAGGTTCGGTAGTAACTTGATCTGAAGTTTCATGATCAATATCATTAGCTTCCTCACTAACTGGTGTAGGAGTCACAGGAACCGGTTTCTGTGATGAACTACTTTCCAATAAGGGAGCAGGTACGGGTACCTCATCAAGTTCTACTTTCCTCCCACTCACTTCTTTCGAGAGAAACTCCCTCTCTAGAAAGGATCCATTCTTAGCAACAAATGTCTTGCCTTCGGATCTGTGATAGAAGGTATACCAACAGTTTCCTTTGGGTATCCTATGAAGACACATTTCTCCGATTTGGGTTCGAGCTTATCAGGTTGAAGCTTTTTCACATAAGCATCGCAGCCCCAAACTTTAAGAAACGACAACTTTGGTTTCTTGCCAAACCACAGTTCATAAGGCGTCGTCTCAATGGATTACGATGGTGCCCTATTTAACGTGAATGCAGCCGTCTCTAAAGCATAACCCCAAAATGATAACGGTAAATCAGTAAGAGACATCATAGATCGCACCATATCTAGTAAAGCACGACACGACGCTCGACACACCATTATGCTGTGGTGTTCCTGTGTCGTGAGTTGCTAAACTATTCCACATTGTTTCAAATGTAGACCAAACTCGTAACTCAAATATTCTCCTCCACGATCAGATTGTAGAAACTTTATTTTCTTGTTACGATGATTTTCCACTTCACTCTGAAATTCTTTGAACTTTTCAAATGTTTCAGACTTATGTTTCATTAAGTAGATATACCCATATCTGCTCAAATCATCTGTGAAGGTGAGAAAATAACGATACCCGCCGCGAGCCTCAATATTCATTGGACCACATACATCAGTATATATGATTTCCAATAAATCTGTTGCTCGCTCCATTGTTCTGGAGAACGACGTTTTTGTCACCTTGCCCATGAGGCATGGTTCGCAAGTACCAAGTGATTCATAATCAAGTGATTCCAGAAGTCCATCAGTATGGAGCTTCTTCATGCGCTTTACACCAATATGACCCAAACGGCAGTGCCAAAAATAAGTTGCACTATCATTATCAACTCTGCATCTTTTGGCTTCAACATTATGAATATGTGTATTACTACTATCGAGATTCAATACAAATAGAACACTCTTCAAGGGTGCATGACCAGAAAAGATATTAATCATATAAATAGAACAACCATTATTCTCAGATTTAAATGAATAACCGTCTCGCATCAAACAAGATCCAGATATAATGTTCATGCTTAACGCTGGCACCAAATAACAATTATTCAGGTCTAAAACTAATCCGAAGGTAGATGTAGAGGTAGCGTGAAGACGGCGATCCACATCGACTTTGAACCATTTCCCACGCCGCATCGTCACCTCGCCCTTAGCCAATCTTCATTAATCCGTAGTCCCTGCTTCGAGTTGCAAATATTAGCAACAGAACCAGATCAAATACCTAGGTGCTATCATGAGCTTTAGTAAGGTACACATCAATAACATGTATATCACATATACCTTTGTTCACCTTGCCATCCTTCTTATCCGCCAAATACTTGGGGCAGTTCCGCTCCAAAGGACTAGTCTGTTTGCAATAGAAGCACTCGGTCTCGTGCTTAGGTCCAGATTTAGGTTTCTTCTCCCGAGCAGCAACTTGTTTGTCGCTCTTCTTGAAGTTCCCTTCTTCTTCCCTTTACCCTTTTCTTGAAACTGGTGGTCTTGTTGACCATCAACACTTGATGCTCCTTCTTGATTTCTACCTCCGCAGCCTTTAGCATTGCGAAGAGCTCGGCAATTGTCTTATCCATCCCTTGCATATTATAGTTCATCACGAAGCTCTTGTAGCTTGGTGGCAGTGATTGAAGAATTATGTCAATGACACTATCATCCGGAAGATTAACTCCCAGTTGAATCAAGTGATTGTTATACCCAGACATTTTAAGTATATGTTCACTGACAGAACTATTCTCCTCCATCTTGCAGCTGTAGAACTTATTGGAGACTTCATATCTCTCAATCCGGGCATTTGCTTGAAATATTAACTTCAACTCTTGGAACATCTCATATGCTCCATGACGTTCAAAACATCGTTGAAGTCCCGGTTCTAAGCCGTAAATCATGGCACACTAAACTATCGAGTAGTCATCAGCTTTGCTTTGCCAGACGTTCTTAACGTCGTCAGTTGCATCTGCAGCAGGCCTGGCACCTAGCGGTGCTTCCAGGACGTAATTCTTCTGTGCAGCAATGAGGATAATCCTCAAGTTACAGACCCAGTACGTGTAATTGCTACCATCATCTTTCAACTTTGCTTTCTCAAGGAACGTATTAAAATTCAACGGAACAACAGCAGGGGCCATCTATCTACAACAACATAGACAAGCAAAATACTATCAGGTACTAAGTTCATGAAAAATTTAAGTTCAATTAATCATATTACTTAAGAACTCCCACTTAGATAGACATCCCTCTAATCATCAAAGTGATCACGTGATCTAAATCAACTAAACCATGACCGATCATCACATGAAATGGAGTAGTTTTCAATGGTGAACATCACTATGTTGATCATATCTACTATATGATTCACGCTCGACCTTTCGGTCTCAGTGTTCCTAGGCCATATCTGCATATGCTAGGCTCGTCAAGTTTAACCTGAGTATTCTGCGTGTGCAAAACTAGCTTGCACCCGTTGTATAAGAACGTTGAGCTTATCACACCCGATCATCACGTGGTGTCTCGCACGCATTTAACTTTGGCAACGGTGCATACTCGGGAGAACACTTGTACCTTGAAATTTTTAGTGAGAGATCATCTTATAATGCTACCGCCAATCAAAGCAGAATAAGATGCATAAAGGATAAACATCACATGCAATCAATATAAGTGATATGATATGGCCATCATCATCTTGTGACTTTGATCTCCATCTCCAAAGCACCATCATGATCACCATCGTCACCGGTGCAACACCTTGATCTCCATCGTAGCATCGTTGTCGTCTCGCCAACTATTGCTTCTACGACTATCGCTACCACTTAGTGATAAAGTAAAGCAATTACAGGGCGATTTTGTTGCATACAATAAAGTGACAACCATATGGCTCCTACCAGCTGCCGATAACTCCGTTACAAAACTTGATCATCTCATACAATAAAATATAGCATCATGCTTTGACCATATCACATCACAACATGCCCTGCAAAAACAAGTTAGACGTCCTCTACTTTGTTGTTGCAAGTTTTACGTGGTTGCTACGGGCTGAGCAAGAACCGTTCTTACCTAAGCATCAAAACCACAACGATATTTCGTCAAGTTAGTGTTGTTTTAACCTTCAACAAGGACCGGGTGTAGTCACACTCGGTTCAACTAAAGTTGGAGAAACTGACACCCGCCAGCCACCTGTGTGCAAAACACATCGGTAGAACCAGTCTCGTCTAAGCGTGCGCGTAATGTCGGTCCGGGCCGCTTCATCCAACAATACCGCCGAACCAAAGTATGACATGCTGGTAAGCAGTATGACTTGTATCGCCCACAACTCACTTGTGTTCTACTCATGCATATAACATCTACGCATAAACCTGGCTCTGATACCACTGTTTGGGAACATAGTAATTTCAAAAATTCTCCTACTCACACACAAGATCATGGTGATGCATAGCAACGAGAGGGGAGAGTGTCGTCTATGTACCCTCGAGACCAGAAGCGAAGTTGCTATGACAACGCGATTGATGCAACAGATGATAACCCACAAGTATAGGGATCGCAACAGTTTTCGAGGGTAGAGTATTCAACCCAAATTTGTTGATTCGACACAAGGGGAGCCAAAGAATATTCTCAAGTATTAGCAGCTGAGTTGTCAATTCAACCACACCGAAACTTAGTATCTGCAGCAAAGTGTTTAGTAGCACAAGAATATGATAGTGGTGGTAACAGAATAAAAGTAAAGACAGCAAAAGTAATGTTTTTGGTATTTTGTAGTGATTGTAACAAGAGTAACGGAAAAGTAAATAAGCGAGAACCAGATATGGAAAGCTCGTAGGCACCGGATTAGCGATGGATAATTATTCCGGATGCGGTTCGTCATGTAACAGTCATAACATAGAGTGACACAGAACTAGCTCCAATTCATCAATATAATGTAGGCATGTATTCCGAATATAGTCATACGTGCTTATGGAAAAGAACTTGCATGACATCTGTTGTCCTACCCTCCCGTGGCAGCGGGGCCCTATTGGAAACTAAGGGATATTAAGGCCTCCTTTTAATAGAGAACCGGAACAAAGCATTAGCACATAGTGAATACATGAACTCCTCAAACTATGGTCATCACCGGGAGTGGTCCCGATTATTGTCACTTTGGGGTTGCCGGATCATAACACATAGTAGGTGACTATAGACTTGCAAGATAGGATCTAGAACACACATATATTCATGAAAACATAATAGGTTCAGATCTGAATTCATGGCACTCGGGCCCTAGTGACAAGCATTAAGCATAGCAAAGTCATAGCAACGTCAATCTCAGAACATAGTGGATACTAGGGATCAAACCCTAACAAAACTAACTCAATTGCATGATAAATCGCATCCAACCCGTCACCGTCCAGCAAGCCTACGATGGAATTACTCACGCATGGCGGTGAGCACCATGAAATTGGTGATGGAGGATGGTTGATGATGAAGACGGCGACGAATCCCCCTCTTCGGAGCCCCGAACGGACTCCAGATCAGCCCTCCCGAGAAAGATTAGGGCTTGGCGGCGGCTCCGTATCGTAAAACGCGATGATTCTTTCTCTCTGATTTTTTTTCTCCCTGAAAGCCAATATATGGAGTTGGAGTTGGCGTCGGAGGGTCTCCAGGGGGCCCACGAGGTAGGGGGGCACGCCCCCCACCCTCGTGGACAGGGTGTGGGCCCATTGGTCTTCATCTTTGGCGAGGATTTTTTTATTATTTATTCTAAGGTATTCCGTGGAGTTTCAGGTCATTCCGAGAACTTTTGTTTTCTGCACATAAAACAACACCATGGCAATTCTGCTGAAAACAGCGGCCAATCCGGGTTAGTTCCATTCAAATCATAAGTTAGAGACCAAAACAAGGGCAAAAGTGTTTGGAAAAGTAGATACGACGAGACGATCAACTCCCCAAGCTTAAACCCTTGCTTGTCCTCTAGCAATTCAGTTGACAAACTGAAAGAGAAAAAGAAAAACTTTCACAAACTCGGTTTGCTCTTGTTGTTGTACCTATGTCAAGCCAGCATTCAGGTTTTCAGCAAAGATTATAACTAACCACATTTACAATAATTCTCAGGTCTCATGTTTACTCATATTAATAACATAATCAGCTAGCAAGCCATAATAATAAATCTCGGATGACAACACTTTCTCAAAACAATCATAATATGATATAACAAGATGGTATCTCGCTAGCCCTTTCTGAGACCGCAAAACATAAATGCAGAGCACCTTCAAAGATCAAGGACTGACTAGACATTGTAATTCATGGTAAAAGAGATCCAATCATAGTCATACCCGATATAAATTAACAATAATGAATGCAAATGACAGCTGTGTTTCCAAATTAGTGCTTTTAGTAAGAGGGTGATGACTCAACATAAAAGTAAATAGATAGGCCATTCGCAGAGGGAAGCATGGATTTGTAGAGGTGCCAGAGCTCGATTTTGAAATAGAGATAAATTATATTTTGAGCGGCATACTTTCATTGTCAACATAACAACTAAGAGATGAGGATATCTTCCATGCTAAACAAATTATAGGCGGTTCCCAAACAAAATGGTAAAATGGCTGGTCACCGGGATGCCCAGTCACCGGGATATCCTCCAACATTCAACAGGTCCCAGGGGGAGTTTTGTTTGCAATTATTTTGATTTAGTTTGCATAAAGCATGGGACTGGGCATCCCGGTGACCAGCCATTTTCTCGTTAGTGAGGAGCGGAGTCTGTTGGGGAACGTAGCAGAAATTCAAAAATTTCTACGCATCACCAAGATCAATCTATGGAGAATCTAGCAACGAGGGAAGGAGAGTGCATCTACATACCCTTGTAGATCGCTAAGCGGAAGCGCTCAAGAGAACGGGGTTGAAGGAGTCGATTGCCGTGATTCAAATCACCGGAGATCCTAGTGCCGAACGGACGGCACCTCCGCTGCTCAACACACGACAGCCGGTGACGCCTCCCATGCCTTGATCCAGCAAGGAGAGAGGGAGAGGTTGAGGAAGAATCCATCCAACAGCAGCACAACGGCGTGGTGGTGGTGGAGGAGCGTGGCATATCCCGCAGGCTTCGCCAAGCATCACAGAGAAGAGGAGGAGGAAGAGATGCAGGCTGCCCAATGAGAGGAGAAGTTCTCATGTGTTATGGGCAGCCCCTGTGGCCTCATATATATAGGGGAAGGGAGGGCTGCGCCCCTCTAGGGTTTCCACCCCTTGGGGGCGGCCAGCCCTAGATGGGATCAAGGAGGCGGCCAAGAGGGAGGGAGAGGAGGCGCCACTAGATGGGCCTTAGGGCCCATCTCGACTAGGGTTTGCCCTCCCACCCATCTTTGCGCCTTGGGCCCCTTTGGGGAAGCACCAGCCCTCCTAGGGGCTGGTCCCTCCCACACTTGGCCCACGCAGCCTTCGGGGCAGGTGGCCCCACTTGGTGGACCCCGACCCTCCGGTGGTCCCAGACATTACCGATATCGCCTCAAACTTTTTCGGTGACCAAAACAGACTTCCATATATAAATCTTTACCTCCGACCATTCCGAACTCCTCGTGACGTCCGGGATCTCATCCGGACTCAACAACATTCGTAACCACATACAAGCTTCCTATATAACCCTAGCGCCATCGAACCTTATGTGTAGACCCTACGGGTTCGAATCATGCGCATATGACCGAGACGTTCTCCGTCAATAACCAACAGCGGATCTGGATACCCATGTTGGCTCCTACATGTTCCACGATGATCTCATCGGATGAACCACGATGTCAAGGACTCAATCGATCCCGTATACAATTCCCTTTGTCTAGCGGTATTGTACTTGCCCGAGATTCGATCGTCAGATCCCGATACCTTGTTCAATCTCGCTACGCAAGTCTCTTTACTGCTCCGAACACATCATCCCGTGATCAACCCCTTGGTCACATTGTGCACATTATGATGATGTCCTACCGAGTGGGCCCAGAGATACCTCTCCGCTCACCGGAGTGACAAATCCCGCCTCGATCCGTGTCAACCCAATGGTCACTTTCGAGATACCGTAGTGCACCTTTATAGTCACCCAGCATACGCCAGGACGCTTTGATACACCCAAAGCACTCCTACAAGATCCGGAATTGCACGATCTCATGGTCTAAGGAAAAGATACTTGACATTAGAAAAGCTTTTGCATACTAACTACACGATCTTTGTGCTAGGCTTAGGATTGTCTTGTCCATCACATCATTCTCCTAATGATGTGATCCCGTTATCAATGACATCCAATGTCCATGGTCAGGAAACCGTAACCATCTATTGATCAACGAGCTAGTCAACTCGAGGCTTACTAGGGACATGGTGTTGTCTATGTATCCACACATGTATTGCTGTTTCCGGTCAATACAATTATAGCATGAATAATAAACGATTATCATGAACAAGGAAATATAATAATAACTAATTTATTATTGCCTCTAGGGCATATTTCCAACAGTCTCCCACTTGCACTAGAGTCAATAATCTAGTTCACATCGCCATGTGATTAACACTGATAGGTCACATCGCCATGTGACCAACATCCAAAGAGTTTACTAGTGTCTTAAACTAGTTCACATCACCATGTGATTAAGTCTCAATGAGTTCTGGGGTTTGATCATGTTTTGCTTGTGAGAGAGGTTTTAGTCAACGGTCTCGAACCTTTCAGATCTGTGTGTACTTCGCAATTCTCTATGTCATATTGTAAATGCTGCTTTCACGCTCCACTTGGAGCTATTCCAAATGGTTGCTCCACTATACGTATCCGGTTTGCTTCTCAGAGTCACTCGGATAGGTGTTAAAGCTTGCATCGACGTAACCCTTTACGCCGAACTCATTATCACCTCCATAATCGAGAAACATGTCCTTATTTACTCCAAGGACAATTTTGACCGCTGTCCAATGATCCCAATTCCTGAATCATTCTTGTACCCCTTGACTGACTCATGGCATGGCACACTTCCGGTGCGGTACATGGCATAGCATACTATAGAGCCTACGTCTAAAGCATAGGGACGACCTTCGCCCTTTCTCTCTCTTCTTCGCCGTGGTCGAGCTTTTAACTCTTAACTTCATGCCTTACAACTCGTGCAAGAACTCCTTTGATCGATCCATCTTGAACACTTTCAAGATTATGTCAAGGTATGTGCTCATTTGAAAGTACTATTGAGCGTTTTTGATCTATCCTCGTAGATCTTGATGCTTAATGTTCAAGTAGCTTAATCCAGGTTTTCACTTGAAAACACTTTGACCCTATATGCTTTACAGAAAATTCTACATCATTTCTGATCATCAATATGTCAACAACATATACTCATCAGAAATTCTATAGTGCTCCCACTCACTTCTTTGGAAATACAAGTTTCTCATAAACTTTGTATAAACCCAAAATCTTTGATCATCTCCGAGATGCTTACTCCAGTCCTTAGAAGGATTGCTGGAGCTAGCATACCTTTTAGCATCCTTAGGATCGACAAAACTTTTCTGATTGTATCACATACAACCTTTCCTTACGTAAAGGTAAGGAAACTCGCCTTGACATCCATCCGCCAGATTTCATAAATGCAGCTTGTGCTAACATGATTCCGACGGATTTAAGATCGCCACGGATGAGAAAATCTCATCGTAGTCAACTCCTTGAACTTGTGAAAAACTCTTTGCCACAAGTCGAGCTTCATAGAAGGTGACATTACCGCCCATGTCCGCCTTCTTCTTAAAGACCCATTTATTTCAATGGCTTGCCGACCATCGGGCAAGTCCACCAAAGTCCATGCTTTGTTATGATACATGGATCCTACTCGGATTTCATGGTTTCTAACCATTTGTCGGAATTTGGGCCCACCATCGCTTCTCCATAGCTCGAGGTTCATTGTTGTCTAGCAACATGACCTTCAAGACATGATTACTGCATTCACTCAAGTAGTACGCATCCTTGTCACCCCACGAGGTACGCAGTGACTTGATCCAAACTTCATGATTACTATCATAAGCTTCTACTTCAATTGGTGT
Source organism: Aegilops longissima (assembly GCA_021605205.1). Taxonomy (NCBI): domain Eukaryota; kingdom Viridiplantae; phylum Streptophyta; class Magnoliopsida; order Poales; family Poaceae; genus Aegilops; species Aegilops longissima. The sequence goes on from CM038678.1 coordinate 623,196,255, forward strand.
AGGTGCCACGGAACAACTTCCCGTGCCCTGCTACACACTTGTTGAAGTGATGGTTCAATGACCTCATCAAGTCTCCACCATCCTCCCACTCAACTTTTCGAGACGAACTTTTCCTCGAGAAAGGACCCGATTCAAGAAACAATCCCTATTGCTTTCGGATCTGAATTAGGAGGTATACCCAACCGCTTTGGGTGTCCTATGAAGATGCATTTTGTCCGCTGGGTTCGAGCTTATCAACCTGAAACTTTTCCACATAAGCGCCAGAGCTCAAACCTTTAAGAAATGACAGCTTAGGTTTCTCTAAACCATAGTTCATACGGTGTCATCTCAACGGAATTACGTGGTGCCCTATTAAAGTGAGTGCGGTTGTCTCTAATGCCTAACCCATGAACGATAGTGGTAATTCGATAAGAGACATCATGGTACGCACCATATCCAATAGGTTGCAACTATGATGTTCGGACACACCATCACACTATGGTGTTCCAAAGGTATTTAATTGTGAAACAATTTGCACAATGTCTTAATTGTGTGCCAAAACTCAGAACTCAGATATTCATCTCTATGATCATATCATAGACATTCTATCCTCTTGTCACGAAGATCTTAAACTTCACTCTGAAATTGCTTGAACCATTCAATAATTCAGACTTGTGTTTCATCAAGTAAATATACTCAACATCTACTCGAATCATCTCGTGAAGTAAGAACATAACGATATTCATCAGATGCCTCAAAGACTCATTGGACTGCACACATCAAAATGTGTTACTTCCAACAAGTTGCTATCTTGTTCCATCTCATCAAACCGAGGCTTTTCAGGTCATCTTGCCCATGTGGTATGTTTTGCATATCTCAAGTGATTCAAAATCAAGTGAGTCTAAACGATCCATCTGCATGGAGTTTCTTCATGCGATGCACCAATAGACATGGTTCGCATGTCTCAAACTTTTCAAAACGAGTGAGTCCAAAGATCCATCAACATGGAGCTTCTTCATGCTTTTACACCAATATGACTTATATGGCAGTGCCACAAGTAAGTGGTACTATCATTACTATCTTATACTTTTGGCATGAAAATGTATCACTACGATCGAGATTCAATAAACCATTCCTTTAGGTGCAAGACCATTGAAGGTGTTATTCAAATAAATAGAGTAACCATTATTCTCCTTAAATGAATAATCAGACAAGTATAGACATAATCCAATCATGTCTATGCTCAACGCAAACACCAAATGACAATTATTCAGGTTTAATACTAATCTTGATGGTAGAGGGAGCGTGCGATGTTTGATCACATCAAACTTGGAAACACTTCCAACACATATCGTCACTCACCTTTAGCTAGTCTCCGCTTATTCCGTAGCTTTTGTTTCGAAGTTACTAACACTTAGCAACCGAACCGTATCTAATACCCTGGTGCTACTAGGAGTACTAGTAAAGTACACATTAACATAATGTATATCCAATATACTTCTATCGACCTTGCCAGCCTTCTTATCTACCAAGTATCTAGGGTAATTCTGCTCCAGTGGCTGTTCCCTTATTACGTAAGCACTTAGTTTCGGTTTGGGTTCAACCTTGGGTTTCTTCATCGAGCAGCAACTGATTTGCCGCTTCATGAAGTGTCCCTTCTTGCCCTTGCCCTTCTTGAAACTAGTGGTTTCACCAACCATCAACAATTGATGCTCCTTCTGATTTCTACTTTCGCGATGTCAAACAACGCTAATACCTCAAGGATCATCATCTCTATCCTTGATATGTTATAGTTCATCACGAAGCTCTTAGCAGCTTGGTGGCAATGACTTTGGAGAAACATCACTATCTCATCCGGAAGATTAACTCCCACTCGATTCAAGTGATTGTTGCACTCGCATAATCTGAGCACAAGCTCAACGATTGAGCGCTTTCTCCCTTAGTTTGTAGGCTAAGAAAATCGCCGAGGTCTCATACCTCTTGACGTGGGCACGAGCCTGAAATCCCAATTTCAGCCCTCAAACATCTCATATGTTCCGCGACGTTTCAAAACGCCTTTGGTGCCTCAACTCTAAACCGCTTAATCGAACTATCACGTAGTTATCAAACGTATGTCCGATGTTTGTAACATCCACAAACGACGCTTGGGGTTCAGCACATCGAGCGTGCATTAAGGACATAAGCTTTCCGTCCGCATAATCGCTACTTTCAACTTTCAACTATATTTTCTAGGAACATATCTAAACAAAGGAACTAAAGCACGAGCTTTCACATAATTTGCAAAAGGTCTTTGACTATGTTCAGATAATTAAGTTCATCTTATGAACTCCCACTCAGATAGACATCCTCTGGTTATCTAAGTGATTACATGATCCGAATCAATTCAGGCCGTGGTCCGATCAACACGTGAGACGGACTAGTCATCATCGGTGAACATCTTCATGTTGATCGATCTACCATACGACTCATGCTCGACCTTTCGGTCTCCGTGTTCCGAGGCCATGTCTTCACATGCTAGGCTCGCAAGTTAACCCTAAGTGTTTCTGCGTGTAAATCTTGCTTACACCCGCTGTATGTGAACGTAAGAATCCATCACACCCGATTAACACGTGGTGCTTAGAAGTTTATTTAACTGTAGCAACGGTGCACGTTAGGGAGAACACTTCTTGAAATTTGTAAGGGATCATCTTATTTACTACCGTCGTTCTAAGTAAACAAGATGCATAAACATAATAAACATCACATGCAATTATATAGTAGTGACATGATATGGCCAATATCATATTGCTCCTTTTGATCTCCATCTTCGGGCTCCATGATCATCATTGTCACCGCATGACACCATGATCTCCATCATCATGATCTCCATCATCGTGTTCCATGAAATTGTCTCGCCAACTTATTACTTCTACTACTATGGCTACCGTTAGCAATAAAGTAAAGTAATTACATGGCGTTGTTCAATGACACGCAGGTCATACAATAAATAAAGACAACTCCTATGGCTTCTCGCCGTTGTCATACTCATCGACATGCAAGTCGTGAATCCTATTACAAGAACATGATCAATCTCATACATCACATATCATTCATCACATTCTTCTTGGCCATATCACATCACATAGCATACCCCGCAAAAACAAGTTAGACGCCCTCTAATTGTTGTTTGCATGTTTTACGTGGCTGCTATGGGTTTCTAGCAAGAACGCTTACCACGCAAAACCACAACGTGATATGCCAATTGCTATTTACCCTTCATAAGGACCCTTTCATCGAATCCGCTCCGACTAAAGTGGGAGATATCGGCACCGCTAGCCACCTTATGCACCAAGTGCATGTCACCGGTGGAACCTGCCTCACGAAGAGTACGTAAGGTCGGTCCGGCCGCTTCATCCCACAATACCGTCAAACAAGATTGACTAGTAACGGTAAGCATATTGAACATCATCAACGCCCACAACTACTTTGTGTTCTACTCGTGCAAAGAATCTACATAATAGACCTAGCTCATGATGCCACTGTTGGGGAACGAGCAGAAATTCAAAATTTCTACGCATCACCAAGATCAATCTATGGAGAATCTAGCAACGAGGGAAGGAGAGTGCATCTACATACCCTTGTAGATCGCTAAGCGGAAGCTGCTCAAGAGAACGGGTTGAAGAAGTCGATTGCCGTGATTCAAATCACCGGAGATCCTAGTGTCGAACGGACGGCACCTCCGCGCTCAACACACGACAGCCCGTGACGCCTCCCATGCCTTGATCCAGCAAGGAGAGAGGGAGAGGTTGAGTAAGAATCCATCCAACAGCAGCACAACGGCGTGGTGGTGGTGGAGGAGCGTGGCTATCCTGCAGGGCTTCGCCAAGCATCAACAGGAGAAGAGGAGGAGGAAGAGATGCAGGACTGCCCCAGCGAGAGGAGAAGTTCTCATGTGTTATGGGCAGCCCCCAGGGCCTCATATATATAGGGGAAGGGAGGGCTGCCCTCTAGGGTTTCCACCCCTTGGGGGCGGCCAGCCCTAGATGGGATCAAGGAGGCGCCAAGAGGGAGGAGAGGAGGCGCCACTCAGATGGGCCTTAGGGCCCATCTCGACTAGGGTTTGCCCCTCCCACCCATCCTGCGCCTTGGGCCCCTTGTGGGGCGCACCAGCCCTCCTAGGGGCTGGTCCCTCCCACACTTGGCCCACGCAGCCTTCGGGGCAGGTGGCCCCACTTGGTGGACCCCGACCCTCCCGTGGTCCCAGACATTACCGATATCGCCCAAACTTTTCGGTGACCAAAACAGACTTCCATATATAAATCTTTACCTCCGACCATTCCGAACTCCTCGTGACGTCCGGATCTCATCCGGACTCAACAACATTCGCAACCACATACAAGCTTCCTATATAACCCTAGCGCCATCGAACCTTATGTGTAGACCCTACGGGTTCGGGAATCATGCGTATATGACCGAGACGTTCTCCGTCAATAACCAACAGCGGATCTGGATACCCATGTTGGCTCCTACATGTTCCACGATGATCTCATCGGATGAACCACGATGTCAAGGACTCAATCGATCCCGTGATACAATTCCCTTTGTCTAGCGGTATTGTACTTGCCCGAGATTCGATCGTCAGTATCCCGATACCTTGTTCAATCTCGCTATCGCAAGTCTCTTTACTCGCTCCGAACACATCATCCCGTGATCAACCCCTTGGTCACATTGTGCACATTATGATGATGTCCTACCGAGTGGGCCCAGAGATACCTCTCCGCTCACCGGAGTGACAAATCCCAGCCTCGATCCGTGTCAACCCAATGGTCACTTTCGAGATACCGTAGTGCACCTTTATAGTCACCCAGTTACGTTGTGACGCTTGATACACCCAAAGCACTCCTACGGTATCCGGAATTGCACGATCTCATGGTCTAAGGAAAAGATACTTGACATTAGAAAAGCTTTTGCATACTAACTACACGATCTTTGTGCTAGGCTTAGGATTGTCTTGTCCATCACATCATTCTCCTAATGATGTGATCCCGTTATCAATGACATCCAATGTCCATGGTCAGAAACCGTAACCATCTATTGATCAACGAGCTAGTCAACTAGAGGCTTACTAGGACATGGTGTTGTCTATGTATCCACACATGTATTGCTGTTTCCGGTCAATACAATTATAGCATGAATAATAAACGATTATCATGAACAAGGAAATATAATAATAACTAATTTATTATTGCCTCTAGGGCATATTTCCAACAGAGTCCACTCCTCTTGAGAATAACCCGCCTAACACGGAAGATAAGGGCAGCCCTAGTTGATATATGAGCTATTCGAGCATGCAAAACAGAATGTTTATTTGAAGGTTTAGAGTTTGGCTCATACAAATTTACTTGGAACGGCAGGTAGATACCGCATATAGGAAGGTATAGTGGACTCATATGGAATAACTTTGGGGTTTAAGGGATTGGATGCACAAGCAGTATTCCCGCTTATTACAAGTGAAGGCTAGCAAAAGACTGGGAAGCGACCAACTAGAGAGCGACAACATTCATGAACATGCATTAAAATTAATAAACATTGAATACAAGCATGAGTAGGATATAACCCACCATGAACATAAATATCGTGAAGGCTATGTTGATTTGTTTCAACTACATGTGTGAACATGTGCCAAGTCAAGTCACTTAAATCATTCAAAGGAGGATACCACCCCATCATACCACATCACAACCATTTTAATAGCATGTTGGCACGCAAGGTAAACCATTATAACTCATAGCTAATCAAGCATGGCACGAGCAACTATGATCTCTAATTGTCATTGCAAACATGTTTATTCATAATAAGCTGAATCAAGAACAATGAACTCATCATATTTACAAAAACAAAAGAGGTTGAGTTCATACCAGCTTTTCCCATCTCAGTTAGTCCATCATATATGTCATCATAATTTCCTTTCACTTGCACGGGCCGAACGGTGTGAATAATAATAAGAGTGCACGGCATTGACTAAGTCGAATCATGAAAGCATTCAATAAACAGGAGAAGACAAGGCAATATGGGCTCTTGGTTAAATTAACAATGATGCATATAAGAGCCACTTCAACAATTTAATCATGGTCTTCTCCTACTGACCCCCAAAGAAAAGAAAAGAAATAAAAACTATTTACACGGGAAAGCTCCCAGCAAGCAAAAGAAGAACGGGAAATATTTTTGGGTTTTCTTTTTAATTATTACTACTGTAGCAGGAAAAATAAACCACTACTAATTTTTTTGGTTTTTCTTAAGGTTTATTGAACACACAAGAAGAAAGCGGGAAAAGGAAAATAGACTAGCATGGATATTACAGTGAAAAAGTATGAGCACCGACATCTAGCAATGAGTGTGTGTGAACATAAATGTAATGTCGGTGGGAAATACGCACTCCCACAAGCTTAGGCTTTTGGTCTGTTGGTTCATTGCCAGGATAGCTCGGATACCCGTAGGTGTAGTCAAGTGATCGCGATGCAGAATAGTTGGGATCATAATGTGATGAAGAGGACTCGATCGCCACCGGCCGGCAACCGCCTCAGATCCTGTGAATAAACAGATCGTCGTGGAGGCTCATCTTGTGGTTCCGGTTCCGGTTGGTGCAGGATTCGATAGGCTTGAACAGCCACCCACGGAACAATGTAAGGACCTATAGACAAGTTAAACAAAGAGGAGCAGGCAAAGTAATAGTCTCGTGGTGATGTTTATCAAAGTACAATTTATATTTGAGCTCCCTTCATGCACTCTTAACAAGAAAATCATGCGCTAGCATACTCTTATAATCTAAATAAACACGGGGCAACGCTGTTTCTTCTTTCTCCTCATGCCTAATAGGTATTTCAAAATATTCAGCTAGGCGAGAAGCATAAATGCCTCCAAAGATGGGGCCCTTAGTACGGTTCAGACTTAACTGCCTAGCAACAATTTCCCCATACTAACAGAGTTATTATGTATAAACCATGAAACAAAATGATAATATCAGAACACTAAGGTTTCCACAGTTCCGCGACCTATCAAGCAACGACTAGCAAATAAGGCAAAGTAGCGTAAAACAGGAAAATGTATGCTAGTAATTCTTGCATCAGAAACCTTCCTGGTTTCTCCCATAGTGATAGTGTTAATAAAATCTTCCACTTCATTACGGTGTGGTTCATCTAAGGTGCCCTCAAAGGATATTTTGCAAACCTCGCAAAATTCAGCTAATGTCATCTCCTTAACAACGTCATATAAATGAAACTCTACTGATGGAGGTGATTTCTTAGGGAAAAAGTAGAAGTTTTGCACAAAAGTATTTGTGAGTAAGAGATACTGATGACGTTGGTCGCGAAGGAAGTCGGTGAGGCCAGCATTCTCAATCAATAAATAGAAATCCTCATAAATCCTGCCTCCTCAAGAAGTCATCGGAAGGCCATTCACACGGCCGGACCTCCACGGTACGAGGCAAATTAAATTTGGGCTTCTGCTCTTCTTCCTTTTGTTTTTCCTTCGAGCTTCGGCTCGACGAGCCCCTCAAAAGTCTCTTCATTATCTTCTGAAATAATCTGAAATTTTTAGTAACTTCAAACAGAAGTGAACCAACTTCAATAAAAATTGATAGCAACTACTCCTACAAGTGCCTAGAGCCTATATCAAGCATTAGAACTACTTGGAACCATATAAATTTGACATGCAAGCTCAAGAACATGGTCACCTATGCATCACAAATTTGCAAGGAATGAAGCACTAGAACAAAAACTAATTGGACCAATGGAGGAGTCACATACCAAGGAACAATCTCCCCAAGCAGTTTTGCGAGAGGTGCTTTGAGAAAGGAGATCGAAAATCACAGCAAAAGTGGCTGGAACTCGTGCTTGAGTTGGAGGGATAAGTGGAGGAGGGCCACCGTGGGCCCACAAGCAGGGGGGCGCGCCCAGGGGGTAGGGTGTTGGAAATATGCCCTAGAGGCAATAATAAAAGGATTATTATTATATTTCCTTGTTCGTGATAATTGTCTTTTATTCATGCTATAATTGTATTATCCGGAAATCGTAATACACGTGTGAATACATAGACCACAATATGTCCCTAGTGAGCCTCTAGTTGACTAGCTCGTTGATCAATAGATAGTCATGGTTTCTGACTATGGACATTGGATGTCATTGATAACGGATCACATCATTAGGAGAATGATGTGATGGACAAGACCCAATCCTAAGCATAGCACAAGATCGTAGTTCGCTTTGCTAGAGCTTTTCCAATGTCAAGTATCTCTTCCTTAGACCATGAGATCGTAACTCCCGGATACCGTAAGAGTGCTTTGGTGTACCAAACGCCACAACGAATCGGGTGACTATAAAGGTGCACTACAGGTATCTCCAAAAGTGTCTCTGGTTGACACGGTCAAGATCGGATATGTCACTCCGTATGACGGAGAGGTATCTCTGGGCCCACTCGTAATGCATCATCATAATGAGCTCAAAGTGACCAAGTGATTGGTTACAGGATCATGCATTACGGTACGAGTAAAGTGACTTGCGGTAATGAGACTGAACGAGGTATTGGGATACCGACGATCGAAGTCTCGCAAGTAACGCATCGATTGACAAAGGGAATTGAATACGGGATTAATTGAATCTCGACATCGTGGTTCATCCGATGAGATCATCGAGGAGTATGTGGGAGTCAACATGGGTATCCAGATCCCGCTGTTGGTTATTGCCCGAGAGCCGCCTCTGGTCATGTCTCAGATGTCTCCCGAACCCGTAGGGTCTACACACTTAAGGTTCGGTGACGCTTAGGGTTGTATGAATATGAGTATGCAGCAAACCGAATGTTGTTCGAGTCCTGATAAGATCCCGGACGTCACGAGGAGTTCCGGAATGGTCCGGAGGTAAAGAATTAAATATAGGAAGTGCTATTTCGCCATCGGAGAATTTTGGGGTTACGGTATTGTCTGGGACCACCGGAAGGGTCCTGGGTCCACCGGTGGGGCCACCTATCCCGGAGGGCCCGTGGGCTGAAGTGGAGGAACCAGCCTCGGTAGGCTGGTGCACCCCCACTTGGGCCCCTTGCGCCTAGGGTTGGAAACCCTAGGGGGGGGCGCCCACTTGCCTTGGGGGCAAGCCCCCTGGCCGCCGCCCCTTGGGAGATCAGATCTCCAAGGGCCGGCGCCCCCATGGGGCCTATATAAAGGGGGAGGGAGGGGCAGCCGCACCTTGCATCCTGGCGCCTCCTCTCCCCGCTACACCTCTCCTCCTCCGCCACGTGCTTGGCGGCCCTGCCGAGTGCTGCTTCTCCACTAACACCACGCCGTCGGCTGCTGCTGGAGCCATCTTCCTCAACCTCTCCTTCCCCTTGCTGGATCAAGAAGGAGGAGACGCCATCCGCCTCCGACGTGTGTTGAACGCAGAGGTGCCGTCTGCTCGCACTCGGTCATCGGTGATTTGGATCACGGCGAGTACGACTCCATCATCCACGTTCTAGTGAACGCTTCGCACGCGATCTACAAGTGGTATGTAGATGCAATCTCTCCCATGACTCGTTGCTTAGATGAACTCATAGATGGATCTTGGTGAAACCGCAGGAAATTTTTAATTTTCTGCAACGCTCCCCAACAAAGGGCATCATGAGCTAGGTCTATGCGTAGTTCTCTATTGCACGAGTAGAACACAATTTTGTTGTGGGCGAGATCTTGTCAACTTGCTTGCCGCTACTAGTATTTTCTTGCTTCAGCGGTATTGTGGGATGAAGCATCCCGGACCGACCTTACACGACGCTTACGTGAGACAGGTTCCACCGATCGACATGCACTAGTTGCATAAGGTGGCTAGCGGTGTCTGCTCTCCTACTTTAGTTGGAGCGGATTAGATGAAAAGGGTCCTTATGAAGGGTAAATAGAAGTTGACAAAATCACGTTGTGGTTATTCGTAGGTAAGAAAACGTTCTTGCTAGAACCCAATTGCAGCCACGTAAAAGATGCAACAACAATTAGAGGACGTCTAACTTGTTTTTGCAGCAATTGTCATGATGTGATATGGCCAGAAGTTGTGATGAATGATGAATGATAAATTGTGATGTATGAGATCATGTTCTTGTAATAGGAATCACGACTTGCATGTCGATGAGTATGACAACCGGCAGGAGCCATAGGAGTTGTCTTAATTATTGTATGACATGCGCGTCATTGATTCAACGCCATGTAAATTACTTTACTTTATTGCTAAACGTGTTAGCCATAGTAGTAGAAGTAATAGTTGGCGAGCAACTTCATGGAGACACGATGATGGAGATCATGATGATGGAGATCATGGTGTCATGCCGGTGACAAGATGATCATGGAGCCCCGAAGATGAAGATCAAAGGAGCTATATGATATTGGCCATATCATGTCACTACTTTATATAATTGCATGTGATGTTTATTATGTTTATGCATCTTGTTTACTTAGAACGACGGTAGTAAATAAGATGATCCCTTAGAATAATTTCAAGAAAGTGTTCCCCCTAAATGTGCACCGTTGCTAAAGTTCGCTGCTTCAAGCACCACGTGATGATCGGGTGTGATAGATCCTTACGCTCACATACAACGGTGTAAGACAGTTTTACACATGCATAAACACTTAGGGTTAACTTGACGAGCCTAGCATGTACGACATGGCCTCGAACACAAGAGACCGAAAGGTCGAACATGAGTCGTATGGAAGATACGATCAACATGGGGATGTTCATCGACGATGACTAGTCCTCTCACGTGATGATCGGACACGGCCTAGTCGACTCGGATCATGTAACACTTAGATGACTAGAGGGATGTCAAATCTGAGTGGGAGTTCATCAAATAATTTGATTAGATGAACTTAATTATCATGAACTTAGTCTAAAGTCTTTATAAAATATGTCTTGTAGATCAAATGGCCAACGCTCATGTCAACATGAACTTCAACGCGTTCCTAGAGAAAACCAAGCTGAAAGATGATGGCAGCAACTATTCGGACAGGGTCCGGAACCTGAGGATCATCCTCATAGCAGCCAAGAAACAATATGTCCTAGAAGCACCGCTAGGTGATGCACCCATCCTGCAGAACCAAGACATTATGAATGCTTGGCAGTCTCGTCGATGCCGATTACCCTCGCTCAAGGCGGCATGCTTTACAGCTTAGAACCGGGCTCCAAAAGCGTTTTGAGCAACACAGAGCATATGAGATGTTCGAGGAGCTGAAAATGGTTTTCCAAGCTCATGCCCGGTCGAGATATGAAGTCTCCGACAAGTTCTATAGTTGTAAGATGGAGGAAAACAGTTCACAAGGAGCACATACTCAAAATGTCCGGGTTGCACAACCACCGTCCCTACTGGACATTAACCTCCCGGACGAGGAGGTCATTGACAGAATCCTTCATCGCTCCCACCAAGCTACAAGAGCTTTGTGATGAACTACAATATGCAGGGATGGTGAAGACCATTCCTGAAGTATTCTCAATGCTGAAGTCAGCATAGGTTGAAATCAAGAAAGAACATCAAGTTGATGGTCAATAAAACCACTAAGTTCAAAAAGGGCAAGGGTAAGAAGAACTTCAAGAAGGAAGGCAAAGATGTTGTCGCGCCCGGTAAGCAAGTTGCCGGGAAGAAGTCAAAGAATGGACCCAATCCCGAGACAGAGTGCTTTTATTGCAAAGGAAGGGCCACCGAAGCGGAACTGCCCCAAATACTTACGGACAAGAAGGCCGCAACACTAAAGGTATATTTGATATACATGTAATTGATGTGTACCTTACCAGACTCAGAGTAACTCCCGGTATTTGATACCGTGCCGTTGCTCATATTTGTAACTCACAGCAGAGCTGCGGAATAAACGAAGATCGGCGAAGGACGAGGTGACGGCGCGCGTCGGGAATGGTTCCAAGGTCGATGTGATCGCCGTCGCACGCTACCTCTACATTTACTTACGGATTAGTTTTGAACCTCAATAATTGTTATTTAGTGCCAAGTTTGAGAATGAACATTGTATCAGGATCTCGCTTAATGCGAGATGGCTACTCATTTAAATCCGAGAATAATGGTTGTTCTATTTATATGAGAGATATGTTTTATGGTCATGTCCGATGGTCAATGGTTTATTCTTAATGAATCTCGAGCGTAATATTACACATATTCATAGTGTGAATACCAAAAGATGTAAAGTTGATAACGATAGTCCCACATACTTGTGGCATCGCCGCTTTGGTCACATTGGTGCAAGCGCATGAAGAAGCTCCATCTCGATGGACTTTAGAGTCTCTCGATTATGAATCATTTGACACATGCTAACCATGCCTCATGGGCAAATGACCAAGACTCCGCTTCTCCGAACAATGGAGCGAGCAACCAACTTATTGGAAATCATACATACCGATGTGTGCGGTCCAATGAGCGTTGAGGCTCATGGAGGATATTGTTATGTTCTCACTCTCACGCATTGACTTAAGTAGATATGGGTATGTCTACTTGATGAAACACAAGTCTGAGACCTTTGAAAAGTTCAAGGAATTTCAGAATGAGGTAGAGAATCAACGTGACCGAAAAATAAAGTTCTTACGATCAGATCGTGGAGGAGAATATTTAAGTCACGAATTTGGTACACACTTAAGGAAATGTGGAATTGTTTCACAACTCACGCCTACCGAACACCTCAACAGAACGGTGTGTCCGAACGTCGAATCGCACTCTATTGGATATGGTGCGATCTATGATGTCTCTTACAGATTTACCGCTATCATTTTGGGGATACGCTTTAGAGACAGCTACATTCACTTTAAATAGGGCACCGACTAAATCCGTTGAGACGACACTGTATGAATTATGGTTTGGGAAGAAACCTAAGCTGTCGTTTCTAAAAGTTTGGGGATGCGATGCTTATGTCAAGAAACTTCAACCTGAAAAGCTTGAACCCAAGTCGGAAAAAATGCGTCTTCATAGGATACCCTAAGGAAACCATTGGGTATACCTTCTACCTTATATCCGAAGGCAAGATCTTTGTTTCCAAGAACGGATCCTTTCTTGAAAAAGAGTTTCTCTCGAAAGGAGTAAGTGGGAGGAAAGTAGAACTCGATGAAGTACTACCTCTTGAACCGGAAAGTAGTGCAGCTCAGGAAAATGTTCCTGTGGTGCCTACACCTACTGGAGAGGAAATTAACGATGATGATCAAAGTACTTGGATCAAGTTGCTACTGAACTCAGAGGTCCACAAGGACACTTTCCACACCGGAGTGGTATGGCAACCCTGTCCGGAAATCATGTTGTTAGACAACGTGAACCTTCGAACTATGAAGAAGCGATGGCGGCCCGATTCCAACAAATGGCTTGAAGCCATGCAATCCGAGATAGGATCCATGTATGAAAACAAAGTATGGACTTTGACAGACTTGCTCGATGATCGGCGAGCGATAGAAAACAAATGGATCTTTAAGAAGAAGACGGGCGCGATGGTAATGTCACCATCTATAAAGCTCGACTTGTCGCTAAGGGTTATCGGCAAGTTCAAGGGATTGACTACGATGAGACTTTCTCTCCGTAGCGAAGCTTAAGTCCGTCCGAATCATGTTAGCAATTGCCGCGATACTATGATTATGAGATATGGCGATGGACGCCAAAACAGCGTTCATTAATGGTTATCTTAAGGAAGAGCTGTATATGATGCAGCGGAAGGTTTTGTCGGTCCTAAGAATGCTAACAAAGTATGTAAGCTCCAGCGATCCATTTATGGGCTGGTGCAAGCATCTCGAGTTGGAACATTCGCTTTGATGAGATGATCAAAGCGTTTAGTTTATGCGACTTATGGAGAAGCTCTGCGTTTATAAGAAAGTGAGTGGGAGCTCAGAGCATTTCTCATATTATATGTAGATGACATACTTTTGATGGGAAATGATATAGAACTCTTGGACAGCATTAAGGCCTACTTGAATAAAAGTTTTTCAATGAAGGACCTTGGAGAAGATGCTTATATATTAGGCATCAAGATCTATAGAGATAGATCGAGACGCCTCATAGGTCTTTCACAAAGCACATACCTTGATAAGATTTTGAAGAAGTTCAAAATGGATCAGTCCAAGAAAGGGTTCTTGCATGTACTGCAAGGTGTGAGATTGAGCTCAGCTCAATGCCCGACCACGGCAAAAGATAAAGAAGAGATGAGTGTCATCCCCTATGCCTCGGCCATAGGATCTATTATGTATGCCATGCTGTGTACCGCATCTGATGTAAACCTTGCCGTAAGTTTGGTAGGAAGGTACCAAAGTAATCCCGCAAGGAACACCGGACAGCGGTCAAGAATATCCTGAAGTACCGAAAAGGACAAAGGACATGTTTCGTTTATGGAGGTGACGAAGAGCTCGTCAGAAGGGTTACGCCGACGCTTAGCTTCGACACGATCTGGATGACTCTAAGTCACAAACCGGATACGTGTATATGTTGAATGGTGGAGCAGAAGCTGGTGCAGCTGCAAACAGAGCGCCGTGGCGGGATCTACGTGTGAAGCGGAGTACATTGCAGCCTCGGAGGCAGCGATGAAGCAATTTGGGTGAAGGAGTTCATCACCGACCTAGGAGTTATACCCAATGCGTCGGGCCAATCAAACTCTTCTCGTGATAACACCGAGCTATTGCACTTGCCAAGGAGCCCAGGTTTCACAAGAAGACCAGCACATCAAGTTGCCGCTCAACTCCATCCGTGAAAATGTTCAAGATGGAGACATAGAAATTTGCAAAGTGCATACGGATCTGAATGTCGCAGATCCGCTGACTAAACCTCTTCCATGAAAGCAAAACATGATCAACACCGTAACTCTATGGGTGTTCGTTCATCACAATGTAACTAGATTATTGACTCTAGTGCAAGTGGGAGACTGTTGGAAATATGCCCTAGAGGCAATAATAAAAGGATTATTATTATATTTCCTTGTTCGTGATAATTGTCTTTTATTCATGCTATAATTGTATTATCCGGAAATCGTAATACACGTGTGAATACATAGACCACAATATGTCCCTAGTGAGCCTCTAGTTGACTAGCTCGTTGATCAATAGATAGTCATGGTTTCCTGACTATGGACATTGGATGTCATTGATAATGGGATCACATCATTAGGAGAATGATGTGATGGACAAGACCCAATAGTAAGCATAGCACAAGATCGTGTAGTTTGTTTTGCTAGAGCTTTTCCAATGTCAAGTATCTCTTCCTTAGACCATGAGATCGTAACTCCCGGATACCGTAAGAGTGCTTTGGTGTACCAAACGTCACAACGAATCGGGTGACTATAAAGGTGCACTCAGGTATCTCCGAAAGTGTCATTGGGTTGACACGGATCGAGATGGATTTGTCACCCGTATGACGGAGAGGTATCTCTCGGGACCACTCGGTAATGCATCATCATAATGAGCTCAAAGTGACCAAGTGATTGGTTACAGGATCATGCATTACGGTACGAGTAAAGTGACTTGCGTAACGAGACTGAACGAGGTATTGGGATACCGACGATCGAAGTCTCGGGCAAGTAACGCACCGATTGACAAAGGGAATTGAATACGGATTAATTGAATCCTCGACATCGTGGTTCATCCGATGAGATCATCGAGGAGTATGTGGGAGTCAACATGGGTATCCAGATCCCGCTGTTGGTTATTGACCGAGAGCCGTCTCGGTCATGTTCAGATGTCTCCGAACCCGTAGGGTCTACACACTTAAGGTTCGGTGACGCTTAGGGTTGTATGAATATGAGTATGCAGCAAACCGAATGTTGTTCGAGTCCGGATAAGATCTCGGACATCACGAGGAGTTCCGAAATGGTCCGGAGGTAAAGAATTATATACAGGAAGTGCTATTTCGGCCATCGGGAGAATTTCGGGGGTTACCGGTATTGTACCGGGACCACCGGAAGGGTCCCGGGGGTCCACCGGGTGGGGCCACCTATCCCGGAGGGGCCCGTGGGCTGAAGTGGGAGGGAACCAGCCCCTGGTAGGCTGGTGCGCCCCCCACTTGGGCCCCCTGCGCCTAGGGTTGGAATCCCTAGGGTGGGGGCGCCCCACTTGCCTTGGGGGGCAAGCCTTCCCCCTTGGCCGCCGCCCCCCTTGGGAGATCAGATCTCCAGGGCCGGCGCCTGTGGGGCCTATATAAAGGGGGGGGAGGGGCAGCCGCACCTTGCATCCTGGCGCCTCCCTCTCCCTCGCTACACCTCTCCTCCTCCGCCACGTGCTTGGCGAAGCCCCTGCCGAGTGTTGCTTCTCCACCAACACCTCGCCGTCGTCTTGCTGCTGGAGCCATCTTCCTCAACCTCTCCTTCCCCTTGCTGGATCAAGAAGGAGGAGACGCCATCCGCTCCGCACGTGTGTTGAACGCGGAGGTGCCGTCTGCTCGCACTCGGTCATCGGTGATTTGGATCACGGCGAGTACGACTCCATCATCCACGTTCTAGTGAACGCTCCGCACGTGATCTACAAGTGGTATGTAGATGCAATCTCTCGCATGACTCGTTGCTTAGATGAACTCATAGATGGATCTTGGTGAAACCGTAGGAAAAATTTAATTTTCTCGCAACGTTCCCCAACATAGGGCGCGCCCTCCACCCTCGTGGCTGTGTGGCAGTTCGCCTCATGTAATTTTTGCACTAAAATCCTCAAATATTCCCGAAAAAATCATATTAAATTGGCATGGCATTCTGAGGACTTTTATTTTCGGGATATTTTTATATTGCACGGATAAATCAGGAAACAGACAGAAAAATACTATTTTACTTTATTTTTACCAAATAACAGAAAATATAAAGAGGGTACAGAAGGTTGTGCTTCTAGTTTCATCCATCTCATGCTCATCAAAAAGAATCCACTAACAAGGTTGATCAAGTCTTGTTAACAAACTCATTCCGATTAACATGGAACCGAAGAAATTTCGAATGTCACTAGGTTACCTCAATGGGGATATGGACATCCCCAATAATAAGTATATCATATTTCTTCTTGACAGTAGGGAGAGGAAATTCAAAACCTCCAAATATAATCGATGGAACTTTTCCAATAAAGTTGATACTATAAACTTGAGGTTATTTCCTCAGAAAGTGTACCGTATGCTCGTTACCATTAACATGAAAAGTGATATTGCCTTTGTTGCAATCAATAACAGCCCCTGCAGTATTAAGAAAAGGTCTTCCAAGAATAATAGACATACTATCATCCTCGGGAATATCAAGAATAACAAAGTCCGTTAAAATAGTAATGTTTGCAACCACAACAGCACATCCTCACAAATACCGGATGTATAGCAGCTTGATTTATCAGCCATTTGCAAAGATATTTCAGTAGGTGTCAACTTATTCAAGTCAAGTCTACGATATAAAGAGAGAGGCATAACACTAACACCGGCTCCAAGGTCACATAAAGCAGTTTTAACATAATTTCTCTTAATGGAGCATGGTATAGTAGGTACTCCTGGATCTCCAAGTTTCTTTGGTATTCCACCCTTAAAAGTATAATTAGCAAGCATGGTGGAAATTTCAGCTTCCGGTATTTTTCTCTTATTTGTAATAATATCTTTCATATACTTAGCATAAGGATTTGTTTTGAGCACATCAGTTAATCGCATACGCAAAAAGATAGGTCTAATCATTTTAGCAAAGCGCTCAAAATCCTCATCATCCTTTTTCTTGGATGGTTTCAAAGGAAAAGGCATGGGTTTCTGAACCAAGGTTCTCTTTCTTTACCATGTTTCCTAGCAACAAAGTCTCTTTTATCATAACGTTGATTCTTTGATTGTGGGTTATCAAGATCAACAGCAGGTTCAACTTCTACATCATTATCATTAGTAGGTTGGGCATCATCATGAACATCATCATTAACATTTTCACTAGGTTCATGTTCATTACCAGATTGTGTTTCAGCATCAGACATAGAGATATCATTTGGATTATCAGATGGTTCAGCAATAGGTTCACTAGAAGTTTGCAAAGTCCTGTCATTTTTCTTTTTCTTCCTTTTAGAAGAACTAGGTACATCAATATTATTTCTCTGAGAATCTTGCTCGATTCTCTTAGGGTGGCCTTCAGGATACAAAGGTTCCTGAGTCATTCTACCAGTTCTAGTAGCCACTCTAAGAGCATAATCATTTTCTTACTATTCATTTCATCAAGCACTTCTTTCTGAGCTTTAAGTACTTGTTCTACTTGAGTGGTAACCATAGAAGCATGTTTGGTAACAAGTTTAAGTTCACCTCTAATATTAGCCATATAATCACCCAAGCGTTTAATCATATAAGCATCTTGTTTTAATTGTCTACCAAAATAAGCATTAAAGTCATCTTGCTTAAACATAAAGTCATCAAACTCATCCAAGCACTGACTAGCAATTTTATTAGAAGGGACTTCAGCTTTATCATATCTATATAGAGAATTTACCTTTACTACTTGTGTCGGGATATCGGGATCAGGAGGTTCTTCAGTGAATAAAGGATTGAGATCATATACTTCTTCAATAGGCGGTAAATTAAGACCATGTATTTCTTCAATAAGAGGTAAATTCTTAACATCTTCAGCTTTAATACCTTTTTCTTTCATAGATTTCTTTGCCTCTTGCATATCTCCAGGACTGAGAAATAGAACACCTCTCTTCTTCGGAGTTGGTTTAGGAATAGGCTCAGTAATTGGCTCAGGAGCTGGCTCGGGAGTTGGCTCAGGAGGTGCCCAATTATTTTCATTTGTCAACATATTATTCAATAGAATTTCAGCTTCATCCGGTGTTCTTTCCCTGAAAATAGAACCAGCACAACTATCCAGGTAATCTCTGGAAGCATCGGTTAGTCCATTATAAAAGATAACAAGTATTTCAGGTTTGTTAAGAGGATGATCAGGTAAAGCATTAAGTAACTTGAGAAGCCTCCCCCAAGCTTGTGGGAGAGTCTCTTCTTTAATTTGCACGAAGTTGTATATTTCCCTCAAAACAGCTTGTTTCTTATGAGCAGGGAAATATTTAGCAGAGAAGTAATAAATCATATCCTAGGGACTACGCACACAACCAGGATCAAGAGAATTAAACCATATCTTAGCATCACCCTTTAATGAGAACGGAAATATTTTGAGTATATAAAGGTAGCGCGATCTCTCATCATTAGTAAACAGGGCGGCTATATCATTTAACTTAGTAAGATGTGCCACAACAGTTTCAGATTCATAGCCATAAAAAGGATCAGATTCAACCAAGGTAATTATATCTGGATCAAAAGAAAATTCATAATAATACTTATCAGGAACACAAATAGGTGAAGTAGCAAAGGCAGGATCAGGTCTCATTCTGTCTCTAAGAGATTCTTTACTCCATTTAACTAGCAGCCTCTTAAGTTCATATCTATCCTGGCAGGCAAAAATAGCTGCAGAAGATTCAGCATAAAAAAGATAACCTTCAGGAATAGCAGGCATATCCTCATCATCACTTTCATCAATATTATCAGTTTCAATAATTTCTCTTTCTCTAGACCTAGAAATTTGTTCATCAAGAAATTCACCGAGGGGCACAGTGGTATCAAGCATAGAAGTAGTTTCATCATAAGTATCATGCATAGCAGAAGTGGCATCATCAATAACATGCGACATATCGGAACGAATAGCAGAAGCAGGTTTAGGTGTCGCTAGCTTACTCATAATGTAAGGTGAATCAAGTGCAGAGCTAGATGGCAGTTCCTTACCTCCCTCGTAGTTGAGGGATAAATTTTTGTCTTAGCGTCTTTCAAGTTCTTCATAGTGTCCAGCAGATATAAATCCCAAGTGACTCAAAGAATAGAGCTATGCTCCCCAGCAACAGCGCCAGAAAAAGGTCTTGATAACTGTCGGTGTCAAAATCGGCGGATCTCGGGTAGGGGGTCCCGAACTATGCGTCTAGGCGGATGGTAACAGGAGACAAGGGACACGATGTTTTTACCCGGGTTCGGGCCCTCTCGATGGAGGTAAAACCCTACTCCTGCTTGACTAATATTGATGATATGGGTAGTACAAGAGTGGATCTACCATGAGATCAGAGAGGCTAAACCCTAGAAGCTAGCCTATGGTATGATTGTTGTTCGTCCCCACGGACTAAAACCCTCTGGTTTATATAGACACCGGATAGGGTTAGGGTTACTGAGTCGGTTACAATGGTAGGAGATCTACATATCCAGACGCCAAGCTTGCCTTCCACGCCAAGGAAAGTCCCATCCGGACACGGGACTAAGTCTTCAATCTTGTATCTTCATAGTCCAGAGTCCGCCAACGGTGATAGTTCGCTATCCGGACACCCCTAATCCAGACTCCTCAAGAGCTCCTCGAACCAGGCTTCAATGACGCATTTAATCTGCACGATATTGTCTTCGACATTGCAAGGCGGGTTCCTCCTCCAATACTTCATAGAAGATTTTGAACACAAGGATAGTGCCCGCTCGCAAAACAAGCCCCACATACCACCGTAGAGAGAATAACCTTAGCACAGATCTGCCGACGATTCTCGCAGCGTGACATCACACCACGGCCAGGCCTTTATACTTAATCGTTTATTGCTCCACCTCAGTAGCGCTTTTGCAGGCGGTTTCTTGGCACGCCTTATCGGCGGAGATCGTGCCCCTTATTCCGGGATTCCCATCAATACGGGCGTAGTAACCCAACCGCACCATTGATTACGGCGCTTGGGAGATAAGCCGTTTTACCAGTGGCGGGGACGATAGCTTCGTTCAGTCCATATAAGGGGATAAGGATCCACCTTTAACCCACGCCTTCTTCCTCCTTTGCTCATCCATTTCACAAGACTCGAGCTCCAGCGCCCAAGTCCGACATCCCACCTCAACCTTCTCCAACCATGTCCGGAGCGGAGGAAAGTGGATGGCCTCCTCCGTCACGGAGGGGCACATCAAAAAGCTGCGGGAAGCCGGATACTTGTCCGGCGACATCGCGTGTCGGCTCCCCAACAAGGGGCAGCTCATCCGCCGGATTCTCCCATGCCAGCAACGGGCCTTCAATTTGTGGGAGTTTGATCTGGCACAACACCGAACCTTGAGCCGGCTCTTCGACACTACATACGAAGATGCCTGGAAGGTGCTGTTCAAGGGCGCTTAAAGCTCCCGTGATCCGCCATCAAGATCGCGGATTCAGCTCGCAGCGCCAAGCCAGCGAGGTGTTATTTTACCCTTTATGGGACTCTTTTTCATAGTTTGACTCTATGCGGATCTAAAACTCCCTAACCTTTGACAAGATCGGTGAAGACGCCCGGACAGATTAACTGTCTGCCCTTGCCGAAGACTCCAGCGGACGCCCGATTGACGGGTTGCTGGCTCCGCACCTCATGTGGTGTCAAGAACAAGGCCAAGAAGAAGGCCACAGGAATTGAAGGAGCTCCCGCGCCAGTGTTGTCGGACTCATCGTCCGACGACTGAGGCGTAATCCTCCCCGAGGACGAGGAGGAGGAAAATAAGCCTCTCCCAGCCGGGGAGAGAAGAAAAGGAAGGCCGCCTGATCGGGAGGCCGAGGGTCCAAGAAAGGAAGGACCTTCCTCCGCATTTCTCCACCAACGCCGACAATGACGAGGAGGAGGGCCACCAAGGGCCAAGCCTCGGCGAGATCGTAAGTGTCCAGTGCTCGAATAGCTCAGAGTTTTTATTTGTCGCATAGTGTCTTCTAACGCCGAATATAACGATGTAGCCCGCCCAAGGACGAGCTCGCCGCTTCATCGAGCGGCTCCCTGGATTCGTCGGATGTGAATAGCACTTCACTTCCGACCGCCTCCTCTCCTCGTGACGCAGACGGCACCGCGGTGGAGTCCCAAAAGGAGCCCCACCAGGAGGAGGTGGTCCTAGAGGCGCCGCAAGGCGACCTCCCGGACTCCGGGCGCAAAGGGGGCGAAACCCCAGAGGGCTCTAAGTCCGGCCCTGTGCCGACTCACTCGAACCTTCAGTGGTTTCAAGTCCGCAAGTGGCCCTTCGTAAGAAGGGCAAGATTGCGACACCGTGACCTCCGCCCATTCGGAGGCACCGGATAGCTTGCTGGAGGCGCTTAACGGCGCCCATCGACGAGGAGCACCGCACTGCTATGAGTGTGGTGATCTGAAAGTTCGATCCGCCAAGAGCAGGCTGATCAAGCCTGTACCAGCCTTCTAACAGGCTTTGAGGTAAGTTTAGAATATGTAAAAATATTACCGCATAGACAGTAGTCCCCGATGCTTAGTTCGTGTTGGAAAGAAAAATCGGACTGAGGATCTAAAAGATATACGCAGGAGTCTAACATAAGTATGTCAATATGGGAATTCAGGCTGCGCTGCTGACCTCCGCCAGACCGATCATGGAGGTCAATGCATTGAAGCAGAGCCTCAAGCGGTCCGAGAACGAGCTCGGCCTTGCCAAGAAGCAGCTCGAGGACAAGGAAGGTAAGTAATACCTTCTTAAAGTAATACCTTATAGAAAGGATTTGGTTGCAAAAATGACAGGACTAACATGGGTATTGTAGGGGCCACGAACGAGGTGGCCACCCTGAAGGAAGCGGTGTCCACGGCCGAAAGCAAAGCGGCCGCGGAGCGCACCGAGCGAGAGAAGCAGGAGGCGCGGGTGGCGGAGGTGTGGCAAGAGCTCCAGGCTCTCTTGGAAAAACATGATAGTTTGGAGTGTGACTCGAAGACTCGAGAGTCTGAGATCGCCTCGGCTCTTGAGAGTGCCAAAGCCGCTAAGGCCGAAGCCCAAAAAGCCCTCCAGGAAATTGAATCATTAAAGAAGATAGCGGCGGGTAAGGCATTCTTTATGCAAAGCAAGCATGTGAAAGTGAATTATCTATTACTTACCCGAATCCGGAGCTCTCCAGGAGCATTCGCAGATCTTCCCCGTAGTGTGTCTGATGCTGCCGCGTTCTACCGCACCGAGGAGGGGAGCTCGACGGAAAACGTGTTCTAGTCTCAGTATGCTGAGGCCGGACATCCGGTGCCCCTGAGCGACCAGCTGAAGCAGCTGGTCGAGCTCCACAAGGTCGCCGAACAGGCCATGAAGGGCCTCATAATCCGGTGTGGCCTAAGGAAGCCATGCCTGGAGCTACTTGGGCTAGTAAGGGCGGCTGGTGGACGATGTCCATGGATTGAAGTCATCAAGCGCCCGCTCTGCATTGAAGGTGCCGTCGGGCCTCGCCTGCTAAAGTGCACTGGGCAAGATGGATCTCGACAAGCTTGTGACGGACGGGCCATCCGCCGCAAGGAGCATCACAAGCCGAAATGTACTATGAGGGCGCCCTCAAGGGTGCCCACCTTATAGCGGTGAATGCTCCAAAGATGTAATTTTGAATAGACTCGATTTGTTATCATGTACGCTGAAAACTTGTTCATATGCGCTAAGCAACGCCAGAATTTAAAATATTACCTTCAGGCGGCCGCTTATCAAATTTGAGAGATGGCAAGTCGTTGGCTTCAGCCCCCATGCCACGAGTGCCGGGTGTTCGATAAACTTGAGCGCTCTTGTTCCCATTCTTGGGTCCTTCGAGGAGGCACTCAACGCAACTAACAAGGCAACCGGACTATAGTGCTTGAACACTCTCACTTAGCCATAGAATTCTATAATTTTAAATTTCGCGAAGCCCCTAGTATTCGAAGACCGAGTTCGGGCGCTATCCACGCCTTTGGCCGGACAATGCCGACTCCTCGCCTAAGCGGCATAAGTCTTTAGGGACCGAAAAACCTCTCGAACAGCGAGCAGCTCTCGCCCTATCATGACGGTCAGTTTTAGCTTTCTCCACTGAGGTGCTCAACCCAGCTCAACCGGGGCACAATCGCAGTGGTTCTCCCAGCGCTACCTTAGCCGATATAACGGAACGTAAGGTACCAAAACATGGGAGCCGGGCAAACCCAACTATTGACCCAAGACATGATTCGGAGCCGATGCATATAATGCTATAAGTTCGGGGTGCCGCACTTGTGAAAGTGTTCGGACTTATCACACCATATCTTTGGGTACTTAAGCCCCTGGTGTATTGGCCGTACCAAAGTGTACGGGTGCAACGTGTCATGTATGAACACATATATAGATAAAGAAAGGAGTGCAATAATAGGCAAAAGCTATGTATTGTTTATTCAAAAAGGTACTGCAATGAAAGCAGAACGATACAAATAGTGCGATAAGCAAGGGATGGGATTATTTGACATGTCCCCCTCCAGGGGTAAGCTGCGGGATGGTATGTAAAACAGGTATAATGCTCGTAGTAGAGACCACCTGGACACTCGACGTAGCTTTCTGCTTCCCTGGTTGTTGCATCGTGAGTTCGGCAATTCTAGAGCCGGACAGGCTTCAAAACGGAGTCCCGAAAGTAAGAGAAAAGAAGAAAGAAAAGAATGACACAATCGGAGCCCTCGTGCGGTTGAGCCGCATTCAGGCGTGCCGTGGTCGTGTTCTCCCTTATGCCCATGGTATCTCCAGAGCATAGTAATGTACGCGTAGTAATGGCTTCGCATTTCGCGAGGGCTGGGGTTGGGGCCGGATTGCTACGCGTGCTCGGATCGTGTCAGGCGGTCTTGTTGTAGATTACTCCGGGCGCGCTTGACGGTGCCCGGACGCTTAGTAGCCGGACTCGAGAATTGCTGTGAGAGACTGCTTTGCACCTCCGCCGCGAGGGTCGCCAGATGCTCCTCCGCTCGAGAGAGCGCTCGTGTTTCCATTGACCGTGATTACTCCTCGAGGGCCTCGCATCTTGAGCTTGAGGTATGCGAGTGCGGCACCGCATTGAACTTTGCAAATGCGGTTCGTCCAAGCAAGGCGTGATAGCCGCCATGGAACGGGACTATGTCAAGATTAACTTTTCGCTCGAAGTTATCCGGGGATCCAAAGACCACTTCGAGTGTAAGTGAGCATGTACAATTGGCCTCTACACCCGGGATGACGCCTTTAAAGGTTGTCTTTGTGGGTTTAATCCTTGAGGGTCTATGCCCATTTTGCGACCGTATCCCGATAGAGCAGGTTCAGTTGCTACCGCCGTCCATCGGGACTCTAGTGAGGTGAAATCCGTCGATGATTGGGTCAAGAACCACGCGCGAATCCGCCGTGGCGGATGCTAGTGGGTGGTCCTTCGATCAAAGGTGATCGGGCAGGAGGACCATGGGTTGAACTGGGCGATCGGCTCCATCGCATATACGCCCCTTAGTGCACGCTCCGCTCCCTTTTGGGTATGTGGGTTGCGATATCATGTTCACCGTCCGCACTTGTGGGGGAAGCCCTTCGTCCTCCATTGTTCGGCGGCCGGAGCTCCTCCTCATCATCGCTATGCAACCCTTGTCATTGAGTTCGCATTTAACTTGCTCGCTTGTTTGAAGACCCAACAATCCCTGTTGGTGTGGTTGGCTGGTTTTTGGGGTGCCATGTATTTGGCACGAGCGATCGAGTATTCGGTCCAGATTGGACGGCCCCGAGTATTTCTTTTGAACGGCTTTCTCCGCTGACCGGGTTTAGAGCCTCTCGAATCCGCATTGATCGCCGATCTTCAGCATTATCATCGCACGCGGCGCTTGTGCTTGTTGCGACGTGACCTGCCATTGTTGTCCTTGGTATCCGAACTACCGGGGTTTTTGGTCAAGTTGTTACTACGAAGCTAGCCAGATGTCCTCCCCCGCAAAAGCGGGTCATGAGCGTTGTGAGGGCTGCCATGGATTTCGCTTTTCCTGTCCTAGGTGCGGGCAAGCCACTCGTCGCGGATGTTATGTTTGAAGGCTGCAAGGGCCTCTGATCCGGACAAATCAACGATTTGATTTTTCTTGGTCAGAACCGTGTCCGTAATTGTCCGCCGATTCTTCCGCTGCTGAATTATGTGGCTGAGGTCATCGGTGTCTGGTGGTCGCACATATGTGCCCTGGAAGTTATCAAGGAATGCGGATTCCAGGTCCTCCCAACAACCAACTGATTCTGCTGGAAAGTTGTTAAGCCAATGCCGAGCTGGTCCTTTAAGCTTGAGTGGGAGGTATTTGATGGCGTGTAGATCATCACCGCAGGCCATGTGGATATGGAGGAGGTAGTCCTCGATCCAAACTGCGGGATCTGTTGTGCCATCGTATGATTCGATGTTTATGAGTTTGAAACCCTCGGGGATTTGATGATCCATCACTTAAATCGTGAAGCATAGTGGGTGTCTGGCGCTCAGATTGAGCTATATCACGACGCAGCTCAAATGAGTTTTGTCTACTGTGTTCGGCCCAGCCGGAATTGTTGTATCCGGCGTGACGGTTATCGTCGCGTGTCGTGGGGCGCCCACGCGGTCCGTAGATCGATCTTGTTTGCCTTGCCTTGTCCTCCAATATGTCTTGCAGTGTCCGGCGCGCTTCCTCGTGCCTTGGTACTTTTCGAGCGACGCCGGGTGCGGCTTGAATGGAGGGTCTAGAGGCCTCTCTGTCATGCCACGGGTGGCGGTCGGCCATCATCATGCGCTGGTGATGTAGGTTTGGGTGCTGCTTCCTCTAATTGGGGTAGCAGCCTGCGCTTTGGGTATCTCTTGGAGGGCGTCGAGTTCGTATTTTCGCTGCAAGGACTTCAGTCCATTTGTCGCCTAGCAAGTCTTGGTCAGCTCTAAGCTGCTGCTGCTTTTTCTTGAGGCTGCTTGCCGTGGCCATAAGCCTGCGCTTGAAACGCCCTGTTGGCGGGATCCTCAGCACGACAAATTTGTCGTCGCCGAGGCTTGCCTCATCTTCGGAGGGAGGCATATAATTATCGCCCTCCACCTCCCCGCCCGCCGCTCTATCATGAGGGCTAGCTTCTCCCTCCTCCCGTGATGAATCCCGCTGGAGGGGTTATCTTCGCACCGTCCGGGTGTTATTATCTCCGTGCCGGAATCACCGCTTTTGCTGTGGCGGATTTAGAGCGGCGCCACGACGCCGGCGCTTGACCTGCTTTCTTGGAGGGGTCATCCTCCGCTGTTCCATCACCGCTCCCATCTTTTGGGATGTCCACCATGTATGTGTCGATGACGAGGTGGCCTTCCAAAGGCCCTCAGAGGCGCTGGTTCTTGGTCGTCTCAAAGATCGTCATCCATACCGCCGATGTCTTCGAGTCAAGTCGAGCATGTCGCTTAAATCATCGACGGTGGCTACAAAGTGGGTGGTGGTGGGCGTTGAATTTCTTCGTCGTCTGTGATCTCAACCTTCCCGACCGTAGTCCGCCAGGCTCTCCGATAAAGAGAGATACTTTAGTGAATTCAGGATGTCGCCAAAGGGCGAGTCTTTGAAAGATGTCCGCGCTGTGAACTCCATAACCGCGCCCAATTGATCCGACATGGGTGCGGAGGGTTCGAGTCCGGAGAGGAGTCCGCACCTTGGAGTCACGGTCTTCACAAAGGACAGGATGGAGTTCGCTTAATCGCCGAGAGATCGTAGCCCCGAGGCGGTGTCCAGCCACTCGCCCTCGATCGGCGGAGTCGGCCCGAGCTAAGGGCTGGTGCGGCCTGTGGCACTGCTCGGCGGCAGAGCTAGATCGTGCCCATCGAGACAAGCGGCGCTGCTATTGTGGCTCGAATCCGTCAAGATCAAGTCTCCCGGATGTCGGCCGTAGTTCAAACTCCCAAATCTGACTGATGGCTGGGCGAGCTTTGATCTGCTCCAGATGGCCAAGTGAATTGCCCGCAGGCAAAGCCGCCGAATACGAAGATATGTCCGGGGAGAAAAGTCTCACCCTGGACCATGTCGTTGTTGATGATCAAAGGAGCCATCGGGCCTAAGGATGACGACACGAGGAACTCTCAATGGAAGCACCAATGTCGGTGTCAAACCGCGGATCTCGGTAGGGGGTCCCGAATCAGTGCGTCTAGGCGGATGGTAACAGGAGACAAGGGACACGATGTTTTACCTGGTTGGGCCCTCTCAATGGAGGTAAAACCCCACTCCTGCTTGATTAATATTGATGATATGGGTAGTACAAGAGTGGATCTACCACGAGATCGAGAGGCTAAACCCTAGAAGCTAGCCTATGGTATGATTGTTGTTCGCCCCACGGACTAAAAGCCTCCGTTTATATAGACACCGGATAGGGTTAGGGTTACAGTAGTCGGTTACAATGGTAGGAGATCTACATATCCGTATCGCCAAGCTTGCATTCCACGCCAAGGAAAGTCCCATCCGGACACGGTGATAGTTCGGCTATCCGGACACCCCCTAATCCAGGACTCCCTCAATAACCCACAAGTATAGGGGATCGCAACAGTTTTTTAGGGTAGAGTATTCAACCCAAATTTGTTGATTCGACACAAGGGGAGCCAAAGAATATTCTCAAGTATTAGCAGCTGAGTTTTCAAATTAACCACACCTGGAAACTTAGTATCTGCAACAAAGTGTTTAGTAGCACAGTAATATGATAGTGGTGGTAACATTAACAAAAGTAAAGACAGCAAAAGTAATGTTTTTGGTATTTTGTAGTGATTGTAACAGTAGCAACGGAAAACTAAATAAGTGAGAACCAGTATATGGAAAGCTCGTAGGCACCGGATTACCGATGGATAATTATGCCGGATGCGGTTCGTCATGTAACAGTCATAACATAGGGTGACACAGTAACTAGCTCCAATTCATCAATATAATGTAGGCATGTATTCAATATAGTCATACGTGCTTATGGAAAAGAACTTGCATAACATCTTTTGTCCTACCCTCCCGTGGCAGCGGGTCCTATTGGAAACTAAGGGATATTAAGGCCTCCTTTTAATAGAGAACCGAACAAAGCATTAGCACATAGTGAATACATGAACTCCTCAAACTATGGTCATCACCGGGAGTGGTCCCGATTATTGTCACTTCGGGGTTGCCGGATCATAACACATCGTAGGTGACTATAGACTTGCAAGATAGGATCTAGAGCACACATATATTCATGAAAACATAATAGGTTCAGATCTGAATTCATGGCACTCGGGCCCTAGTGACAAGCATTAAGCATAGCAAAGTCATAGCAACATCAATCTCAGAACATAGTGGATACTAGGGATCAAACCCTAACAAAACTAACTCGATTACATGATAAATCTCATCCAACCCATCACCGTCCAGCAAGCCTACGATGGAATTACTCACGCACGGCGGTGAGCATCATGAAATTGGTGATGGAGGATGGTTGATGATGACGACGGCGACGAATCCCCTCTCCAAGCCCCGAACGGACTCCGGATCAGCCTCCCGAGAGATTAGGGCTTGGCGGCGGCTCCGATCGTAAAACGCGATGATTCTTTCTCTCTGATTTTTTCTCCCGAAAGCCAATATATGGAGTTGGAGTTGGCGCGGAGGGTCTCGAGGGGCCCACGAGGTAGGGGCGCACTCAGAGGGGGGCGCGCCCACCTCGTGGGACAGGTGTGGGCCCCCTGGTCTTCATCTTTGGCAATGATTTTTTATTATTTATTCTAAGGTATTCCGTGGAGTTTCAGGTCATTCCGAGAACTTTTGTTTTCTGCACATAAAACAACACCATGGCAATTCTGCTAAAAACAGCGTCAGTCCGGGTTAGTTCCATTCAAATCATACAAGGTAGAGACCAAAACAAGGGAAAAAGTGTTTGGAAAAGTAGATACGACGGAGACGTATCATCGTACGTCTTCACGATTGACCGATCCCAGCACCGAAGTTACGACACCTCCGCGGACTGCACACGTTCAGTTCGGCGACATCCCACGAACTCACGATCCAGTAGAGCTTCGCAGGAGAGTTCTGTCAGCACGACGGCGTGATGACGGTGATGATGATGCTACCGACGCAGGGCTTCGCCTAAGCACCGCTACGATATGACCGAGGTGTATTATGATGGAGGGGGGCACAGCACACGGCTAAGAGAGATCAATGATCAACTTGTGTGTCTATGGGGTGCCCCCTGGCCACGTATATAAAGGAGTGGAGGAGAGGGGAGAGGGTCGGCCCCTATGGCGCGCCCTGGAGGAGTCCTACTCCCACCGGGAATAGGATTCCCCTCCCTAGTTGGATTAGGAGAGAAGGAAGGGGGAGAGAGGGAGGAAGGAAAGGGGGGCGCCGCCCCCCTCCTAGTCCAGTTCAGACCAGAGAGCGAGGGGGCGCGCGGCCTGCCCTGGCCTCCTCCTCTCTCTCCACTATGGCCCATTAAGGCCCATACAATTACCGGGGGTTCCGGTAACCTCCCGGTACTCCGGTAAAATCCCGATTTCACCCGGAACCATTCCTATGTCCAAATATAGGCTTCCAATATATCGATCTTTATGTCTCGACCATTTAGAGACTCCTCGTCATGTCCGTGATCATATTCGGGACTCCGAACTACCTTCGGTACATCAAAACACATAAACTCATAATACTGATCGTCACCGAACTTTAAGCGTGCGGACCCTACGGGTTCGAGAACTATGTAGACATGACCGAGACACATCTCCGTTCAATAACCAATAGGGGAACCTGGATGCTCATATTGGTTCCTACATATTATACGAAGATCTTTATCGGTCAAACCGCATAACAATATACGTTGTTCCCTTTGTCATCAGTATGTTACTTGCCCGAGATTCAATCGTCGGTATCTCAATACCTAGCTCAATCTCGTTACCGGCAAGTCTCTTTACTCATTCTGTAGTGCATCATCCCGTAACTAACTCATTAGTCACATTGCTTGCAAGGCTTTATAGTGATGTGCATTACCGAGAGGGCCCAGAGATACCTCTCCGACAATCGGGGTGACAAATCCTATTCTTGATCTATGCCAACTCCACGAACACCATCGGAGACACCTGTAGAGCACCTTTATAATCACCCAATTACGTTGTGACGTTTGGTAGCACACAAAGTTTTCCTCAGGTATTCGGGAGTTGCGTAATCTCATAGTCATAGGAACATGTATAAGTCATGGAGAAAGCAATAGCAGTAAACTAAACGATCAAGTGCTAAGCTAACAAAATGGGTCAAGTCAATCACATCATTATCCTAATGATGCGATCCCGTTAATCAAATGACAACTCATGTCCATGGCTAGGGAACTCAACCATCTTGATCAACGAGCTAATCAAGTAGAGGCATACTAGTCACACTATGTTTGTCTATGTATTCACACATGTATTATGTTTCCGGTTAATACAATTCTAGCATGAATAATAAACATTTATCATGATATGAGGAAATAAATAATAACTTTATTATTGCCTCTAGGGCATATTTCCTTCACTCTACTACAACCCATCAAGCACCACGAGGAGGACCAATGACAAGAGCTCGCGCACGTGCCATCGAAACCAAGGTTAACTCTTTCCTCTTCGATCTTTATTCGGATTCACATGAGAGTTGGGTTCTACCTCAAAGAGAAACATTGTGCATTCTTAAGTACCAAGGAGATGACCGTGAGGAGGCTAGGACGGAGATCCAAGCACCCACGGAGGAGGAGGAGGAAGAAGGACTCACGAAGCACGAAGCAACGGAGGTCTCGGACCACCCCAGGTGCCCGGCCCCTTGCCCCCGGCTAGCCAAGCCTCTGGTCGCCCCGGGTGCCCGCCCCCTAAGCCCTCGGGTGCCCGGTCGCCGCCTGAGCAGCGCCATTGACCGCCCTGGGTGCCAGGTTCCCTACAGCCGCCAGCCAGGCGGAGCCCCTGGCAAGTCCAGGTGCCCGGACCATCAACCCCAGGGACCAGGGTGCCCAACCTTCCCTGACGCCGCCCCCTGTTCGGTCCAGGTGCCCAGCCTCCTCCTGGCGCTTTCCCCTCCGGGTGCCCGGGTCCCTTTACCCCGGGTGCCCGGACCCCTCCGGTTGTGCCTGCGTGCACTATGGCAAAAGACCCATGTACCCCCTCCCCCCCAATTCGTCCCTAGCCTATAAGTACTCTCCATCTAGCTCATTTCTAGGGTTAGCAAAGTATTGGATAGACATTGAGAGAGCTTTGCTCATCTTTCCCCTCCTCTTGGAGATCAAGACCTCCATGGAGTAGATCCCCTTGTGGTTTTCAAGGCCTCCTCTTGGAGAAGACTATCATCAAGACCTCGCCTCCTTGGGAGTGGGAAGAACTTTACCCTAGTGCTTTTTTCCTTGAATTGTTCTTGTATTCTTGTGGATCTCATGTGTGCTACTCTAGTGGATGTGTTTGAGTGATTTTCCCCTTGTGTTCTTGTGAGTTCATCCCTTTTTTTCCCTCCAAGTGTGAAAATATCTACCTCAGGGTTTCACCCTACAACACATGGGGTCATGCATCCCTATCATGCAATGCATCAGGGTTCGGGGCGAGCAACACGTGAATTGGTGCCTCTCCAAGCCTTCAATCAGGGCTGAGGCAAAGAGAAGATGACTCGACTACTACCTCTGTCAAACATTCCACGAGAATGTTCAGTCATAGGTCATTGTTTCTCGCTTCTTGTTTTTTCTTTTTTTTAATCCTTCTGCAAGTGTTTTATTTTGTAAAATTAATTTTGGGACTGCCTATCCATCATGTACCTTAAATATTTTTATATTCACTTTTACTCGGAGCTGTTGGATTGGGAAAGAGCAGCATTGCGTCGCAAATAAAGTTTGTTGGGGGTTATAGACAGCTGCCTAAGGCTTCCTAAGCGTCATCTTTTCCAACAGAGATTTATTTTCTGGCATATCTGGATGTGCTCTAGTTATTGCACATCTAAGTGACTCAATCAAACTAAAAAGAAAAAAGACAAAAGAAAATGCTTGCACGAATCTTAGTGTAAAATTAATGACATAGAACTTAGATGTGCGATACTTAAAGCACATCTAGATGTGCTTTAGCAAAATTGTTATTTTATTAGTTTGTTGTTAGCATATACTCCTTGGAGTATGTGACAACTATAATCGTTTGCTCTTTTTAATCTTTTGTACATGGATACTGGTCCTTGGTTTTGTGTTTCCATTCTGTCATCATTGATAGGTGAACCTGATCCATCCATATGGAGAAAATCTATCAACAAAAGTCCATAGGTAGAAAAGGTCCTTCAAATTCTTGTTCAATGGGCCGAACTTAATACTTCATAAGAAAAATTAACCAAAAATTAGTGAAGGGTTAGAAATGTACATAAATGATTAATAATGAAAAATCTAAAACGTAAAATGAATTTTCTCTCTCTTTGAGACCATTGGAAAAGGGCATTGAACCCATAATGTTCACGTTCTCAAGGGCACCTCTCTCTTTTAAGAGGATTCACGGCATGTCAATCTCTGGTAAGGTTCTTCGCTAATCTCTATCTCTACTATTTAAAAAGAACGTAAGGTTTTCATTTTACATTTCTTCTCATCACCCTTTCATCCAACCTTCCATGTATATGATAATCAATCATCTTAATTTACTTACCTTCTGAATCTCTCTACTATTTAAAAAGAACGTAAGGTTTCCATTTCACATTTTTTCTCATCGCCCTTTCGTCCAACCTTCCATGTATATGTTAATCAATCACCTTAATTTACTTACCTTCTGAATCAATTCCACTTTAATTTACTTATCAAACTTTTAATAAAAATATAAGGTAATTCACAAATAGAATTTGATGAACATTTGTTTATACAATCGCATTATTATTGGTAGGTAAATCACAAGATAACGTACTAGAATATTTATATCTCGTTGCAACGCATGGGTATTGTTTTACTATTCATAGATATTTGGATCCATCGACAATATTGACGTTCCTACTTCCCAAACTTAATCCTAGAATTCATATTACAACCCTACTTGGTTCAAAACCAAAATATCCCCTCTTTCGTCTCCCCCAAGAGAAACCCTCACCCACACTCTGCATACGGTACACCAAACCCCAATCGGCAGTTGACCAATCCCGCCGGGGACGACATGGCCCGCCGCAGCCGCCGCCGACCTTCCTCAACGCCGCCTCCACTGGAAGACGACGATCTCCTCCACGAGATCCTCCTCCGCCTCCCCCCGCAGCCGCCCTACATCCTGCGCGCCTCCCTCGTCTCTAAGCGCTGGCGACGCCTCGCCACCGACCCCAAGTTCCTCCGCCGCTTCCGCATCCGCCACCGGAGGCCTCCTCTCCTCGGCGTCTTCGCATCAGATTATTACAAAGGAAACATTTCGTTCAGATCCACTCTGGACCGGCCGTACCGCATCCCTCCCGAGCGCTTCTCTCTGCCACTCGACGGCCGCAAGATGCTCGACTGCCGACACGGACGCGCACTCTTCGCTGAGGAGAGGCGGCATCAGCTCGTTGTGTGGGACCCTATCACTGACCACTGCTGCTTCGTTGCCGATCCGCCGCGGTTCAAGATTGGGGTCCTCGGCGGGGCAATTCTCTGCGCTGCCGCCGACCAGGGACACGTTCATGGCGACTGCCACTCGAGCCCTTTTAAAGTGGTCGCGCTGGGCTATGCCAAACACGGTTATCAAGAGGCGGGATACGTTGCAAGTGTTTACTTCTCGGAGACTGGCATATGGGGCGATCTCATTTCAACAACGCTTCCATGGAGGACTGTTGCTTATGAGTACAGCACAATTGTTGGTAACGCCGTTTACTGGATGCTTATGGATAGCGAGGAATTGAGTGAGGGCATACTTCAGTTGGATTTGGATCAGCAGAGGCTAGCTGTGATTAATACGCCTCCTGGTGTTCATTACAGCCTTTACAGTGTTCAGGTCATCCAGACAAAGGATGGCGGCCTTGGCTTCACCACTTTGTTGGGCCCCCACTACCACCCCCGCTTCCTAATGTGGGAGAGGAAGGTGAATTCTTACGGTGTTGCCAGATGGGTGTTGCGGAAATCTGTTGAATTGCAGAAGATTCTTGGATTGGGATTTAGGATTGAGAAGGGGTCGTCATCTTTAGTGCAATATACTGAGGAGGCTCATGCAATCTTCTTTTGGGTGCACTCATTTGTCTATATGGTTCAGCTTGAGTCAATGCAGTCCAAGAGACTTTTTAGAAGCGACGACCGGTTTTGCACCTATCGTCCTTTCTCAAGTTTTTATACTGAAGGTAACTGCTGAAATCCAATTTATTTTCCATACTTGGTTGCTGGAATAACTTACTGTACTGCTGAAGTGTTCACTGACAACTTAAATTTCCCGAAAAACTTATATGTTGTTTTCTATGTTAGTGACTGGAGCATTAGCTCTTTATGGAACCACCGTGCTAGTGTACTATTATTCTTTTTATACTGCTACAGTACATGTATTTTCAGCATGAGCCACATAACAGGGGTAAATACTAAATCGCCAACAAACAAACTAGAGAGTACTTGAACGGGAGTATTTAATACATGAAATGACCAATGGGAAGTTAATTGGCACATTTTATGTCAAATGGCCAGTGGAAAACTTGATTGGCACATTTGGAAGAATATATATAGATTCATTAGTATAGATACATGTAACTATCTGGGGTTTTAGCCCTCGTTGATCAATATATTCAGGTGGGAAGGAGCACACTAACCACTTTATTGCATTTTAAGTTCTTCAGTCCAGTGTGGTTACTGAAATTTTCACATATTATGTATGTGTTGGTCTTAGAAAGCTGTCCACACATATGTGAGTTGCCGATTCTGGAAACAAGGCATCTTATAGGAGATGGAACAATATTTCTGTTGTTAGCATTTTCTTACGACATTCTTGTTGCTAGTTGGATGCCACAATTTTAAATATCTGGTTATCTTTGATATTCTGATTTTCTTTTCCTGTACTTGTGCACAATACAGTCGGGTAATATCAGACTAGATAGGAGAGGAACTAGTAAGATAATGTGTAAGGCCAATTGATTTCTGCACCGGATGGATGTCTTCATATTTGCTAACTACTCCCTCTGTAAAGAAGTATAAGAGTGTTTAGATCACTAAAGTAGTGATCTAAAGTCTAAACGCTCTTATATTTCTTTATGGAGGAAGTAGCATTTAGATCCAAACTGTATAATTTACTTCTTTGACAGATAGATGAACACTTTAACACTAGCAATGTTATCTTTTGTATGGCCATGAATTTTGTGGTTGCCGTCAGATTTAATAAAGTACTTTATGAAATTATTAATGCCTAACAATAGATATAAAATGTTGATGCCCATACTGGGGATTTTTCAGTAAGTAGTATTCCAGATAAATTATTGTATGGTTAATTTGTGTGCATATTGCTACATTACTGATCTTATAGCAAGGGCTAGATTGTGTGCTAAGTATTACCTTCCTCTTTCCTGCTAATTTTGCATTTTCTAATTACGTTTTACCTAGTCATGCTGAAATGATCTGGCTTAAAATATTTACAGGTTTGATAATTCCGAAGTTAACACTGTTGATTTACCTAATGAGGGATTTGTCCTCTATGCACAGGTATCAGTGGTTTGAAGCAGAAGTAGTTTGCTGGTGCATTGCGACATGGAATGCCGACTCTTATGTAGTGACAATGGCCATCTATCATAGTTGTCAGCTTGCTTGACTTGTAGAAACTATCCAGTGCTTGTGTGTTATTTTCAGCTATCCTATATGTAATCGACTAATCGTCAAATGAACTCTGAAATGCCTGGATATATTCGGCAGTGTTCGGTTTGAATTTTGTTTTTCAATCCGTTGGAATCTCTTCTAGTTTGATGCCAAATTTATGTTCATTTTGGGATGATGTAGAGCGAGAAAATCTTCTACATTTGTTTTGTTTTATTGCATCAGGCTGCTGCCATGGCCATGACCCATGGCTGATGATAGGGTCTGGCCATGCAAGGCGTTTACTTCGCCAGAATAGTTGGGATTTTGCGGAGTATTAAGGCTTGTCATTGGTAGATAATTCCTTTGTGTAGGTATGGATTTTAGCAAAGTTATCTACTTATCCGAATCACCCCTAGGTTGGAATAGAACAAGAGGAGGATGCTCCTGTTTGCCCTGGCAAGAAATGAATTGTGTTAGTCTCGTATTTCCTGTTTTCACTTTTTTCTTCTTTCTTTCTTTCTTTCTTAGCAAACTGTAGTTTATAGCTAGTATCTACTCATGGAAGTGTGTTTTTTTTTACATAAGAAGGGCTTCCCCCTCCGATTTCTATTAAACACTACTGGAAAAAAATTATAAGCCGAGTGCCCAACACATTAGGCTTATGCCGATTTGCACTCGGTTTATATATAAGCTGAGTGTTTTTCCTGGCTTACAGGACACGGCTTACCAAGGACCGGCTTATCAAGGGTAAACCGAGAGCCACGGTGATAACACTCAGGCTTACATGTAAGCCGAGTACCTCCGCGTAAACCGAGTGCCAAAGGACACACGGTTTACACATGACGGCATTCAGGTGTTAACGGCAAGCCACGTGTCCGTCTACATAAGCCGAGGGCCAACCGGCACACGGTTTCAATATAAACCGAGGGTCGTGGCCGGCCACATGGTTTACATATAATTCAACCTAAGAAACCATCTGATTCAACCTAAGAACAAACTACAGCAGAAATAAAAAAGGAAAACAAGCAAAGAACATCATGGCAGCCATTACATCAAACAGGCCATAAACCGGCGCAAAGCCTCGAGGACCCAGAGACAAAAGTTTAACGCAACCACTACAGATACTGGGAAGACCGTTGGAGATCTGGAAACAGTCTCGACGAACAGCAGTAGTGAAATTAACAAGAGCGGCATCACCTTTTTTAGTTGCACTTCTATCTTCACTTACCAAGTCTTCGAACACCATATCTCCACCCCTGCGACCCCTTGTAAATTTCACTTGCTACTTGTTGAAGTAACTTTGCTCCCAGCATCAACGCCTCTTTTAGCTCCTCCTCGATCCGTAATATAGACTATCCCATGATCCAATAGCAAATCAGCTTAATAAGAATCATCGGGTCATTATACATTTTGTGCTAAAAAATAATACTATTTCTGCACTTCCACAAAGTCCAGAAAACAGCAACAATGCCAACTAGTACCAGTCTCTTGTTTTTCTTAGGGAAGCTTTTGATCCAGCTTCCAAAACAATTGATCAAAGATAAAGGAACAAAATTTAGGCTAAAAGCACATTTTAAAAGACTCCACACCAGAGAGGTTGCAGAACATCTGAAGAACCAGTGATCTATATTTTCATCTTGTCCA
Organism: Aegilops longissima; assembly: GCA_021605205.1. Taxonomy (NCBI): domain Eukaryota; kingdom Viridiplantae; phylum Streptophyta; class Magnoliopsida; order Poales; family Poaceae; genus Aegilops; species Aegilops longissima. The sequence goes on from CM038678.1 coordinate 623,234,199, forward strand.
CAGAAGACGCATTGTTTGCTGCTTTTCCATCCTCTTTTGAGCAAATTATCTTTACTCAATATGCTTTTTCTAGCTACCAGCCATAAAAAACCTTAATTTTGCAGGAATTTTGACCTTCCACAGAAACTTCTGAGGAAAGTTACAATCATTTTATATAATGTGCCTATATGGAGATTTTACAGTAAATCTTTTGTAACGTCCCGGATTCGATGCGCCAGGTGTCTGCCAGTTATTCGCCGTCGTTGCCAAGTCATTTGCTTGCGTGTTGCATTTTGCCATGTCATCATGTGCATTTCTTTTTGCATACGTGTTCGTCTCATGCATTCGAGCATTTTCCCCGTTGTCCGTTTTGCAATCCGGCGCTCCTATGCCCTCCGACGTTCCCCTTTCGTCTCTCGTTGTGAGCGGGTGTTAAACTTTCTCAGAATGGCCCGAGGTTTGCCAAGCGGCCTTGGTATACCACCGGTAGACCGCCTGTCAAGTTTCGTATCATTCAGAGGCCGTTTGATACTCCAACGGTTAACCGGGTAACCGTAAAAGCCCCCTTCTCTTTGCAACCCAACACCCCTTCAAAGTGGCCCAAAACCCAGCAAACTCCCCTCCATGCTCTCGGTCGTTCGATCACGATCTTGTGGGCGAAAACCGCTCCTCATTTGGAGTCTCCTAGCTCCCTCTACCTATAAAACTAGACCTTCCCCGAAATTTTCGGTTCATTCTACCCTAACCCTAGCCTTCTTCTTCCTCCATGCACGGACCGCCCTTGCCGCCGCCCACGCCAATGGCAGCCCGCCACGTGTCCCTCCTCTCTCTCCCGCGCGCCGCCGCTTGCCTTGCTGCCAAGACCCGGCCGCGCCCAGCCTCCACCGCCGCCTCGCCCGGCGCCAGCGCCGTCGCCGCCCGGCTCCGCCCCTCGCCGCCCCTTCGCTGCCCGCTCCGCTGTTGTTCGCTTAAAGCGGCCCCAGCGCCGCCGCGCCTCCCCGTCTTGGCCAATGGCCCATGGCGACGCGCCACGGCGCGCCCGCGCCGACCGAATCCGCCCTCCTCCGCCTCCCCGCAGGCTGATCCGGCGGATCCGTGAGATCCGCCCGGATCCGCCGGCCGCGCCGCCCCCGCCCTTCTCCGTCCATCCTCGTACCCCGCACCGCCCGCGTTGACTTTCCCCGAGGTCCATTATTCTGCTAAGTCCCTGAGATATTTTACATTATCACGCCATGTTCATCACATCATAACTCTGCATCCATAGCTCCGTTTCGTGCGTATAATATGTCGTATTGTTCTTCTCAGCGAGTACTTCATTTCATTCCATTGCGTCATGTTCATTTGAGTCCATCTTGATGCCCTAATCATCGTTGCAAGAGTGCTATATGATGTTAACCTGCTGAAACTGTTATAACTTGGTGATTTGTCATTTTTCTTGCATTTGATGTGTGCATCCTATGAGGTTGATGTCTACACGTGTTTTGATCTATGCTATGCCATCTTTCCAGAGGTGCCATCCATGTAGTTTTGTGAGTCTGGTACTGAGTGAATCGAGCTCGTGAAGTAGGGTACTTGCTGTTGCTGTTTTGCTAGGCTGATTCTGTTATATTATGATGCTATGTTAACCTGCTTCTACAGGTCATTCTATGCATAATCTGGAGATGTTCACTAAGGATGTTTTGTTATACATGTTATTATCTATCCACACATGCCCCTGGTTGAATTTATAGCTTGTTGTAGCTTGTTCATATCTTGCTTCAAAGTTGCTTAATAATGTTGCTGTCAGCCTATTAACATTATGTTCAGTTGTTGCCATGTGTTTTGCTAGTGATCCATGCACCCTATGAACTTGCTCTTTCCATGCCTAGCTTCTTAGACATGTCTTCTTACTGTGAGTTGCCTTTCCATGCCATGTATTTCTCTGTGGTGAGTGGTTCAAACTCACCAACATGCCTACGTATTGTTGTTCCTGCCATGTATGAATCTGTAATATAACTTGCCATGTTTACATGGGTTCCATCATATCTTCTGATCCTTTTTGGCTCATGGTCACTAAAGGACTTTTATTATATGCAATTAGTAGATTCATGCCATGTCTTTGTTTGCCATGATAAGTTCATGTAGCATGTTGTTTGATAGCTCTAAACATTGCAACCTGATGTTATTTCTGCTAAGTCTGAAACTGATATTACTTGCATCTTGCCATGTCCTTTTGAGGATGTTCTAGTGATTTCTGCAGTTAGCTCAGTGTTCATGTTTTGTCATGCTTTACCTGTACATCATGCCCATGCCTTTTGTTTTCACGTTGGGATGCTGTAGCTTGTTGTTTTGTTGCTTGCTATATGCCTAGTTACTGTTTTGGAAAGCTTGTCCTTTAAACTTGTATAGAGTGTATGTGTTGAACCGTTGCTCCGTTTTGAGTGTGCTCTATATGAAACTTGCTTGATTTTGCACGTAGTTTCATATTATCATGTTGCATCCTTGTTTTAAGGTGTTTGCTTGATGTTTGGATGCATTTAGCATCAATGCCATGTTCATCTTGTTTTGCTCATATCTTCTAGGCCGTAGCTCCGAATCTAATGAACTTTATATGTAACCACTTGAGCTTAAGGTTTATTCAGATCTGGACCAATTTGGAAATTTGCATATGAGGACTTACCGGAATTGTTCTATGTTGTTTCCGGCCTCATTTAAACTTGCTTTGATGTGTTGCTCTTATATGCATCATCTCTTGCCATGAGTAGCTTCATGTAGACTTTGTCATGCATCATCTCTTGCCATGAGTAGCTTCATGTAGACTTTGTCATGCATCATGCTTGGTTGAGCATCATCTCTTGTCTATGTGTGGTGTGTTTACTTTGTTGTGTGCTTCTTCTCGATAGTTCCCGTTTCGTTGCGATCGTGAGGATTCGTTCGTCTACGCTTGGTTCGTCTTCATGGCTTCATCTTCTTCATGGATGCGTTCTTCTTCCTAGCGGGATTTCAGGCAAGATGACCGTCACCTTGGATCTCATTACTATCATTGCTATGCTAGTTGCTTCGTTCTTTCGCTATGCTGCGCTACCTATCACTGCTGCTCAAGCCTCCCAAATTGCATGAACCTCTGATCTTGTTACCCTTCCTAGCAAACCGTTGTGTGGCTATGTTACCGCTTTTGCTCAGCCCCTCTTATAGCATTGCTAGTTGCAGGTGAAGATGAAGATTGCTCCATGTTGGATTATGTTTATGTTGGGATATCACAATATCTCTTATATTATTAACGCATCTATATACTTGGTAAGGGGTGGAAGGCTCGCCCTTATGCCTGGTGTTTTGTTCCACTCTTGCCGCACTAGTTTCCATCATATCGGTATTATGTTCCCGGATTTTGCGTCCCTAATGCGGTTGGGTGGTTTATGGGACCCCCTTGATAGTTCGCTTTGAATAAGACTCCTCCAGCAAGGCCCAACCTTGGTTTTACCATTTGCCTCACCACCACCTACTTTTCCCTTGGGAGTCGCTCTCTCGAGGGTCATCTTTATTTAGCCCCGGGCCGGTGCTTCTCTAAGTGCTGATCCGAACCGAGCTACTGCAGGGGCCACCTTGAGGCAACTTTGAGGGCTGGTTTTACTCGTAGCTAGTCTCATCCGGTGTTGCCACGAGAACGAGATATGTGCAGCTCCTATCGGGATTGTCGGCGATCGGGCGGTCTTGCTGGTCTTGTTTTATTGTTGTCGAAATGTCTTGTAGCCGGATTCCGAGACTGATTGGGTCTTCCGGGAGAAGGAATATCCTTCGTTGATCGCGAGAGCTTATCATGGGCTAAGTTGGGACACCCTGCAGGTATAAACTTTCGAGAGCCGTGCCGCGGTTATGTGGCAGATGGGAATTTGTTAATATCCAGTTGTAGTAAACTTGAAGTAAACTCTTCTAAAATACACCAACCGTGTGCGAATCGTGAGTATCTCTTTTCGGGTTGATCGAGAGGAGAACACGGTTTCTGGGTTATGACTGACGTAAGTAGGAGTTCAGGATCACTTCTTGATCATTACTAGTTGACGACCGCTTGCTTTGCTTCTCTTCTCGCTCTCATTTGCGTAAGTTAGCCGCCATACTCTGCTTAGTCGTTCTGCAACCTCACCACTTTACCCCTTCCTTACCCATTAAGCTTTGCTAGTCTTGATACCCATGGTAATGGGATTGCTGAGTCCTCGTGGCTCACATATTACTACACCACCAGTTGCAGGTACAGGTTTGCGATGATCATGGCGAGAGCGATGTTGCTTGTTTTGGAGTTCTTCTTCGCTTCTTGATCGGGGATAGGTTCGGTCGGCAGACTGGGCTAGCAGTGGTGGATATTGTTTGAGTTTTGTTTATGATTCATCCGTAGTCGGATGTTGATCTAGTATGTTGTATTGTTGTATTCATGTGACATTGTATGTATTGGAGGTATCCCCTCTATTATGTTATGTTGATGTAATGATATCCACCTTGCAAAAGCGTCTTCAAGATGCGCTTCTATCCTTGGTGGGACCTTTGAGTTCCTTTAGGATAGGGTCGCATCTTGGGCGTGATAAGTTGGTATCAGAGCCTCGACCGACCCTAGGAGCCCCCTTGATTGATCGTGTAGTTTGGCCGTTGTTGAGTCTAGAAGAAAACTGTTTTCGGAGTCTAGTTATATCGGAGAGTAGGAATTATTTTTACTCCTCAGCCCCTTCGTCGCTCTGGTAAGGAATCTTGACGTAGGTGTTTTGAATTACTCCTCTTCCCCTTCAAATTTTTCTTTAGGATCACGCAGTTGGTTTTCCGATCGTGGGTTCTCATCTCTTTTCATCCGGTGCATTTCTCGTCAAGTCGACTCGAGCCTCTTCATCATTAAGTTCATTCCTCAGTTGTTTTATTTTTCCCACCCACCCACCCTTCTTCTTCTAGAAACCGGAGTCCGTAATCGATTATCCATCCTACTCGTGCGAAGTCTTTGCTTTCTTTCCTTAATGATTTCAATCGGTGTTTTTCTCTTCAAGATATTCGTCGTTTCCCCTTCCAAGTTGCCTTTGTTTTTCCCGCCCTCTTCTTCCCGGAGCCTGAGTCTATTTCGAGCATCAATTCCATTCGTGTGGAGTCTCTTCAGTCTTCCCTCAATCATTTCAATCGGTGAATTCTCGTCTCGTTTGACATTCTTCATCTCTTTTCTTTTCTGGTGGATCCAATTCAAGTTTTTCGTTGTCGATCGTATTCTTTCCCTCAGCTCAAATATTTCCATTTGCTCGTTCGCCTCTCGCCAGCTTTATCCTTACGAGCGTTCAAGACATCTCGGAGATTAAATCGTGTTCCAATTAATCCGAGGTTGTCACCTCATGCAAATATCTCAATTGTTCCGGTGCATCATCTATCTATTCATCAACCCTTTCCAACGGTGTTTTCTTTTAGTGGGCCCTAACCCACAGGTCTTTTCCGAGGATCTTACGACTCTTCTAATTATTCGAGCTATTCTCTAATTCTTTTCGGAGTTTGGCGTAAGTATGAATTTCATCATCGATGCCATCTCCAAGATAGTTTTCAAATTATTTTCATTGTTGGCTCAACCTCTTCGCTTTTCATTCTACCGGAGTATCTCAACAATTTTGGTGGTGTTTCTCGTCGTCATTTGAAGACCGAAGAAGAGTTTTTCCTCTAAATCTTGTCTGTTCTCTCGAAGATTCGTGGTTCTAGCTTCATGTTATCCTCTCGAAGTATTCCATTTATCAGTTATTATTTTCATCCATCCGGAGTATTTCAGGAGTTGATTTCTGTTTCTTTTCACCGGAGGCCATCGTTCCAGAAGAATTCTTCGTCCTCACATTTCAGCTACCGTTATCCAATTATCCCGGTGCTTCCTTCAAGCTTTCTCTAATCAGTTCATGATCTCTTTGTCCTTTTGCATCTAATTCCCCTCTAGCATTTGGTTCTTCTAATTCTTCCCGGTGATTCATACTCTTTCATCAGCCATTTTCGAATTCTTACGGTGGTTCATTCAAGATTCTTTTTCTTTGATTATCATTTAATCCTTTCGTTCTCTTCAATCCTACCGGTGGTTCATGAAGACTCTCTCCAGTTTTGTGCTATCCCTTTCTCAGTTTGTGATATGTCACTTCTCAATCCTTTTCAAGAAGAATAAGTAGTATGCAAAAATCCATTGGTTGTCTTCAATTAAATTTGATGAAGGATAAGCATACAATAAATCTTATTCTTATTTCATCCAAGTGATTAATCCTTTTCCTTCGAGTTTGTTCTTGATGAATAAATTCTAGTTCCAAGTGTTTTCATCTTTTCTTTTCCGGAGTTCAATTTCCTCAGCCATTTCGGTCGGAACCTCCATCTAAATCATCGCAAGGCTCGTCTTATTCTTTCATCCTTCATTCTATCTTATCATCCTTTTGTTACCGGAGTTCTTCATGGCGGTTCTTCATGATTTAATTCTTTCTTCAAGAGTTCATCAAGATTTTGTTGGCGGAGTTCAAGTATCTTTTCTTCTCGCGTCTCGAAGTGCAATTAATTCTCCGTATTCTTTTGAAGTGGAGTTTTGCATTTCTTCGTTCTTCTCAGCTATTCAATCTTTTCCGCTTGTGGTCGGTTATCACCTTATAATTTTGAGATGTTTTCCATAAGTCCACAACAAGCTTATTCTTTCGTTGTTGATTTTCTCAACAACTTCAGTTGAAACCTTCCTTCTAAATTCTTTTCATTCCATTCTTCAATTCTTCCGGAGGCTTTGCGTTGTTTATCTCGTCAAGTGTCATCCCATCTTGTGAAGTTCATGTTCTATTCCTCCATGTTTTAACCGGAGTGCTGCTTAAATCCTTTCAGTCTTATTCGTTTCTTATCTCATTCTAACCGGAGTGGTTTCATAGTCTATCTGATTCCGAGAGTTTTTCGATTCTCGTCATTCTTGTCGTTCCTCTCTTCTTCTCGAGTGCTCTCGATTCTTTGCTTCTTCTCTTCAGTTCTTGTTTCACCTCATCTCCTTTTCCCTTCCGTCTCGGTCCTAAGATCTCGGGACGAGATCTCTTGTTAGTGGAGGAGTGTTGTAACGTCCCGGATTCGATGCGCCAGGTGTCTACCAGTTATTCGCCGTCGTTGCCAAGTCATTTGCTTGCGTGTTGCATTTTGACATGTCATCATGTGCATTTCTTTTTGCATACGTGTTCGTCTCATGCATCCGAGCATTTTCCCCGTTGTCCGTTTTGCAATCCGGCGCTCCTATGCCCTCCGGCGTTCCCCTTTCGTCTCTCGTTGTGAGCGGGTGTTAAACTTTCTCAGAATGGCCCGAGGTTTGCCAAGCGGCCTTGGTATACCACTGGTAGACCGCCTGTCAAGTTTCGTATCATTCAGAGGCCGTTTGATACTCCAACGGTTAACCGGGTAACCGTAAAAGCCCCCTTCTCTTTGCAGCCCAACACCCCTTCAAAGTGGCCCAAAACCCAGCAAACTCCCCTCCATGCTCTCGGCCGTTCGATCACGATCTTGTGGGCGAAAACCGCTCCTCATTTGGAGTCTCCTAGCTCCCTCTACCTATAAAACTAGACCTTCCCCGAAATTTTCGGGTCATTCTACCCTAACCCTAGCCTTCTTCTTCCTCCGCGCGCCGGACGCGTCCGTGCCGCGCCGGACACGTCCCGCGCCGCCGCCCCGCACCAATGGCAGCCCGCCACGTGTCCCTCCTCTCTCTCAGCTGCCGCGCTGCCTGCCATGATGCCTGGCCTGGCCAGCCGCGCCCCGCCTTGCCGCCACCGCCGCCGCCGGACGCCCGCCGCTCCGCTTTGCCGCCCTTCGCGGCCCGCTCCATTGCGTTCAGGCTGGTTGCCCTCGGCGCCATCTGCGCCTCCCGTCTTGCCCGCCGCGCGCCGCCGCCACGACGCCCCGCGCCGGCCGGATCCGCCCCTCCTCCGCCTCACCGCGCCGGGATCCGGCCAGATCCGGCGAGATCCGGCCCGGATCCGCCGGCCGCGCCCGTCCCCGGCCTTTCTCCGTCCATCCTCGTAGCCCACACCGCCCGCGTTGACTTTCCCCGAGGTCCATTATTCTGCTAAGTCCCTGAGATATTTTACATTATCATGCCATGTTCATCGCATCATAACTCTGCATCCATAGCACCGTTTCCTACGTGTAATATGTCGTATTGTTCTTCTCAGCGAGTACTTCATTTCATTCCATTGCATCATGTTCATTTGAGTCCATCTTGATGCCCTAATCATCGTTGCAAGAGTGCTATATGATGTTAACCTGCTGAAACTGTTATAACTTGGTGATTTGTCATTTTTCTTGCATTTGATGTGTGCATCCTATGAGGTTGATGTCTACACGTATTTTGATCTATGCTATTCCATCTTTCCAGAGGTGACATCCATGTATTTTTTTGAGTCTTGTACTGAGTGAATCGAGCTCGTGAAGTAGGGTACTTGTTGTTGCTGTTTTGCTAGGCTGATTCTGTTATATTATGATGCTATGTTAACCTGCTTCTACAAGTCATTCTATGCATAATCTGGAGATGTTCACTAAGGATGTTTTGTTATACATGTTATGCTCTATCCACAAATGCCCCTGGTTGAATTTATAGCTTGCTGTAGCTTGTTCATATCTTGCTTCAAAGTTGCTTAATAATGTTGTTGTCAGCCTGTTAACATTATGTTCAGTTGTTGCCATGTGTTTTGCTAGTGATCCATGCACCCTATGAACTTGCTCTTGCCATGCCTAGCATCTTAAACATGTCTTCTTACTGTGAGTTGCCTTGCCATGCCATGTATTGCTCTATGGTGAGTGGTTCAAGCTCACCAACATGCCTACGTATTGTTGTTCCTGCCATGTATGAATCTGTAATATAACTTGCCATGTTTACATGGGTGCCATCATATCTTATGATCCTTTTTGGCTCATGGTCACTAAAGGACTTTTGTTATATGCAATTAGTAGATTAATTCCATGCCTTTGTTTGCCATGATAAGTTTCTGTAGCATGTTGTTTGATAGCTCTAAACATTGCAACCTAATGTTATTTCTGCTAAGTCTGAAACTGATATTACTTGCATCTTGCCATGTCCTTTTGAGGATGTTCTAGTGATTTCTGTAGTTAGCTCAGTGTTCATGTTTTGTCATGCTTTACCTGTATATCATGCCCATGCCTTTTTTTTCACGTTGGGATGTTGTAGCTTGTTGTTTTGTTGCTTGCTATATGCCTAGTTGCTGTTTTGGACAGCTTGTCCTTTAAACTTGCATAGAGTGTATGTGTTGAACCGTTGCTCCGTTTTGAGTGTGCTCTATATGAAACTTGCTTGATTTTGCATGTAGTTTCATATTATCATGTTGCATCCTTGTTTTGAGGTGTTTGCTTGATATTTGGATGCATTTAGCATCAATGCCATGTTCATCTTGTTTTGCTCATATCTTCTAGGCCGTAGCTCCGAATCTAATGAACTTTATATGTAACTTGACTAGAATTTCGTGTAGATCATCGTGGTGCATCTTAACTTGCTGTTTAACCACTTGAACTTAAGGTTTATTCAGATCTGGACCAATTTGGAAATTTGCATATGAGGACTTACCGGAATTGTTCTATGTTGTTTCCGGCCTCATTTAAACTTTCTTTGATGTGTTGCTCTTGTATGCATCATCTCTTGCCATGAGTAGCTTCATGTAGACTTTGTCATGCATCATGCTTGGTTGAGCATCATCTCTTGTCTATGTGTGGTTTGTTTACTTTGTTGTGTGCTTCTTCTCGATAGTTCCCGTTTCGTTGCGATCGTGAGGATTCGTTCGTCTACGCTTGGTTCGTCTTCATGGCTTCATCTTCTTCATGGATGCGTTCTTCTTCCTTGCGGGATTTCAGGCAAGATGACCGTCACCTTGGATCTCATTACTATCATTGCTATGCTAGTTGCTTCGTTCTTTCGCTATGCTGCGCTACCTATCACTGCTGCTCAAGCCTCCCAAATTGCATGAACCTCTGACCTTGTTACCCTTCCTAGCAAACCGTTGTGTAGCTATGTTACCGCTTTTGCTCAGCCCCTCTTATAGCGTTGCTAGTTGCAGGTGAAGATGAAGATTGCTCCATGTTGGATTATGTTTATGTTGGGATATCACAATATCTCTTATATTATTAACGCATCTATATACTTGGTAAAGGGTGGAAGGCTCGGCCTTATGCCTGGTGTTTTGTTCCACTCTTGCCGCCCTAGTTTCCGTCATATCGATATTATGTTCCCGGATTTTGTGTCCCTAACGCGATTGGGTGGTTTATGGGACCCCCTTGACAGTTCGCTTTGAATAAGACTCCTCCAGCAAGGCCCAACCTTGGTTTTACCATTTGCCTCACCACCACCTACTTTTCCCTTGGGAGTCGCTCTCTCGAGGGTCATCTTTATTTAGCCCCCCCCCCCCGGGCCAGAGCTTCTCTAAGTGCTGATCCGAACCGAGCTGCCTGCAGGGCCACCTTGAGGCAACCTGAGGGCTGGTTTTACTCGTAGCTAGTCTCATCCGGTGTTGCCCTGAGAACGAGATATGTGCAGCTCCTATCGGGATTGTCGGTGCATCGGGCGGTCTTGCTGGTCTTGTTTTATTGCTGTCGAAATGTCTTGTAGCCGGGATTCCGAGACTGATTGGGTCTTCCCGGGGAGAAGGAATATCCTTCGTTGATCGCGAGAGCTTATCATGGGCTAAGTTGGGACACCCTTGCAGGGTATAAACTTTCGAGAGCCGTGCCCGCGGTTATGTGGCAGATGGGAATTTGTTAATATCCAGTTGTAGTAAACTTGAAGTAAACTCTTCTAAAATACACCAACCGTGTGCGTAACCGTGAGTATCTCTTTTCGGGGTTGATCGAGAGGAGAACACGGTTTCTGGGTTATGACTGACGTAAGTAGGAGTTCAGGATCACTTCTTGATCATTACTAGTTGACGACCGCTTGCTTTGCTTCTCTTCTCGCTCTCATTTGCGTAAGTTAGCCGCCATACTCTGCTTAGTCGCTGCTGCAACCTCACCACTTTACCCCTTCCTTACCCATTAAGCTTTGCTAGTCTTGATACCCATGGTAATGGGATTGCTGAGTCCTCGTGGCTCACATATTACTACACCACCAGTTGCAGGTACAGGTTTGCGATGATCATGACGCGAGAGCGATGTTGCTTGTTTTGGAGTTCTTCTTCTGCTTCTTCGATCAGGGGATAGGTTCGGTCGGCAGCACTGGCTAGCAGTGGTGGATATTGTTTGAGTTTTGTTTATGATTCATCCGTAGTCGGATGTTGATCTAGTATGTTGTATTGTTGTATTCATGTGACATTGTATGTATTGGAGGTATCCCCTCTATTATGTTATGTTGATGTAATGATATCCACCTTGCAAAAGCGTCTTCAAGATGCGCTTCTATCCTTGGTGGGACCTTCGAGTTCCTTTAGGATAGGGTCGCATCTTGGGCGTGATAAGTTGGTATCAGAGCCTCGACCTACCCTAGGAGCCCCCTTGATTGATCGTGTAGTTTGGCCGTTGTTGAGTCTAGAAGAAAACTGTTTTGAGTCTAGTTATATCGAGAGTAGGAATTCTTTTACTCCTCAGCCCCTTCGTCGCTCTGGTAAGGAATCTTGACGTAGGTGTTTTGAATTACTCCTCTTCCCCTTCAAATTTTTTCTTTAGGATCACGTGGTTGGTTTTCCGATCATGGGTTCTCATCTCTTTTCATCCGGTGCATTTCTCGTCAAGTCGACTCGAGCCTCTTCATCATTAAGTTCATTCCTCAGTTGTTTTCTTTTCCCACCCGCCCACCCTTCTTCTTCTAGAAACCGGAGTCCGTAATCGAGTATCCATCCTACTCGTGCGAAGTCTTTGCTTTCTTTCCTTAATGATTTCAATCGGTGTTTTTCTCTTCAAGATATTCGTCGTTTCCCCTTCCAAGTTGCCTTTGTTTTTCCCGCCCTCTTCTTCCCGGAGCCTGAGTCTATTTCGAGCATCAATTCCATTCGTGTGGAGTCTCTTCAGTCTTCCCTCAATCATTTCAACCGGTGAATTCTCGTCTCGTTTGACATTCTTCATCTCTTTTCTTTTCTGGTGGATCCAATTCAAGTTTTTCGTTGTCGATCGTATTCTTTCCCTCAGCTCAAATATTTCCATTTGCTCGTTCGCCTCTCGCCAGTTTATCCTTCTGGAGCGTTCAAGACATCTCAGGAGATTCGTCTGTGTTCCAATTAATCCGAGGTTGTCACCTCATGCAAATATCTCAATTGTTCCGGTGCATCATCTATCTATTCATCAACCCTTTCCAACGGTGTTTTCTTTTAGTGGGCCCTAACCCACAGGTCTTTTCCCAGGATCTTACCTGACTCTTCTAATTATTCCAGAGCTATTCTCTAATTCTTTTCGGAGTTTGACGTAAGTATGAATTTCATCAGTCAGATGCCATCTCCAAGATAGTTTTCAAATTATTTTCATTGTTGGCTCAACCTCTTCGCTTTTCATTCTACCGGAGTATCTCAACAATTTTGGTGGTGTTTCTCGTCGTCATTTGAAGACCGAAGAAGAGTTTTTCCTCTAAATCTTGTCTGTTCCCTCGAAGATTCGTGGTTCTAGCTTCATGTTATCCTCTCGAAGTATTCCATTTATCAGTTATTCTTTTCATCCATCCGGAGTATTTCAGGAGTTGATTTCTGTTTCTTTTCACCGGAGGCCATCGTTCCAGAAGAATTCTTCGTCCTCACATTTCAGCTACCGTTATCCAATTATCCCGGTGCTTCCTTCAAGCTTTCTCTAATCAGTTCATGATCTCTTCGTCCTTTTGCATCTAATTCCCCTCTAGCATTTGGTTCTTCTAATTCTTCCCGGTGATTCATACTCTTTCATCAGCCATTTCCGAATTCTTACGGTGGTTCATTCAAGATTCTTTTTCTTTGATTATCATTTAATCCTTTCGTTCTCTTCAATCCTACCGGTGGTTCATGAAGACTCTCTCCAGTTTTGTGCTATCCCTTTCTCAGTTTGTGATATGTCACTTCTCAATCCTTTTCAAGAAGAATAAGTAGTATGCAAAAATCCATTGGTTGTCTTCAATTAAATTTGATGAAGGATAAGCATACAATAAATCTTATTCTTATTTCATCCAAGTGATTAATCCTTTTCCTTCGGAGTTTGTTCTTGATGAATAAATTCTAGTTCCAAGTGTTTTTCATCTTTTCTTTTCCGGAGTTCAATTTCCTCAGCCATTTCGTCGGAACCTCCATCTAAATCATCGCAAGGCTCGTCTTATTCTTTCATCCTTCATTCTATCTTATCATCCTTTTGTTACCGGAGTTCTTCATGGCGGTTCTTCATGATTTAATTCTTTCTTCAAGAGTTCATCAAGATTTTGTTGGCGGAGTTCAAGTATCTTTTCTTCTCGCGTCTCGAAGTGCAATTAATTCTCCGTATTCTTTTGAAGTGGAGTTTTGCATTTCTTCGTTCTTCTCAGCTATTCAATCTTTTCCGCTTGTGGTCGGTTATCACCTTATAATTTTGAGATGTTTTCCATAAGTCCACAACAAGCTTATTCTTTCGTTGTTGATTTTCTCAACAACTTCAGTTGAAACCTTCCTTCTAAATTCTTTTCATTCCATTCTTCAATTCTTCCGGAGGCTTTGCGTTGTTTATCTCGTCAAGTGTCATCCCATCTTGTGAAGTTCATGTTCTATTCCTCCATGTTTTAACCGGAGTGCTGCTTAAATCCTTTCAGTCTTATTCGTTTCTTATCTCATTCTAACCTGAGTGGTTTCATAGTCTATCTGATCCCGAGAGTTTTTCGATTCTCGTCATTCTCGTCGTTCCTCTCTTCTTCTCGAGTGCTCTCGATTCTTTGCTTCTTCTCTTCAGTTCTTGTTTCACCTCATCTCCTTTTCCCTTCCGCCTCGGTCCTAAGATCTCGGGACGAGATCTCTTGTTAGTGGAGGAGTGTTGTAACGTCCCGGATTCGATGCGCCAGGTATCTACCAGTTATTCGCCGTCATTGCCAAGTCATTTTCTTGCGTGTTGCATTTTGACATGTCATCATGTGCATTTCTTTTTGCATACGTGTTCGTCTCATGCATCCGAGCATCTTCCTCGTTGTCCGTTTTGCAATCCGGCGCTCCTATGCCCTCCGGCGTTCCCCTTTCGTCTCTCGCTGTGAGCGGGTGTTAAACTTTCTCAGAATGGCCCAAGGTTTGCCAAGCGGCCTTGGTATACCACCGGTAGACCGCCTGTCAAGTTTCGTATCATTCAGAGGCCGTTTGATACTCCAACGGTTAACCGGGTAACCGTAAAAGCCCCCTTCTCTTTGCAACCCAACACCCCTTCAAAGTGGCCCAAAACCCAGCAAACTCCCCTCCATGCTCTCGGTCGTTCGATCACGATCTTGTGGGCGAAACCGCTCCTCATTTGGAGTCTCCTAGCTCCCTCTACCTATAAACTAGACCTTCCCGAAATTTTGGGTCATTCTACCCTAACCCTAGCCTTCTTCTTCCTCCACATACGGACGCGTCCGTGCCGTGCGGACACGTCCCCCGCGCCGCCCGCGCCAATGGCAGCCCGCCACATGTCCCTCCTCTCTCTCCCGTGCCGCCCTGCCCGCCCGCGCCATGACCAGCCCCGGCAGCGCCGCCAGCCTCCACCGCCGCCTCGCCCGGACGCTTGCGCCGCCGCCGCCCGCTCCGCCCCTCGCCGCCCCTTCGCGGCCCGCTCCACTGTTCAGCAGGTTGGCCCCGTCTTGCGCGGCTGCGGCGCCGCCGCCACGGCGCCCCGCGCCGACCGGATCCGCCCTCCTCGGCCTCACCGCGCCGGGATCCGGCCGGATCCGGCGAGATCCGGCCCGGATCCGGCGAGATCCGGCCCGGATCCGCCGGCCGCGCCCGTCCCCGGCCCTTCTCCGTCCATCCTCGTACCCCGCACCGCCCGCGTTGACTTTCCCCGAGGTCCATTATTCTGCTAAGTCCCTGAGATATTTTACATTATCATGCCATGTTCATCGCATCATAACTCTGCATCCATAGCACCGTTTCCTGCGTGTAATATGTCGTATTGTTCTTCTCAGCGAGTACTTCATTTCAGTCCATTGCATCATGTTCATTTGAGTCCATCTTGATGCCCTAATCATCGTTGCAAGAGTGCTATATGATGTTAACCTGTTGAAACTGTTATAATTTGGTGATTTGTCATTTTTGTTGCATTTGATGTGTGCATCCTATGAGGTTGATGTCTACACGTGTTTTGATCTATGATATTCCATCTTTCCAGAGGTGCCATCCATGTATTTTTGTGAGTCTTGTACTGAGTGAATCGAGCTCGTGAAGTAGGGTACTTGCTGTTGCTGTTTTCCTAGGCTGATTCTGTTATATTATGATGCTATGTTAACCTGCTTCTACAAGTCATTCTATGCATAATCTGGAGATGTTCACTAAGGATGTTTTGTTATACATGTTATGATCTATCCACAAATGTCCCTGGTTGAATTTATAGCTTGCTGTAGCTTGTTCATATCTTGCTTCAAAGTTGCTTAATAATGTTGCTGTCAGCCTGTTAACATTATGTTCAGTTGTTGCCATGTGTTTTGCTAGTGATCCATGCACCCTATGAACTTGTTCTTGCCATGCCTAGCTTCTTAAACATGTCTTCTTACTGTGAGATTCCTTTCCATGCCATGTATTGCTCTGTGGTGAATGGTGCAAGCTCACCAACATGCCTACATATTGTTGTTCCTGCCATGTATGAATCTGTAATATAAGTTGCCATGTTTACATGGGTGCCATCATATCTTATGATCCTTTTTGGCTCATGGTCACTAAAGGACTTTTGTTATATGCAATTAGTAGATTCATGCCATGCCTTTGTTTGCCATGATAAGTTTCTGTAGCATGTTGTTTGATAGCTCTAAACATTGCAACCTAAGTAGCTTCATGTAGACTTTGTCATGCATCATCTCTTGCCATGAGTAGCTTCATGTAGACTTTGTCATGCATCATGCTAGGTTGAGCATCATCTCTTGTCTATGTGTGGTGTGTTTACTTTGTTGTGTGCTTCTTCTCGATAGTTCCCGTTTCGTTGCGATCGTGAGGATTCGTTCGTCTACGCTTGGTTCGTCTTCATGGCTTCATCTTCTTCATGGATGCGTTCTTCTTCATGGTTGCGATCGTGTGCTCTATATGAGACTTGCTTGATTTTGCACGTAGTTTCATATTATCATGTTGCATCCTTGTTTTGAGGTGTTTGCTTGATGTTTGGATGCATTTAGCATCAATGCCATGTTCATCTTGTTTTGCTCATATCTTCTAGGCCGTAGCTCCGAATCTAATGAACTTTATATGTAACTTGACTAGAATTTCGTGTAGATCATCGTGGTGCATCTTAACTTGCTGTTTAACCACTTGAACTTAAGGTTTATTCAGATCTGGACCAATTTGGAAATTTGCATATGAGGACTTACCGGAATTGTTCTATGTTGTTTCCGGCCTCATTTAAACTTGCTTTGATGTGTTGCTCTTGTATGCATCATATCTTGCCATGAGTAGCTTCATGTAGACTTTGTCATGCATCATGCTTGGTTGAGCATCATCTCTTGTCTATGTGTGGTGTGTTTACTTTGTTGTGTGCTTCTTCTCGATAGTTCCCGTTTCGTTGCGATCGTGAGGATTCGTTCGTCTACGCTTGGTTCGTCTTCATGGCTTCATCTTCTTCATGGATGCGTTCTTCTTCCTTGCGGGATTTCAGGCAAGATGACCGTCACCTTGGATCTCATTACAATCATTGCTATGCTAGTTGCTTCGTTCTTTCGCTATGCTTCGCTACCTATCACTGCTGCTCAAGCCTCCCAAATTGCATGAACCTCTGACCTTGTTACCCTTCCTAGCAAACCGTTGTGTGGCTATGTTACCGCTTTTGCTCAGCCCCTCTTATAGCATTGCTAGTTGCAGGTGAAGATGAAGATTGCTCCATGTTGGATTATGTTTATGTTGGGATATCACAATATCTCTTATATTATTAATGCATCTATATACTTGGTAAAGGGTGGAAGGCTCGGCCTTATGCCTGGTGTTTTGTTCCACTCTTGCCGCCCTAGTTTCCGTCATATCGGTATTATGTTCCCGGATTTTGCGTCCCTAACGCGGTTGGGTGGTTTATGGGACCCCTTGACAGTTCGCTTTGAATAAGACTCCTCCAAGAAGGCCCAACCTTGGTTTTACCATTTGCCTCACCACCACCTGCTTTTCCCTTGGGAGTCGCTCTCTCGAGGTCATCTTTATTTAGCCCCGGGCGGTGCTTCTCTAAGTGCTGATCCGAACCGAGCTGCTGCATGGGCCACCTTGAGGCAACTCGAGGGCTGGTTTTACTCGTAGCTAGTCTCATCCGGTGTTGCCACGAGAACGAGATATGTGCAGCTCCTATCGGGATTGTCGGCGATCGGGCGGTCTTGCTGGTCTTGTTTTATTGCTGTCGAAATGTCTTGTAGCCGGGATTCCGAGATTGATTGGGTCTTCCCGGGGAGAAGGAATATCCTTCGTTGATCGCGAGAGCTTATCATGGGCTAAGTTGGGACACCCTTGCAGGGTATAAACTTTCGAGAGCCGTGCCCGCGGTTATGTGGCAGATGGGAATTTATTAATATCCGGTTGTAGTAAACTTGAAGTAAACTCTTCTAAAATACACCAACCGTGTGCGTAACCATGAGTATCTCTTTTCGGGGTTGATCGAGAGGAGAACACGGTTTCTGGGTTATGACTGACATAAGTAGGAGTTCAGGATCACTTCTTGATCATTACTAGTTGACGACCGCTTGCTTTGCTTCTCTTCTCGCTCTCATTTGCGTAAGTTAGCCGCCATACTCTGCTTAGTCGCTGCTGCAACCTCACCACTTTACCCCTTCCTTACCCATTAAGCTTTGCTAGTCTTGATACCCATGGTAATGGGATTGCTGAGTCCTCGTGGCTCACATATTACTACACCACCAGTTGCAGGTACAGGTTTGCGATGATCATGACGCGAGAGCGATGTTGCTTGTTTTGGAGTTCTTCTTCGCTTCTTGATCGGGGATAGGTTCGGTCGGCAGCCTGGGCTAGCAGGGTGGATATTGTTTGAGTTTCTGTTTATGATTCATCCGTAGTCGGATGTTGATCTTGTATGTTGTATTGTTGTATTCATGTGACATTGTATGTATTGGAGGTATCCCCACTATTATGTTATGTTGATGTAATGATATCCACCTTGCAAAAGCGTCTTCAAGATGCGCTTCTATCCTTGGTGGGACCTTCGAGTTCCTTTAGGATAGGGTCGCATCTTGGGCGTGACATCTTTTACCTGTTGTGAGAGTACATTCCACTGAATCTCTACCTGTACTCATCTCCACCTCCTCACACCTCAATCTGAGGTTATTCCACAAATCTAAAGTCTCCCCATATAAAGTTCTACGAAATTTGAAGCCCTGCCACCCTTTTTGAAGTGCCTCAGCAATAGTAATATTATGACCAAAGCTTAGAAAACAAAGCCTGGGATAAGCATCTTTTAAAGGTTTTTCATCAACCCAGACATCTTCCACCTAGTGTTTCTGCCATCCCCCAATTTCTTCCTGCAGAACTTGTAAAAGATTTCTTTAACTTTCAGGGTGCTAGTCCAAAACTGGGAGTTGCCAACACTAGACAAACAACCAGCTGACATATATTTATTTAAAAGGACAGTTTGCCATGTGCCATTTTCATTTTCCAACTTTCAGAACCATTTAGCAAGCAGAGCAATGTTCATAAATTTCAAATGAAGGATCACAAAACCCCCAAAATCCCTAGGTTTGGAGCAGGTCCTCCAATTAACTAAATTTTGTTTTTGTTTATCTTCATCTTCCTGTCAGACCAATCTGGCCCTAAAGAAATCAACTTTTTTCCAAACACCAATAGGATGGGGTAAAAGGACATCATGAAAATAGGAATATTGGTCAAACAACAACTAAAGTGCTTCTCCCAACTATTGACCCCAGAAGTTTCCCGTGCCAACAATTGCACCTTTTATTCAATTTTGTCAACCACACAAGACAAATGTTTATTTCTAATTCTAGTATCAGAAACATGCAAACACAATATTTCATGGGTAAACTTCCCATTTTACATGTAAATTTTTCCTGATAAATGTCTCTTT
This sequence comes from Aegilops longissima, assembly GCA_021605205.1. Classification (NCBI taxonomy): domain Eukaryota; kingdom Viridiplantae; phylum Streptophyta; class Magnoliopsida; order Poales; family Poaceae; genus Aegilops; species Aegilops longissima. The sequence continues at coordinate 623,253,300 of CM038678.1, forward strand.
TATTATTAGCCTCCCCAAAAGGAGCTCAATTTATGGAAATTAATTGTAAGTCCAGACAATTGTTCAAAGGCACTCAGTGTGGATTTCAAGTTCTTAGCACAGTCCACATAATGCCACAACATGAAAATTATGTCATGGGCATATTGGAGCATGTTTACTCCTAAATTTAGATGATTATTAAGCACACCTTTCACACAACCATGTTATTTTGCTTTTTTCATAATTACAGCTAAAGGATCAGCAACCAAAATCAAATAGGAGAGGGGACAAGGTATCTCCCTGTCCAAGCCCCTTAAAGGTTTTAAAGTAAGGCCCAATCCTATCATTAATCTTCACCCTACATGCCCCCCTCATGGTCATCATTACCCAATCACACAATTTATCAGAAAAACCTTTCATTTTCACATTTATATTACAAAAGGTTGTTTTATTTTATCATAAGCTTTTTCAAAATTACCTTGAATATCACATCATTATGTTTTTTTAAGTGGATGGAATTGAGTGTTTCATGTAGTACAACTATTCCCTCCATAATGTATCTCCCATTGACAAATGTTGTCTGGATTGAAGAAATGACAGGAGAAGACAATATTGCTCAAGCTATCCATCAACACTTTCGTAATGATCTTAACACTAACATTAGCAAACAAATTGGTGTGAACTTTTGGATTTGTTTGGCATTGGCAGTTTTAGGGACCAGATAGTTTAGAGCGTGTTCTGAACCTCTATAGCTTCTCAAAACTCCACAAGCCCAGCTTCTCGAGGTAGCTTCTCGCTTCACCTAAGATTTTGATGCGTTTAACTTGCTTGACAGCTTCTCCCAGCACATATATAGTAGCATCACCATGATTGCCATAGGGAAGAAGCAAAGGCGAGCTCACCTTGGGTTGGGGCGAGGGGGCTAAGGCGAGGAGGCTGGCTCAGAGGATGACAAACCGACATCAATGGTGTCAAGGTGGGTGTCTCTTGCTGGTGGGGTTGCCGCTCCTGGCTGGCAGCGGGGGAAGTGCTCCTTCAGGACAGGATGCGGCAGGAACATGGCTAGAATGGCCAGATCTACCGGCAAAGAGGCTTGCCGGCCGACGAAGGGGTTGAATCAGGCATGGCATTGGCGACCGACGATGCTGGGTTGGTTACGAGCGAAAAGATATGTCAAGAGATAGAGGGGTTGTTGTGTACCGATTTGAGGAACAAGCGTCGGGGGCGAGCCGTGCGAATCATTTTTCTGACTTGGCGGTGGCATCTCCTTGTAATTATGTTGAACTCCTCGCTTCTCCATTTCGTGAAGCTGGGATTTAGCAGCTTCAGCATTTTGCACTAGAGGATCGCAAAGCTCACTCCACACAGCTCAGACGTTTGGCACGGTTTCGAGCGTGGAATTGGAGAAGCACGAAGAGAGGGGAGTTCCGAACACGCCCTTAATCTGGCAATATCCAGTTTTCAAAGGCAAAATCATCTACCTTTAAGTCCCACTTCACCAAATCCCAAAACTCCTAATGAAGTCTTCATGGAAACCATCACTAAAGCTTTGTTTGGTGCTCACTGGAAGAAAATCCCTAGGTGCTAAATCATGATAGGGGAATTCCCCAGAGCACATTAGATCCCCTTCTTTCCACAGGGAAGATCTCCTCTTGGGGATGGTCATTTGGTGGTAAAGGGGAGGGAAGAGGAGAGGAACACAAGGCAAGAGGCGAACGAAGGTGGGGCTTCATGAGAAGGCGATGGCGAAGCGTTGCCGCGCGAGGGAAACAATGTGGAGAAATTTCCACGAGTGTGGTGGCGTGGGACCTTTACCTAGGGAAATAGAGGGGCTCGGTATGGCATGCCCTAGGAATTGGGTCGTCCAATTCCCTGGTGAGAGTTTGAACATGGGTTTAGGGCCCTGGAGAATAGAAAGGATCCCCGGGAACCCAGGGAATGAAATGAGCCCTAAATCCTTTACTCATGAAAGAGTTTCTCAGAAAAAGAAAAGGGCAGTGTAGGCGCAGGTCGACCGGCCGAAATTTTGGCCGGTCGTCGTGCGACCACCTGATCTGCCCATCACCAACCATTTGATTTGTTTTGTGCATGGCCTCCCCCTGCATCTCAGACACACGCAGCGGCAACTTCTCCCCCATGCACGCACTTGCAGGGCATCGTAGGGTTCCATATCACGAGCCCGTGCTTACCACCTACCGCCGCCCTGTTGCAGCATCGGCGTCGCAGCTCGCTGGCACCTTGTCGGCGACTTCGCCATCACTGTTGGATGCACTGCTATAGGCGCAACACTGCAAGCCCCTCCCCCCCGCAGCTCTCGCCCTCCTTGGCCACGGCGCCATCGCTCGTGCTTGCAGCACTGGTGGTCGACGCTCCCTAGTGTCCCTCAGGTCGTCGTTGTCACGGTCGTTGGCAATGTACTTCTGATCCACCTTGTAGCAAAAAAGTCTCCGTGGCCGGTTCCAGGGTCGGCCGGTTCCAAACTTTTCCCAAAACAAAATGGACACAAAATATACTCATGAAGAGTTTCTCAAAAAAAAGACTACTCAGCTCGGGCGACCATTCCCCACTCTTCACTCTCCTCTCTCCGCTCCCAAGACCCCAACCCATTCAAGTGAATAGCATAAAACTACCACTTTTCATGCTAGGGTTCCAAAAAACCACCACTTTTTTGTTTGTGACTGATACCTACCACTTTTCTTGTCGGCTGTCTCAAAAAACCCAAATCGCCCGTTGCTAGCGTTTTAAACCGTTTTCTGACGGTCTGGGCCCGCCTATCAGGCCACGTCATCGCCGCACGTGACGGCGAGGCCGTTAACGGCCGTTACTCAGACCGACCGGTGCGGTCGGACCGCACCCGCTCGCTCGCTGCCTTTCTCTCTCTGTCGGCAGCAGCTCTCTCTTGCTCCTCCTTTCCCCCGTGCTCTCTGTGTCTCTCGACGATGGCGGCGGTGAAGAAGAAGGACGACGGTGAACCTGGGGCGACAGCCGGTGGCGAGGGCGGTGCTCACTCCGAGGTCAACAAGTGGCTAGGCAGCACAAGTTTCCCGACCCAACGCTCGCCTCGGCCACTGACGCAGGAGGTCCAGATCTCGCCGGCGTTCCGCGCGGCCAGGGCAGTGGCCAAATGCATCCACGCGGATCCAGAAGGCGGGCACCAGTGGGCCTCCTCACTTGGTGGCGTGGAGTAAGTTATGAATTGTTTTAATTATTTTTCCTAGTATATTTATGAACTAGGGCTAGGATTTGTTTCTTAGATTGTTAATGAATTAGTTTATTTGGTATATTATTATGTATACATTGTAAGCAATATATGAATTAGGGTTTAGGTTTGGATGATATGTTGTGCAAGTGAAACTGCTGCATACTTTTTAACTTCAAAATCTAAAGAAATCGGAATGTGTTCTTTTTTTGCATAGTTTGGATGATGAAGTATGGGAATTGAGGCTGCATTTTCAGGGTAGAGATAACATGGAAAGGAAGTTTTCGTTATCAGAAATGAATTACCTGTTATTGTTAGGACTGATTGAACTTGAGGGCTATGGGTTGGATGCCTATCTGTCATATGTTAAGGATGAGGGTAAGGGGCTGAAGGGGATTGAGGTTTTGGATAGTGATGAGAAGGTGGAGGAGATGCTTGATTTGTTTGCTGAGAAGAAAGTATTGAACATAACAGTGAGAGAGGCTAGTGACCCAAATCCAGCAGATGCAAACATGGACTACACCTTGCTTGAAGAGCAGATTCCAATGTGTCAAGTTGGTGATCCCATTGTTTATAGTGTTTCCTAAGAAGGTGTCCTTTTTCCTGTCTCAAATTCTTCATAGTCTCCATTTGTGCCTGTTCAAGCATATCTTAACACACAGCAGAGCTGTAATTTCAACAAGGGAAAAGAGGCAGTGGAAATTGAAAATATTCAAGCAGAAGATGAAGATGCAGATGAGTTGGACAAATCCTCTTTAGATTTTGAGTTTTTCAGGGGTGATTACAGAGGGAAGAATATTTCATACAAGTCTTGGGCTAGGGGAGAAGATGAAGGTGGTGAAGGAACAAGTCAGCACTACAGGGAAGAGGAAGAGATGGCTGAGCATTATTTTGGGGCTGCTTCTGAACCATCAGAGTTTTGGCAGGAGCAAATTGGTTCTGAAGAAGATGATGAAGAAGAAGCTTCAGATCATGTGAAAAGTGTGGCATGGAAATTGATACCTGTGAGGAAACAAGGCCCAACAAGCAGATCACAAAGTGAGCCAGATCACATAAAGTTTGAAGATTTCGTGCCAGAAGCTGATGAGTACTGCTTTCCAGGTGATGAAGGCATTTCTGATGAAGAAGAAGATGCACCTAGGTTGCCTTGTGGCAGGAAGAGAAAATTGAAGAAGAAGAAGGAGAGAATATGGTATGATCCATCTAGGCCTGATGCACATGAACAGTTTAGGATTCATTTGTGCTTTCTGAATGTGGTAGAGTTCAGAGAAGCATTGAGAAACTACCATGTTAGGACACTAAGGAACTTTGAGTACCATAGGAATGATCCAAGTAGGATCATAGCCTGGTGCTCAGATAGAAAGCATGGTTGTGAGTTTTATATTACTGCTTCTAAGATTGCCCATGAGTCAACCTTTAGCATCAAGAAGATGAATCTTGATCACACATGTGGAGCAAGTGGAGAGAACACAAAGTTTACCATGAAGTGGGTTGCAAAGACTGTTGAGGATCTTGAAGATCCAATCACAGTGCAGTGTTGAGACTATCTTGAGTTATACAAAAAGAAATTTGGAGTACATGTTCCAAAAAGTTTGGCCTACAGGGCAAGGAGGATGGCAGTTTATGTTGTGCAAGGGGATCCCAAGACACAATACTACAGGTTAAGAGACTATCTGCAGTGTGTTTTGGACACAATCCCTGGTAGTAGGTGTGTTGTGACAACAAAGGAATTTGAACTCCACCCAGCACCTACCCCAAGGTTTCATTACATGTTTTACTGTCTGTTTGCTTGTAAGGAGGGGTCCCTAAATGGTTGCAGGCCTTTCATAGGTAAATCTAGTTTGTATAGTGCTTAAATAGGGATTGCATAACAGTTGCTGCTTACTAATGGCTTAAAATGCATGTTTTGATGGATGCTTCATCAAACTAAGCACTGGGAAGCAAATCCTGGCAGCAACGGGGAGGGATGGCAACAACAACATATTCCCTATTGCATTTGGTGTTGTTGACAAGGAGGAGATAGATAGTTGGACTTGGTTTCTTACACAGTTAAGGACAGTAATTGGTAGTGGCAACAAGTTTGGGCCCTACACAATTATGTCAGACAGGCAAAAGGTACAACTACTCTTCATGATTAAACTGCCTTTCCTTGCACCATGTAATGCTTTTCCTTGCACCATGTAATGCTTTTCCTTGCACTATGTAATGCTTTCTCTACTTACTTAACTAGTTCTTAATACAAAATCAATGAACAGGGTCTGCTCAATGCAATAGAGGATGTATTTCCTGATTCCCCTCAAAGATTTTGTTTAAGACACATATATGCCAACTTCCAGTCACCTGGGTTTAGAGGGGATGAATTGAAAAACATCTAGACCCGGCTGCATATTCTTTTACTAAGCATGGGCATGATCTGGGCATGTAAGTGCATCTAGTGCCCCTTAGTGATTTTGGTGTATTGAAGACTTATAGGTTAAGAAACTAATGTGTTTGTGAGTGTACACAGGTCTATAAGTCTATGAGGAGTTTGATATTTACAGAGAAAGTCGACCCCTAAAAATGAAGTTCTTCGACTGAAGACTTTGATATTTTGAAGACTTTCTGAAGACTTTGAAAGTGAAGAAATTGGTGTGACCTTGAAGACTTGGTATTCATTTGAGGAACATGAAGCGTGAAGACTTTTGTTTCCGTAGTTTCGTTTTCTCTTTCTTGAGTCATAGGAAACACCGTCATTTGCTAAAGGGGTCGAGGAAATACTAAGGAAAAATTTCCATGTGATGCTCAACTCAAAATCCTAAACCTACCAATCCCTTGAGTGAAGCCTTTGGAAATCTCATACAGTTCAGTCAATTTCTTGATGTGAGAGCGAAGTTCTTACAGTCATTGAGAATTTGTTCTGACCGAGGAGTTAGGAATTCGCCAGTCGGATTGCCTACGATGAGGAACATGATAGCCCCGAGGAATTTGACATTCAAATTTCCGACCGTTCTTTGTCTTCTTGCGCCACCTGTCCCAAAATATCTTATCCACCTAACGATCATATCATTGAAGGGCATTTATGTCTTATCATGTCGGGCTGCTCCCTAGGCTATAAATAGCCGCCCCTACAACCACTAGCTGGTTGGCTGCTCGAGAGAAACTTGAAACTTGTCATTTGAGAGCAACCCATCCTCCGAGGACTTTGGCGAAAATCATCGAGTGAGGAAAACCCAAAACCAAACCCTACAAACCCAAAGTGATTGAGCATCATCAAGAGATTGATCATGCGTGGATCCGACGCTTGTTACCTTTGAAGACTGTGCTTCTTCCAGACGGTTAAGCGTCATGGTCTAGAGCATCCCAGAGGAATTGTGGATCACCGAGTGACCAAGTCTGTGAAGGTTTGGAAGTCGCTCAAGACTTACCACAGTGATTGGACGAGGTGCATGTGACCTTAGTTCAAGGAGAATCGGTGAGGACTTGGTGTCTGAGCTGCGTGCTCAGCGATCGGGTGTCCGGACTGTGTGTCCTCGAGTTTAAATACTCAGCCGCTCCAACCAGACGTACAAACCGAGACAGCAGTTGGAACTGGTCTACCAAATCATTGTCTTCACCAACCTAATGGTTCTATTTCCTCAACCCTTTCATTTACTCATTATTGTGTTGAGTGTTTGTTCATATCTGTGTTTGAAGACTTTGATGAAGACTTTCTCAATTTCCTCAGTTCAATTTCTTGATCTGTTTGTCTTCTTCTTGTGCTATCCTGTGTTTACGCTTTACGTACTCTTTGTTTGTCTTCATTTCATCATGATGACCATGCCCGCATTCTGTTATGCTTACTTCGAGTACATATTCCGCTGCAAGTAGTTCTTCGCTAAGGAATTTCCTCACCGCAAATTCCTCGGTGAAGAATTCATAAAATCGCCTATTCACCCCCTCTAGTCGATATAACGACTTTCAATTGGTATCGAGCAAGGTACTCCTTGTTACGTGTGATTTTAGTTTAACCACGGAGTTTTAGTTATGTCGACCGCAGGTATGATCAAGGTCTCAGCTGGGTGTCCTACCTTTGATGGGACGGACTACCCCTACTGGAAGAACAAGATGCGAATGCATCTTGAGGCAATTGACAACGATCTCTGGTATGTTGTGGAAAATGGTGTTCCTCGGTCACACCTTCTCCGAATCTGCCGATGTGAAGAGATTCAAGCAACTCGATTCTCAAGCGAAGAATATCATATGTGGCCATCGAGCAAAGGACAATATGGAAGAGTGAGTGCTTTGAAACTGCCAAGCTCATCCGGGACAGAGCTGTCCAAAGTAAATGAAGGTGTCTCAACTCAGCGTGACTCTCGAGTTGATGTTCTTCGCAATCTCTTCAACCGCTTCAAAAGACTCGACAATGAAAATGTTCAACAAACCTTGATCGCCTCACCGACATCTCAAATGAGCTTCAAGCGCTTGGTGCCCTTGACATCACCGACCATGAGGTGGTGAAGAAATTGTTGAGATCGCTGATTCCTCATTTGATACTCCGCACCGATGATACAAGAGCGTGCTGACTACAAGTCACTTGATCCAGCTGATATCCTCGAGAGGCTAAATACTCATGAGTTCCAGCTTCAAAAGAGAGATCTCTATGGTTCTAGCTATGGAAAAACACGTGCCTCAAGGCCAAGGCGTATGCGAATCTGAGTATGAAGACTCTGGTAGTAGCCTTGGAGATCCTGAAGAATTGGGCCAGGAGCTAGCACTGCTCGTGAAGAAATTCCAGAAGTTCTCTAGACATGGTCGCTTTGGAAAATCCTCAAGAAGCAGTGATTCCTCATCCAGTGACTATAAGAGAAGACTTTGCCACAAATGCAAGAAACCTGGTCACTACATCCAAGATTTTCCTCAGTGGGAAAAGGAATTAAAGAAGAAGAAGAAACACAAGGATTACAGTTCTGATGACGCTAAGAAGAAGAAGAAATCGTCGAAATCTTCATCATCAAAATCCTCAAAGCCCTCTTCTCACAAGAAAAGCAGCTCCAAAAAGGCTCGGGCATTCATTGGCAAGGAAATGGACTCTAAAGCTGAATCTGAGGAACATGAGGAAGAGGAGGCTTCAGAAGAATCTGAGTCTGGTGTGGCGAGTCTAGCTCTCGCTAATGCTTTCGTCAGCAAGTCCATCTTCAACTCTGAAGAAAATGACCTCACCAACAAAGTTGATGAAGATAGTGATGACTACGCTCCCACCTATTGCTTCATGGCAAAGGGTGCCAAGGTACTCAAATATACCTCCTCTGAATCTAGTGAAAATGAATCTGATGAAGATCTCAAGCCCAGTTACTCAAAACTTGCTAAGATTGTTGTAAAACAACAAAGGGCTTTTGAAAAGGTTCAAAACATGCTAGATAAGAGTGATGATATGTTAGGTGAAGAAATGGATCGCACTAAAGCCCCGATGAAAATCTTCAGAGACTTGGTCTAGGTTTGACAACCTTCAAGGTCATCATAACTCTCTTTCTCGATCATGAGAAACTTTCTTATGAATTTCTTCAAAGAAAGCAAGATCTTGAGAAGCTAAGAGTGAGTTATGAAGATCTTCAGAAGGAGCCCGATTCATTACTTGCTCAACAAATCAGCGCTTCTCAAGAAGAATTTGTTCCTCCATGCTTAAAGTGCATTGAACGTGAATCTGCTAATTCTTCACCTGAATGTTCAAATGCTTCAATTGTTACAAATTCTTCACCTGCCTCTGCTATCACTAATTCCTCGTCTAAGGACATTCCTAGTATCACTGACGATGCAGGGCTGAAGGAATTGTACATGACAGGCATGTACAAAAGCCTCAAAGGGCATCAGACTCTTTGTGATGTGCTTAAAAAGCAGATCCTCAACAGGAACCCTAGGAAAGAGGGTATTGCCTTTGAGAGGAAACTCAATGCTGATGGAACATATTGGAAGCCTGAGCAGTATCCCAAAACCTCATGGGTTGCTGCACAGGGACCTCCAGTTGATCCATCTAACTTATCTGGTTTTAATGCGAATCTCCTCATTCTTCTGATGAGTCATTTGACTCCAACTATAAACTGTTCAAAAATCAGAATGGTGAAGTATTTGCTAGATATGTTGGCACTAACTGCAGGAACGGTTACCCTATGAAGAAAATCTGGGTTCCCAAGAAGTGCCTTGAAAGTCTTCAGGTGAATGTCCTCATGACACCACCTGTGAAGAATAGGAACCCCAGATCAAACTCTTCATATGGATCCAAGTCCTCATACGGACCAAATTCCTCACGTGGATCAAATTCCTCAAAAGGATCAAAGTCCTCATATGATTATCATCGTGCTAACAACTCTGTCTCGCAGGGTACAGCTAAGGGCTATGAATATGTGCATTATTCTTCAAACCAATATGTTCATAAATCCTCGAAGAATTTCTCTGCTTATTCATATGCTTACCCTAACCCCTCTTATGTAAAACGAAATGGTTTGGCCTCTATGCCACCATTCTCATATGGTGCTCACAGAGTGATGAACTCTTTGCCACCCCTTCAGATGTGGGTGGTGAAGAAAAAGAACTAACCTCTTCTGCAGGGTCAGGTCTCGGGCGTGCTTTAAGCGTCTCAAGAATTTCTTGGGGCACGACAAAAGCGCTGAAAGGGCGCAGGCTAATCTTAATGAAATGAACTTTCATTTCACACGTCCTCATAGTGCTTATCTTATCTGATCGATGAAATTCATCGATGAACTTGATATCATATTCTTCATCGATGAAGTGTATGAGATCGTAAGTTGCACTAATTCATCTGCAGGATGATCAACCCAAAGCCACCGAGTGGGTTCTCGATAGTGGATGTACAAATCACATGACTGGTGACAAGAATCTATTGATGGATGCTCCTTATCACCGTCACATCTGAAGCATATCATCTTTCTTGACAAAGGCAAAAGTCGTATTGGGTCTTGGTAAGGTTGCGATCTCTAAGGACATACACATGGACAAAGTCATGCTTTTTGAGTCCTTAGGATACAACCTCATGTCAGTCTCAATGCTTTCTGATCTTGATATGGTTGTCATCTTTGGCAAGTATCGTTGTGTTGTGATTATGGAAGCTAACAATTCCAAAGTCTTCGAAGGCTTTAGGAGAGGAGACTTGTATATTGTTGACTTCTCTACAGGACCACAACCAGCCGTGTGTTTACTTGCAAAAGCTTCAGAAGGCTGGCTATGGCATCGGCGACTTGGTCACGCAGGCATGAGGAATTTGCACATGCTTGCAAAGAAGAAGCATGTTATTGGCATTGAGAATGTCAAATTCCTCAAGGATCACTTGTGGAACTGTGAAGCTGGAAAAATGACCAAGGCCAAGCATCCAATGAAGACTATCATGACCACTACTCGTCCCTTGAATTGCTTCACATGGACCTCTTTGGTCCTAATCATTACTCATTTGTCACTAATGATGCATCTCTATATGGCTTTATTATTGTTGATGATTACTCTTGTTACACATGGGTACACATTGTTACTTACAAAATGAAGTGCGGAAGTCTTCAAACGATTTTCCTCGAGGGCTTCAACTAACTTTGGTGTGAAGATCGGACACATCGGGAGTGACAATGGAACTGAGTTCAAGAATTCGGTCTTGATGCCTATCTTGATGAACTTGGTATTACTCATGAGTTATCTGCTCCCTATACTCCTCAGCAAAATGGCGTCGTGGAGCGCAAGAACAGAACTCTAGTTGAGATGGCTCGCACTATGCTTGATGAATACAAAACGCCTAGTCGTTTTTGGATTGATGCAATTGATACTGCGTGCCACATAATCAACAAAGTATATCTTCACAAATTCTTCAAGAAGACTGCCTATGAACTCCTCACTGACAAGAAACCCAATGTGAGTTATTTCAAAGTCTTCGGTGCTAAATGATGGATTAGAGATCCTCGTCACAATTCTAAATTTGCACCGAAAGCACATGAAGGTTTTATGCTTGGTTACGGAAAGGACTCGCACACCTACAGAGTCTTCAACATCGCTCTTCACAAGATTGTTGACTTTGTAGATGTGTGGTTCGATGAAACTAATGGCTGCAAAGAGAGCACCTACCTTCGTGTTAGATGAACCAGCACCGAGGAATCTATCAAGTTCAAGGCAACCGAGGATGTCATTCATAGTGAAGAATCTGCTGAAGAATTCATTCTCAGACGAAGAACGCCGAGTGATGCACTGAAGATAATGTTGAAGACAATGGTGCTGAGGAAAATGATCAAATTCCTCGACGACAACCAGCTCATCCTCGCGTTGCAAAAGAAGTACAAGTTGACAAGATCATCGATGACATTGAAGCGCCAGGTCCTCTCACACGCTCAAAAGCTTCACATTTATCTAACTTTTGTGGGCACTATGCTTTTGTCTCTATTACAGAGCCCACTAAGGTAGATGAAGCATTTCTGGAGCCTGAGTGGATTCAGGCCATGCAAGAAGAATTACATCAATTCGAACTCAACAATGTCTGGGAACTGGTCAAACGTCCAGATCCTCGCAAGCATAATATCATTGGCACAAAGTGGATCTACCGCAACAAGCAAGATGAAAATGGCCTTGTGGTGAGGAATAAGGCACGACTTGTAGCTCAAAGCTACACACAGGTTGAAGGAATTGATTTCGATGAAAATTTTGCACCTGTTGCTAGACTTGAGTCTATTCGCATATTATTCTCCTATGCTAACCATCACAATATCACTTTATATCAAATGGATGTGAAAAGTGCATTCCTCAATGGTAAGCTTGAGGAAGAAGTATATGTTGCTCAACCCCTGTGTTTTGAAGATCCAAAGAATCCCGACAAAGTCTTGAGACTCAACAAGGCCCTCTATGGTCTCAAACAAGCCCCACAGGCGTGGTATGATACATTGAAGGAATTCTTCGTGAAGAATGGCTTCACACCCGTTCACTCGACCCTACTCTCTTTACTAAATCATATGATGGTGAACTGTTTGTGTGCCAAATATATGTTGATGATATTATCTTTGGCTGTCTTGACCAACGTTATAGTGATGAATTTGCCTATATGATGAGTGAAGAATATCAAATGTCTATGATGGGAGAGTTGAAATTCTTCTTAGGTCTTCAAATTAAATCAACAACACAATGGCATATTCATATCTCGGAGAAATACCTCAAAGATGTCCTCAAGAAATTCGCATGCAAGATTGCAAAGGCGTCAAAATTCCTATGCCCACAAATGGCCATCTATGCACTGATGAAAATGGTATTAACTTCGATCACAAGGTATACCGCTCCATGATTGGTTCTCTATTGTACTTATGTGCATCTAGGCCAGATATAATGCTTAGTGTTTGCATGTGTGCCCGATTTCAAGCTACACCGAAGGAATCACACCATAAGGCTGTGAAGCATATTCTTCGATATCTAGCTCACACACCAACACTAGGATTATGGTACCCCAAGGGCTCTAATTTTGATCTCATTGGATATTCTAACTCTGACTATGCTGGTGATCGTGTGGACCGCAAGTCAACATCTTGTACTTGTCATTTCCTCGGACGATCTTTGGTCTGTTGGTCCTCAAGAAAGCAGAACTGCGTATCACCGCTCTGCGGAAGCTGAATACATTGCTGCTGGCTCATGTTGTGCTCAATTGCTGTGGATGAAGCAAACTCTCAAGGACTACGGCATCAACGTGAAGAATGTGCCTCTCTCTGTGACAATGAGAGTGCCATCAAGATTGCTCACAACCCAGTTCAGCACTCAAGACAAAGCACATTCAAATTCGTCATCATTTTCTTCGTGATCATGTGTTGAAGGCGACATCTCCATCGAGCATGTGAAGGCGAAGAACAGCTAGCCGATATCTTCACTAAGCCCTTGGATGAGAAGAGATTTAGCAAGTTGCGGTGTGAGCTAAATATCTTAGAATCTTGAATGTCCTTTGAAAAGGACACACATCCCGACACTTATGCAAAATTGATGACTTAGATGTGCAACACATGAAGAAACGTTTTCTTCAATCCATGAAGAATAACACTCTAAGTGTGAAGAAATTAATGAAGAATTTGATTCTCAGAACCCTCGACAATTGTACGCTGTGTCTGAAATCATCATTCTTATCTGATGGGTCACGCCACCACCAAAGTTGAAAATCTTCAATTTGAGTTTTTCCTCGTTTTGAAATTCTTCAGTTTTTCAAATTCTTCAACTTTGCAAAATCTTCACTGTTTCGTCGTTTTCTTCGACTATATATATATATATATATATATATATATATATATATATATATATATATATATATATATATATATATATATATATATATATATATATATGGGTTTATGTCCTCTACAACATTCACTTATGGCTATTTCTTCAAGTCGCTTTTTCTGCTAAGTGAATGTGATCGGATCCTTCCCCCTCTATGCTATACTCAACCAATCTATTCACAAATTCTTCATGTGCGTTCTATTTGAAACTCGTTCAAAATCTTCACTGCGTCCTTGTCAGCTGAAGAAATTGCGAACGGAACTTTAAAACTGATCTTATCCAAACTTTCGATTTTGCCGCTCAAACCGTTCCGCATCCCACGTTGCATTATTTTACTCACCCACGATCGTACACGATCTCCACTACACAGTATGTGGGTGACACATGTCGTGAGAAGGAGAATGGTCAGAGGCATGTTCGTCCTAAATCTTCGGGCAAACAGTTTTTCACTGCCTCTATATATACCCCTCTCCTCATCCTCACTTCTTTTACTCCGCTCGAGCTCCTCAAACCCTAGCACCGCCGCTACTCCATCGTCGCCGGTGAGGAAGAGCTTCGCTGCCTCGACCTCGTCGCCGTCGTACTCGCGGCGGTTGCGGAAATCTTCACTCCGCCGCCGCCGTAGCCATCTTCTTCCGCCGAGTTAGGGCGTGGAAGATCTGAACAGACGAGCTTCACATCTACAACACCCAGTTCGTCGTGTTCTTCATTTAGGGTAATTAAAAGTTATTTTTACTGCCCTCGTTGATCCAAATTTTCACTACAAAATCTTCAAAGGTGTTTTATTCTTCAAATCCTCACACACAAACACCTCACTAGTTATATGCTCTTGATTCGTTTCTCTAAGCAATCATTTTTCTTCAAGATTCCTCAATTGTGTGGATCCTCGACCTGTACAACTCTGGAACCTAAGACAAAGAACGCTTAGTGAAATTCTTCAAGGCTCATCTGGTCAAAATCCTCAAAACTTGTTCCTTTTGAAAACCTTCTAAGTACGCATATGACCTCTCCAAATTCCTCGCAACTATACTCTGTTCACAGGTACTCATGTCCGCTGCTGAATCACTAGGTTCTCATCAACTTAACTCATTTGCAGCGTTCCTCGAAGAAAAGTTGCATACTTCTTCAGAGAATTCTTTTGTTCAAATTCCTCACCTGAAGAATATGGCAGAAGGAAAGAAGCCACAGAAAGGAGGAAAGAGGCCTGAGGTGATATCTGCGTTTGAAATCCCTGAGGAAATATATGTTGATTATTGCACACCTGATGAAGCCGAGTTCGGCAAAGAAAACAAAAATCAGCGCAAGGTGCGCATTCAAAGGATTGAACGGAGATGGGCAAGGGAATGGAGGGAGTACAGATATGTAACTCCAAAGTACATGAAGAAATTCGCATTGAATCCTCCATGCCCAAGAGCTCCATTGGCACATGGTCAAGAAGCTGACCCCACCAGCATCAAGCGTGGTGAGGACTTTCCTGAAGAATGGGCCAAGCGCCAAGCCAAGTTGGCAAGACAAGCCAACGAGGCAGTGAGGAAATTCAATGAGGACTCTGCTACTGCTGCTGCCCCTGAGGCCTCTGTCAAGCCAAGAAAATCTATGGCAAAGAAGCCCGCACACAAGCCAAGTGCTTCACCAACAGTGCCCTCACGGCCAAGTTCCTCAGCTGTGCCCTCACGGCCAATTCCTCATGCTGCCCCTGCTCCTCCAAAATCCTCAGCTCCTTCAAAGTCCTCAGTAGCTCCTCCCAAGTCCTCAGCAGTTCCGACAAAGTCCTCAGCACCTGTGCATCTGGCCATGTGCCAAAGGACTGCAGGCTTCTCCATTGCCTATGGTGTTTCAGCAAGTTCCTCAGCTGCACCAAAGTCTTCATCTGGCCCGACTCTACTGAAGACTAAGGCCACAGCCGGATGAGGTCCTCGGCCTAGTCCCAAGAAGAAACAGGTCGCCTTCTAAGAGCCACCTGAAGATGATGAGGCTGATGATGATGAACTTGCGGAAATCATCAGAGACCGCCAAGAAAGGGCCGCTAGAGCCAAAGGCACATCTGTGCCTCCGCTGTTAGATCCGAGGAAAATCCTCGATTACATTGATCTCTGGCACAAGGATCCAAACACTCCTATGCATGATTTTCATGTGACCCCTGGACAAAGTCATATGCTGACCCATTTCAACACTGAAGAGAAATGGAAGTTTGAAAAGGCAAGAGAGATCAAGAAATCTCAATACAGAAAGGAGAAGTTCCTGAAGAAAAACGTTGTCAGAATGACACCTGAGGAACTTCTCAAAGTCCAGAATGAAATCCTAGCCCTCAGCAGAAACTTTGATGCTTATTATGCTGATTGGCAAGGAGCCAAGGTCAGATTCGTCAACCTGACGAAGAAATTCACCAATGTTGCTGCCCCAACGCAACATGAAATTCCTCAAGCTGGAGCCTCAGCTCAGCAAACTGAAGAACATGCCAGCACCACTGATGAAGTTCAGGCTGCTGAAGAAAATGCTAGTTCCAGGGCTGATGATCCCATTCCAGCCGCTGAAGAAATTGCCAGGGCATCCACTAGTGGTGCGCTGAAGAAATCGAACAAGTCGAGGCAAGCTGCATCGATTGCGCTGAGGAAAATCAACCAGATTCCTCGGCTCCTCCTGCGCCAACACCAACTCCAATTCTTCCATCGCCTCGATGTGAAGAAGACCAAGGCTGCAGAGCGAGATGCGGTGAAGAAAGCGGAAAGCATCACTGCGTCAAATTCTTGGACTGCTAAGAAAATGAAGCCAATGACCAGCTCCTTTGAAAATCCTATTGATGTTGTTCCAATTTCCTCAATTCCATCAAAGGACCTTGTTCCTTTTGATGAAGATTATGTGATCCCAAGCGGATCGATGAAGAAAATCATTCTCGCTGCTTTGTCGAGCAGATTGATGAAGAAATTGAAGTGGAAGCAATCCTTCAACCCCAATCATTTCCTCGCCTATGCCTCGGTTCACGGTGAAGAGGCGGTGTTGAGAAATTGAAGAAGATGTGGATATTGGAAGCACAAAGCCGGTGATGAGCGATGACTTTTGGGAAAGTCAGCATCCAAATTCTCCACTCTTCACCCCAATCCAACAGATACCTCGGTCCCTGCTCCAACAGTTCAAATGGGCTCAAGAAACTCATCCCACTTCATCATCCATGAAGAAATTCCAGCCACTAAGCGCCGATGAACTCTTCTTGCTGATCCTCGATCGCACTGTTGAGGAACAAGAAATTCCTCACTGAAGAACCTGAGATTGCGATTCCAGAGGTCGCGATGCAACTCATCGACACTCCCTTTGCCTAAGCCAAAGGATCCCTTCTCAACAAAGCAAAAGTTCAAGGTGAAGACTTCTTCAATGAGCACGTATTCTTCACGATTACAATCCATATGATTCTGCTCGCATAAGGAAGAGGCGTTTACGGACTGCAGCCAAGCCAATTTCTATTCCTCGGTGCTCTTCAACAAAGACAAAGTCTTCGATCATGCACATATTCCTCATGTGGACATGGAGTCTCTGCCAGCTTGAGCCAGTCCTCGGTGTTCTTCACGACGCAGACTTGAATTTCTGCACCGATATCTGTGGATTGGAATGAAGAACTCATTCTTCAATTGTATGCAACGCTGCACATCACCGGAGACGCTGAAGACGTGAACTCATGGGTGTTAGATGGATGTCTGAAAATACTCACTACAAGGCACCGACAAGAATGAATTGCGTGCCCTACCACTCGATCCTCCACTTGACGGTGCTCGTTGTATCTACAACAAACCAGAACTTTCAAATCACTATATGCAAGTGCTGATGAAGCCTTTGAAGCCAAGGCAGGCCCCAAGAACCAAATTCCTCGTCAAGGAATTATTGTATATGCCTCGGACTGTCTATCGGATTCTGACGAAGACAATGAGTCCTATCAAAGGCCACGACTCAAAATGATGAAGAAGTCGTTGGCATCATGAAGAATATGCTTTTCAATATCATTCATGGCGTTCCCGTCAACTTCCATGATTTCTTCATGAGGACTCTGGCAAACATTGCTATGTCACCATTTGAGCTGAAGCCTTATGCGCCTTGGATAATGAGATTCATCAGGACAAGGTCTTCACTCAATTACAAGGCTGATACACTGAACCACTGCAGCTACTTGCCCCGTTGAAGTCCTCAAGCGGACATTTACCTCGGTGATGACAAGGGCAAGGCTCTGCTGTGATCGATGAAGGCATTCGTCCATTGGATGGACAGTTTCAAAGCAGCATCCTACTCCACCAATGATGACTCGCACACATGACTGCCGCAAATACCTCGGTCAAGCAAAGTCCTCAAGCCACAACACCGGGATGATGGTGATCGTGAGTTACTCCTCGGTCTTCATCGGAAGGTTGATCGCAATCATAAATGGGTCAAGCGTCGGTTTGGTTCAATTCTTCACAACATGACCTCTACACACAATGCGGTGAAGAAAACCACTACTACCTCCATGAAACCTTCAAACGCACTGGCTGTTCTTTCAAATGTCTACAACACGGAAGAAGCGACGACAATGGGTCTCAAGGAAGAATTTGACTGGTCGCACCTCCTCCAGAAGAAATACAAGAAGGTCAAAGTTCCTTCCTTGGTGGCCAGCTCCTATTCTTCATCGCGCGACAACGATGAAAATGAAGACTTGGACGACACGCTGGCAGGCCCTACTACAACAACCGACCCCAACAACGCTGGCGCTCCTTCCTCAACTTGAAATTCTTGAGCGTTAGTCCTCGGTTTGATCCTTTTGGTCATTCGATGACAAAGGGGAGAAATTTGAGTTAGTCTTCAAGCGGGTCTATTATATGGGCAATTTATTTTTGTTAAGTTACAACTCTCGTTCTTACGAAACTTTTATTGGATCGAGTTGTAATCTTAAACCCGATGGTGCTTTGATACTTTTGATGCAATCGTGCTCTAGCACTATGCTCGATACTTTTGATGCATTGAGCTCGATTCTCTTGAGCTCGATACTCTTGATCGTTATTTTGCATGTCTTTCCTCATTAATGTTATTGCACGCATGCTGAATTTCATCAAGCACCATATTTCATCATGCATTTCAAATTCTTCATATTATATGTCAAATCGTGTATGAATTACAAGATATAGGGGAGATCTCCATGATTCAACTCTTCAAATATGCATTGCCTCAAAAGCAAATTCCTCACTATGCACATCTTGAGGGGAGTTCTTCTATATCTTGCAATCAAATTCCTCAATATCAGTATTTACACTTCATATGTTTATCCCGTTGAAAACTTAACCTATATTGTCATCAATCACCAAAAGGGGAGATTTTAAGTGCATCTAGTGCCCCTTAGTGATTTTGGTGTATTGAAGACTTATAGGTTAAGAAACTAATGTGTTTGTGAGTGTACACAGGTCTATAAGTCTATGAGGAGTTTGATATTTATAGAGAAAGTCGACCCCTAAAAATGAAGTTCTTCGACTGAAGACTTTGATATTTTGAAGACTTTCTGAAGACTTTGAAAGTGAAGAAATTGGTGTGACCTTGAAGACTTGGTATTCATTTGAGGAACATGAAGCGTGAAGACTTTTGTTTTCGTAGTTTCGATTTTCTCTTTCTTGAGTCATAGGAAACACCGTACTGCTAAAGGGGGTCGAGGAAATACTAAGGAAAAATTTCCATGTGATGCTCAACTCAAAATCCTAAACCTACCAATCCCTTCGAGTGAAGCCTTTGGAAATCTCATACAGATTCAGTCAATTTCTTGATGTGATGAGACGAAGTTCTTACAGTCACGAGGAATTTGTTCGACCGAGGAGTTAGGAATTCGCCAAAGTCGGATTGCCTACGATGAGGAACATGATAGCCCCGAGGAATTTGACATTCAAATTTCCGACCGTTCTTGTCTTCTTGCGCCACCTGTCCCAAAATATCTTATCCACCTAACGATCATATCATTGAAGGGCATTTATGTCTTATCATGTCGGGCTGCTCCCTAGGCTATAAATAGCCGCCCCTACAACCACTAGCTGGTTGGCTGCTCCGAGAGAAACTTGACACTTGTCATTTGAGAGCAACCCATCCTCCGAGGACTTTGGCGAAAATCATCGAGTGAGGAAAACCAAAACCAAACCCTACAAACCCAAAGTGATTGAGCATCATCAAGAGATTGATCTGCGTGGATCCGACGCTTGTTACCTTTGAAGACTTTGCTTCTTCCAGATGGTTAGGCGTCATGGTCTAGAGCATCCAAGAGGAATTGTGGATCGCCGAGTCACCAAGTCTGTGAAGGTTTGGAAGTCGCTCAAGACTTACCACGAGTGATTGGACGAGGTCTGTGTGACCTTAGTTCAAGGAGAATACGGTGAGGACTTGGTGTCTGAGCTGCGTGCTTTCAGCGATCGGGTGTCCGGACTGTGTGTCCTCGAGTTTAAATACTCAGCCGCTACAACCAGACGCATAACCGAGACAGCAGTTGGAACTGGTCTACCAAATCATTGTCTTCACCAACCTAATCGGTTCTATTTCCTCAACCCTTTCATTTACTCATTATTGTGTTGAGTGTTTGTTCATATCTGTGTTTGAAGACTTTGGTGAAGACTTTCTCAATTTCCTCAGTTCAATTTCTTGATCTGTTTGTCTTCTTCTTGTGCTATCCTGTGCTTACGCTTTCTGTACTCTTTGTTTGTCTTCATTTCATCATGATGACCATGCCCGCATTCTGTTATGCTTACTTCTGAGTACATATTCCGCTGCAAGTAGTTCTTCGCTAAGGAATTTCCTCACCGGCAAATTCCTCAGTGAAGAATTCATAAAAATCACCTATTCACCCCCCCCCTCTAGTCGATATAACGCACTTTCAGGGCATGGAAGCATTGAAGAAAGAGAGTGAGGAGGGATGGAAGTGGTTGTCCAACATACCAGTCCATACTTGGGCCAGGCATAGAATGGATACTATATGCAAGACAGACCTTATTGTAAACAATCTTAGTGAAGTTTTCAACAGGATGATTCTGGATGTTAGGAACAAGCCCATAAGGACAATGCTTGAAGGAATAAGGACAAAACTCATGATCAAATTTTAGAAGATTAGGGAGAAGACATAGACATGTAGGTGGGATATCACACCCACATACTCTGAGATATTGGAGGAGGCCAAGAAATGGGCAAAATATTGTGATGCATATATGGCTGGACCAGGCATTTGGCAAGTTACAAGTAGTTCAGAAAAGACCTACTGTGTAAACCTGAACAACTACACTTGTGATTGCAGGAGGTGGGATATGACAGCTGTTCCATGTAGTCATCTTTGAGCAGCAGCAATGCGAAGGTGAAACTACACCACAAGATTTTTCCATGAGTTCTTCAAAAGCCCTCTCTTGTGAAACCTACAAGCATATTATATACCTGTTCCTGGCCCTGATTGTTGGCCACACACCATGGGGGATGACATATCTCATCCAGTATTCAAAGAAAAGAAGGGTAAAAAGCAGACAGCTAGGAGGAAAGGACATTTTGAGGTGCCTGCCAAGAAGGATACATCAAGAATTGGGACAGTGACCTGTAGCAATTGCAATAAGCAAGGTCACAGATATACCACATGTGGTGATCCACTGAAACCCAAACTGCAGATGAGGAAGGATAATCACCAAGTATGCTTATTCATAAAGAAACTACTATTACATAGCATAGGCTAGGTGGTTTGATTCTAATTTGCTTTGTTAAATGTGTAGGAGAATAGGTCAGTCTACTCTTCATCTACCAGAGCTACTACAGAAGTGGTTGCACCCCCACCACCACCATCAGCACTAGCCATAGCTAGGAAGAGGCCAGCAACAGCCACAGCTACTCCAGGACCAGCAAAGAGGAACAAGGCTGCTGCTTCTGCTACTCCAGGACCATCAAAGAGGAACAAGGTTGTTGCTTCTGCTACTCCAGCACCTGCCACATCAGCACCTGCCAAGAAGACCAAAGCAACCAAGAAGACAAGGGCTCCTAGCACATCTTCACCAGCCAAGAACACAAGGTCATCCATTGCCTCTCCAGCAAAGAACACCAGAGCATCAACAGCTAGCAGAGGAGGGGATACACAGGTTTCAATGCTCCAAGGCAAGCTGCTCACTCTGAGATGGAGATTGGGTCCAAGAGGGTTAGGAAGCCAACTGGAAAGTGGAAGGCATATTTCACTGCTAGTGGTAACTATTGAAGATTCCAACATTTGGAAAAGATGTCTTGTTTGCGCTGTATGAGTGTTGAAACCTAAGTGTTTGCTTCCTGAAACCTATGTATTTGTTTGTTGAAACTTGAGTGTTTGCTTCCTGAAATCTATGTATTTGCTCCCTGAAACCTATGTATTTGCTTGCATTATTAAACCTGAGTGTTTGCATTACGAAACCTGAGTGTTTGTGACTTCTGGGTTGCACTTCCTGATGCAAAGATTGTTTGAAATTTCTGGGTTGCACTTCTGGGTTGCACTACCTGAGTGTTTGAAACTTATGAGCTTCGCAACTGATGAAAAGATTGATAGAAACATTCTTTCAAAGAATCCCAAAACACTGATGCAAAGATTCAAACATTCATAGATTCCACCATCCAAACATTCTTTCATACAAAGAGTTGTACAGAAAGTGGAAGGGATACCTAGCTCATACTCTTATTCATAATTAAAATAACTACTAGCAACAACTCTCAATCGTAACGGTCGAAGAAACGACGCCACTTTGCTCTGTTAGAAGGGTGAGGAGCGAGTACTGCCTGTGCCCTAGCCCACCTGATGATCTTCCTTGAGCTCTTGCGCCTGCCGCCAGGGACAAGTATTGTGAACTCATCTGAGTTGCACTTCTCCAAGATCTTCTCTGCCAGCCTCCTCTTGAACTCCAGCTCCCACTCCAGCTCCCAAGCTGATGGCATGGGCACCGCAGGGCGAGCCCTTTGCCTCCTCACATCCACTGCCTGCACTGCCTCCTCTTCCTCATCTGTCACCTCCCCAAGCTCTGGATCCATCTAGGGTTTCTAGAGGTGGGGTGTGGCGGCTGGGTTCTGGAGGGAGGAGGGTGGGTGGAGGAGGCTATTTATGAGCAGTGGAGAGGCATCTAGTGTTAGTAGGACTAGGTTTGTAAATATAACTGGGCCACAAAGCCCAGGTACAAAGCACTAATGAACATAACTACCTTATAAAGAAAAAAAACATATCATAGTCCAACAGTGCTTATCACTAACTCCATAACATAGCATAAGAGGTTCAAATACAGGCAGAACATTCATTACAACATAGTTCATAACTTAGCATTAAAGGTTCTAGCAGCATAACTACAGTTCTTAACATTGGCATAGACATAGACTAGATTAGGTTCACATTCCCCAAAATGTACACCCCATATCTTCACATCAGATTGTTAGGCCACATACTTATAAAGGCCTTGGATGTACTTCACCAACTGCAGAACACACTTCATGAATCAAGGATGGCCTTGATTTTCTCAAGTTTCTCCTTGCTTGCATGCCCATCATTTAGCAGCTCATTCACCACATGCTCAAGCTTGGCCTTCTCTATCTTAAGCAAATCTCTCTCCTGTTCAACCTCCTTCATTGCCTTCCTGGTGTTCTTGATAATGTCAGCTTGACTCTATAAAATGCACCTCTGTTCCTTGGCAAGTTTGAGCTTCTCCATCTGAACCTCCAACCTAGCACTCTCTCCTACCTCTTTCTTCTTCTTCTCAAATTCTTCCTCCTCAACTGCCTTCTGGTAATCCATGTGGTCTACCCTACCATCCTGCCAATCAAACATCTTGGATACATCTTGGACAAGCTTTGTGTACTCAATTTACAGCTTGTCATTTTCAGTCTTAAGCTTGGCCAAATGCTTCTCATACTTCTGCTTATCAACTACCCTGCCACAATTCTGTTCATGGAACATGTCCCACAACCTGGCCAAGCAATTCTGAAGAATTGGAGGCCAGGGCTGGTCAACCCACTCAGTAACACCACAATTAACACCTTCACTCTGCATTTGGAAATTGAGATATACATCACTAAGTGCACTCAATTTCATAAGAACAAATCATATCAGACTAAGAAACTGAAGGTGAGGCTTAAGTAAACTGAATATGTTGTTTCATATAACTCAAACTATAACTGAAACCTAACCTGCTTGTACAAGTTCATTCAGAGATATATGCTTCCTATACAAAAGCATTTTTTATAGTAACCATATCCCTTAATACAAGGGATATTGCAGTTCATCCTTAAAAATACAGTGTAGGTTCAGAAGAGCAACTTGTCAACATAATATTGTGTGGGTTCAGAACAACAACTTGTCATCCTTGTAAATACATGTGTGGGTTCAGAAGAAAATGATTTCAATTAAGGTAATATACCTGTTGCACTGGACAACCATAGAAATGCCTTCCAGTTAAGGTTCCTTCAAATGCCACACACTTAATTGGCCTCATGTGGTGCATCATGCAGGTGGGTTCAGAAAGCTCTAGCTGGCCACAGAAAAGAGGTTCCACGGTGGTGTTAGGGGTCTCCTGCATGAACACATCAACAAAATCACCTTAGCTCACAGAACCAGACATAGATCAAAAATTAATTCCCCAATCCAGCAAGAACCCTAACCCTAACCCTAGTTTTGAAGCATACATAACCACAGCTCAAACAGCAACCATAACCCTGCCTACTAAACAACAGTAACCAAAGCTTACCCTAGCTCACCAAGATGAACCCTAACCTAATCTAGCTCCTAGATGAACCCTAACCCTAGCTCAGCAGATCGAAAAACTTACCCAAAGAGCCATGTCCATGCTTGTGATGTCGCACTCATCCTCTGAGCTCATATCCCCGTCATTCCAGGAAGGCATGGTGACGGTGGAGCTTCCACAGCGCAAGTCGCCGCCGGTGTCGAAGAGCGGAGAGGAGAGGAGAGTGAGAGTGAGAGTGAGAGCAGAGATGAGTGCGGGCAGGGGAGCAGAGTGAGAGGGAGGAAGACGACTTAATGAGCGCACGAGCGGGTGCGGTCCGACCGCACCGGTCGGTCCGAGTAACGGCCGTTAACGGCCTCGCCGTCACGCGCGGCGATGACGTGGCCTGACAGGCGGGCCCAAACCGTCAGAAAACGGTTTAAAGCGCTAAGCAACGGGCGATTTGGGTTTTTTGAGACAGCTGACGAGAAAAATGATAGGTATCAGTTATAAGAAAAAGTGACGGCTTTTTGGAACCCTAGCACGAAAAGTGGTAGGTTTATGCTATTCACTTCAACCCATTCAATAGACCGCGGGCAACATGAGCCGCCGCCGCCTCCAACCTTCCTCACCGTCGCCGGCGGCGGAGCATCCGCTGGAAGACGACGACCTACTGCGCGAGATCCTCCTCCGCCTACCCCCACAGCTGCCCTACCTCCTGCGCGCCTCCCTCGTCGCCAAGCGCTGGCGACACATAGCCATCGACCCCAGGTTCCTCCGCAGCTTCCGCACCCACCACCGGAAGCCTCCCCTCCTCGGGGACTTCTCCTATGAGGAAGGAAAACTCTCGTTCAGATCCACCCTGGACCTGCCCTACCGCATCCCTCCCGACCACTTCTCCCTACAAGTCAACGGCCGCGAGCCATGGAGGTTGGTCGACTGCCGCCACGGACGCCTGCTCCTCAAGAACACTGAGAGGCGTCAGGTCATTGTGTGGGACCCCATCACCGGCGACCGCTCCCTCTTGTCCGTACCGCCGGAGTTTGACGACATGCACACCGCGGTGGTGCTCTGCGCTGCCGGCGAGCAGGGCCACGCGCATGGTGCCTGCCACTCGAGCCCTTTTAAAGTGGTCGTGGTGGACTGCTACGAGCACGACTATGACGCCGTTGCCTTCGCAAGTGTTTACTCTTCAGAGACTGGCGTATGGAGTGATCTCCTCTCAACACCGCTTCCATATAGTGGTATTGCTGTTGTTAATCCCAGTAGGTAACACCCCTCACTGGTTGCTTGCGGGGTATAGCGGCATACTTGAGTTTGATTTCGGTAGACAGACGCTAGCTGTGATCAATAGGCCACCAGGCGCTCGTTACAATGACAGGGTTCAGATCATCCAGGTAGATGATAATGGTGTTGGCGTCTCTGCTTTGTCGTGCGCCCACTGCCAGTCTGCCTACTGCTCCCACCAACCCTGTTTACATATCTGCGATAGGAAGGTCGATTGCTACTTGGGTTGGGGTTTAAGATTTAGATGAAGAGGTCACGTATACTGCGTTATGCTGAGGATGTTCGTGCATTATTTTTATGGGTGCACTCAGCTCTCTTCATGATTCAGCTTGAGTCAATGCAGCCCAAGGAGCTTTTCAAAAGCGATAATGTGTACACCTATTATCCTTTCACAAGTTTCTACAATGAAGGTAACTGTTGGAATTCAATTTATTTTCCATGTATGGTTGATGGAATACATTACTGTACTTTTGAAGTGTTCAAAATCTTCCAGTGAACTTATTTATAGCCATGTTCGTTTCTATGTTAGTGACTTGAGCATTAGCTCTCTGCAAAACTAGCATGGTAGTGTACTATTGTTCTTTTGTACCACTACATGTGAATTGCTGAATCAGGAAACAAGCCATCTCATAGGAGATGGAATAATACTTCTGTTGTTGGTTTCTTTTACAACATTTGTGTTATTAGCTGGACCCTGCAATTTACATTTCTGATTTTGTTTGATGCTCTGCTTTTCTTTTCTAGAGCTTGTGTACAGTACAGTCAGGTCATATCAGGCTATAAAAGAGAGAAATTAGCAAGATAATGTCACGGGCCTTACTACTGCCCAAGACCAGCCTGTCCAGCAGGAACCAGCACAAGGACGGCCCAGGCGGGAGAGGAGGCCCAACAGCCGATACGATGGCCCAAGTTGGAGCAAGTGACCTAGCTATTTAAGCGTGTGCGTGTGGAGTGGAGGGCAAGAAAAGAACAGAACCCCGAACCGGCCGCCTGTGGCGTTATCCCCTTCCCATCTCCGGCTCTCACTCCCCGATCCCCTTTCTTGCTGCCACTCAAATCTCACCATTTGTATCGGATATGTCGTGAATTGGTAAGTAGATCGAGTAGAGAGTGTTGAGGATCGTATCATTTGGTATTCAGAGCCCTCAAAATCCACCACAAAAAATTTCCTATCCGTGCGCGATCGATCTGGCGCCACATACTCGCAGCCTCAAGGAGATCATGACGGGGCTCGATGTTCAGAAGCAGTTGGAGGACGCAGCAGCGGAGCGGAGCGGCATCGCCAAGGCTCTCCTCTCGATCCAGCAGACGCTGGACCGGATGGCGCCGTCGGTCGAGAAGATGGAGCCGCTGGTCGCCAAGATGGAGCCGGCGCTGGTTGCTCTCGAGCCAGTCGTCCAGGATCTCGCAGCCTGGCGTCCGGGCGTCGACGCGGCGGTGGGGCGACTTCAGGACGATCTCAGCGACATCCGGACGCAGCTATCCAAGATCGCGTTCGGTACAGGCGCGGCAAGCACGGCGACGACACTGTTGCCCTCGCAAAAGGGAGTCGTGCCGCCTGTCGACCAAGTCACCAGCGGTGACGACCACAGGCCAATGGGCCGCCGCGAGCTTTCTCCTACTCGGGTCTCGACACTTGGGGGAGGGGGGCTCCTTCCAGCGCCGATCCCGGCCAATGGTACGTTTCGCACGCCTTTTCCAAGCATTCCAATTCCGAATCCTCTGGAGTTGGGTAGTGCCAGCGGATCTCTGGGGGTGCGCAGTGGAAACACCAGAGTGGACTGTCCTAAATTTGACGGGGAAAATCCCACGGGGTGGAAAATCCGTTGTGAAGCATGTTTTCGCATTGGGGGTATAGATCCGTCGTGTGGATCGATCTGCAGTGGTCAATTTCACTGTGCGGCGGCACTCTGGTTGGAGTGGTCGCAAGCACATGTCCGAGTCTGGTGGGACCAGTTTGTTGCTGCAGTGTTGGAGAAGTTTGGTCGTCTGAGTTTCAACAGCTGCTTAGGAAGTTTTCTAAGCTTAAACAATCGGGGTCGGTGTTGGAATATGCAGAGCAGTTTAATGTTGCTATGCATAGCTTACTAGCACACCATGGTAGTTGGGATCCTTTGTTTTTTACCACTCACTTCATAGATGGATTGCACTCTGAAATTAAAGTTGCTGTTATGCTTCATCGCCCCAAGGATTTGGATACTGCGGTTGCTCTGGCTGAATTGCAGGAGGAAGCGGTGGAGATGGTGAGACAGGAGCAGGAGTCTCAAGTGACTGCTCGTGGGCTGACATCGACGGCACGCGCAGGGCGCTTCTCGGCGCGGCCCCCCCTGCCCGTCACGGTGGCGTCCTCATCCAGTGGGCAAAAAGGAGCGCCCACTTCACCAGGCACGACCCCGCCAGATGGCCGGCGTAGTCCGGATAGTGCACGATCGCCATTGGTGCGCCGTCGATGGGCGACAAGCTCAAGACCTGCTGCGCGATACCGGAGAGCGCGTGGCCTATGTTTCACTGCGGTGGCGTTGGGGCAAGGGCACACTGTGCGGCCACAGTGCCACTGCATGTTGTGGAGGAGCTCGTGGGCATGCTCACCGTGCCCGCGTCGCCGGAATCAGCAGCGTCTCAGGACAACTCAGAGGAGGAGGATCTTTGTTTGCTCTCGGCTGCTGCTACTTCAGAGCAGAGTCGCCTGGGCCTTCCGTATGTTGGGAACCTTACAAGGCAAATCTCTCTTGATGCTGGTGGATTCAGGTTCATCACACAGTTTCATTAATTCAGAAATTGCCAAGGATCTGTCAGAGGTGCAAACCATGTCCAAGCCACTGCGGGTGAGAGTTGCTGATGGGGCTGTGACAGTTTGCAATACTGAGGTACCGGGGTATGAGTACTACATCCAAGGACATGCATTCCAGTCAACTCTCAAATTGTTTCCATTGGGCAGCTATGATATGATACTTGGGATGGATTGGCTGGAATCACGTGGATTAATGAACATCGATTGGGGTGCCAAGAGCATGATTTTTCAGCATCAAGGGCAGTTTATTCAGCTGCAAGGGGTGTCTGCGGATGCCCATCAATGCCCGAGCATTTCTAAGGTTCAGTTGCAACTGTTGCAGGCTCAGGAGGCAGTGTTTGCGTTGGTACAACTGTTCTGTGAAACCAGAGGGTGATTCATCAAAAATACCGATGGTGGTGCAAGGATTGCTTGCAGAGTTCTCGGAACTTTTTGAGGAACCACGCGGATTACCTCCTCATCGTTCGTTTGACCACGCTATTGACCTGCTACTGGGCGGCACTGTCAACATTAGGCCGCACTGGTACAGTCCGGCGCAAAGGATGAGATTGAGGCTCAAGTAGCTGACATGTTGGCGCAAGGGATCATTCAGATCGATCGCAGCCCGTTCTCATCGCCGGTGTTGTTAGTGCAGAAAAAAGGCGGAGAATGGCGCTTTTGTATTGATTTCAGGCATTTGAATGCAATCACGGTGAAGAATCGCTACCCCTGCCCGTGATCGATGAGTTGTTGGGACGAGCTACAAGGGTCAAAATGGTTCACTAGTGCGGACCTCCGGTCGGGATACCATCAAATTCGGATGAGACCTTCGGATGAAGCAAAGACTGCCTTTCAAACCCACCATGGTCATTTTGAGTTCAAGGTCATGCCGTATGGAGTGACGGTGGCCCGCAACGTTCGGACAGGGATGAACAACATGTTTGCTCCGTACTGCGAAAAGGGTGCTCGTCTTCATAGACGACATCTTAGTTCACAACAAAACTCGGAAGAGCACGTCACCCTCCTGCGGTCAAGATTTCAAATTTTGAAAGAGAATCAAATGAAAGTCAAAATGAGCAAGTGCACATTTGCGAGCGATCGATTGAAGTACTTGGGGCATATCGTTAGCGCCGAAGGGTGCAAACTGACCCAACTAATATTGACAAGGTGCGAAGTGGCGAGTCAAAAACAGCAAAAGAAGTGCGCCAGTTCCTCGGTTTGGCAGGGTACTACGGAAGTTTGTGCGTCATTTGGTCGATCAGCCGTCCGTTGGTGAGTTGCTCAAGAAAGGAGTGGTTTTCCGTTGGACATCTACCCATGAGGAATCTTCGCAACATTGAAAAAGCCTTGACCTCGGCTCCGGTTTTGGCATTGCCAAATTTCTCTAAGCCCTTCGTGGTGGAAGCAGATGCTTCGGACAAGGGTATTGGGGCTGTGTTGATGCAGGACCAGCACCATTGGCGTCCTAAGTCAAACCCTTGGTCCGCGACCAGACGCTTTCTACCTATGAAAAGAGAGTCGGCTGTACTCATGGCTGTCGAAGGCTGGCGTTCTTATTTGCAAACCTCGGAGTTTGTGATCCGCCCGATCATCGCATCTGTCCTGTTCGGGCGAGCAGCGGTTGACTACTCCGTGGCAGCAAAAGGCCCCGACCAAGCTTCGGGACTGAACTACCGTATTGAATCTTGAAGGCGCTCTTAATCAGCGGCTGATGCCTTATCCGTCGCCCGAAGCTGCCGTTTGTGCAATCTCGGTCTGTGTTCCTAGCTGGTTGGAGGATGTGAAACGCAGCTACACTCAAGACCCTCAATGTACCAAGATATTGGCAGCAGCGTCAGTTCCAACAGCAGCCAGTGGCTCCTTTCAAGTGCATGGAGGGCTTATCCGTTACAAAGGGCGCGTGTGGATCGGGAACAATCCAGTGGTGCAACAACAAGTATTGGCCGAACTCCATTCTGGAGCAATCGGAGAACACTCGGTGTCCAGGCTACTTACAGTCGCCTTAAACAACACTTTGCTTGGCCTCGAATGAAGCAGACGGTGAAGGCGTATGTAGCAGCGTGTGCCGTTTGCAAGCAAGCCAAACCAGAGCATGTCAAGTACCCAGGGTTACTTCAGTCGCTGCCTGTTCCAAAACAAGCATGGGAGATGGTCACACTTGATTTTGTGGAAGGGTTGCCTACATCCAAGGGATTTAACTCTATTCTGGTGGTGGTGGACAAGCTAACGCACTATGCTCATTTCATACCCCTGCGGCATCCTTTCTCAGCCCTTCAGGTAGCCAAGGCCTACATGGATAATGTGTTCAAATTGCATGGTCCTCC
Source organism: Aegilops longissima (assembly GCA_021605205.1). Taxonomy (NCBI): domain Eukaryota; kingdom Viridiplantae; phylum Streptophyta; class Magnoliopsida; order Poales; family Poaceae; genus Aegilops; species Aegilops longissima. The sequence goes on from CM038678.1 coordinate 623,283,792, forward strand.
GGATGCAATGGTGTTGGACCGTGATCGAATCTTCACCAGCAAAATTTGGCAAGAATTGTGCAAGCTGGCACATATCTCCCTGAACATTTCCTCAGCAAGACACCCTCAAACAGACGGCACCACGGAGCGAGTGAACCAATGCATGGAGTTGTACCTTCGCTGCTTCGTGCACAATTGCCCAAGTAAGTGTGTCGACTGGATCTCCTTGGCCGAGTTTTGGTACAATACTTCGTACCATTCTACTCTCAAATCCACTCCGTTCGAAGTGTTGTATGGACACAGATCGCGGTTCTTTGGTATTTCCAACATAGCAGATGCAGCTATGCCGGAGTTGGCCGAATGGACCCAGGAGCGCGCCACCATGTTGGCTTGTCTGCAGCAACACTTGAATCGGGCCCGACAATGGATGAAGGACAAGGCAGATCGCCACCGTTCGGACAGGACCTTTGCGGTTAAAGACTGGGTCTATCTGAAGCTGCAGCCCTATGCCCAGTCCTCAGTGGCTGCTCGCGCTAACCATAAGCTTGCCTTTCGCTACTTTGGTCCGTTTCAGGTGCTGCAACGTGTCGGCGAGGTGGCCTATAAGTTGGCCTTGCCGGAGCAGGCTAAGATCCATCCGGTGGTTCACGTCTCCCAGCTGCGAGCGGCGATCCCTCCTACAACAACCATTCTGCCGGAGCTGCCTACGCTAGACGAAGACCTGCTTCCGTTTCAAGTCCCTGAGAAGCTCCTGGATCGGCGGACAGTGCAGCACGGGGCGCGCCCTGTGGAACAGGCGCTGGTGAAATGGTCTGGCTTTCCCGACTCTCTGTCGTCGTGGGAGGATGTCATTCCCCTGCAGGCGCGTTTTCCGCGAGCCCTGGCTTGGGGGCAAGCTCAGGCTAAAGGGGAAGGAAATGTCACGGGCCTTACTACTGCCCAAGACCGGCCTGTCCAGCAGGAACCAGCACAAGGACGGCCCAGGCGGGAGAGGAGGCCCAACAGCCGATACGATGGCCCAAGTTGGAGCAAGTGACCTAGCTAATTAAGCGTGTGCGTGTGGAGTGGAGGGCAAGAAAAGAACAGAACCCCGAACCGGCCGCCTGTGGCGTTATCCCCTTCCCATCTCCGGCTCTCACTCCCCGATCCCCTTTCTTGCTGCCACTCAAATCTCACCAATTGTATCGGATATGTCGTGAATTGGTAAGTAGATCGAGTAGAGAGTGTTGAGGATCGTGTCATTTGGTATTCAGAGCCCTCAAAATCCAATGATTTCTACACCAGCTTGAGGCCTTTCTTACTTGCTAAATTAGCATTTACATTTTTCCCGCAAAAAAAATTAGCATTTACATTTTAACTCTATAATTTCCTTGTTTGACAGATCAATTGACTTTGACATTACCAATGTTATTTTTGTGTGGCCATGAATTCTGTGGTTGCCGCCAGATTTAATAAACTACTTAGTGCCTAATAGATGTAAAATGGTGATGCTCATACTGGGGAGTTTCAGTCAGTAATAATAATACAAGAAAAGATTGCTTTTGTCCTCCATGTAATTATTCTATGATAGATAGGTGGTTTTTATGTATATATTGCTACTGATCTTATAGCATACTTAGGTTGAAGCATGATATGACCAATTGTAATTGGCAACATGATACACTGAATAATTAGTTTGAAGCATGGTATGGCCAATTTGTAACCTAACTAGTCCATTCAAGCTTAAAACAAGTTACACGTTTGCATCTAAAGAATCTACGTCGTTTTCAAGATAGTTTTGTATTTCATGTAGATCATGTGTTAATATTTACCTTTCCTCTTTCGTTCTTATTTCCCATTTTCTAGTTGTAATTAGTAATTTACCTAGTAATGGTGGAATGATCTGGTTTGAAATATTTACATGTTATACAAGTCTGAAGTTAGTACTGTTGATTTAACTAATGAGCTGGATTTGTCATCTATGCACAGGTATCAGTGGTTTGAAGCAGAAGTAGTTTACTGGTGTACTGCAGCATCGAATGCCGATTCTTGCGGAGTCACTATGACCATCTATGGTAGTTGTCAGCTTGCTTAACTTGTAGTAGAAACTATTTAGTGCTGGTGTGTTATTTTCAGCTATCCTATATGCAATCGTCAAATGAACTCTGAAATGCCTAGTTCTACTCGCCAGTTTTTAGTATTTATTTTTCCAATCGATTGGAGTCTCTTCCAGTTTGATGCAATATTTTGGCTTGAGCCTCATTCATGTAGAGAGAGAAAATTTCCTTCTTCTGAAACCGCTCCTGCACTTTGCAAATCCTCTCTCTCACCTGTGACTGCCCGCCTGTTGGAGCACGGAGGCTCGAAAGACGGGTGTGCAGGGGCGCATCAGCCCGCCCTTGCCAGCCGGGCTATGCCTCGGTCCACTGTTTGCAATACTATGAAATCCGATGTCCAGATGACCGCCGGTTTATCTCATTTTTTCCCAGGATGATAACGCTTCTTTCTGCAATATACCCCTTCAATCCATATTACTTGTCGCTTAAACGGATGTATCTAGGAGGAAGTACTATACACCTCTGTTTGAGACTTATATCTCGTGCTGTTTAACCAAGTTGGTTATTGAGAAACACAACATTATCTTAATCTCCAATATCTTTGACAAAAGTTATTCCATGAAACAACTTTTCTTTGGAAGATAATAATGGGAAACCACGTCTTTACAATACCAGTTGCTAAAGGAGCCACTACATCTGTATTGCAATTTACAAGACAAACTTGCAGTAGATGTAGACTACAAATTGCTAAAACAGACCATCGAGGTCTTGCATTGCACGATCGACAATGTCAAGGCCAGCTTCGAGGTGTTCGAGCACGCGTTTGTTGGCGAGCAGCTCCGGCGTGAACAGCTTCTTCCAGCCGGTGCACCACGCGGTGGCCTCCCCGAACGAGGGCTTCGCCGCCCCTGCCTGCAACCAGTGTTGCAGCGCGCCTTCCCATTTGTCGAAAAACTGCTCGGCCTCCAAGATCAACACCACGTCTTGAACGTGCACGAGAGGCGCCCACATCATCACGGCCCGGAACGAGGAGTCGGTCTGCTTGGGCGGCGTGATCCTCAGCCCCCGTACTGACCGTGCCAGCTTCGGCAGGATGTGACGCTTGCTGAACGTGTCCCATTGCGCCGGGCTAAGGTATGCCTTCAGACGATCTCGTAGTCGCCGCCGCCGATCTTGCTCTCCACGGCGCCGTAGAGGCTCTCTGGCAGGTGGCCGATGAGGGGGATCAACGGGCGTAGCCAGTCGTGGCAGTCCGGGTCCCATGACGGGATCCACTCTCGCACGTCGACGGCCATCCTCGGCGTGATCACCCGCTCCATTATGTAGCGCGTGGCGGAGGAAGGCAGCCGGGATTTCAGCGTCCCTGGCACGCGCTTCCCATGGCGCCCCTTCTTCCTGGACCCGACGATGGCCGCCAGCGCGTCCGCCGTCTCCGCGTTGCTGTCGGCCTCTTGGAGCCTCATGTCACGTAGCAGCACGAGGATCTTCTCGCGGCACTCCGCTTCAAGTCGGAGAGCCCGTAAAGCATCCTCCAACTCACGCAACTCTTCCACGGGCGGCGGCGGCGGCACGTCGAGACCATTGTCGTAGGGTTTCTCACGGTAGCCGAGCCCAGCCTTTGGACGGCGCCGCACCCGCCCGCCGCCGGCTTGTATGGGCACGACGATCCCTTGCCCCTGCGCGCCGAGGCCTGAGCCTTCGCGGTAGTTCCACCGCCGCATCATGTTCGCCACCGCCCGGCTGGGGAAGGGGAAGACGAAGCCGCCGGACATATCGGATGGCTTGTTTTCGCCGGAGTCGCTCCCGTCGAGCAGCAGCGTAGGGACGTGGATGGTGGACTCTAGTATCGCCATGCAGACTGCCGAGCAAGCGGAAGGAAAGCGCCTGGTGCAGCCACCGAAGAACATGGTGCGTGCGCGTCTATATATGGCCTGGACGCCTGGCGCAGCCCAAAATCCGAGTCGGACAGGGACAGAAGGCGAACCTAAAAGCATCTCTAATAGATGGTTTAAAATTTGGCGGTTCAAAAATGAAGATGTAAAATTTGTACCGCCAAAAAATGCATTTTAAAGCTCCGAGAAAAGCTCAACTTCAACAAATGGTCCAAATTGATGGTCCAAAAAAGCAACTCCAATAAATGGTCTAAAATGAAGATGTAAATTTCTTAAAACGACAAACTACTAGTCCAATCAACATGGTTCAAACATCAAATTCAACATAGTTTCATACATGAACTTCAACTACTACTTATTCAAACTACTAGATAAACTATTGCTCATCGTCGGAGTTGCGGAACTGCGCCTAGAACTCCTCCTTCTCCGGGTCGTCGCACCCCTCCTCCTCCTCCTCCTCCGAGAAGTCTGCTCAGTCCTCCTCGAAAGAGGACTCGATGGGGATCACCGACGAGGGACCGGCCTCGTCCTCCTTCTTCGCCCCCTTCTTCTTCTGCTCCGCTTCACGCTTCGGTAGTACTCGGCTCGGCTCGGCGTACTCGGATGCTCCCGAGCAAACCTCGCCATCGCCTCCTCGTCGGTCCCGCCGGCACTGACGACAACCGACGGCTTCTTCGTCGGGATCTCCTTCATCTTGATGCCCTGCGGCACAAGCATCTCCGCTTCCGCCCGACTCTCGATCTCTGGGAAGTTGAGGTGCTCCCGAGGCATCTCGGCACGCCACACCGCCACATCGTAGGCACGCGCGGCCTCATGGGCGGAGGGGTACGTGCCGATCCACCAACGCCTCCCGGCGTCGGAGAACTCCACTCCAAAGTTACCGGAGGGCTTCTGCCTCACGCCGAAGAAGCCCGACTTGCCCTTCGGCCCCGAAGAAACCCGACTTGCCCTTCGGCGTCTTCTTCGGCGCCATCGAAGAGCGGTGAGAGCGGTGGAGCGGCGGCGGCGTGGTGGTGCGGCGGTGGCGACGAGCGGCGGGACGGGCGGTGCAGGGTGGCGGCGTGTCTTTGCAGCCATGGCCGGATCGCGGGGCGGGGCGGCGGCGGCGATGGAAACATCGGCGGGCGGGTCGGATCGATCGCTGGCGGCGTCTGGCGTGGCGGCGGCGGGTGTGGAGGCGAGCATGGGCGGACGGGCGAGAGGGCGGGCGGCGGGAAAGAAAAGGAACTGGCAGTTGGACGTTCACGGGCGGCAGCTGGTTTTGGACCAGATGCACCTCGTGATGTAAATTTGCACCGCAAGGTGTTAAATTTTATATCACGAGGAGGCCGGGGTCCAATTTTTTTACATATGAACCGTTTGTTGGAGCTGCGATTTTTACCTCAGACGGTCTAAAAGTTAGTTACTTTTATATTTATAGACCATCTATTGAAGATGCTCTAAACTAGTCATGTTTCGTTTCGATAGCGGTTCGAGCCGAACTTCTAAGGGCATGAGCTATGAAAGCACTGGTATGGTGTGGTCTCAGTATCCACATAGGCGCATAGAAATGAGGCAGCACATCTGCACATGCAGTTAATCCCGCCCATGCAATCTCTCTCTTCATCTGTTCTACTTTTCCTTGCGGTCCCTGCTTCTCTCTCTCTCAGCTTTTTCACCGAAGCAACCGGCTCCTCTGCAAGATCCCGTGTCGGTCTGCAGGCAGTCATCTTTTTTATCTCTCTTCTCCACATCATCCATTCCTCATACGTGGACAATGGGGCAGCTGTCCATGCTGAAGCGTAATACATGCCCTAATGAAACCCGAAGTTGCTCTACGCACGATCAAATTGCATATGATTTTCGAACGAACTTATCCCAACCCCAGTGAACCCACCGAAACTACTGCACATACGACTCTGGTGCTACGATTTGGGTACGACGGCTGATCGGACGTTGTGCTGCGTCTTGCATGGAAACAACAACGGTTAGATCTGCTCTACCGTATTAAAATTGTACAGAGTTCATCGTACGCATAGCAGCGCAACTTCGTATGCGTATCGTAGACAAATCATCGTATATGTGTAGCAGCACTTGATCAAACCGATTCCCTGTTCGGGGAGGCCTCTCGTCGTGGGGAAAATAGTTTCGGAGATGCTAACTGGAGACCGTCGGCCGGGGCGAGACGTGGACTGAAAATATACGTCAAACGCCCTCGCTGCCGTCACATGAATCTCGGAGCACAACCGCCGCCACGTAGGATCTCGGGAGTGGTTCCCTGTGCAGCTGCTTCTGCCTTCTGGCGAACGGATGTATTATTTCTTCGAAAAAATCCCGAGGCGAGTTTTTTTACGCACAGCCCCATTGGGCTGCGAGGCCCTTTTATGAATCCTTTGGTTTAAACTGCCGCATATATTTTCAGTCCTGAAAATTCCATGGCAGTTTTTTTTTTTTTTGCAGCATGGCATTTTCTAAGGGGGTGGCATGCTTAAATTCAAGAGATGGCATTTATTAATTTCATTGGCATGGAAGTTTTTATTACTAGGTGCGCGGCATTTTTTATTAATAATATGGTGGGATTTTTATTATAAGAGATGTCATTTTTAATGAAGTGGATGGCATTTTTTATTTTGAGATATGACATTTTTTATATTTTTAGTGGCGTGGTAGTTTTGTTTTTTGTAGCATAGAAGATGACCTTTTCTATAAACACGATGGTGTTTTTTTTATAAGAGAATGGCATTTTTTTTATCATAAGAAGATGGCATTTTTTTATCGTGGTATTCTTTTATAGATCTGTCATGCATGATTTATATAAAATGGCATTTTTTTCCTTTTATTGTACATGTTTTCTTTTCGATATGTGGTAGTTTATATGTATAATATGGCATTTTGTTCCTATGCAATGGGTTGCAAGGCCCAGTAAAAAAGACTGCCTGTATTGGGCTGGTGTCAGTGCTAAATTGGCAAATCTCAGATAGGGGGTCCCAAGCTTGATGATCTGAGCTAGATGGCAACAAGAGAAAATAGGGACACGATGGCTACCCAGGTTCAGGCCCTCTTGATGAGGTAAAACCCTACGCTCTGCTACTATTGATTATGATGAGGTACAATGTACAGATTAATCTATCTCGAGATCATATGAAAGAGTTCTAAGCTCTAGACCTTGTATTCGCATCTCTATAGACTAAACCTCACGGCTTATATAGGCACCAGGGGCATTTAGGGTTTACACATGGTCGGTTACAATCTAGGGATAAGTATGACATTCGTTCAGATATGCTTGAAGTGTACGCCAAGTCTTTAGGAGATCTTCATCCTTATTATGCCAAGGGCCAGGGCATGTGTGGCCCATTCATCACTCTTCGATGGGTCCTCGGCCCGGCCTGTACACGACAGACCAACGTGGCAAGTCCCCCCTAATCCAGGACACTAACAGTAGCCCTGAACTAGTCTTCAAGCTAAGGGCATTGGGCACCCTCGAGTCTTCGGCTTCATACGCGAGTTCCATCCTCCACGCCGGCTCCCGATTCCCAGGAAATGCTCGGCTTCGAGGTCTGCTTGGCCTTCCCGATCGCAACCATGTGTTCAGAAATAATAGGGAACATTATTTTTTTTGCGGGGTAAAAGGGATTTGTATTACTCAAGAGCCAAGAAGGTCCTCCCTACACAAGCTAGGGATATTGTCCGGACCGGAGCGGAGCTGGACCACAAGACGGTCTTCGTCCTTCCAAAGTTCGCCAACTCATGGCTTACATTATTCTGCTCTCGAGAAATATGAATAACATGACACTCCCTTTCACTCATAAGATGCTTCACTTCCGAGACCACCATGGCATCTTGTGGCGGTCTTGTCACGAGACATTGATCGGTTACCTTTGCTCAGACTATCGCTTTTCGGCGATAAACGGCACCTTAGGGAACATTATTTAATAAGCCCTTCACCTTCTCAGCCTACTACAACCAACGAGGCCGATGTATCTTTTTAACTTAGCCGCAAAGGCTGTCCACTGGAGGTTTGACCAGGTCCAACCCTAACAACTTTTCCAGTTGAGAACCGAGGCGTTATCTCTCCAGGCAGAGTCAAATCGTCTTGCCAATAGTCATTATTGAGAGCAATGTGGCTCAAGGTCATTTCCACTGGCACGTCCTGTCGAAAAAGAGATCGTGCTTCTGGATTTCTAGCGGTGTCATCAAAGCCCCTGCCTTCATCTCTGTGAACATAGACTACATGAAGCATTGGAAAACGGTTATCCATTCCTTAGGGCGAAGCGACCCAGGGCTTTAACTGCCCTATAAAAGAGGCGAATTGGTAAATCAACCCTACCAACCTTCACAGCCCTTCCTCTAGTGCGAAGAATCTATCACGGCCATGGTCGAAGCCATCGCTGAACAGAAAGAGGCCGCCGCGAAGGCGCATCTGCAGGGGATCGCGGACGAGAACAATGCCAGATGCGCCTCCTACGCGGTCGCCGACGAAGTATTGGGCGGGCCAGTTCAACGACGATAGTGTCGGTGCCACCATTTCCATCGTGGACCTCACATCCTCTGGAGACAGGCAGGTTGCGGACTCCTCCGAGGATGAGTAGGGCACAGGAGGCGTCGGGACCTTGTGTCCCATGTGGGTCGGTCCATCCCCCGACTCCCGTGTTCTACTTTTCCTCGCCGTAGACCGCACCTTCACTTCACGGGTCTTATCGCCGTCGTTCATGCAGACGGCAGATGGAGGATGTGGTTGTCAACACAGAATAGAAATGAAGTTGGACATCGGACGGCCGCTGCCGTTGGATAGGTTTAGGGTAGGGTTTATTTTGTTTGTTCTAAATGTTTGAAATGTAATGAAAATTCGGCGTGTTTGCATGAATCTCGTCCGGGTTATATGAAAAATCGTCGTGTTTGCACGAATTCCATTCGGTTTATGAAAAAATATTTGAAATTTACGCGGGCAGCGTTGGATGACGGCCTCCCGCATCCGTGTCCGCGGATTGGTACCCCTCGTCCGCAACGGATGCGGAAGGAAATTTGCGGGTTGATATTGGAGATGCCTTTAGCCAACGAAGCAAGGTTAAAACAATGAATATCGCGAAATCTTGTTCCTCTCCTTTTCATTGGTTTACACATTTTCTAAATCACACATTTCACATTCCTCCCTTTTTCTTCGGTACAGTAGAAAGTAGACACCTTTATGTGAAAAGAATGTACTCCCTCCGTTTTTATTTATTCCGCATATAAGCTTTAGTCAAAGTCAAGTTTTCTAAACTTTGACAAAGTTTATAAAAAAATATTAACATATCAATATAACTAGATTCATTATTGAATATACTTTCACATTATATAGATTTGTTATATTAAATATTTATATTCTTTTTTATAAAGTTGGTCAAACTTTAGTAAGTTTGACTTCAGCAGGCTCATAGCTGAGGCGACCAATGTTTTTTGTTTTCACACTCCCCCAACAGCCCGTCTCCACTCTCCGAAACCCCACCCAAATCCGTAGACGGCGAACATGGGCCGCCGCCGCCGCCAACCATCCTCGCCGTCGCCGGCGGCCGAGCATCCGCTGGAAGACGACGACCTACTGCGCGAGATCCTCCTCCGTCTACCCCCACAGCCGCCCTACCTCCTGCGCGCCTCCCTCGTCGCCAAGCGCTGGCAACACATCGCCACCGACCCCAAGTTTCTCCGCCGCTTCCGCATCCACCACCGGAAGCCTCCCCTCCTTGGGGACTTCTCGTATGAGTACGGAAGACTCTCGTTCAGATCCACCCTGGACCTGCCCTACCGCATCCCTCCCGGCCACTTCTCCCTACAACTACAAGTCCACGGCCGCGATCCATGGAGGTTGGTCGACTGCCGCCATGGACGCGTGCTCCTCCTCAACAGGGAGAGGCGTCAGGTCATTGTGTGGGACCCCGCGACTGGCGACCGCTCCCTCTTGTCGGTTCCGCCGGAGTTCGAAGACATGCATACTGCGGCGGTGCTCTGCGCTGCCGGCGAGCAGGGCCACGCGCATGGTGCCTGCCACTCGAGCCCTTTCAAAGTGGTCGTGGTGGACAGCTACGAGCACGATAATGAAGCCGTCGCCTTCACAAGTGTTTACTGCTCAGAGACTGGCGTATGGAGTCATCTCCTCTCAACACCGCTTCCATATAGGGGTGTTACTGTTGTTAATGCCGGCACACTTGTTGGTAACACCCTTCACTGGTTGCTTAAGATGCATAGTGGCATATTTGAGTTTGATTTGGATAGACAGACACTAGCTGTGATCCATAGGCCACCCGATGCTTATTACGGTGACAGTGTTCAGATCATCGAGGTAGATGATGGCGGTGTTGGCTTCTCTGCTTTGTCGTGCACCCGCTGCCCGTTTCCCTGCCACCACCAACCCTGTTTCCGAATGTGGGATAGGAAGGTCAACTGCAATGGGGTTGCCGTTTGGGTGTTGAGGAAATCCATCGAACTGCAGAAGCTACTTGGGTTGGAGTTTAAGATTGACAAGGCGAGGGCACGTATAGTGCGTTATGCTGAGGATGTTCATGCATTATTTTTATGGGTGCACTTATCTCTCTTCATGGTTCAGCTTGAGTCAATGCAGCCAAAGAAGCTTTTTAAAAGTGATAACGTGTACAACTATTATCCTTTCACAAGTTTCTATGATGAAGGTAACTGTTGGAATTCAATTTATTTTCAATATATGGTTGATGGAATACATTACTGTAGTTCTGAAGTGTTAAAATTTCCCAATTAACTTATAGCCATGTTCTTTTTTGTGTTAGCAACTTGAGCATTAGCTCTCTGCGAAACTACCATGGTAGTGTACTATTGTTCTTTTGTACCGCTACATGTGAATTGACGAGTCAGGAAACAAGGCATCTCATGGGAGATGGAATAATACTTCTGTTGTTAGTTTTTTTTTACAACATTTTTGTTATTAGATGGACCCTGCAATTTTATATGTCTGATTTCTTTGATGCTCTGGTTTTCTTTTCCTGTACTTGTGTACAGTGCAGTCGGGTCATGTCGGAGTATAAAAGAGAGAAATTAGTAAGATAATACAAGACCAATCGATTTCTGCACCGGCTTGAGCCCTTTCTTAATTGCTAAAGTAGCACTTACATTTTAACTCTATAATTTCCTTATTTGACAGATCAATTCACTTTGACATTATGAATGTTATTTCTTGTGTGGCCATGAATTCTGTGGTTGCTGCCAGATTTAATGAAGACTTAATGCCTAAGAGATGTAAAATGGTGATGCTCATACTGGGGAGTTTCGGTCAGCAATAATACAAGAAAAGATTGCTTTTGTCCTCCACGTAATTATTCTATGGTAGATTGGTAGTTTCTATGTGTATATTACTACATTACTGATCTTATAGCATACTCCCTCCGTCCGGAAATACTTGTCCTAGAAATGGTTGTATCTAGACGGAGGGAGTACGTAGGTTGAAGCATGATATGACCAATTTGTAATCGGCAACATGATACACTGAATACTTAGGTTGAAGCATGATATGGCCAATTTGTAATCTGACTAGTCCATTCAAGCTTAAAACGAGTTATACGGTCGCATCTAAAGAATCTATGTCGTTTTCAAGATAGTTTTGTATTTCAGGTAGATCATGTGTTAATTTTTACCTTCCTCTTTTGCGCTTGTTTTCCAATTTCTAATTATAATTTACCAAGTAATGCTGAAGTGATCTGGTTTAAAATTTTACAAGTTTCATAAATCTGAAGTTTACTGTCGATTTAACGAGTGAGCTGCTCCATCCTTTGTGCACAGGTATCAGTAGCTTGAAGCAGAAGTAGTTTACTGGTATACTGCAATATGGAATGCTGACTCTTGCGGGAGTGACTATGACCATCTATCGTAGTTGTCAACTTGCTTGACTTTGGAGAAACTATCTGTTGCTCTGTTGTTATTTCCAGCAATCCTATGTAATCGTCAGCTGAACTCTGAAATGCCTGGATCTATTCGGCAGTATTGAATTGAATTTTTTTTATTCTATCGATTGGAATCTCTTCCAGTTTGATGTCAAATTTTGGTTTGAGCCATATTCATGTTGAAATATGCTCATTTTGCGGTGGCATAGAGCAAGAAAAATGTGTTTATGTGTTTTGTATAATTGCATCAGAGCTGCTGCCATGGCCATGGCTGACGATATGCCATTTGCGGAACACCAGCCGGCTAGTTTGGTTTGGCCATGCGCAGCGTGGCTGTCAGCCATGGCAGCAGTAAGCTGAGATCCTTGGCTTCTACCACCATGAACGCGAGGGCTTGCGGTGTTTAGTGTACCAGTTAGATTGTGTCATTAGTTTATTTGGGCAAAACCAGTTGAAAGCCCTGTAATGGCTTGTTTTGGATAGACAAGTTTCTTCATATAGGTAGAGATTTTAAGCAAGTTATCTACCGCTGGCACCAACTTATCCAAACAAGCTCTAAGTTGGAATTGGGAGAAAGCTCATGTTTACACTGAATTAGATAGGACAGAGGAAACTCCTATCAATTCCAAGCCCAATAGCTGAAACCGAATACATGACTTAGTTCACATGCCTTGGAGCATCTCTAGCAGAGTTGCTATATCCGCCGGACTGCAAATTAACCGCCGATATACGGTACCGGGGCCGAAAAAACGGCCAGAACAGGTACCGTATATCCGGTTGTCCCGAAAATAATAATTACGGCGAGCTCTAAAAATCGCCCTCCGGCCGTCAGATTTGGCATTTTCCCCTCCTTTGCGGTTTTCTTTATCCCACGCGCGTCTTGGCGGGAGGGAAATTTCCTCAAGCGCATGCCCGCCGTTCCGCCGCCGCCCCCTCCCCAAATCTCCAGCAACTCTTTCTTCCTCCCGCCCCCCTAGGTGTGGAGAGCTTCGATCGTCCTCGCCCGCATCTCCTCCACCAAGATTTGAGCTCGAGGGGCGTCATTTCTTGCCGCGGGCAAGCTGCAGTTGTCGTCAGCATGGATCCGCCCGAGAGCTTCGATTGGTGTCGCATTGCCGGTGGACCGGCTGCTCCGGGCACGATTGAGTAGCCACCGTCCACGCGGGCCGTAGGGAGGCGAGCGGAAGTAGGAGAGGCGGCGGCTGCGGTGGAGAAGAAAGGGGTTGCGGCGGTTGCGCTTTCGGCCGGCGGTGGAGGAGAAGCGCGTCGTTGAAAGGTAAGATTTGTAGCTTCCCTACCGTTTTTCAGACCGGCAGATGGGCGAGTTTTGATGTAGTCCAGAAATTTTTCGTAGATGGATGATATTTCGAGTCCTTCCTCGACGTTGGTCGAATGATTCCAATATAGAGGAGATACTTTTTGATGATGATGCGGAACACCTCCTCGTGTCGCGGTACGGGTTTGCGGCGTCAGTTCCGCCCAACACCGAGCAGTACTGCAAATCCCCGAGATTATAGCGGCTCTGCTAGAGACGCTCTTCGAACATGGTGATCCAACAGATGGACCAACCTGGAAAGGCTTCATGGGAGAAGAACAATGTGCATCAGCTGTCATCTGTACCCCTAAGTAACAGATACGACAGATGGCATCCAACCAATTGGCAGATGGGTGCACCGACAGTACAGACAACGCCGTGACCGGAGCCTTACAAGCCTTTGTACTACTACGCCGCCAAGCAGCTCGGAACCCCTGCCGGTACGGTGCCTTACATCGTCGACGTTAATGCAGTGCCACTCTTCTCTGAGTATTCTTCGCCGTTGCTCGTCTGGGCATGGCCGACGTCCAGGGAGCAGATGGGTGCCCGCACGTTGTTCGCTGCAATGTCCAAAGTGGGGGAGTCGGCGTATGACACGGACAGGGAGATGCTCGACATCATCCACGACGGAGGCGAGGGAGGAGGAGGGGGCTATGAGGACGGGCAGGTGGAAGACTTGGAACCCACCCAGTCCGGCAACTACCAGCAGCGACAGTCCTACACCCAGACGGCCACGCAGCAGTCCTACACCCAGACCGGTGATGGCACACAACAGCAGCAGCATTGGGCCGCCGGAGAGCAGTGTCCGGAGGCGGAGGAAGAGGAGGACGGAGACGGAGATGATCCGGATGATACAACCGACGATATGAAGAAGAAAGGTGGAGGAGAAAGCTTCAACACGTGGGAGGACGAGCTGTTGTGCGATGCATGATTGGCCACTAGCCTTGATCCTCTCCACGCCACGGAGCAAAAGGGCACAACCTTTTGGAGGAACATTCACATATGGTTCCATGAGCACAAACATTTCGCCCCGACGCGTTGATCCGCGACGGTGAGTGGAAGTCCCTCAACCATCGATGGTACACCATCCAAGAGGCCATCTCCAAGTATTGCGGGCACTTGAAGCATCTCATCCACGATGGCCTAGCGGTGCACAAATCACCGAGCAAGTAAGTTGATCACTAACCGTATATGCTTTAGTTGTGTTGATCACTAGCCGGATATGCTTTAGTTTTGTTGATCGCTACCCGGATATGCTTTAGTTTTGTTGCTCGCTAGCCGGACATGTTTTTTTTTTTGCTCACTACACGGATATGAATTGTTTCATTATGTAGCCTACTCGTGCTTGTGTGATGTACAAGAAGTTGGATAAGAAGTCCTTCACCGTCATGCATTGTTGGTTGAAGTTGAATGAGCAACCGAAGTGGAGCCTTTTCATTGCCAAGACGTCGCCCAAGCCAACGAGGAAGAAACTGGTGACCCTACCGACCCAACCCAAAAACCGTCAAAGAAGGTTAGAAGAAATTTACGGGGCAAGAAGTGGGAGGAGGAGAGGGCGAAGCGAGAAGGTGCGGCGGCCAAGCTCACGGAGAGGTTAGAGAAGATCTTAGCGAAGAAGGAGGAGGCATGCATGAGGCGCTCAGACATCAAGGACGAGAGGAAGACGAAAAGGTTCAAGCAGTTGATGGAGGCGATAGAGAAGAAGATCAAGCTCGAAGAGAGGAGGACCATGATCGAAGAGAGGAAGGCGACGCTCAAGGATAAGAAGGTCGCGCTCGAGGAAAAGAGGGTGAAGGTTGCCGCCAATGCAGAGGGCGCCAAGATGTTGACCTTGAATATAGACTCTTTGGATTCTGACGCTAGAATTATCGTGCAATCCGTCCGCTACCAGATGTTGGAGCGGCAGAAAGATGAGTTGGCGGCGGCGGAAGATGAGGACGTGATGGAGGTGGAGGTGGACGCGGACACTGCCTACGCGGCGGTGATGACACCTCCTTGATCGGTGAGCAGCTTGCTGGGATTACTGGTCCGGCTGGGAAGAAATGCACGGATAACTGGACTGATATTCTTTTAGATTCGGGCATGTAAAAACATAAGCATATTTGCCTGTCTTTTGTTGTGATTGGGGATGTGATCCGGCGCGGCTGTGATGCGACGTGTTGAGTGGATCAGCGTATATTTGAATTTGAGTTTGCTGGCGAACATATACAGACTACGGCTGGATGGTGTCCTCCCGCATCTGTGTTCATGGAGAGAAGGTCCAGTCCACGGACAGATGCCGAACAAAATTTGCGGGTTGCCGTGATGCCCTAATAGCAACTCTAGCAGACCCCGCATAACGTGCGAACCTGCATAATTTCGGCCAGAACAAAGCCCGTATACTCGTCCGACCCGTAAAGATTTTTGTCGTAGCCTGCAAACGTTACCCCCGAAGGAGTATAAAGGTTTGCGGGGCAGATGCGGGTAGAAACCCTATCCCCCCCGTAGCTGCATTTCCCCCCAATTCCCCACCGTGCCGCTCGATTTCTCGCCGCCAGCAAGCCTGCGAAAGCCATGGACAGCTCCGGGGATGAGGCGGAGCGCCGCCGCCTCGCCAGATCTGACGACGCGTGCAAGCAGGGGGCGCATCGGTGGCTCAACTGCAATAGCCGGGCGCTGCCGGCGTTCGACCGCCGCGAGCTAGACGAGTTTGATCGCGAGCTCGCCCGCCGCCACCACGCCTCCTCCGGCTCCTGGTCCGCGGGGATCTCATCCGCGGGTGCATCGAGCTCGCGGCTCATTCCGGTGAAGAGGTAGCCGGGGGAGGAGCTCTCGCCTCGCGCCGTAGAGCCCGATGCACCGCCGCGCTGAGGTGTCATCGGGCACGAGGACTACCTCCCCCGGGGCAGGAGGAGCTCCTCGAGCGGTCGGCGAGGGAGCAGGAGGAGATGGAAGAGCGCATCCGGCACGAGCTCGAGTACGAGCGGGTCTTCCTCCATACGGGTGTCGCCGCGTCGCAGGCGCATGCGTCCAAGGAAGCTGACCTGCGACTGATGAAGGCGGAGCAGGCAAAGTTCTACATCGTCCTCAACTCCTCTGACTCCGTTTGAGCGCCGCCGCTAGGCAGCCACCGCACGAGCTCCGGTGAGCTCAATTTTGTGTAGTGTACAGTAGCGTAGGCCCAGTCTATTGGGGAACATAGCATGCAATTTCAAAAAAAATCCTACGATCACGCAAGATATATCTAGGAGATGCATAGCAACGAGAGGGGGAGAGTGTGTCCACATACCCTCGTAGACTGAAAGCGGAAGCGTTAGCTAGATGGCAATCTGATGATGCGTGAGTAGTTCTTTGTAGACCTTCGGGTCCGTAGTTAGTAGCTAGATGGCTTCCTCTCTCGCTGAATTCTCAATACTATGGTCTCTTGGAGATCCATATGATGTAACTCCTTTTGCGGTGTGTTTGTTGGGATCGGATGAACTTTGAGTTTATGATCAGATCTATCTTTTTATATCCATGAAAGTATTTGAGTTTCTTTGATCTCTTTTATGCGTGATTGCTTATAGCCTCATATTTCTTCTCCGATATTTGGGTTTTGTTTGGCCAACTTGATCTATTTATCTTGTAATGGGAAGAGGTGCTTTGTAGTGGGTTCCATCTTACGGTGCTTGATCCCACGTATGTATCATTGCTACTAAGGATAAAACGATGGGGTCTATCTCTACATAGATAGATCTTGTCTACATCATGTCATCGTTCTTATTGCATTACTCTATTTCTCCATGAACTTAATACACTAGATGCATGCTGGATAGCGGTCGATATGTGAAGTAATAGTAGTAGATGCAGGCATGAGTCGGTCTACTAATCTTGGAAGTGATGCCTATATAATGATCATTGCCTGGATATTGTCATGATTATTTGAAGTTCTATCAATTGCCCAAGAGTAATTTGTTTACCCACCGTTTGCTATTTTTCTCGAGAGAAGCCACTAGTGAAACCTATGGCCCCCGAGTCTCTTTCTCATATTATTTGCCTTTGCGGTCTATTTTTCTTTGCTTTTATTTTTAGATCTGTTAAGCCAAAAATACAAAAATACCTTGCTGCAATTTATTCGTATTTATTTTATTTGGCGTTCGATCTATCAATCTACTACAATTTTATTCACGTCTGTTTGCCTATCTTGAGGCGCCGCTACCTAGAAGGGATTAACAACCTCTTTTACACGTCGGGTTGCAAGTAGTTGTTATTTGTGTGCAGGTGTTGTTTATGTTGTGTTGCTTGGTTCTCCTACTGGTTTGATAACCTTTGTCTCATAACTGAGGGAAATACCTACCGCCGCTGTGTTGCATCATCCCTTCCTCTTTGGGGAAATATGAAGGAAATATGCCCTAGAGGCAATAATAAAGTTGTTATTTGTATTTCCTTATATCATGATAAATGTTTATTATTCATGCTAGAATCGTATTAACCGGAAACTTAGTACATGTGTGAATACATAGACAAACAGAGTGTCACTAGTATGCCTCTACTTGACTAGCTCGCTGAATCAAAGATGGTTAAGTTTCCTAGCCGTAGACATGAGTTGTCATTTGATTAACGGGGTCACATCATTAGAGAATGATGTGATTGACTTGACCCATTCTGTTAGCTTAGCACTTGATCATTTAGTATGTTGTTATTGCTTTCTTCATGACTTATACATGTTCCTATGACTATGAGATTATGCAACTCCCGAATACCGGAGGAACACCTTGTGTGCTATCAAACGTCACAACGTAACTGGATGATTATAAAGATGCTCTACAGGTGTCTCCGAAGGTGTTTGTTGGGTTGGCACAGATCAATATTACGATTTTTCACTCCGAGTATCGGAGAGGTATCTCTGGGCCCTCTTGGTAATGCACATCACTATAAGCCTTGCAAGCAATGTAACTAATGAGTTAGTTGCGGGATGATGCATTACGGAACGAGTAAAGAGACTTGCCGGTAACGAGATTGAACTAGGTATTGAGATACCAACGATCGAATCTCGGGCAAGTAACATACCGATGACAAATGGAACAACGTATGTTGTTATGCGGTTTGACTGATAAAGATTTTCGTAGAATATGTAGGAGCCAATATGAGCATCCAGGTTCCGTTGTTGGTTATTGACCGGAGATGAGTCTCAGTCATGTCTACATAGTTCTCAAACCCATAGGGTCCGCACGCTTAACGTTCGGTGACGATCGGTATTATGAGTTTATGTGTTTTGATGTACCGAAGGTTGTTTGGAGTCCCGGATGAGATCAGGGACATGACGAGGAGTCTCAAAATGTTCGGGACGTAAAGATCGATATATTGGAAGGCTATATTCGGACATCGGAAAGGTTCTGAGTGGTTCGGGTATTTATCGGAGTACCGGAGAGTTACGGGAATTCACCGGGGAGTATATGGGCCTTATTGGGCTTTAGGGGAGAGAGAGAGGGGCTACCTAGGGCAGGCCACGCGCCCCCAAGGCCTAGTCCTAATTGGACTAGGGGGAGGGGTGTCGCCCCCTCCTTCCTTCTCTTCTCTCTTCCCCTTCCTTCTCTCCTACTCCTACTACTTGTAAGGGGGGAATCCTACTCCCGGTGGGAGTAGGACTCCCCAGGGCGCGCCATAGTAGAGGGCCGGCCATCCCCCTCCTCCACTCCTTTATATACGGGGGAGGGAGGCTCCCCATAGACTCACAAGTTGATCATTGATCTCTTAGCCGTGTGCGGTGCCCCCCTCCACCATAATCCACCTCGTTCATATCGTCATAGTGGTTAGGCGAAGCCCTGCGCCGGTAGCTTCATCATCACCGTCATCACGCCGTCGTGCGGACGAAGCTCTCCCTCAAAGCTCTACTGTATCGTGAGTTCGTGGGACATCACCGAGCTAAACGTGTGCAGATCGCGGAGGTGCCGTGCATTCGGTACTAGGATCGGTCGATCGTGAAGACGTACGACTACATCAACCGCGTTGTCATAATGCTTCCGCTTTCAGTCTACGAGGGTACGTGGACACACTCTCCCCTCTCGTTGCTATGCATCACCATGATCTTGCGTGTGCGTAGGAAATTTTTGAAATTACTATGTTACCCTACAAATTACCGACGTAGATTCAAGCCGCATCAAAAGGAATTTTTGGCACCGTTGTCGGGGAGGATCAAGTCAAGATAGTCCCCCGGACACTCGCCAATTTTTGGCGCCGTTGCCGGGGAGGATCTTCAACATATACTAGGTTCCTAATCACAAATCTCATCTCCTCGCAATTTACATTATTTGCCATTTGCCTCTCGTTTTCCTCTCCCCCACTTCACAAAAATTTGCCGTTTTATTTGCCCCTCTTTTTCGTTCGTCGTTTTCTCGTCAGATCTATCCATGTTCTTGCTTCCTAGTCATAATGGCTAGCGTGCCTACTCCTCCTTTGTCACCAGATTTTGAAGTTCTTTACTTCAAGCAAAGACAAGGAGAAAATTTGAAAGATGCTTGGTATAGGCTTATGGAATCTTATAGTATTTGCAATTTAAAGGGGCACGATAAGATCTTGCTTCGTAATTTTTACATAGGATTGGCTTTCCATCATAGACAACTCCTAGATTTTGCCGCTAAAGGGAATTTTATTGAGCTTGATGCCAACGCTGCCTATTAAATTTTAGAAGGAATTTTGGGAGTTCCACCTCAAAAGAAGGGGTTTTGTTTCACCCCTGTGGGAGTTCAAATGTTAGATAAGCTTGGTGATTTGCATAAACATATGGTCGAGTTACAAAAATACAATGAACCCTTCAAACATCTCAATGGTAGTATCAATCGCATGAATACCCTGATTACTCTTTGCAACAAGCGATTGGATATTTTGGATCTAAAGATGGTTTCTTTTCCGGAGAATTTAGGGAAGCGTAAAGAGCCTCCTGGGTTTGATAAAACCTTTACAAAAGTTGCCAAAACTACGGAAGACAAAACTTAGATCCTTGCTATAAGCCTAGCTAAGGGCGTAAAACTATAGGGCTTGTTGGGAGGCAACCCAATGAATAAATTTTATTTTTGCTTTTTGCTTTCTGTTCTTGAGTGATTGCACAATTATGCTACCATTATGATTGTGTTTTTTGCGTTCTAATTAGTGTTTGTGCCAAGTAAAGCCTTTAGGATCTTCTTGGGTGATAGTTGTTTGATCTTGCTGAAAAACAGAAACTTTTGCTCTCACGAAAACAATTCTCGTTTTTTACCAGAGTGTGATAAAATGCCAATTCTTTTTGCAGAAGATTAATATACAAATTTCTCAGGTCGTTCTAATTTTTCAGAATTTTTGGAGTTTTAGAAGTATTCGAAATAGTCAGATTTATACAGACTGTTCTGTTTTGACAGGTTCTGCTTTCTTTGCGTTGTGTGCTTGTTTTGATGCCTCTATGATTTTCTTTGATGAGTTTTTGCCATTGAAAAGTTGGAATATAATAGATTTAATGCAAGAAAAAAATATGAATTGGTTTGATACAGTGCTTATAGTAGTGATTTATTTTCTTTTACTAACGGATCTCATGACGGATGAAGGAATAAGGAGTAAGATGAGCCTAAGCTTGGGGATGCCCCGGCATCCCAAGCTATTATCCAAAAGAGAGCAAGCAACTAAGCTTGGGGATGCCCCGAGTGGCATCCCCTCTTTCTTCTAACGACCATCTGTATTTTACTCGAAGCTATATTTTTATTTGTCACATACTATGTATTTTGCTTGGAGCGTCTTGTATGATATGAGTCTTTGCTTGTTTCATTTTGTGTTTTAAGTCTAGATTCCTTGCTGGACACACCTATTTGAGAGAGCCAAAATTATGTCATGACTTGTTATAATTTCTCTCTATGATTCACATAAATTTTTATGAGCAATGGACTTGCTCTAGTGCTTCACTTATATCTTTTTGAGAACGGTGTGCTTTAGTATTTTTGAAGAAATGCTCTCTTGCTTAACTTAGATTTATTTGAGAGTTAGTAAAATTTTCAAGAAATTCTCTCTTGCTTCACTTAAATTAATTTGAGAGAAAGAAAAAATTATGCTCATGATCTTCACTTATAGTTATTTGATCTTGTCAAAAGCAACATATGAAAATTAGTTCCAAAGTGATAGATATCCAAGAAGGATATAATAAAAACTTTCATGAAGATCACTGGACAAAATAAACTTGATTCTTAGTAATAGTTTTGAGAAATGATGATGTGATATGTGAGTTATGTTGATGAGTAATTATGCTTTAGTAAGAATATTGGTGCTAAGGTATGTGATTCCTTATGCAAGCATGAAAGTCAATAATTATGCAATGAAATTATATCCTGCTTGTGGTGCATTATTCGGTGTTAATTATGCTTAATGCTCGCTTATGAGATTATTCGCTTCTTGGTTGGTTGCTTCTCAATCTTTTGCTAGCCTTCATTTTGCACTAAGTATGATCACTACTTGTGCATCCAAAATCCTTCAAACCAGTTTTGCCACATGAGCCCACTATATCTACCTATATGCGGAATTCATTTTCCGTTCTAAGCAAATTTGTATGTGTCGTCTCTAATTTTCAAAATAAATGTCTCTTTTGTGTGCTCGTACCGCTTGCGAGGCGGTGAGGGGTGGCTAATATTTTCCATGCTAGATGTGTTATTTTCACGATGAGTGTTTATTCACTTGTCATTGCACAAGAGTAAGGCAAAGGTATTAGGGGTGCCCAGTCCCGAAATGAAAAATGAATTTACTTTATGTTTTCAAATAATAAATTCCTTGGAAAGTGTTGGTATGGAGGGCACCCGTGGATACGGTTAGCCATGGAAAGTGAAAGTATGGTTGAAAAAGGAATACAATTTATTTTCTGTTTTGGAACCGCCTATGATATATCTAGCATGGAAAGTGTTGGGAGCTCTAAGTCATTTTCGTTGGTGGGAAAAGTATGCCTCTCAAAATATTTTTAACTCTCAATTTTCTCTTTGAGCTCTAGCACCTCTACAAATCCCTACTTCCCTCTGCGAAGGGCCTTTCTTTTACATTATGCAATTTTTATTTTTAATTGAGTCTCCTTCTTCTCTTATAAAGCCCCCACTAGGGGCACTATGATCGTACTTGAGCATTGGGTGTAGCTAATATGTGAGTGTGTTTCATGAATGGATCAATGATTGAGCATGATGGGCTAGGGATAACTTCTTTTAGCGTTGATATTTTGAAAGACATGGTTGCTTGTTGGTATGCTTGAGTATTTAAGTCCTCATGTCAAAATTATACTATTGCTTTGAATGTCCATGCTATAAATAAAAGAATATGAGATGACATGTTAGGTAGCATTGCACATCAAAAATTCTGTTTTTATCATTTACCTACTCGAGGACGAGTAGGAATGAAGCTTGGGGATGCTGATACGTCTCCAATGTATCTATAATTTTTTATTGTTCCATGTTGTTATATTATCATTCTTGGATGTTTTATAATCATTTTATAGCAACTTTAAATCATTTTTTGGGACTAACCTATTGACCCAGTGACCAGTGCCAGTTGCTGTTTTTTGCTTGTTTTTTTACATCGTAGGAAATCAATCTCAAACGGAGTCCAAACACCGCGAAACTTTTTGTGGATTTTTTTATGGACCAGAAGACATCTGATGGGCGGATAAGCACTGGGGGTGCCCGAGGCACGACCCACCAGGGCGCGCCTGGGGGCCCAGGCATGCCCAGGTGGGTTGTGCCCACCTCGGTGGCCTCCCGCACCCCCTCTTTACCCTATAAATTCACAAATATTCTGAAAACCCTCGGAGTTAACCTAGATTAGAAGTTCCGCCGCCGCAAGGCTCTGTAGCCATCGAAAACCAATATAGACCCTTTCCGGCACTCTGCCGGAGGGGGGAATCATCTCTTGTGGCCATCCTCATCATCCCAGCGGCCACCACGATGAGGAGGGAGTAGTCCACCCTCCGGGCTGAGGGTTTGTACCAGTAGCTATGTGTTTAATCTCTCTCTCTCTCTCTCTCTCTCTCTCTCTCTCGTGTTCTTGAGATGTCACGATCTTGATGTATCGCGGGCTTTGTTAATATAGTCTGATCATATGGTGTTTTCCCCTCTCTATCTTGTGATGAATTGAGTTTTCCCTTTGAGATTTCGTTGTTATCAGATTGAATACTTTTATGGATTTGAGAACACTTGATATATGTCTTGCAATTGAATACTCGTGGTGACAATGGGGTATCGTATTGATTCACTTGATATATATTTTTGCACTCAATTTGCGGATTCCTGAGGTGACATTGGAGTAATCTATGCATAGGGGTTGACGCACGTTCTTGTCTTTGTTTCTCCGGTAGAAATCTTGGGGCACTCTTTGAAGTTCTTTATGTTGGATTGAATATTATGAATCTGAATTTGCTGTGGTGTTATTTTAGTACGAACTCTTGGGTAGATCGATCAGAAAGAATAGCTTCGTGTTATTTTAGTACGAACTCTAGGATAGATTGATCGGAAAGAATAGCTTTGAGGGGGTTTCGTACCCTAAAAACAATTCCATCTTATGTTCTCCGCTAGATAGGAACTTTGGAGTGATTCTTCGTTGCACGTTGAGGGATGGTTATATGATCCAATTATATTAGCATTGTTGAGAGATTGCACTAGTGAAAGTACGGACCCTAGGCCTCATTTTCAAGCATTGCAATACCGTTTTGTGCCCATTTACTATTTGCTACCTTGCTATTTTTATTTATTCAGATTATAAAAATATATTTCTACCATCTCTTCATCGAACTAGTGCACCTATACAAATTGCCATTGTATTGGGTGTGTTGGGGACACAAGAGATTTCTTGTATTTGGTTGGAGGGTCGTTTGAGAGAGACCATCTTCATCCTACACCTCTCACGGATTGATAAACCTTAGGTCATACACTTGAGGGAAAATTGCTACTGTCCTACAGAACTCTGCGCTTGGAGGCCCAACACGTGCCTACAAGAATAAAGTTGCGTAGTAGACATCATCCAGTGATCCACTCCTGGATTACTTTGGTACCTCCCTACTAAACTTATAGCAAGGCACACATCAGGTTTGGTACACAACATTGCATATGATACGCCCATTTTGCATCATGCTTTTATATCAATATTTATTGCATTATGGGCTGTTATTACACATTATATCTCAATACTTATGGCTATTCTCTCTTATTTTACAAGGTTTACCATGAAGAGGGGAATGCCGAGGCAGTGGAATTCTGGTGGAAAAGGAGCAAACGTTGAAACCTATTCTGCACAACTCCAAAAGTCCTGAAACTCCACGAAACATCTTTTTGGATTTTATAAGAATTTATGAGCAAAAGAAATAGGCCAGGGGCCCCTGTCCAGGAGACAGGAGGCCCCTGTAGGGCGCGGCCCCCTATCTCCTGGGCCCCCTGGTGGGCCTCCGGCATCCATCTTCTGCTATATCATCACTTTTACCCTGGAAAAAATCGTGGGCAAGCTTACGGGACGAAACTCCGCCGCCACAAGGCGGAACCTTGGCGGAATCAATCTAGGGCTCTGGCGGAGCTGTTCTGCCGGGGACACTTCCCTCCGGGAGGGGGAAATCATCACCAACGTCATCACCAACGATCCTCTCATCGAGAGGGGGTCAATCTCCATCAACATCTTCACCAGCACCATCTCCTCTCAAAACCCTAGTTCATCTCTTGTATCCAATCTTGTATCAAAACCACAAATTGGTACCTGTGGGTTGCTAGTAGTGTTGATTACTCCTTGTAGTTAATGCTAGTTGGTTTACTTGGTGGAAGATCATATGTCCAGATACTTTATGCATATTATTACTCCTCTGATTATGAACATGAATATGCTTTGTGAGTAGTTATGTTTGTTCCTGAGGACATGGGTGAAGTCTTGCTATTAGTAGTCATGTGAATTTGGTATTCGTTCGATATTTTGATGAGATGTATGTTGTCTTTCCTCTAGTGGTGTTATGTGAACGTCGACTACATGACACTTCACCATTGTTTGGGCCTAGAGGAAGGCATAGGGAAGTAATAAGTATATGATGGGTTGCTAGAGTGACAGAAGCTTAAGCCCTAGTTTATGCGTTACTTCGTTAGGGGCTGATATGGACCCATATGTTTAATGTTGTGGTTAGGTATACCTTAATACTCCTTTTTGTAGTTGCGGATGCTTGCAATAGGGGTTAATCATAAGTGGGATGCTTGTCCAAGTTAGGACAGTACCCAAGTGTCGGTCCACCCACATATCAAATTATCAAAGTACCGAACACGAATCTTATGAACGTGATGAAAACTAGCTTGACGATAATTCCCAATGTGTCCTCGGGAGCTCTTTCTTCATTATTAGAATTTGTCCAGGCTTATCCTTTGCTACATAAAGGATTGGGCCACCTTGCTGCACTTTGTTTACTTTATTTACTTTTTGCTTGTTACTATTTATCTTATCATAAAACTATCTATCACCTACTATTTCAGTGCTTGCAGAGAAAACCTTACTGAAAACCGCTTATCATTTCCTTCTGCTCCTCGTTGGGTTTGACACTCTTACTTATCGAAAGGACTACGATATATCCCCTATAGTTGTGGGTCATCAAGACTCTTTTCTGGCACCGTTGCCGGGGAGTGTAGCACTTTTGGTGAGTGGAACTTGGTAAGGAAACATTTATATACTGTGCTGAAATTTTCTGTCACTTGTCACTATGGAAACTAATCCTTTGAGGGGCTTGTTTGGGGTATCTTCACCCCAACCAGAAGAGCAAAGAGATGCTCCTCAACCTACTGAACTTTATGAAAATATTCACTTTGAGATTCCTTCGGGTATGATAGAAAAACTGCTAGCTAATCCTTTTGCAGGAGACGGAACATTGCATCCCGACTTACACCTTATCTTTGTGGAATAAGTTTGTGGATTATTTAAGCTTGCAGGTATTCCCGGTGATGTTGTCAAAAGGAAGGTCTTCCCTTTATCTTTGAAGGGAGATGCATTGACATGGTATAGGCTATGTGATGATACGAGATCTTGGAATTATAAGCGATTGAAGTTGGAATTTCACCAGAAGTTCTATCCTATGCATCTTGTTCATCGTGATCATAATTACATATATAATTTCTGGCCTCGTGAAGGAGAATGCATCGTTCAAGCTTGGGGGAGGCTTAAGTCAATGTTATATTCATGCCCCAATCATGAGCTCTCTCGAAATGATTATTCAGAATTTTATGCTCGGCTTTCTCTTGATAATCGCAACCTGCTCGATACTTCTGTCTGATTCTTATATGTGAAGACTATTGATTTCAAATGGGACTTATTGGAAAGAATTAAGCGCAACTCTGAAGATTGGGGTTCCGACGATGGTAAGGAGTCGTATGACACCTAAGTTCGATTGTGTTAAATCTTTTATGGATACCGATGCTTTTAGTGGATTTAGCGCTAAGTATGGACTTGACTCTGAGATAGTAGCTACTTTTTGTGAATCTTTTGCTACTCACGTTGATCTCCCTAAAGAGAAGTGGTTTAAATATAATCCTCCTGTTGAAGTGAAAGTAGTTGCACCCATTACAGTCGAAGAAAAGACTACTACATATAGTGATCCTATTATTCCTACTGCTTATGTCGAAAAACCTCCTTTTCCTGTTAGGATAAAAGATCATGCTAAAGCTTCGACTGTTGTTCGTAAGAGTAATACTAGGACTTATACACCTCCTGAGTAAATTAATTTTGAACCTAGTATTGCTATGGTTAAAGATCTCTTGGATGAGGACTTAGATGGGCATGTTATTTCTTTCTTGGGTGAGACTGCTAATATTGCTAGATCCGATACTAAGACACGTAGACCGGTCGTTGGCATGCCTGTTATTTCTGTTAAAATGGGAGATCATTGTTATCATGGCTTATGTGATATGGGTGCTAGTGCTAGTGCGATACCTTATGATCTTTATAAAGAAATTATGCACGATATTGCGCTTGTTGAATTGGAAGACATTGATGTTACTATTAAGCTTGCTAATAGGGACACCATTAAACCTATTGGGATTGTTAGAGATGTTGAAGTATTGTGTGGGAAGATTAAATACCCTGCTGATTTCTTGTCCTTGGTTCCCCACAAGATGATTTTTGTCCCATTATTTTTGGTAGACCCTTCTTGAATACTGCTAGTGCTAAAATTAATTGTGAAAAGAATATTGTCACTCTTGGCATAGATGGTATGTCTCATGAGTTCAATTTTGCTAAGTTTAGTAGACAACCTCGTGAAAGGGAACCACCTAGTAAGGATGAAATTATTGGTCTTGCTTCCATTGCGGTTCCTCCAACTGATCCGTTAGAACAATATTTGCTAGACCATGAAAACGATATGTTTATGAAGGAGAGGGAAGAAATAGATGAAGTGTTCCTTAAACAAGAACCTATGCTGAAACATAACCTTCCCGTTGAAATTCTTGGGGAACCCCCTCCACCCAAGGGTGATCTCGTGTTTGAACTCAAACCTTTACCTGATAATCTTAAGTATGCTTATCTTGATGAAAAAGAAATATATCCTATTATTATTAGTGCTAACCTTTCAGAGAAAGAAGAAGAAAGATTATTGAAAACTCTGAAGAAGCACCGAGCTGCTATTGGATATACTCGGATGATCTTAAGGGCATTAGTCCCACATTATGTCAACACAAAATTTCGGTGGAGAAAGATGCCAAACCAGTTAGAGATCCTCAAAGGCGATTAAATCCCAAAATGAAGGAGGTGGTAAGAAAGGAGATTCTAAAACTCCTTGAGGCAGGTATTATTTATCCCGTTGCTGATAGTGAATGGGTAAGCCCTGTCCATTGTGTCCCTAAAAAGGGAGGTATTACCGTTGTTCCTAATGATAAAGATGAATTGATCCCGCAAAGAATTATTACAGGTTATAGGATGGTAATTGATTTTCGTAAGTTAAATAAAGCTACTAAGAAAGATCATTACCCTTTACCTTTTATTGTGTGACGCCCGGGTAATTACGCTACAGTAATCCCCGCTAATGATGCCACGTCACCTCGGTTACTGTGGATAAACTCGCGCTAGTTCGGGACCTAGTTCGGATTTCAAATTCAAAATCGAGCGAACAATAAAAGTTTTCAAGTATTAAAATTTAAATGTTCGGAGTGAACCAAATAATACATAGGTAATTATGGTGGAGAAGCCAAACTTTGGTAAAATGTATAAAGGCCCTAAAACAATTAAAACAATAGTGAAAACAATTGTTTAAATACCTTTTATAATTAATAAAATGTCAAACTAATTTATTTGAGGATTAGACTTTTTGTGATTTTGGACTAAGTTGAAATACTAAATTAGATGCTAAGTGGGTACTTTAATAAAACCAAAATAATAGGAATCAAACTAAAAGCAGAAAAGGTAAAATAAATAAAAGGAAAAGGAAAACAAGAAGAAAAATAAAAAAAGACCCCCCCCCCCTGGGCCTCGTGGCCCAGCCTGGCCACCAGCGCCCGCACGGCCTAACCGCCGGCCGCCCACCCCATGGCCCTTAACCCCCACTCCCATCGAACCCTAACCCGTAACCCCTCCCCACTCGCTCTCCTCCCCTCGCTCCCGATTAGATCGGGAGGTGGGGCAAACCACCGACGCCGCCGCCCTGAGCCCGACGCCGCCCCGCCGTTGCTGGACCGCCCCGTCCCCATCGCCAACCCCGACGCCTCTCTCCCTTCCCCAGTCCGGATCGGGGCAGAGGGCCCCGACTTCGTCGCACCGCGCCGCCTCGTCGCCTCGCCTCATCCCCGCCGCGCCTCCGTCCTCCCCCACGACGCCACCTCGCCGGAACCACGCCGCCACGACTCCGTCGCCGTCCGTTGTCCCCGACGCCTGGCGCTACTCGACGCATCTCCCTCGCCGCCTCGCCTTCCCCGACTCATCCCCATCGGTCTCCTGCGCACCTCGCCGTCCGGCCTTGGCGCGCTGCGTCACGAGTCGTCGCCGTCACGTCCTCGCCGGACCGCCCCGTCCCCGCCTCTCCTTCGCCGGTCCACCCCGACCGCCGTCACGCCCACTGCCCCGGCCCCTTCAAACCCCCCTGTGAGGCCCTCTCCTCTCTCCCTCGCGTGCACGCGCTCACGCACCGGCGCCCCTAGCGCATACTGAGGCCATGCCCCGACGCGCCCATCCAGCGTCGGCGCGCTGGCGCCCGCCAGCTCGTCCTGCTCCCTCGCCGCCGTCGCCCCTGTTCCCCATAAGTCGCCCCTCCTCTGAACTTGGCCGCGACCCCCCCCTCGCGGCTCCCTCGCTGCCGGAGCCCAATGGTGGCATTGGTTGATCCGTCTGCTTGGTTGTCCACGGGCGAGGCCACCAGACGGGCGCCCGCCC
This sequence comes from Aegilops longissima, assembly GCA_021605205.1. Lineage (NCBI taxonomy): Eukaryota > Viridiplantae > Streptophyta > Magnoliopsida > Poales > Poaceae > Aegilops > Aegilops longissima. Next base: position 623,313,196 of record CM038678.1, read on the forward strand.
GCACCCGCTAAGGCCCTATGGGCCTATGACAGATAGGCCCCACCGCCCTAAAACGTTTATTAACTAAAAAGAATAAGAAATAAAAATATTAAATAGTTAATTAATTAATTAACTAGATTAATTAACTTAATTAATTATGCTTAAATAACCTAATAACTAGTCAACCTAATTAACTATGGTTAATTAGCTAAGCGATCCTGACAGTGGGACCCCACTGTCGAGTTGACTTGGTCAGCAGTCAACGTTGATCGCTGATGTCGACATGACATCATGCTGATGTCATTAATCTGTTTTTGAATTAATTTAAATATTTAATTAAATTCAGAAATTAATAAATACTTTAGAAAATCATATCTTTTAATCCGTAACTCGGATTAAAATAATTTCAACATGAAAGTTGCTCGAGAGCGAGAGGCGAATCCGGATCGCAGACCGTTCGTCGCCACACACCCCTAACCTATCGAACCTGCAAACTTTCCTCTCCGGTTCATACATCGACAGACGTCCGAACAGGAAAACTTTCCGGATGCTTCCCCTTCGCGGTATCGCCTAGCGCTGCGTTAGAACACGTCTAGCTCGTCTCATTGACCCGTTATGTACTTGCCTGCTATGTATTTATCTGTTTCTTCCCCTCTTCTCTCCGGTGAGACCCGAGACCGAGCCGCTCTGCTGGCGGTTCGACTACGGTGTTGGCGACCCTCTCTCTCTTGCGAGCAACCAGGCAAGCCCCCTTTGATCACGGATATCGCCTACTCTTCTCTATCTGCTTGCATTAGAGTAGTGTAGCATATTCTTGCTTTCGATTAATCCTATCTCGCTGCATAGCATGTCCTTGTTACTCTGTTGTTGCCTTACCCGCAATCCTATATGCTTAGTATAGGTTGCTAGTACTTTCATCTGTGGCCCTACATCCTTGTCCAAATGCGCGTGCTATACTATCGGGCGTGATCACTCGGGAGGTGATCACGGTATATACTATATACTTTACACTATTACATTACGTGGTACTGTTAGGAGATGGGGAAATTTGAAAGGACGGGTGGCTCCATCCCGTAGAGGTGGGCCTGGGTTCCCGACGGCCCCATTGTTACTTTGTGGCGGAGCGGCAGGCAGGTTGAGACCGCCTAGGAGAGAGGTGGGCCTGGCCTGTTCGGCGTTCATGTTACTTAACACGCATAACGAGGTCTTGGTATTTGATCTGAGTTGGCTCTGAGCTTATACGCACTAACCATCTACGCGGGAGTAGTTATGGGTATCCCGCGTCGTGGTATCGGCCGATGTACTTCAGACGTCGGCGACGGGCGGCGCGCGCGGATTGGACTTGAACGCTGATGGGCTAGGTGCGCTTCCGGCGCGACGGAACGTCTTGAGGTGTGCTCAGGCGATGGGCCCTGACCCTGCGGCTTAGGTTTAGATCGGCGTGTTGGCCTCTCTGTTGTGCCTAGGTGGGGCTGCGGCGTGTTGATCTTACGCGGCGGGCATGACCAGAAAGTGTGTCGGCCAAATGGGATCAAGCGTCTTTGGGTAAGATGGTGCACCGCAGGAAGTTAATCTATTCGGATAGCCGTGATCTTGATAACAGGGCGACTTGGAGTTGTACCTTGAGCTTATGACAACTAGAACCGGATACTTGTTAAAACACACCCTTCTAAGTGCGGATACAACGGTGGTCGCTCTCGCTCGGGGATATGAGCGAGGATTGCGGGTAGGATTATTGCTATATGATGTTACTTGGAGGACTTCCGTTGTCCTCTTACACTGTTGCAAGACAGGTGTCGAAGCGTAGTCCTCGTTAGGACTAGCTATCCCCTCTTATTACGGCATTCTGCGATTCGGTCCATCGATATGGCCTTTACACATATATCCATGCATATGTAGTGTAGCTCCTTGCTTGCAGTACTTTGGATGAGTACTCACGGTTGCCTTGTTCCCCTTTTCCCCTATCTCTACTCGATTGCTGCAATCGGCGATGGAGCCAGGAGCGAGCGCCACCGCCTATGGCGACTACTACTGGAGGTGCCTACTACTACGTGCAGCCCCCGGCGGCGACCAGAGTGACCTAGGTGGATCCCGAGCGGGAGGCCTGCTCCTCTTCGATCTGTATCCGGTTTGTGCTAGCCTTCTTAAGGCAAACTTGTTTAACTTATGTACGTACTCAGATATTGTTGCTTCCGCTGACTTCGTCTATGATCGAGCACTTGTATTCGAGCCCTCGAGGCCCCCGGCTTGTATTATGATGCTTGTATGACTTATTTTATTTGTAGAGTTGTGTTGTGATATCTTCCGTGAGTCCTCGATCTTGATCGTACACATTTGCGTGCATGATTAGTGTACGATTGAATCGAGGTCACAAGTTGGTATCGAGCCATTGCTGTAGAATCCCCTTCCAACTCCTTGGCGAAGTCGATTCTAGACATTGCAAAACTTTTACTAACATGGCTGTGTGTCTTATGGGCTGCGTCGCCATTGGGTGGTACTAGGATCTTTTACTTCTCGACCCTTACTCGGGACTCTGAACTCTCTTCTATTCGGGTTAAATGAATTTGCTAAAAACAACACTAACTTTAGGTTCTCGCAAGTACTTTCTCCCGGAGAGCCCTCACTTCGGATGATCGATACGCTAATCGGAAGATTCGAAGATACTCTCGATGTTCTCTCGAGACTTTGTGCCCATCACTTTTGCTATTTCTCGATCACCGATAAATCCGTATGGATAACTACTTACCCTTGCCGTTCATCGATCACCCCCATTGATCTTGTTATTACAAGATACCCCAAGTTTTCTCTATTGTTCCGAGAGTACTTTGTGCCTCTGCCTAGCAGTTCCTTACTACATGAATACCCCTCAAATAAATACTCGCACTTGTCGAGTATCCGCTCATCCTGTTGTTCATGTGTTACACAAAATTCTTCAAAATACTATTCGATCTTCCGAGAATCCTCTGGAGCCTTTGGCTCTTGAAATTCTTGCTTGCTTGCATTATGGTTAATCCCATAAGTCTCGTAGTCATATTGACATCCCTTGTCATTATCATTTTGAGTCTGTTGACTCAATATGTTTCTGAATACCATAATCATCATTGATTCTTATAAATTACCTTTACGGCTGAGCTGCCATTCTTTTAACTGGAATTGGTTCTCGACCAATCCAATTGCCGTTGATTGTACCCTAAGGCTATTCAACTTATCCACCCTAAGTCGAGCATTGCTTGATCCCTTGATTTGGAAATCATAATTCCTTTGCATTTGACAATTGAGTTAGTCAGTTGTTTCTATAATCTGATCTCCTTGCATTCTTCTTCCTCTAGTTAAGTATCGATGCTCACGTCAGACCCCTTGTGGGCCATCAGGTCCATTGTTGGATTTTATCCGTCAGCATCCTTCATATTCAATAACTTTGTGAGACCTTCCCTGATACATAATGCCTTTGGTAAATTGTATCCTCTGCTTTGTCAACCATGCTCTACCTCCGAGCTTGAGTTATTTACCCACGAGTTGATGGTATCGTTCCTAAGATGCCTTGGTGGGTTGAACCTATGCCCTCCTTAATATGTGTGAACTCGAAAGTTTTCACGAGTCATACTCTTACGGTATTTGCGGATAAAATTTCAACGCTATAACTTCATCGAAAGCGAGAAGTGAATGAAAGGGTATGCATTGGAAAAGTGGGAGTCGACCTTGAACCTTGCGTTCATGCCCATGGACACGATGTAGATCTAATCATTAAAGCTTCTCTTAAATAATTATTCCTTTGGTATAAGTTCATCTTATATCAGGATCCGCCTTTTGAAATCGTGGTTCCGACCATGTTATCTTTTAAATACCATTTCTCGTGCAAGTTTTAGCACTTGTCTTACAGAGAGCAATACCCGGTCCAACCTCTACTTTGATCTGTCATCCAGTATTACCCCCGGTATCTCGAGATTATCATGGAACTGCATAACTTCTTATGAGTTCTTCATCTAGTGCTACCTTCCCACGATTCAAATTTTCACGGGCTCGAGTTATTAAACACTCAAGGACACCGATAACTGAACCAAGTCCGCACTACTGGTTCAACAACTCTTGATAGCTTCTATAAGTACGAGTTTGAATCCGATCACGCCATTCCTAGCCTGTTTGGCTATATCATTGTCGTGATGATTCTAACTGTGCTACCTGGTCCTTATTCTCAGAGCACCAATTTTCGACGATAGCTAAGCTTACGTCGATTTTCCTCGTCATACCCTTTCACCTTAAACAACAAGCTTGAGTTCGAGTTTGTGTCGTAACTGTGGTTCCAATAACCTCCTGCTTCATCATTCCTTTGACTTGATGTCGTCGCTGATTGACTACATCTGCATGAAACCTCTCGACAATTGTGTCGTGATCGTCAGCATTCTGAGCTCATCCAGGATATCAATTGAATTCATGATGAGAAATACCATCCTTGCCCTCGATGAATTGTATTATCTTCGACCACTTTATTGCCTTCCCACCAACACAAGCTTGTTCATGTTTGGTGTTATACCTTGAGTTCCTTGCTACCCAGCAATTGTTCTTCTTTACCTTGAGTATTACCATCCTTTATGTCAAGAATGATCTGAGATTTGTTCCACCTCTTGAGGATTCTTGACATAGAAATACTTCTCACCATCACCCTTCTTTCTTGGTCCCGTGTTAATACCATCAAGTGAGCGGTGTTGTTTGAGTTCGGACTTCTAGCAACCCTATTGCTTTGAAGTTAACGATCGAAAGTTCATTCTTAGGTTCTTGATTATTGAATCACCCTTCCGACATTGGTCGTGCAACCCAACCCATATTTGGCGCACCTTTCAACCAATGTTTAATTGTGTATGTTTTCCTCGAGCATACTTCCTTATATCATTTGAGTGACAAATGTTATCTCCTTGTTCACTTAATTGTGGAAATCCATCTTTTGGGAATCTCGATGAATTACCGTTGAGTTCACCGACACCTCCTTGTCCTCTCCTTGGGTTAATGATGGACTCTTGTTAACGGAAATCACTTCATAGTTCATTTCCCGAGAATCTTACAATGTCATCTCGTCAATTTCGTTGCACCTTTTCTTCTCGGTATCCTAAGTCGAGGTATCCCGACACCAATCGAATCTGAATCTCGGTCGATATGATGGTTGGGACAACTTTCAAGAGTTATGATGTTGATCCTTTAATGACCGGTAGCATGATGTCATGCCTAGCACCCCCGGTGGAGGACCTATCCTTATAGATTCCTTTCAGCAAGGTTATCCGTACATCCATGAGGAAATTGTAAGACTTATTCTACAAGTTATTCCTGATGAATACTTCGTGTTTCCAAGTCTGATCTTCACCTGAAGACCATGTCAATGCTATCTCGAAACATGTCTGTGATACTCTGATTTTCAACAAGAACATTCGAAGCCCAATGCTAAATGTTTCCTGCTCAATTATCCGAACACCGTTGTATGGGTAATGTCATGAAATTTCTCTCCCCTTACCTAAAGGGTTTTCTACGTCATATCCTATCATGGATATCATGCTCTGCTTGTCCTTGGGAAGGAATTAACCCTGAAAGATGTGGTTAAACACATTTTCCTTTCCATGGGTCTGTTTGACCTTTCTTGGGATATATATAATCTAAGCAGTGATAATCCCCTGCTTAGGTAAGCACCTCGTTGTACCACTCTGTAAGTAAGACCCTATTACTATTGTTGATGACATTCCGGTAACCACCGGTGGACGAGAACCTTGCCTATTGGTCCGCCTCGTTCAACGAGCAGGAAAATGGTTCTCTTCGTCCCTCGCCTTGGTACCTATGTTGTTGCCGACATGAACCTCAGACTCTCCTCTGACCGGCCTTGCTTACAGGATCGTGCAAGATGTCACCAACCTTCTACCTTTAACCACATGGTGGGCCCATAACCCACAGTTTCACAGGATCGAAACCTGACTCTCCTGTACCCCCCCTGTTCCCAAAGTTATTCCTCCCGCGTGGACTCGTATGTAATTCACGGGCCACCGTCGTAGTGATCTATTCTGGTATCAGACGCGATACTTACTCTCGCTACTCTGAACCCCTTTCTCACTCTGGTTCAGGCTTCGAGCAAACTACCTACCCGCTTGGAGCCTATTATGGTACCTTCGTACCTTACTCTCGAGGTATTTCATATGTTCAACTCGAGAGATAGTTTTATACTAATTCATGGGTTAACCCCAGATTATTTCCCTTAAAAGCACTATGTCGTGGTGAGCTGCCCTTTACCTTTCGCAAGTACGATGGAGTTCCCGAAGGAATGAAGACCAGTTTATCATGATGCATCGGAATAAAGGATTGAAGACATCAACAAAAAGGATTAACTTCTTCGAGAAGATCCGTTAGATTTCGTAACCAGACCTTTCCCCCTTACTCCCCTCTTAAATCTCGGGACGAGATTTCTTGTAATGGAGGAGAATTGTGACTTGGGTAATTACGCTACAGTAATCCCGCTAATGATGCCACGTCACCTCGATTCTTGTGGATAAACTTCGCTAGTTCGGGACCTAGTTCGGATTTCAAATTCAAAATCGGCGAACAATAAAAGTTTTCAAGTATTAAAATTTAAATGTTCGGAGTGAACCAAATAATACATAGGTAATTATGGTGGAGAAGCCAAACTTTGGTAAAATGTATAAAGGCCCTAAAACAATTAAAACAATAGTGAAAACAATTGTTTAAATACCTTTATAATTAATAAAATGTCAAACTAATTTATTTGAGGATTAGACTTTTTGTGATTTTGGACTAAGTTGAAATACTAAATTAGATGCTAAGTGGGTACTTTAATAAAACCAAAATAATAGGAATCAAACTAAAACAGAAAAGGTAAAATAAATAAAAGGGAAAAGGAAAACAAGAAGAAAAATAAAAACAGAAAAAGCCCCCTCATTTGGGCCTCGTGGCCCAGCTAGCCCTGAGCCGCCCACGGCCCAACCGGCCGGCCGGCCCACCCCATGGCCCCTTAACCCCCCACTCCCCACCGAACCCTAACCCGTAACCCCCTCCCCCACTCGCTCTCCTCCCCCTCTCTCCCGATTGGATCGGGAGGTGGGGCAAACCACCGATGCCCGCTTCGAGCCCGACGCCGCCTTACCGCGTTCTTTGGACCGCCCGTCCCCATCGCCAACCCCGCACGCCTCTCTCCCCTTCCCCCAGTCCGGATCGGGGCAGAGGGCCCCGACCCCCCGTCGCACCTCGCGCCGCCTCGTCGCCTCGCCTCATCCCCGCCGCGCCTCCGTCCTCCCCCACGACGCCACCTCGCCGGAACCACGCCGCCACGACTCCGTCGCCGTCCGTTGTCCCCGACGCCTGGCGCTACTCGACGCATCTCCCTCGCCGCCTCGCCTTCCCCGACTCATCCCCATCGGTCTCCTGCGCACCTCGCCGTCCGACGCCGCGCCGCTGCGTCCTGAGGTCGTCGCCGTCACGTCCTCGCCGGACCGCCCCGTCCCCGCCTCTCCTTCGCCGGTCCACCCCGACCGCCGTCACGCCCACTGCCCCGGCCCCTTCAAACCCCCCCTGTGAGGCCCTCTCCTCTCTCCCTCGCGTGCAGCGCTCCACGCCACCGGCGCCTTGCGCGCCATCTGGGCCATGCCCCGCACGCGCCCATCCCGCGTCGGCGCGCCTGGCGCCCGCACAGCTCCGTCCCTGCTCCCTCGCCTCCGTCGCCCCCTGTTCCCCCGCAAGTGCGCCCCCTCCTCTGAACTTGGCCGCGACCCCCCCCTCCGCGGCTCCCTCGCTGGCCTGAGCCCAGCCAGTGGTGGCTGGTTGATCCGTGCTCGCTCGCCGTTGTCCACGGGCGAGGCCACCAGACAGGCGCCCGCACCACACCGCTAAGGCCCTATGGGCCTATGATGATAGGCCCCACCGCCCTAAAACGTTTATTAACTAAAAAGAATAAGAAATAAAAATATTAAATAGTTAATTAATTAATTAACTAGATTAATTAACTTAATTAATTATGCTTAAATAACCTAATAACTAGTCAACCTAATTAACTACGGTTAATTAGCTAAGCGATCCACGGCAGGTGGGACCCACTGTCGAGGTTGACTTGGTCAGCGATCAACGTTGATCTGCTGATGTCGACATGACATCATGCTGATGTCATTAATCTATTTTTCAATTAATTTAAATATTTAATTAAATTCCAGAAATTAATAAATACTTTAGAAAATCATATCTTTTAATCCGTAACTCGGATTAAAATAATTTCAACATGAAAGTTGCTCGAGCGAGCGAGGCGAATCCGGATACGCAGACCGTTAAATCGCCACACACCCCTAACCTATCGAACCTGCAAACTTTCCTCTCGGTTCATCATCGACAGACGTCCGGAGCGGAAAACTTTCCGGATGCTTCCCCTTCGCGGTATCGCCTATCGCTGCGTTAGAACACGTCTAGCTCATGCTCATTGACCCGTTATGTACTTGCTCGCTATGTATTTATTGTTTCTTCCCCTCTTCTCTCCGGTAGACCCCGAGACCGACGCTGCTGCTGGCGGTTCGACTACGGTGTTGACGACCCTCTCTCTCTTGCCGAGCAACCAGGCAAGCCCCCTTTGATCACCGAGATATCGCCTACTCTTCTCTATCTTGCTTGCATTAGAGTAGTGTAGCATGTTCTTGCTTTCGATTAATCCTATCCGCTGCATAGCTTTGTCCTTGTTACTACTGTTGTTGCCTTACCTGCAATCCTATATGCTTAGTATAGGTTGCTAGTACTTTCATCTGTGGCCCTACATCCTTGTCCGTTTGTCGTGCTATACTATCGGGCCGTGATCACTCGGGAGGTGATCACGGGTATATACTATATACTTTACACTATTACATTACCGTGGTACTGTTAGGAGATGGGGCTGAAAGGACGGGTGGCTCCATCCCAGTAGAGGTGGGCACTGGGTTCCCGACGGCCCCATTTGTTACTTTGTGGCGGAGCGACAGGCAGGTTGAGACCGCCTAGAGAGAGGTGGGCCTGGCCTGTTCGGCGTTCAGCGGTTACTTAACACGCTTAACGAGGTCTTGGTATTTGATCTGAGTTGGCTCTGAGCTTATACGCATTAACCATCTACGGGAGTAGTTATGGGTATCCGGCATCGTGGTATCGGCCGATGTACTTCAGACGTCGGCGACGGAGCGGCGCGAGCCGGATTGGACTGGAACGCTGATGGGCTAGGTCTGCTTCGGCGCGTCGCATAGCGCAGGTGTGTGCTCAGGCGATGGGCCCTGACCCCTGGCAGCTTAGGTTTAGACCGGCGTGTTGGCCTCTCTGTTGTGCCTAGGTGGGGCTGCGGCGTGTTGATCTTCTGCGGCGGGCATGACCCAGAAAGTGTGTCCGCCAAATGGGATCAAGCGTCTTTGGGTAAGATGGTGCACCCTGCAGGAAGTTAATCTATTCGGATAGCCGTGATCTTCGGTAACAGGACGACTTGGAGTTGTACCTTGAGCTTATGACAACTAGAACCGGATACTTGTTAAAACACACCCTTCTAAGTGCCAGATACAACCGGTGGTCGCTCTCGCTCAGGGATATGAGCAGGGGATTGCCGGGTAGGATTATTGCTATATGATGTTACTTGGAGGACTTCCGTTGTCCTCTTCTGCCTGTTGCAAGACAGGTGTCCAGAAGCGTAGTCCTCGTTAGGACTAGCTATCCCCCTCTTATTCTGGCATTCTGCAGTTCAGTCCACTGATATGGCCTTTACACATATATCCATGCATATGTAGTGTAGCTCCTTGCTTGCAGTACTTTGGATGAGTACTCACGGTTGCCTTGTTCCCCTTTTCCCCTATCTCTACTCGATTGCTGCAATCAGCGATGGAGCCAGAGCGAGACGCCACCGCCTATGACGACTACTACTGGAGGTGCCTACTACTACGTGCAGCCAGCGACGCGACCGGGAGTGACCTAGGTGGATCCCAGGCAGGAGGCCTGCTCCTCTTCGTCAGATCCCGGTTTGTGCTAGCCTTCTTAAGGCAAACTTGTTTAACTTATGTCTGTACTCAGATATTGTTGCTTCCGCTGACTCGTCTATGATCGAGCACTTGTATTCGAGCCCTCGAGGCCCCTGGCTTGTATTATGATGCTTGTATGACTTATTTTATTTGTAGAGTTGTGTTGTGATATCTTCCCGTGAGTCCCTGATCTTGATCGTACGCATTTGCGTGCATGATTAGTGTACGATTGAATCGAGGGCGTCACATATTGATCAAATGCTAGAAAGGCTATCCAAACACACACATTTTTGCTTTCTATATGGTTATTCTGGCTTCTCTCAAATACCTGTGTCAGCAAAGGATCAATCTAAAACTACTTTTACTTGCCCTTTTGGTACTTTTGCTTACAGACGTATGCCTTTTGGTTTATGTAATGCACCTGCTACCTTTCAAAGATGCATGATGGCTATATTCTCTGATTTTTGTGAAAAGATTTATGAGGTATTCATGGATGACTTCTCCGTCTATGGATCCTCTTTTGATGATTGTTTGAGCAACCTTGATCGAGTTTTGCGAGATCTGAAGACACTAGTCTCGTCTGAATTGGCAAAAGTGTCACTTTATGGTTAATGAAGGCATTGTCTTGGGGCACAAGATTTCCGAGAGAGGTATTGAAGTTGATAAAGCCAAAGTTGATGCTATTGAAAAGATGCCATGTCCCAAGGACATAAAAGGTATAAGAAGTCTCCTTGGTCATGCCGGCTTTTATAGGAGGTTCATTAAGGACTTTTCTAAAATCTCTAGGCCTCTGACTAATTTTTTGCAAAAAGATATTCCTTTTGTCTTTGATGATGATTGTGTAGAAGCATTTGAAACACTTAAGAAATCTTTGATCACTGCACCTATTGTTCAGCCACCTGATTGGAATTTACCTTTTGAAATTATGTGCGATGCTAGTGATTATGTTGTAGGTGCTGTTTTAGGGCAAAGAGTCGATAAGAAATTGAATGTTATCCATTATGCTAGTAAGACTCTTGATACTGCCCAGAGAAATTATGCTACTATTGAAAAAGAGTTCTTAGCAGTTGTGTTTGCATGTGATAAGTTTAGACCTTATATTGTTTATTCCAAAGTTACTATCCACACTGATCATGCTGCTATTAAATATCTTATGAAAAAGAAAGATGCTAAGCCTAGACTCATTAGATGAGTTTTCTTGCTCCAAGAATTTGACTTGCATATTATTGATAGAAAGGGAGCTGAGAACCCTGTTGCAGACAACTTGTCTAGGTTAGAGAATGTTCTTAATGACCCACTGCCTATTAATGATAGTTTTCCTGATGAACAATTAGCGGTTGTCAATGCTTCTCGTACTGCTCCTTGGTATGCTGATTATGCTAATTACATTGTTGCTAAATATATACCGCCTAGTTTCACATACCAGCAAAAGAAAAAGTTCTTTTATGATTTAAGACATTACTTCTGGGATGATCCACACCTTTATAAAGAAGGAGTAGATGGTATTATTAGACATTGTGTGGCTGAGCATGAACAGGAACAAATCCTACGCAAGTGTCACTCTGAATCCTATGGAGGACACCACGCTGGAGATAGAACTGCACACAAGGTACTACAATCTGGTTTTTATTGGCCTACTCTTTTCAAAGATGCTCGTAAGTTTGTCTTATCTTGTGATGAATGTCAAAGAATAGGTAACATTAGTAGACGTCAAGAAATGCCTATGAATTATTCTCTTGTTATTGAACCGTTTGATGTTTGGGGCTTTGATTATATGGGACCTTTTCCTGCCTCCAATGGTTATACACATATTTTAGTTGCTGTTGATTATGTTACTAAGTGGGTAGAAGCTATTCCAACTAGTAGTGCTGATCATAACACTTCTATTAAAATGCTTAAAGAAGTTATTTTTCCGAGGTTTGGAGTCCCTAGATATCTTGTGACTGATGGTGGTTCACACTTTATTCATGGTGCTTACCGTAAGATGCTTGCCAAGTATGATGTCAATCATAGAATCACATCTCCTTATCACCTGCAGTCTAGTGGTCAAGTAGAGTTGAGCAATAGAGAGCTCAAATTAATTTTGCAAAATACTGTGAATAGATCTAGAAAGAATTGGTCCAAAAAACTTGATGATGCATTATGGGCCTATAGAACTGCATACAAAAATCCTATGGGTATGTCTCCATATAAGATGGTTTATGAAAAAGCATGTCATTTACCTCTTGAACTTGAACATAAAGCATATTGGGCTATTAAAGAGCTCAATTATGACTTCAAACTTGCCGGTGAGAAGAGGTTGTTTGATATTAGCTCACTTGATGTATGGAGAACCCAAGCATATGAGAATGCCAAGCTTTTCAAAGAAAAAGTCAAACGCTGGCATGATAAGAGGATACAAAAGCGTGAGTTTAACGTAGGAGATTATGTGTTATTGTTCAACTCTAGTTTAAGATTTTTTGCAGGAAAACTTCTCTCAAAATGGGAAGGTCCCTACGTTATCGAGGAGGTCTATCGCTACGGTGCTATAAAATCAACAACTTCGAAGGCACAAATCCGAGGGTGGTAAACGGTCAAAGAATTAAACATTATATTTCAGGTAATCCTATCAATGTTGAAACTAATATTATTGAAACCATAACCCCTGAGGAATACATAAGAGACACTTTCCAGAATGTTCCAGACTCGAAAAGGTATAGGTATGCGGTAATGGTAAGTAAACCGACTCCAAAACAACTCTAATGGCAATTTTATCAGTTTTGGATTATTTAAGAATTTTAGGAAGAAAGAAGTAGTCCGAAAGGGACACGAGGCTCCCACGAGAGGAGGCGCCCCCGTAGGGCGCGCCCCCCCTGTGTCGTGGGCACCTCGTGTGCCTCCCGGACTCCGTTTTCTTGTATGTTACGTATTTCGGTCGGTAAAAATTCATTATATATATGCCTGAAGGTTTTGACCACCGTATCACGCAAATATCTCTGTTTTCGTTTCGAGCTGTTTCTGTTTCAGATCTAGAGCATCATGTCGTTTCCAAGCGCTCCCAAGGACAAGTTTTTCGAGAAAGTTATCAACCCCTATCTCGCGGAGGTGCCGCATCATCCTCAAACCATTGAGGTGCGTGAGGGGGTGCTGCACATCCGCGATGTGGAGGGACCAAGGCGTACCGGGAGCGTGGAGACAAAGCTCGAAGCCATGGAGCAATAAGTTTTCAAGTGTCAAGGGATGGTGGAGCGTGGACTCAACGCCAACCAAATGATGATCACGGAGTTCACCAACAACCACAAGCTGGATGCCAAAGTCATTGGGGGAAACCATCTTCAAACTTCAAGAGAAAATCGAGCACCTCCAAGCCCAGATCTATGACCTGCAAAACCAGAACTGTGAGTATGAATATAGATTCAAGCGAATGAGTTTGGCTACAAATTTAAGGATCCCGGAGACTCGATCATCCTTTTATGATGGAGAGCTGATGCCCTGGAAGACGGACGACAAGCCTACATCATCAACAACTCCTACTCCACCACCTCCGAAGAAATAATCACATGGGTATGGGCACTCCCCTTGGCAACTGCCAAGCTTGGGGGAGGTGCCCCGGTATCGTATCACCATCACACTCTTATATTTACCGCTTTATTTAGTTCGATCCTTTAGTAGTATCTTGATCTAGTAGATTGAAGTTTTGATATCAAGTAGTTTTGAGTTTTGCATTGTGAGATCTTTATGTAAGCGAGTCTGTGTGCTATCTATAATAAAGATTAGTGTTGAGTCAAGGGCTTTGCTATGTTGCTATGATCTTGAGAAGGTAGAAAGAACAAAAGAGTTCATATTGATCTTATGGATAGTGATAACTTCACACATAGAAAGTATGAGGCATAAAAATTGTTGAGAGTTGATGAACGTAGCCTTGGTCATCGTTGCAATTAATAGGAAGTGATAAGGAAAGGGGGGTTCACATATAAATATATTTTCTTGGACATCTTTTATGATTGTGAAGCACTCATTAAGTATGGCATGCTAAAAGAGTTGACATTGGACAAGGAAGACAACGTAATGGTTTATGTTTTCCGACATCTCAGTTAAAGTATATTGTCATTGACCTTCCAAACATGTTGAGCTTGCCTTTCCCCCTCATGCTAGCCAAATTCCTTGCACCAAGTAGAGATACTACTTGTGCTTCCAAATATCCTTAAACCCAGTTTTGTCATGAGAGTCCACCATACCTACCTATGGATTGAATAAGATCCTTCAAGTAAGTTGTCATCCGTGCAAGCAATAAAAATTGCTCTCTAAATATGTATGACTTATTAGTGCAGAGAAAATAAACTTTGTACGAACTTGTTGTGGAAGTAATAAAAGCGACGGACTTCATAATAAAGGTCCACATACAAGGGGCAATATAAAGTGACGTTCTTTTGCACTAAGACTTTATGCATCAACGCTAAACGCGCATGACAACCTCTGCTTCCCTCTGCGAAGGGCCTATCTTTTACTTTATGTTTTACTTTATGCTTGAGTCAAGGTGATGCTCACCTTTCCCTTTTTATTTTTATCCTTTGGCAAGCTCCTCGTGTTTGAGAGATCATGATACATATACCCAATTGGATGTAAGTTGGCATACACTATTATTGTTGACATCACCTAAAGGTGAATATGTTGGGAGGTAACACAATAAGCCCCTATCTTTCTCAGTGTCCGGCTGAAACTCTATAACCACAAGTATTGCGTGAGTGTTAATAATTATAGGGGACTACGAGATAGTTGAGTATGTGAGCTTGTTGAAAAGCTCTATTATTGACTCTTTCCGATGTTGCGATAAATTGCAATTGCTTCAATGACTGAGATTATAGTTTGTTAGTTCCCAATGAAGTTTTTGAACCATACTTGCCATTGTGAATTGCTTATTACTTGAGCATAGGAAATCATATGACAAAATCCATATATGTTGCTGTTATTAGAATGATCATGATGCCCTCATGTCCGTATTTTTTTTATCGACACCTCTATCTCTAAACATGTGGACATATTTTTTGATTTCGTCAAGCGCTTGAGGACAAGCGAGGTCTAAGCTTGGGGGAGTTGATACATCCATTTTGCATCATGCTTTTATATCAATATTTATTGCATTATGGGCTGTTATTACACATTATATCTCAATACTTATGGCTATTCTCTTATTTTACCAGGTTTACCATGAAGAGGGGAATGCCAAGAACTGGAATTCGGTGGAAAAGGAGCAAACGTTGAAACCTATTCGCACAACTCCAAAAGTCCTGAAACTCCACGAAACATCTTTTGGATTTTATAAGAATTTATGAGCAAAGAAATAGGCGGGGCCCTGTCCAGAGAGGAGGGCGCCCCCTGTAGGGCACGACCCCTATCTCTGGGCCCCTGGTGGCCTCCGCATCCATCTTCTTCTATATCATCACTTTTACCCTGGAAAAAATCGTGGGCAAGCTTACGGGACGAAACTCCGCCGCCACGAGGCGGAACCTTGGCGGAATCAATCTAGGGCTCTGGCGGAGCTGTTCTGCCGGGGACACTTCCCTCCGGGAGGGGGAAATCATCACCAACGTCATCACCAACGATCCTCTCATCGAGAGGGGGTCAATCTCCATCAACATCTTCACCAGCACCATCTCCTCTCAAAACCCTAGTTCATCTCTTGTATCCAATCTTGTATCA
The DNA here is from genome assembly GCA_021605205.1 of Aegilops longissima. NCBI lineage: Eukaryota > Viridiplantae > Streptophyta > Magnoliopsida > Poales > Poaceae > Aegilops > Aegilops longissima. The sequence goes on from CM038678.1 coordinate 623,328,846, forward strand.
AAACCACAAATTGGTACCTGTGGGTTGCTAGTAGTGTTGATTACTCCTTGTAGTTGATGCTAGTTGGTTTACTTGGTGGAAGATCATATGTGCAGATCCTTTATGCATATCATTACTCCTTTGATTATGAACATGAATATGCTTTGTGAGTAGTTACGTTTGTTCCTGAGGACATGGGTGAAGTCTTGCTATTAGTAGTCATGTGAATTTGGTATTCGATTCGATATTTTGATGAGATGTATGTTGTCTTTCCTCTAGTGGTGTTATGTGAACGTCGACTACATGACACTTCACCATTATTTGGGCCTAGAGGAAGTCATAGGGAAGTAATAAGTAGATGATGGGTTGCTAGAGTGATGAAGCTTAAACCCTAGTTTATGCGTTGCCGTTAGGGGCTGATATGGACCCATATGTTTAATGCTGTGGTTAGGTTTACCTTAATACTCCTTTTTGTAGTTGCGGATGCTTGCAGTAGGGGTTAATTATAAGTGGGATGCTTGTCCAAGTTAGGACAGTACCCAAGTGTCGGTCCACCCACATATCAAATTATCAAAGTACCGAACGCGAATCTTATGAACGTGATGAAAAATAGCTTGACGATAATTGCCAATGTGTCCTCGGGAGCTCTTTCTTCATTATTAGAATTTGTCCAGGCTTATCCTTTGCTACATAAAGGATTGGGCCACCTTGCTGCACTTTATTTAATTTATTTACTTTTTGCTTGTTACTATTTATCTTATCACAAAACTATCTATCAACTACTATTTCAGTGCTTGCAGAGAAAACCTTACTGAAAACCGCTTATCATTTCCTTCTGCTCCTCATTGGGTTCGACACTCTTATTTATCAAAAGGACTACGATAGATCCCCTATACTTGTGGGTCATCAGCATACATGATATAACCTATTGCTGAGGCATAAGGAATGACTTTCATTTTCTCTCTATCTTCTACAGTGGTCGGGCATTGAGTCTGACTCAATTTCACACCTTGTAGCACAGTTAAGAACCCTTTCTTTGACTGGTCCATTTTGAACTTCTTCAAAACTTTATCAAGGTATGTGCTTTGTGAAAGTCCAATTAAGCGTCTTGATCTATCTCTATAGATCTTGATTCCCAATATATAAGCAGCTTCACCGAGGTCTTTCATTGGAAAATTCTTATTCAAGTATTCTTTTATGCTATCCAGAAATTCTATATCATTTCCAATCAACAATATGTCATCCACATATAATATTAGAAATGGTACAGAGCTCCCACTCACTTTCTTGTAAATACAGGCTTCTCCAAAAGTCTGTATAAAACCGTATGCTTTGATCGCACTATCAAAGCGTATATTCCAACTCCGAGAGGCTTGCACCAGTTCATAAATGGATCGCTGGAGCTTGCACACTTTGTTAGCATCTTTAGGATCGACAAAACCTTCTGGTTGCATCATATACAACTATTCTTTAATAAATCCATTAAGGAATGCAGTTTTGACATCCATTTGCCATATTTCATAATCATAAAATGCGGCAATTGCTAACATGATTAGGACAGACTTAAGCATCGCTATGGGTGAGAAGGTCTCATCGTAGTCAACTCCTTGAACTTTTCGAAAAACCTTTCGCAACAAGTCGAGCTTTGTAGATAGTAACATTACCGTCAGCGTCAGTCTTCTTCTTGAAGATCCATTTATTCTCTATGGCTTACCGATCATCGGGCAAGTCAACCAAAGTCCATACTTTGTTCTCATACATGGATCCCATCTCAGATTTCATGGCCTCAAGCCATTTCGCAAAATCTGGGCTCATCATCGCTTCCTCATAGTTCGTAGGTTCGTCATGGTCTAGTAACATGACTTCCAGAACAGGATTACCGTGCCACTCTGGTGCGGAACGTAATCTGGTTGACCTACGAGGTTCGGTAATAACTTGATCTGAAGTTTCATGATCATCATCATTAGCTTCCTCACTAATTGGTGTACATCACGGGAATAGTTTTCTGTGATGAACTACTTTCCAATTCAAGAGAAAGGACAATAACCCCATCAAGTTCCACTTTCCTCCCACTCACTTCTTTCGAGAGAAACTCCTTCTCTAGAAAGGATCCATTCTTAGCAACAAATGTCTTGCCTTCGGATCTATGCTAGAAGGTGTACCCAACAGTTTCTTTTGGGTATCCTATGAAGACGCACTACTCCGATTTGGGTTCGAGCTTATCAGGCTGAAGCTTTTTCACATAAGCATCGCAACCCCAAACTTTAAGAAACGATAGCTTAGGTTTCTTGCCAAACCACAGTTCATATGGTGTCGTCTCAACGGATTTAGATGGTGCCCTATTTAACGTGAATGCAGCTGTCTCTAATGCATAACCCCAAAATGATAGTGGTAAATCGGTAAGAGACATCATAGATTGCACCATATCCAATAAAGTACGGTTACGACGTTTGGACACACCATTACGATGTGTGTTCCAGGTGGCGTGAGTTGCGAAACTATTCCACATTGTTTTAAATGAAGACCAAACCCGTAACTCAAATATTCGCCTCTACGATTATATCGTAGAAACTTTATTTTCTTGTTACGATGATTTTCAACTTCACTCTGAAATTCTTTGAACTTTTCAAATGTTTCAGACTTATGTTTCATTAAGTAGATATATGCATATCTGCTCAAATCATCTGTAAAGGTCAAAAAATAACGATACCCACCGCGAGCCTCAACACTCATCGGACCGCATACATCAGTATGTATTATTTCCAATAAGTTAGTGGCTCGCTCCATTGTTCCGGAGAACGGAGTCTTAGTCATCTTACCCATGAGGCATGGTTCGTAAGCATCAAGTGATTCCAAAAGCCCATCTGCATGGAGTTTCTTCATGCACTTTACACCAATATGACCTAAACGACAGTGCCACAAATAAGTTGCACTATCATTATTAACTTTGCATCTTTTGGCATCAATATTGTGAATATGTGTATCATCATGATCAAGATTCAACAAAAATAGACCATTCATCAAGGGTGCATGACCATAAAAGATATTACTCATATAAATAGAACAACCATTATTCTCTGATTTAAATGAATAACCGTCTCGCATCAAACAAGATCCAGATATAATGTTCATGCTCAACGCTGGCACCAAATAACAATTATTCAGGTCTAAAACTAATCCCGAAGGTAGATGTAGAGGTAGCGTGCCGACGGCGATCACATCAACCTTGGAACCATTTTCGACGCGCATCGTCACCTTGTCCTTAGCCAATCTTCGTTTAATCTGTAGCCCTTGTTTCGAGTTGCAAATATGAGCAATAGAACCAGTTGATATGTCCATTTTGCATCATGCTTTTATATCGATATTTATTGCATTATGGGCTGTTATTACATGTTATGTCACAATACTCATGCCTATTCTATCTTATTTTAAGAGGTTTACATGAAGAGGGACAATGCCGACAGCTAGAATTTTGGGCTGGAAAAGGAGAAAATATTAGAGACTTATTCTGCACAACTCCAAAAGTCCTGAAACTCCACGGAAGTTATTTTTGGAATTAACAAAAAATACTGAGCGAATAAAGTAACAGAGGGGGGCCACCCACCATCCACAAGGGTGGGGGTGCGCCCTACCCCCCTAGGCGCGCCCCCTGCCTCATGGGCCCCCTGGCAGGACTCCGGTGCCCATCTTCTGCTATCTGAAGTCTTTTACCCTGGAAAAAATCATAAGCAAGCTTTCGGCAAGAAACTCCGCCGCCACGAGGCGGAACCTTGGCGGAACCAATATAGGGCTCCGGCAGAGCTGTTCTGCCGGCGAAACTTCCCTCCGGGAGGGGGAAATCATCGCCATCGTCATCACCAAGGATCATCTCATCGGGAGGGGGTCAATCTCCATCAACATCTTCACCAGCACCATCTCCTCTAAAACCCTAGTTCATCTCTTGTATCCAATCTTTGTCCCAAAGCCTCAGATTGGTACATGTGGGTTGCTAGTAGTGTTGATTACTCCTTGTAGTTGATGCTAGTTGGTTTATTTGGTGGAAGATCATATGTTCAGATCCTTTATGCATATTAATACCCCTCTAATTATGAACATGAATATGATTTGTGAGTAATTACGTTTGTTCCTGAGGACATGGGAGAAGTCTTGCTATAAGTAGTCATGTGAATTTGGTATTCGTTCGATATTTTGATGAGATGTATGTTGTCTCTCCTCTAGTGGTGTTATGTGAACGTCGACTACATGACACTTCACCATTATTTGGGCCTAGAGGAAGGCATTGGGAAGTAATAATTAGATGATGGGTTGCTAGAGTGACAGAAGCTTAAACCCTAGTTTATGCGTTGCTTCGTAAGGGGCTGATTTGGATCCACATGTTTCATGCTATGGTTAGGTTTACCTTAATACTTCTCTTGTAGTTGCGGATGCTTGCAATAGGGGTTAATCATAAGTGGGATGCTTGTCCAAGAAATGGCAGTATCCAAGCACCGGTCCACCCACATAATAAATTATCAAAGTAACGAACGTGAATCATATGAGCGTGATGAAAACTAGCTTGAAGATAATTCCCATGTGTCCTCGGGAGCGCTTTTCTTCATATAAGAGTTTGTCCAGGCTTGTCCTTTGTTAAAAAAAGGATTGGGCCATCTTGCTGCACCTTGTTTACTTTCATTACTTGTTACCCATTACAATTTACCTTATCAAAAAACTACCTGTTACCGATAATTTCAGTGCTTGCAGAGAATACCTTACTGAAAACCGCTTGTCATTTCCTTCTGCTCCTCATTGGGTTCGACACTCTTACTTATCGAAAGGACTACGATAGATCCCCTATACTTGTGGGTCATCAAGACTCTTTTCTGGCGCCGTTGCCGGGGAGTGAAGCGCCTTTGGTAGGTGGAATTTGCTAAGGAAAAATTTATATAGTGTGCTGAAATTTACTGTCACTTGTTACTATGGAAAGTAATCCTCTGAGGGGCTTGTTCGGGGTATCTTCACCCCGACAAGTAGAGCAAAGAGTTGCTCCTCAACCTACTGAACCTACTGAAAATGAAAATGAAAATGAAAATGTTTGCTTTGAAATTCCTTCGGGTATGTTGGAAAAACTGCTAGCTAATCCTTGTGCAGGAGATGGAGCAAAGCATCCTGATGAGCACTTAATATATGTGGATGAAGTTTGTGGATTATTTAAGCTTGCAGGTATACCCAATGATGTTATTAAGAAGAAGGTCTTCCCTTTATCTTTGAAGGAAGAGGCATTGACATTGTTTAGGCTATGTGATGATATGGGATCATGGAACTACAACCAATTGAAATTGGAATTTCATCAGAAGTTTTATCATATGCATCTTGTTCATCGTGATCGTAATTATATATATAATTTTTGGCCTCACGAAGGAGAAAGCATCGCTCAATCTTGGGGGAGGCTTAAGTCAATGTTATATTCATGCCCCAATCATGAGCTCTCAAGAGAAATGATTATTCAAAAAAATTATGCTCGGCTTTCTCTCAATAATCGCTCCATGCTCGATACTTCTTGTACTGGCTCTTTTATGATGAAGACTATTGAATTCAAATGGGATTTATTGGAAAGAATTAAACGGATCTCTGAAGATTGGGATCTCGACGAAGGTAAGGAGTCAGGTATAACACCTAAGTTTGATTGTGTTAAATCTTTTATGGATACCTTGTTTTCCGTGAATTTAGCACTAAATATGGACTTGACTCTGAGATAGTAGCTTCTTTCTGTGAATCCTTTGCTACTCATGTTAATCTCCCTAAGGACAAGTGGTTTAAATATAATCGTACCATTGAAGTAAAAGTAGTTGCACCTATTAAAGTTGAAGAAAAGACTATCACTTATAATGATCCTGTCGTTCCTACTGCTTATATTGAGAAACCACCTTTCCCTGTTTGAATAAAGGACCATGCTAAAGCTTCAACTGTGGTAAAAAAAAGTAACATTAAGACACCCAGACCCCCTGAGCAAATTAAAGTTGAACCTAGTGTTGCTACGGTTAAAGATATCTTGGCTGATAATATTGATGGGCATGTTTTTTTACTTCTGCAATGAAGCTGCTAGAATTGCTAGACCTGATGCTAAAAATAAACATAGACCTATTGTAGGCATGCCTGTTATTTCTGTTAAAATAGGAGATCATTGTTATCATGGCTTATGTGATATGGGTGCAAGTGCAAGTGCAATACCTCATTCCTTATGCAAAGAAATTATGCATGATATTGCACCTGCTGAGTTAGAGGAAATTGATGTTACAATTAAACTTGCCAATAGAGACACTATTTCACCAGTTGGGATTGTTAGAGATGTTGAAGTCTTGTGTGGGAAAACTAAATATCCTGCTGATTTTCTTGTTCTTGGTTCCCCACAAGATAGCTTTTGTCCCATCATATTTGGTAGACCCTTCTTGTATACTGTTAATGCTAGGATAGACTGCGAAAAGGATGTTGTTACTATTGGTTTGGGGGATATGTATCATGAGTTTAACTTTGCTAAATTTCGTAGACAACCTCGTGACGAGGAATTTCCTAATAAAGATGAAATTATTTGTCTTGCTTCTATTGCCGTGCCTCCTAATGATCCTTTAGAACAATATTTTCTCGACCATGAAAATGATATGTTTATGAATAAAAGAAGGGAAATAGATGAAGTATTCTTTAAACAGGGACCTATTTTGAAACACAACTTGCCTATTGAAATCCTAGGGGATACTCCTCCACCCAAGGGTGATCCCGTGTTTGAGCTTAAACCATTACCTGATACTCTTAAATATGCTTATCTTGATGAGAAAAAGATATATCATGTTATTATTAGTGCTAACCTTTCAGAGCATGAAGAAAAGGGAATATAGAAAACTCTGAAGAAACACCGTGCTGCTATTGGATATACTCTTAATGATCTTAAGGGCATTAGTCCCACTCTATGCCAACACAAAATAAAATTGGAGAAAGACGCCAAACCAGTTGTTGATCACCAACGACGGTTAAATCCTAAGATGAAAGAAGAGGTAAGGAAAGAAATACTAAAGCTTCTGGAGGCAGGTATAATTTACCCCATTGCTGATAGTCAGTGGGTAAGTCCTGTCCATTGTGTCCCTAATAAGGGAGGTATTATTGTTGTTCCTAATGATAAAGATGAATTGATCCCACAAAGAATTATTATAGGTTATAGAATGGTAATTGATTTCCGCAAATTAAATAAAGCTACTAAAAAGGATCATTACCCTTTACCTTTTATTGATCAAATGCTATAAAGATTATCCAAACATACACATTTTTGCTTTCTAGATGGTTATTCTGGTTTCTCTCAAATACCTGTGTCAAAAGAGGATCAAGAAAAGACCACTTTTACTTGCCCTTTCGGTACCTTTGCTTATAAACGTATGCATTTTGGTTTATGTAACACACCTGCTACCTTTCAAAGATGCATGATGGCTATATTCTTTGATTTTTGTGAAAACATTGTTGAGGTTTTCATGGATGATTTCTCCGTATATGGAACTTCTTTTGATGATTGCTTGAGCAACCTTGATCGAGTTTTGCAGAGATGTGAAGAAACTAACCTTGTCTTGAATTGGGAGAAGTGCCACTTTATGGTTAATGAAGGTATTGTCTTGGGGCATAAAATTTCTGAAAGAGGTATTGAAGTTGACAATGCTAAAGTTGATGCTATTGAAAAGATCTCGTGTCCCAAGGATATTAAAGGTATAAGAAGTTTCCTTGGTCAGGCTGGTTTTTATAGGAGGTTCATTAAGGACTTCTCCAAAATCTCCAGGCCTCCGACTAATCTCTTACAAAAAGATATTCCTTTTGTCTTTCATGATGATTGTGTAGAAGCATTTGAGATACTTAAGAAAGCATTGATTTCTGCACCTATTGTTCAGCCACCTGACTGGAATCTACCCTTTGAAATTATGTGTGATGCTAGTGATTATGCTGTAGGTGTTGTCCTAGGACAAAGAGTTGATAAGAAATTAAATATTATCCAATATGCTAGTAAAACTCTAGACAATGCCCAGAGAAATTATGCTACTACTTAAAAATAATTTTTAGCAGTTGTATTTGCTTGTGATAAGTTCAGACCTTATATTGTTGATTCTAAAGTAACTGTTCACACTGATCATGCTGCTATTAAATACCTTATGGAAAAGAAAGATGCTAAACCTAGACTTATTAGATGGGTCCTCTTGCTACAAGAATTTGATTTGCATATTATTGATAGAAAGGGAGCTGAGAACCCCGATGCAGACAACTTGTCTAGGTTAGAGAATGTTCTTGATGACCCACTACCTATTGATGATAGCTTTCCTGATGAACAATTAGCTGTCATAAATGCTTCTCGTACTGCTCCATGGTATGCTGATTATGCTAATTACATTGCTGCTAAATTTATACCACCTAGTTTCACATACTAGCAAAAGAAAAAAAATCTATGATTTAAGACATTACTTCTGGGATGACCCACACCTTTATAAAGAAGGAGTAGATGATGTTATTAGATGTTGTATACCTGAGCATGAACAGGAATATATCCTACACAAGTGTCACTCCGAAGCTTATGGAGGACACCACGCTGGAGATAGAACTGCACATAAGGTATTGCAATCCGGTTTTTATTGGCCTACTCTCTTCAAAAATGCCCGTAAGTTTGTCTTATCTTGTGATGAATGTCAAACAATTGGTAATATTAGTAGACGTCAAGAAATGCCTATGAATTATTCACTTGTTATTGAACCGTTTGATATTTGGGGCTTTGATTATATGGGACTGTTTCCTTCCTCTAATGGGTATACACATATTTTAGTTGCTGTTGATTACGTTACTAAGTGGGTAGAAGCCATTCCAACTAGTAGTGCTGATCATAACACCTCTATTAAGATGCTTAAAGAAGTTATTATTCCGAGGTCTGGAGTCCCTAGATATTTAATGACTGATGGTGGTTCACATTTTATTCATGGTGCCTTTCGTAAAATGATTGCTAAGTATGATGTTAATCATAGAATTGCATCTCCATATCACCCGCAGTCTAGTGGTCAAGTAGAATTGAGTAATAGAGAACTCAAATTAATTTTGCAAAAGACTGTTAATAGATCTAGAAATAATTGGTCCAAGAAACTTGATGATGCATTATGGGTCTATATAACTGCATATAAAAATCCTATGGGTGTGTCTCCCTATAAAATGGTTTATGGAAAAGCATGTCACTTACCTCTCGAACTAGAACATAAGGAATATTGGGCCATTTAAGAGCTCAATTATGGTTTCAAACTTGCCGGTGAGAAGAGGCTATTTGACATTAGCTCAATTGATGAATGGAGAACTCGAGCCTATGAGAATGCCAAACTATTTAAAGAGAAAGTTAAAAGATGGCATGACAAAAGGATACAAAAGCGTGAGTTTAATATAGGTGATTATGTGTTGCTATTCAACTCCCTTTTAAGATTTTTTGCAGGAAAACTTCTCTATAAATGGGAAGCTCCTTACGTTATAGAGGAGGTCTATCGTTCTGGTGCCATAAAAATCAACAACTTCGAAGGAACAAATCCGAAGGTGGTGAACGGTCAAAGAATCAAACATTATATCTCAGGTAATCCTATAAATGTTGAAACTAATGTTATTGAAACCGTAACCACGGAGGAATACATAAGAGACACTTTCCAAAACGTTTCTGACTCCGGAAAGGAATAGGTATGTGGTACGGTAAGTAAACCGACTCCAAAACAGTTCTAATGGCAATTTTTCTCCGTTTTGGAATATTTAAGAAAATATGAAAATAAGAAGTAGTCCGGGAAGGACACGAGGCGTCCACGAGGGTGGAGGGCGCGCCCTATCCCCCTAGGTTCGCCCCCCTGCCTCGTGGGCACCTCGTGTGCTCTCCGGACTCCGTTTTCTTGCACGATACTTCTTTTGGTCGGAAAAAATTCATTATATAATCTCCCGAAGGTTTTGACCATCGTACCACGCAAATATCCTCTGTTTTCGTTTCGAGCTGTTTTCTGCCAGAATTGTCGAGGCCAGGCATCATGTCGTCCCCCTCCTCCAACAATGGTGACAACGATGCATCCATTTTCGTGACAAGTAATTCCGAACAAAGGGAGTATGATTTATTAGTGTGGAGAAAATAAACTTTATACGATCTTGTGATATGGAAGCAATAAAAGCAATGGACTGCATAATAAAGGTCCATATCACAAGTGGCAATATAAAGTGACGTTCTTTTGCATTAAGATTTCGTGCATCTAACCCTAAAAGCACATGACAACCTCTGCTTCCCTCTGTGAAGGGCCTATCTTTTACTTTTGTCTTCTACCTTATACAATAGTCATGGTGATCTTCACCTTTCCTTTTTACGTTTTATCCTTTGGCAAGCACCTTGTGTTGGAAAGATCCTGATATATATATCCAATTGGATGTAAGTTAGCATGAACTATTATTGTTGACCTTACCCTTGAGGTAAAAGGTTGGGAGGCAACACTATAAGCCCCTATCTTTCTCTGTGTCCAATTAAAACTCCATACCCACAAGTGTTGCATGATTGTTAGCAATTATGAAAGACTAAATGATAGTTGAGTATGTGGACTTGCTGAAAAGCTCTTATATTGACTCTTTCCGATGTTATGATAAATTGCAATTGCTTCAATGACCGTGATCATAGTTTGTTAGTTCTCAATGAAGTTTCTGATTCATACTTAACATTGTGAATAGATTGTTACTTGAGCATAAGAAATCATATGACAATATCCATATATGTTCCTGTTAAAAGAATGATCATGATGCCCTCATGTCCGTATTTTATTTTATCGACACCTCTACCTCTAAACATGAGGACATATTTATCGTTATCGGCTTTCGCTTGAGGACAAGCGGGGTCTAAGCTTGGGGGAGTTGATACGTCCATTTTGCATCATGCTTTTATATCGATATTTATTGCATTATGGGCTGTTATTACACGTTATGTCACAATACTTATGCATATTCTCTCTTATTTTACAAGGTTTACATGAAGAGGAGAATGCCGGTAATTTGGAATTCAATGGAAAAGGAGCAAATATTAGAGACCTATTCTGCACAACTCCAAACGTCCTGAAACTCCACAGAAGTTATTTTTGGAATTAATAAAAAATACTGAGCGAAGAAAGTACCAGAGGGGGGCCACCCACCATCCATGAGGGTGGGGGCACGCCCTACCCCCCTGGGCACGCCCCCTGCCTCGTGGGCCCCCTAGCAGGCCTCCGGTGCCCATCTTCTGCTATATGAAGTCTTTTACCTTGGAAAAAATCATAAGCAAGCTTTCGGGAAGAAACTCCGCCGCCACGACGCGGAACCTCGGCGGAACCAATCTAGGGCTCTGGCAGAGCTGTTCTGCCGGGGAAACTTCTCTCCGGGAGGGGGAAATAATCGCCATCGTCATCACCGACGATCCTCTCATCGGGAGGGGGTCAATATCCATCAACATCTTCACCAGCACCATCTCCTCTAAAACCCTAGTTCATCTCTTGTATCTAATCTTTGTCCCAAAGCCTCAGATTGGTACCTGTGGGTTGCTAGTAGTGTTGATTACTCCTTGTAGTTGATGTTAGTTGGTTTATTTGGTGGAAGATCATATGTTCAGATCCTTTATGCATATTAATACCCCTCTGATTATGAACATGAATATGATTTGTGAGTAATTACGTTTGTTCCTGAGGACATGGGATAAGTCTTGCTATAAGTAGTCATGTGAATTTGGTATTCGTTCGATATTTTGATGAGATGTATGTTGTCTCTCCTCTAGTGGTGTTATGTGAACGTCGACTACATGACACTTCACCATTATTTGGGCCTATAGGAAGGCATTGGGAAGTAATAATTAGATGATTGGTTGCTGATACGTCTCCGTCGTATCTACTTTTCCAAACACTTTTTCCCTTGTTTTGGACTCTAACTTGTATGATTTGAATGGAACTAACCCGGACTGACGCTGTTTTCAGCAGAATTGCCATGGTGTTGTTTTATGTGCAGAAAACAAAAGTTCTCGGAATGACCTGAAACTCCACGGAATATCTTAGAATAAATAATAAAAAATCCTCGCCAAAGATGAAGACCAGGGGCCCACACCCTGTCCACGAGGGTGGGGGCGCGCCCCTCCCCCCTAGGCGCGCCGCCCTACCTCGTGGGCCCCCTGGTGGCCTTCCGACGCCAACTCCAACTCCATATATTGGCTTTCGGGGAGAAAAAAATCAGAGAGAAAGTTTCATCACGTTTTACGATACGGAGCCGCCGCCAAGCCCTAATCTCTCTCGGGAGGGCTGATCTGGAGTCTGTTCGGGGCTCCGGAGAGGGGGATTCGTCGCCGTCGTCATCATCAACCATCCTCCATCACCAATTTCATGATGCTCACCGCCGTTCGTGAGTAATTGCATCGTAGGCTTGCTGGACGGTGATGGGTTGGATGAGATTTATCATGTAATAGAGTTAGTTTTGTTAGGGTTTGATCCCTAGTATCCATTATGTTCTGAGATTGATGTTGCTATGACTTTGCTATGCTTAATGCTTGTCACTAGGGCCCGAGTGCCATGATTTCAGATCTGAACCTATTATGTTTTCATGAATATATGTGTGTTCTTGATCCTATCTTGCAAGTCTATAGTCACCTACTATGTGTTATGATCCGGCAAGCCCGAAGTGACAATAATCGGGACCACTCCCGGTGATGACCATAGTTTGAGGAGTTCATGTATTCACTATGTGCTAATGCTTTGTTCCAGTTCTCTATTAAAACGAGGCCTTAATATCCCTTAGTTTCCAATAGGACCCCGCTGCCATGGGAGGGTAGGGCAAAAGATGTCATGCAAGTTCTTTTCCATAAGCATGTATGACTATATTCGGAATACATGCCTACATTACATTGATGAACTGGAGCTAGTTCTGTGTCACCCTATGTTATAACTGTTACATTGCGAACCACATCCGGCATAATTATCCATCACTGATCCGGTGCCTACGAGTTCTCCACATACTGGTTTACGCTTATTTACTTTTCCATTGCTACTGTTACAATCACTACAAAATACCAAAAACATTACTTTTGCTGTCTTTACTTTTGTTACCGTTACCACCACTATCATATTACTTTGCTACTAAACACCTTGCTGCAGATACTAAGTTTCCAGGTGTGGTTGAATTGACAACTCAGCTGCTAATACTTGAGAATATTCTTTGGCTCCCCTTGTGTCGAATCAACAAATTTGGGTTGAATACTCTACCCTCGAAAATTGTTGCGATCCCCTATACTTGTGGGTTTTCAAGACCTTTTTCTGGCGCCGTTGCCGGGGAGCATAGCTCTATTCTTTGAGTCACTTGGGATTTATATCTGCTGGACACTATGAAGAACTTGAAAGACACTAAGACAAAAATTTATCCCTCAACTACGAGGGGAGGTAAGGAACTGCCATCTAGCTCTGCACTTGATTCACCTTCTGTTATGAGTAAGCTAGCGACCACTAAACCTGCTTCTGCTATTCGTTCCGATATGTGCATGTTATTGATGATGCCACTTCGCTATGCATGATACTTATGATGAAACTACTTCTATGCTTGATACTACTGTGCCCCTTGGTGAATTTCTAAATGAACAAATTTCTAGGTCTAGAGAAAGATAAATTATTGAAACTAAACACGATGATGTTAGTAATGATGATAATATGCCTGCTATTCCTGAGGGTTATCTTTTTAATGTTGAATCTCTGAAGCTATTCTTGCTTGCCGGATAGTCTTGAACGTAAGAGGTTGCTAGTTAAATGGAGTAAAGAATCTTTTAGAGATAGGATGAGACCCGACCTGCTTTTGCTACTTCACCTATCTCGTGTTCCCGATCAGGATTATTATGATTTTTCTGTTGATCCGGATATAATTACTTTGGTTGAATCGATCCTTTTATGGCTATGAATCAAACTGTTGTGGCACATCTTCGTAAGTTAAATGATATAGCTGCCCTGTTTACTAATAATGAGAGATCGCGCTACCTTTATTTACTCAAAATATTTCCGTTCTCATTAAAGGGTGATGCTAATAAATGGTTTAATTCTCTTGATCCTGGTTGTGTGCAAAGTCCCCAGGATATGATTTATTACTTCTCTGCTAAATATTTCCCTGCTCATAAGAAACAAGCTGCTTTGAGGGATATATATAATTTTGTGCAAATTGAATAAGAGAGTCTCCCACAAGCTTGGGGAGGCTTCTCAAGTTATAATGCTTTGCTCGATCATCCTCTTAAGAAACCTGAAATATTTGATATCTTTTATAATGGACTAACCGATGCTTCAGAGATTACGGATAGTTGTGCTGGTTCTCTTTTAGGAAAGAACACGGATGTAGCTGAAATTCTATTGAATAATATGTTGGCAAATGAAAATAATTGGGCACCTCCCGAGCCACCTCCTGAGCCAATTACTGAGCCTATTCCTAAACCAACTCCGAAGAAGAGAGGTGTTCTATTTCTCAGTCCCGAAGATATGCAAGAAGCAAAGAAATCTATGAAAGAAAAAGGTATTAAAGCTGAAGATGTTAAGAATTTACCTCCTATTGAAGAAATACATGGTCTTAACTTACCGCCTATTGAAGAAGTATATGATCTCAATTACTTATTTACTGAAGAACCTCCCGATATCCCGACACAGGTAGTAAAGGTAAATTCTCTCTATAGATATGATAAAGCTGAAGTCCCTCCTACTAAAATTGCTAGTCAGTGCTTGGATGAGTTTGATAACTTTATGTTTAAGCAAGATGACTTTAATGCTTATTTTGGTAGACAATTAAAACAGAATACCTATATGATTAAACGCTTGAGTGATTATATGGCCAATATTAGAGGTGAACTTAAACTTGTTAGCAAACATGCTTCTATGGTTACCACTCAAGTAGAACAAGTACTTAAAGCTCAAAAAGAAGTGCTTAATGAAATGAATAGTAAGAAAAATGATTATGCTCTTAGAGTGGCTACTAGAACTGGTAGAATGACTCAGGAACCTTTGTATCCTGAAGGCCGCCCCAAGAGAATCGAGCAAGATTCTCAGAGGAATAATATTGATGCACCTAGTTCTTCTAAAAGGAAGAAAAAGAAAAATGATAGAACTGTGCAAACTTCTAGTGAACCTATTGCTAAACTACCTGATAATCCAAATGATATCTCTATGTCTGATGTTGAAACACAATCTGGTAATGAACATGAACCTAGTGAAAATGTTGATGATGTTGTTCATGATGATGCTCAACCTAGTAATGATAATGAAGTAGAAGTTGAACCTGCTGTTGATCTTGATAACCCACAATCAAAGAATCAACATTATGATAAAAGAGACTTTGTTGCTAGGAAACATGGTAAAGAAAGAGAACCATGGGTTCAGAAACCCATGCCTTTTCCTCCCAAACCATCCAAGAAAAAGGATGATGAGGATTTTGAGCGCTTTGTTGAAATGATTAGACCCATCTTTTTATGTATGCGATTGGTGATATGCTCAAAATGAATCCTTATGCTAAATATATGAAAGATATTGTTACAAATAAGAGAAAGATATCGGAAGCTAAAATTTCCACCATGCTTGCTAATTACACTTTTAAGGGTGGAATACCAAAGAAACTTGGAGATCCAGGAGTACCTACTATACCATGCTCCATTAAAAGAAATTATGTTAAAACTGCTTTATGTGATCTTGGAGCCGGTGTTAGTGTTATGCCTCTCTCTTTATATCGTAGACTTGACTTGAATAAGTTGACACATACTGAAATATCTTTGCAAATGGCTGATAAATCAACTGCTATACCTGTCGGTATTTGTGAGGATGTGCCTGTCGTGGTTGCAAACGTTACTATTTTAACGGACTTTGTTATTCTTGATATTCCCGAGGACGATAGTATGTCTGTTATTCTTGGAAGACCTTTCCACTTTCCGAGGAAACAACCACAAGTTTATAGTATCAACTCTATTGGAAAAATTCCATCGATTATATTTGGAGGTTTTGAATTTCCTCTCCCTACTGTCAAGAAGAAATATGATATACTTATTATTGGGGATGTCCATATCCCCATTGAGGTAACATAGTGTTATTCGAAATTTCTCTGGTTACATGTTAATCAGAATGAGTTTGTTAACAAGACTTGATCAACCTTGTTAGTGGATTCTTTTTGATGAGCATGAGATGGATGAAACTAGAAGCACAACCTTTTGTACCCTCTTTATATTCTCTGTTATTTAGTAGAAATAAAGTAAAATAGTATTTTTCTGTCTGTTTCCTGATTTATCCATGCAATATAAAAATATCCCAAAAATAGAAGTCCTCGGAATGCCATGCCAATTTAATATGATTTTTTCGGGAATATTTGAGGATTCTTGTGCAAAATTACGCTGGGGAGCTGCCACCTGGCCACGAGGGTGGAGGGCGCCCCCTACCCCCCTGGGCGCGCCCCCTTCCTCGTGGGCCCATGGTGGCCCTCCTCCACTTATCCCTGCACCCATCTTCTTCCTCTGTCTCACACAAACCCGAAAAACCAACTCAAGCTCGTGTTCTAGCCGCTTTTGCTGTGATTTTCGATCTCCTTGCTCAAAGCACCTCTCGCAAAACTGCTTGGGGAGATTGTTCCTTGGTATGTGACTCCTCCATTGGTCCAATTAGTTTTTGTTCTAGTGCTTTATTCATTGCAAATTTGTGCTGCATAGGTGACCATGTTCTTGAGCTTGCATGTCAAATTTATATGGTTCCAAGTAGTTATAATGTTTGATATATGCTCTAGGCACTTGTATGAGTAGTTGCTATCAGATTTATTGAAGTTGGTTCACTTTTGTTTGAAGTTACTAAAAAATTCAGAATTATTTTTCAGAGAAAACAACATGCTTAGGAAAATGTTCCAAGGTGGTTCTTCAAGGAAGCAAGGTCCCAGGCTTGCAATGCGTGATGGTGACGAGGAACCACCAAGAGACGCTCTCGTGAGGCCCTGTGAATGGCCTTCAGAAGATTTTATGAATCAAGTGGGAATTAAAGAAGAATTCTACGCATATTTGCGTAATGCCGGTCTTGAGAACTTTGAAGCTGATAAATGCCCCCAGTATCGTGATCTCACAAGTTCATTTGTGGGGAGGTTTGATTTTTCATCTTCGCATAATTCTCCTTCAGTCATGTTTGACCTTTATGACAAATCTTATACCATGGACTTAGAGGATTTCACTCTTGCATGCAAACTTCCATCTTGGGGTAGTATCAGGGATCCCCCTAAATCTGAATATAGAGACTTTCTTGCTAGAATAACTGTGGGGGAATCTAGAGATATAGCGCAGGCCACTATAGGGAGCATTCACTTTCCTGCTATACATTATTTTGCTCTCTTCATTGGTAGATGCATAACTGCTAAGGATGAAGCATGCCACATGTGTGCCCCTGATCTCAGCATTCTCAGAAGTGCTGTGTTAGGGGACCAATCTTATCATTTGGGAGCCATTGTAGCTCGTAGGTTGCATCAGAATAGGCATAACGGATATTTCTTTGGAGGAATTTATGCAACCCGCTTAGCTAATTTTCTTGATGTAGACATTCATGAGGGTGATATGGGGTTACCCCCTTCTTATTTAGATCTTGATTCTATGTTTTCCCACCAGTTCATTGAGAGGACTGGACCACCTTTCCAGTATCGACTAATCTTTAACAAACGGCATGTGGTCCGTGTTGCTCTTCCTGCTCCTACCTTCTTTGATTTTCAGGCGAGAGGCAAATATATTATCACCAGAGAGGAGGCAGATGAGTACGAGAGGAGAGCGGAGGCAGCTCGACGCCACGCTGCTGCTCAGGAGGCGGTAGCCCCTGCATCGCAGTACGACCCCAGCTACACCTACGGGTATCGCCAAAGCTACCTCGGCAATAAACCAACTTAGGCCAAAAGCCTAAGCTTGGGGAGTACGATTTCCACCGACATTACATTCATGTTCACACACACTCATTGCTAGATGTCGGTGCTCATACTCTTTCACTGTAATATCCATGTTAGTTTATTTTCTTTTTCCTGCTTTCTTCTTGTGTGTTTAATAAACCTTAGAAAAAACAAAAAAAATTAGTAGTAGTTTATTTCCTGCTGTAGTAGTAATAATTAAAAAGAAAACCCAAAAACATTTCCCGTTCTTCTTTTGCTTGTTGGGAGCTTTCCCGTGTAAATAGTTTTTATTTCTTTTCCTTTCTTTGGGGGTCGAGAAGACTATATTGAAAATGCTTAGTGGCTCTCATATGCATCATTGTTGATTTAACCAATAGCCCACATTGCCTTGTCTTCTCCTGTTTATTGAATGCTCGCAGATTCCAGCTTAGTCCAATGCACGTGCACTCTTATTATTATACACACTGTTCGGTCGTGCAAGTGAAAGGCAATAATGATGATATATGATGGACTTATTGGGATGAGAAAAGCTGGTATGAACTCGACCTCTCTTGTTGTTGTAAATATGATGATTCATCGTTCCTGATTTAGCTATTATGAAGTAAACATATTTGCAATGACATTTAGAGATTATGGTTGCTTGTGCCATGCTTGATTAGCTATGAGTTATAATGGTATACCTTGCGTGCCAACATGCTATTGAGATGATTATGATGTGGTATGATAGGATGGTATCCTCCTTTAAATGAATTGAGTGACTCGACTTGGCACATGTTCACGCATGTGTAGTTGAATCAAATCAACATAGCCTTCATGATATTTATGTTCATGGTGGATTATATCCTACTCATGCTTATATTCGGTGTAAATTAATTTTAATGCATGTTTATGACTGTTGTCGCTCTCTCAGTTGGTCGCTTCCCTGTCTTTTGCTAGCCTTCACCTGTACTAAGCGGGAATACTGCTTGTGCATCCAAACTCCTTAAACCCCAAAGTTGTTCCATAGGAGTCCACCATACCTTCCTATATGTGGTATCTACCTGCCGTTCCAAGTAAATTTGTATGTGCCAAACTCCAAACCTTCAAATGAAATTCTGTTTTGTATGCTCGAGCAGCTCATGTGCAACTAGGGCTGCCTATATCTTCCATGCTAGGTGGGTTATTCTCAAGAGGTGGACTCCGCTCCTCATTCACGAGAAAGGGCGATGTAACCGGGATGCCCAGTCCCATGATCCAAAAAGATCAAAGCAAATCAAAATAATTAAACAAAACTCCCCTTGGGACCCGTTGAATGTTGGAGGAACTCGTTGTTTTGAGCAAGCCATGGATTGATGCTTGTGGAGGAGGGGGAGTATAAACCTTTACCATTCTGTTTGGGAACTGCCTATAATGCATGTAGTATGGAAGATACAGCCATCTCATAGTTGTTGCGTTGACAGTGAAAGTATGCCGCTCAAAATATAATTTATCTCTATTTCAAAATCGAGCTCTGGCACCTCTGCAAATCCCTACTTCCCTCTCCGAAGGGCCTTTCTATTTACTTTTATGTTGAGTCATCACCCTTCTTATTAAAAAGCACCCGCTGGAGAGCACACTGTCATTTGCATTCATTATAACTGGTTTATATTGGGTATGACTTGACTGGATCTCTTTTACCATGAATAACAATGTTTAGTCAGTCCTTGATCTTTAAAGGTACTCTGCATTTATGTTTTGCGGTCTCAGAAAGGGCTAGCGAGATACCATTTCGTTATATCATGTTATGATTATTTTGAGAAAGTGTTGTCATCCGAGTTTTATTATTATGGCTCGCTAGCTGATTATGCTATTGATATGAGTAATTATGAGATCTACGTGTTATTGTGAGTATGGTTAGTTCATAATATTTGCTGAAACTTGAATGCTGGCTTTTCATGTTTACAACAACAAGAGCAAACAGAGTTTGTAAAAGTTTTTCTTTTTCTTTTTTAGTTTGTCAACTGAATTGCTTGAGGACAAGCAAGGGTTTAAGCTTGGGGGAGTTGATACGTCTCCGTCGTATCTACTTTTCCAAACACTTTTGCCCTTGTTTTGGACTCTAACTTGTATGATTTGAATAGAACTAACCGGACTGACGCTGTTTTCAGCAGAATTGCCATGGTGTTGTTTTATGCGCAGAAAACAAAAGTTCTCGGAATGACCTGAAACTCCACGGAATATCTTAGAATAAATAATAAAAAATCCTCGCCAAAGATGAAGACCAGGGGGCCCACACCCTGTCCACGAGGTGGGGCGCCCCCCTGGGCGCGCCGCCTACCTCGTGGGCCCCCTGGTGGCCCTCCGACGCCAACTCCAACTCCATATATTGGCTTTCGGGGAGAAAAAAATCAGAGAGAAAGTTTCATCGCGTTTTACGATACGGAGCCGCCGCCAAGCCCTAATCTCTCTCGGGAGGGCTGATCTGGAGTCCGTTCGGGGCTCCGGAGAGGGGGATTCGTCGCCATCGTCATCATCAACCATCCTCCATCACCAATTTCATGATGCTCACCGCCGTGCGTGAGTAATTGCATCGTAGGCTTGCTGGACGGTGATGGGTTGGATGAGATTTATCATGTAATCGAGTTAGTTTTATTAGGGTTTGATCCCTAGTATCCATTATGTTCTGAGATTGATGTTGCTATGACTTTGCTATGCTTAATGCTTGTCACTAGGGCCCGAGTGCCATGATTTCAGATCTGAACCTATTATGTTTTCATGAATATATGTGTGTTCTTGATCCTATCTTGCAAGTCTATAGTCACCTACTATGTGTTATGATCCGCAACCCGGCGACAATAATCGGGACCACTCCGGTGATGACCATAGTTTGAGGAGTTCATGTATTCACTATGTGCTAATGCTTTGTTCCGGTTCTCTATTAAAAGGAGGCCTTAATATCCCTTAGTTTCCAATAGGACCCCGCTGCCACGGGAGGGTAGGACAAAAGATGTCATGCAAGTTCTTTTCCATAAGCACGTATGACTATATTCGGAATACATGCCTACATTACATTGATGAACTGGAGCTAGTTCTGTGTCACCCTATGTTATAACTGTTACATGACGAACCACATCCGGCATAATTATCCATCATTGATCTGGTGCCTACGAGTTTTCCACATACTGGTTTACGCTTATTTACTTTTCCGTTGCTACTGTTACAATCACTACAAAATACCAAAAACATTACTTTTGTTGTCTTCAATTTTGTTACCGTTACCACCACTATCATATTACTTTGCTACTAAACACTTTGCTGCAGATACTAAGTTTCCAGGTGTGGTTGAATTGACAACTCAGCTGCTAATACTTGAGAATATTCTTTGGCTCCCCTTGTGTCGAATCAACAAATTTGGGTTGAATACTCTACCATCGAAAACTGTTGCAATCCCCTATACTTGTGGGTTATCAGTTGCTAGAGTGACAAAACCTTAAACCCTAGTTTATGCGTTGCTTCGTAAGGGGCTGATTTGGATCCACATGTTTCATGCTATGGTTAGGTTTACCTTAATACTTCTCTTGTAGTTGTGGATTCTTGCAATAGGGGTTAATCATAAGTGGGATGCTTGTCCAAGAAAGGGCAGTACCCAAGCACCGGTCCACCCACGTACCAAATTATCAAAGTAACGAACGTGAATCATATGAGCGTGATGAAAACTAGCTTGACGATAATTCTCATGTGTCCTCGGGAGCGCTTTTCTTCATATAAGAGTTTGTCCAGGCTTGTCCTTTGCTACAAAAAGGATTGGGCCATCTTGCTGCACCTTGTTTACTTTCATTACTTGTTACCCGTTACAAATTACCTTATCACAAAACTACCTGTTACCGGTAATTTCAGTGCTTGCAGAGAATACCTTACTGAAAACCGCTTGTCATTTCCTTCTGCTCCTCGTTGCATTAGACACTCTTACTTATCGAAAGGACTATGATAGATCCCATACACTTGTGGGTCATCACCAGTATCTGTTGGGGAACGTAGTAATAATTCAAAATTTTCCTTCGTGTCACCAAGATCAATCTAGGATATACTAGCAACGAGTGAGAGGGAGTGCATCTTCATACCCTTGAAGATTGCTAAGCGGAAGCGTTACAAGAACGCATTTGGTGGAGTCATACACGCAGCGATTCAGATCGCAGTCGATTCCGATCTAAGCGCCGAACAACGGCGCCTCCGCGTTCAACACCTGTGCAGCCCGGTGACGTCTCCCGCACCTTGATCAAGCAAGGAGGAGGGAGAGGTTGTGGAATACAACTCCAGCAGCAGCACGACAGCGTGGTGGTGGTGGAGCAGCGTGGTTCTCCAGCAGGGCTTCGCCGATCACTACAAAAGACAGGGAGGTGGAGAGGTAGGGCTGCGCCGAGAGAGAGAGAGAGAGAGAGAGAGAGAGAGAGAGAGAGAGAGAGAGAGAGAGAGAGAGAGAGAGAGAGAGAGAGAGAGAGAGAGAGAGAGAGAGAGACTTTCGTGTATGGCAGCCCCAAAACCCCCACTATATATAGGAGGAGGGGAGGGGGCTGCGCCCCCTCTAGGGTTCCCACCCTAAGGGGGGCAGCCCTTGATGGGATGGAGGGGGCGGCCAAGAGGGGGAGAGAGGGGGGAGCGCCCTAGGGTGGGCCTTAGGCCCATCTGCGCCTAGGATTTCCCCCTCTCCCCTCTTGCTGCGCCTTGGGCCTTGGTGGGAGGCGCACCAGCCCACTCAAGGGCTGGTCCCTTCCCACTCTTGGCCCATGCAAGCCTCCGGAGCTGGTGGCCCCTCCCGGTGGACCCCGAAATCCTTCCGGTGGTCCCGGTACATTACCGGTGATGCCCGGAACACTTCCGGTGTCCAAATTCTCACTTCCTATATATCATTCTTTACCTCCAGACCATTCCGGAACTCCTCGTGATGTCCGAGATCTCATCCGGGACTCCAAACAACATTCGGTAACCACGGACATACTTTCCCTATAACCCTAGTGTCATCGAACCTTAAGTGTGTAGACCCTACGGGTTCGGGAGACATGTAGACATGACCGAGACATCTCTCCAGTCAATAACCAACAGCGGGATCTGGATACCCATGTTGGCTCCCACATGTTCCTCGATGATCTTATCGGATGAACCACGTTGTCGGGGATTCAATCAATCCCGTATGCAATTCCCTTTGCCTATCGGTATGTTACTTGCCCGAGATTCAATCGCGGTATCCCCATACCTCGTTCAATCTCGTAACCGGCAAGTCTCTTTACTTGTTCCGTAACGCATGATCCCGCGACCAACTCCTTAGTCACATTGAGCTCATTATGATGATGCATTACCGAGTGGGCCCAGAGATACCTCTCCGTCATACGGAGTGAAAAATCCCAGTCTCGATTCGTGTCAACTCAACACACACTTTCGGAGATACCTGTAGTGCACCTTTATAGCCACCCAGTTACGTTGTGATGTTTGGTACACCCAAAGCATTCCTACGGTATCCGGGAGTTGCACAATCTCATGGTTTAAGGAAATGATACTTGACATTAGAAAAGATTTAGCAAACGAACTACACGATCTTGTGCTATGCTTAAGATTGGGTCTTGTCCATCACATCATTCTCCCAATGATGTGATCCCGTTATCAATGACATCCAATGTCCATGGTTAGGAAACCACGACCATCTATTGATCAACGAGCTAGTCAACTAGAGGCTTACAAGGGACATATTACGATCTATGTATTCACACATGTATTACGGTTTCCGGTTAATACAATCATAGCATGAACAATAGACAATTATCATGAACAAGGAAATATAATAATAACCAATTTATTATTGCCTCTAGGGCATATTTCCAACAGTATCAAATACCCAGGCGCTACTATGAGCATTAGTAAGGTACACATAAATAACATGTATATCAAATATACCTTCCACTTTGCCATCCTTCTTATCCGCCAAATACTTGGGGCAGTTCCGCTTCTAGTGACCAGTCCCTTTGCAGTAGAAGCACTCAGTTTTAGGCTTAGGTCCAGACTTGGGCTTCTTTCCAGGAGCATCAACTTGCTTGCTATTCTTCTTGCAGTTCCCCTTCTTCCCTTTTCCCTTTTCTTGAAACTAGTGGTCTTGTTACATTTTGTAACGCCCGGGTGGTTATGCTACAGTAATCCCCGGTTTCTTAATTAACTTCTCGCTAATTCGGAACCGTTCAAAAACAAAATTAAAATAAAGCAAACGATAAAAAGGGTTTCGAAATCTAACTCTAAAAAGTTCCGGGGCTTTCTAAAATACCTAACCTAATATTGGTGGGGTGCACTAGATTTACAAAATGCCAGAATATTTCAAATAAACCAAAACAGAAAAGGAAGAAAACCCCTGCCCCCTCGCCCCCCGCTAATCGGGCTAACGGCCAGAGGCCAGCCCCATCAGGCCACCAGGCCGGCCCAGCCGGGCCACCCCCCCTCTCCCTTATCCACCCCGAGGGAAACCCTAGTCCCCAACCGCCCACTCCTCCCTCTCCCGCCTCTCCTCTCCTCGTCCCGTCTGAATCGGGACGAGCGCCCCCCCCATCGTGGCGCCTCCTCCCACCCCTCTGCAAGACGCCCAGGCGCCCTGGCGCCGCCGCCCCGCCTCTACCTCCCTGAAGCCGCGCCCCGCCACGGCAACCTCGTCGTCAACCTCGTCGCCGCGTCCCCGTCCCCCTCCTCGCCGGACACCGTGGACGCGCCGCCCCTTGCCGGCACTAACGCTCGAGCTCGCCGTCGTCCCGCCCTCCTCCACGCACGCGCCGAGACCCTACACCCCCGTGAGCCTCGACCTCCTCCTCCCTCCCTCATCGCCGGTCGTGCCCGACCGCTTCGACGAAGCTCCTCGACGCGCTTCGCGTCGCCGCGCCCGGCTTGCGCCTGCACAGCGCGCTGCGTGGTTGCGACCACGCCGCCTGCGTTCTCCTCGCCCGGCGCCTCGCCACGTCCGTGTCGCGCCCGCGCGCGCCATCATCGGCGCCGCAACCCGGCGCACCCTCTCGCCCGGCTCTCTGCTCCTCACGCCGTCCGCTTCGTCGCGCTGGGCCTTCGCCGCCGTCAGGAATCGCTCGACCTCGCCCACCGCCACCGCGCTAGTCCGCTCCCTCCTCGTCCCTGCTCGTGGCCGCGCTCCGGCGACCACCTCGCCTCTGCTGCCTCACGCGAGGCTGCAGCGCGCTTCTTCTTGCCTCAGCGACCTTCTTCTGCGTCGGCTTCCTTCGCGGAAGCGGGTGGCAGCGAGCCCCGCCAGCCGCCGGCTCTGGCGCCCGTGCCCCGCCAGTGCTGTTCGGTTGCACACAAGCTAAGGCCTTTGGCCCTATGGCAAACGGGGCCCACCCCCTGAACGATTTAAAAAAAAATAGAATTAAAATTAATAAAAATAAAAATAATCAAATAAGTAATTAATTAATTAATTAAATAGTTAAGGAATTAATTAAGTTAATTAATAATAATTAGATTAACCTAATTAACTAATTAGTCTAATTAATTAGTAATTAGTTTAGTTAATCCTGATTAGGCTAATCGAGGTCGGCAGGTGGGACCCACACGTCAGCGTTGACCAGTCAACGCCCCTGTTGACTGCTGACGTCATGATGACGTCATGCTGACGTCATGCTGATGTCGACAATTATCGCTCAGATAATGTTGGATTTAACTAATTAAATAAATTCCAGAAATTAATAAAATCTTTAGAAAATCATATCTTTTAATCCGTAACTCGGATTAAAATGTTTTCAACATGAAAGTTGCTCAGAACGACGAGACGAATCCGGATACGCGGTCCGTTCGTCCACCACACGTCTCTAACCTATCAAACCTGCAAACTTTCTCCTCCGGTTCATCTGTCTGACAGACGTCCGGAGACGGGATAACTTCCCGGATGCTTTCCCCCCTAAACCAGTACCCCTCTTACCACGTTAGGGCACGCCTAGCATCGCTTCTTGGCATGTCATGCATCGTTATGCATCTACATTACCGTGTATTCATTGTTTCTTCCCCTCTTCTCTTGGTAGACTACGAGACCGACGCCGCACCGGTGGCGATTCGACAAAGGTCGACGACCCTCTCTCTTGCCGAGCAACCAGGCAAGCCCCCTTTGATCATCCCGATATCGCCCATTCCATTCTCTTATTGCTTGCACTAGATTTTTGCTACTGTTATTGTTGCTCCTATTACATTGCATAGCCCGCTTATTGTAACCCGCTTTGTTACCTACCTGCTTATCCTAAACTGCTTAGTATAGGTTGGTTAGAGACCCATCAGTGACCCCCACCTTGTCCTTGTTGCCCCTGCTTCATCATTGAAGACCCGATCAACGGGATCGAAGACCAGGCCCCGACACCGCACATCACTTCCCCTTAGTTGCTCGACACTACTAGGTTACTATCGAGTACCGAGGGTGAGACCTCTACAGCACCTCTGATATTAACCCTGTAGTATAGCTATCCGGTTGTGGTCATCGAGGGTGATTTCCTCCTTAACCACTTCCGATACGACTCTGTCGTGCAACCCCTCAAGTGTGGACCTCGAGGGTGAATCCTCTTATGTTCACCTTGACGACTACATTGAGTGGGATACTCCGGGGGTGATTCCTCGTGTTTTCCCCTTGATGTTTGGACTCACGGTTACTTGGACTTTTACCACTGTTACTTGGAAAGACGGGTCGACCCTGAGGGGTACGCAGCGTTAATTGCAGTGATGTGGAGACGGGTTGACACGGAGGGTGCCCGCGAGATAATTACGAGGCGTGGCGGGCATTCCTAGCCCTTGCCGCAAGTCCTCGAGACGGGCAACGGGTCACATCTTCGTGAGTCTCGCTTGTTACCGCGTTCCTAATCCACTACGATTTGGATATTTGATCCGAGGGGCCTCTGGCCTGATAGCACTAACCATCACGTGGGCTAAGTATGGGCGTTCTGCGTCGTATACATCAGCCGAAGCTTATTAGACGTCAGCGTCGGAGCGGCGCTGGCCGGATTGGACTGGAACGCTGTTAGGCTAGGTCTGCTTCGGCTGCCCTCATAGCGTCTTGAGTGAGTTCGAGGAGATGGCCCATGACCCCGGGGCATAGGTTTAGTCCGTGCTGGCCTCTCTATTAAGCCTAGGTCGGGTTGCGGCGTATTGTTTGGCCGAGGCCGGGCATGACCCAGAAAGTGTGTCCGCCGGAGTTAAGCGGCGTGGTGGGTAAGTTGGTGCACCTGCAGGAAGAAAACATCTATCGATAGCCTGTCCTACGATAACGGACACTTGGAGTTGTATCCCGATCGATACAACTAGAACTGGATACTTGAGATGAGACATGGATATGAGCTTTGGATTGTGATGATAAGCTGGATAGTATGGCTCGGGATTTCTTTCTCGCAGGAGTCGAGAAAGGATCTCCGCCGAGGTTGATAACACTCTGCTACTTTAAGTTATGTTACTCTACTCCCTCTTGTTGGCTGCAAGATGGTGGTTTCGGAAGATGCTAGTCTTGATAGGACTAGGCCTTCTCTCTATTCTCGGCATTTCTGCAGTTCAGTCCATCGATATGGCCTTTACACATATATCCATGCATATGTAGTGTAGCTCCTTGCTTGTAGTACTTTGGATGAGTACTCACGGTTGCCTTGTTCCCCTTTTCCCTATCTCTACTCGGTTGCTGCTATCGACGATGGAGCCCAGATCGACGCCACCGCCTCGGCGACTACTACTCCGGGCGCCTACTACTACGTGCAGCCCGCGGCGACGACCAGAGTGACCTAGGAGGATCCCAGGCGGGAGGCCTGTCCTCTTCGATCTGTATCCCAGTTTGTGCTAGCCATCTTATGGCACCTTGTTTAACTTATGTCGTACTCAGATATTGTTGCTTCCGCTGACTCGTCTATGATCGAGCACTTGTATTCGAGCCCTCGAGGCCCCTGGCTTGTATTATGATGCTTGTATGACTTATTTTATTTGTAGAGTTGTGTTGTGATATCTTCCCGTGAGTCCTTGATCTTGATCGTACACATTTGCGTGCATGATTAGTGTACGATTGAATCAAGGGCGTCACACACTTGATGCTCCTTCTTGATTTCTACCTCCGCAGCCTTGAGCATTGCGAAAGCTCGGGAATCGTCCTGTTCATCCCTTGCATGTTATAGTTCATCACGAAGCCTTTATAGCTTGGTGGAAGTGATTGAAGAACTCTGTCAATGACACAATCATCCGGAAGATTAACTCCTAGCTGAGTCAAATGGTTATGGTACCCAGACATTCTGAGTATGTGTTCACTGACAGAACTGTTCTCCTCCATCTTGCAGCTATAGAACTTGTTGGAGACTTCATATCTCTCAACTCGGGCATTTTCTTGAAATATTAACTTCAACTCTTGGAACATCTCATATGCTCCATGATGTTAATAACGTCTTTGAAGTCTCGATTCTAAGCCGTAAAGCATGGCACACTGAACTATCGAGTAGTCATCAGATTTAGCTTGCCAGACGTTCATAACGTCCGGAGTTGCTCCTGCAGCAGGCCTTGCACCTAGCGGTGCTTCAAGGACGTAATTCTTCTGTGCAGCAATGAGGATAATCCTCAAGTTATGGACCCAGTCCGTGTAGTTGCTGCCATCATCTTTCAACTTAGCTTTCTCTAGGAACGCATTAAAATTCAAGGGAACGGTAACACGGGCCATTGATCTACAACATAGATATGCAAAAAATATCAGGACTAAGTTCATGATAAAATTTAAGTTCAATTAACCATATTACTTAAGAACTCCCACTTAGATAGACATCCCTTGAGTCATCTAAATGATCACATGATCCATATCAACTAAACCATGTCTGATCATCACGTGAGTGTTACGTCCATTTTGCATCATGCTTTTATATTGATATTTATTGCATTATGGGCTGTTATTACGCATTATTTCACAATACTTATGCCTATTCTCTCTTATTTTACAAGGTTTGCATAAAGAGGGAGAATGCCGGCAACTGGAATTTTTGGCTGGGAAGGGAGCAATTATTAGAGACCTATTCTGCACAACTCCAAAAGTCCTAAAACTCCACGGAAGATATTTTTGGAAATAATAAAAAATACTGAGCGAAGGAAATACCCGAGGGGGCCCACACCCGGGCCACGAGGGTGGGGGCGCGCCCTACCCCCATGGGCGCGCCCCCTGCCTCGTGGGCCCCCTGGTGGCCCTCCGGTGCCCATCTTCTGCTATATGAAGTCTTTCGTCCGAGAAAAAAATAATAAGCAAGCTTTCGGGGCGAGACTCACGCCACGAGGCGGAACCTTGGCGGAACCAATCTAGGGCTCGTGAAGGCTGTTCTCGCTGGGAAACTTCCCTCCGGGAGGGGGAAATCATCGCCATCGTCATCACCAACGCTCCTCTCATCGGGAGGGGGCCAATCTCCATCAACATCTTCACCAGCAACATCTCTTCTCAAACCCTATTTCATCTCTTGTATCCAATTCTTGTCTCTAAGTCTGAGATTGGTACATGTACGTTGCTAGTAGTGTTGATTACTCCTTGTAGTTGATGCTAGTTGGTTTACTTGGTGGAAGATCATATGTTCATATCCATTATGCATATTAATACCCCTCTAATTATGAACATGAATATGCTTTGTGAGTAGTTACGTTTGTTCCTGAGGACATGGGAGAAGCCTTGCTGTTAGTAGTCATGTGAATTTGGTATTCATTTGATATTTTGATGAGATGTATGTTGTCTCTCCTCTAGTGGTGTTATGTGAACGTCGACTACATGACACTTCACCATTATTTGGGCCTAGAGGAAGGCATTGGGAAGTAATAAGTAGATGATGGGTTGCTAGAGTAAGAGAAGCTTAAACCCTAGTTTATGTGTTGCTTCGTAAGGGGCTGATTTGAATCCATATGTTTCATGCTATGGTTAGGTTTACCTTAATACTTATTTTGTAGTTGTGAATGCTTGCAATAGGAGTTAATCATAAGTGAGATGCCTGTCCAAGTAAGGACAGCACCCAAGCACCGGTCCACCCACATATCAAATTATCAAAGTACCGAACGCGAATCATATGAACGTGATGAAAACTAGCTTGACGATAATTCCCATGTGTCCTCGGGAGCGCTTTTCTCTATATAAGAGTTTGTCCAGGCTTGTCCTTTGCTACAAAAAGGATTGGGCCATCTTGCTGCACTTTATTTACTTTTTTTACTTGTTGCTCGTTACAAATTACCTTATCACAAAACTATCTGTTACCTATAATTTTAGTGCTTGCAGAGAATACCTTGCTGAAAACCGCTTATCATTTCCTTCTGCTCCTCGTTGGGTTCGACATTCTTACTTATAGAAAGGACTATGATAGATCCCCTATACTTGTGGGTCACCAAGACTCTTTTCTGGCGCCGTTGCCGGGGAGTGAAGCGCCTTTGGTAGGTGGAATCTGGTAAGGAAAATTTATATAGTGTGCTGAAATTTACTGTCGCTTGTTACTATGGAAAGTAATCCTTTGTGGGGCTTGTTCGAGGTATCTTCACCCCGACCGGTAGAGCAAATAGTTGCTCCTCAACCTACTGAACCTACTGAAAATGTTTACTTTGAAATTCCTTCGGGTATGATAGAGAAACTGCTAGCTAATCCTTTTGCAGGAGATGGAACATTGCATCCCGATTTACACTTAATCTATGTGGATGAAGTTTGTGGATTATTTAAGCTCGCAGGTATGCCCGATGATGTTATTAAGAAGAAGGTCTTCCCTTTATCATTGAAGGGATACGCATTGACATGGTATAGGCTATGTGATGATATGGGATCATGGGACTACAAGCGATTGAAATTGGAATTTCATCAGAAGATTTATCCTATGCATCTTGTTCATCGTGATCGTAATTATATATATAATTTTTGGCCTCGCGAAGGAGAAAGCATCGCTCAAGCTTGGGGGAGGCTTAAGTCAATGTTATATTCATGCCCCAATCATGAGCTCTCAAGAGAAATGATTATTCAAAAAAATTATGCTCGGCTTTCTGACAACAATCGCTCCATGCTCGATACTTCTTGTACTGGTTCCTTTATGATGAAGACTATTGAATTCAAATGGGATTTATTGGAAAGAATTAAACACAACTCTGAAGATTGGGATCTCGAAGAAGGTAAGGAGTTAGGTATAACACCTAAGTTTGATTGTGTTAAATCTTTTATGGATGCCGATGTTTTCCGTGAATTTAGCACTAAATATGGACTTGACTCTGAGATAGTAGCTTGTTTTTGTGAATCTTTTGCTGCTCACGTTGATCTCCCTAAGGAGAAGTGGTTTAAATATAATCCTCCCATTGAAGTAGAAGTAGTTGCACCTATTAAAGTTGAAGAAAAGACTATCACTTATAATGATCCTATTGTTCCTACTGCTTATGTTGAGAAACCACCTTTCCCTGTTAGAATAAAGGATCATGCTAAAACTTCAACTATGGTTCGTAAAAGTAATATTAGAACTTATACACCCCCTGAGCAAGTTAAGGTTGAACCTAATATTACTATTGTTAAAGATCTCTTGGCTGATAATATTGATGGGAATGTTATTTATTTCTGCGAGGAAAGCTATAATTGCTAAGCCTGGTGCTAAAGATAAACATAGACCTGTGGTAGGCATGCCTATTATTTCTGTTAAAATTGGAGATCATTGTTATGATGGCTTGTGTGATATGGGTGCTAGTGCTAGTGCAATACCTATTTCTTGATATCAAGAAATTATGCATGATATTGCACCTGCTGAGTTAGAAGATATTGATGTTACCATTAAGCTTGCCAATAGAGATACTATATCACCGATTTGGATTGTTAGAGATGTTGAAGTCTTGTGTGGGAAAACTAAAAATCATGCTGATTTTCTTGTTCTTGGTTCCCCACAAGATAGCTTTTGTCCCATTATATTTGGTAGACCCTTCTTGAACACTGTTAATGCTAAGATAGACTGCGAAAAGGATGTTGTTACTATTGGTTTGGGTGATATGTCTCATGAGTTTAATTTTTCTAAATTTCGTAGACAACACCGTGAAGAGGAATTGCCTAGTAAGGATGAAATTATTGGTCTTGCTTCTATTGTTGTGCCTCCTAATGATACTTTAGAACAATATTTGCTAGACCATGAAAATGATATGTTTATGAATGAAAGAAGGGAAATAGATGAAGTATTCTTTAAACAGGGACCTATTCTGAAACGCAACTTGTTTGTTGAAATCCTAGGGGATCCTCCTCCACCCAAGGGTGATCCCGTGTTTGAACTTGAACCATTGCATGATACTCTTAAATATGCTTATCTTGATGAAAAGAAGATATATCATGTTATTATTAGTGCTAACCTTTCAGAGAAGGAGGAAGAAAAATTATTGAAAACTCTGAAGAAGCACCGTGCTGCTATTGGATATACTCTTGATGAGAAAGACGCCAAACTAGTTATTGATCATCAGCGACGGTTAAATCCTAAGATGAAAGAAGTGGTAAGAAAGGAAATATTAAAGCTCCTTGAGGCAGGTATAATTCATCCCATTGCTGATAGTCAGTGGGTAAGTCTTGTCCATTGTGTTCCTAAGAAGGGAGGTATTACAGTCGTTCCTAATGATAAAGATGAATTGATTCCACAAAGAATTATTACAGGTTATAGGATGGTGATTTCCGCAAATTAAATAAAGCTACTAAAAAAGATCATTACCCATTGCCTTTCATTGATCAAATGCTAGAAATATTATCAAAACACACACATTTTTGCTTTCTAGATGGTTATTCTGGGTTCTCTCAAATACATGTGTCAGTTGATGATCAAGCAAAGACCACTTTTACTTGCCCTTTCGGTACTTTTGCTTATAGACGTATGCCTTTTGGTTTATGTAATGCACCTGCTACCTTTCAAAGATGCATGATGGCTATATTCTCTGAATTTTGTGGAAAGATTTGTGAGGTTTTCATGGACGATTTCTCCGTTTATGGATCCTCTTTTGATGATTGCTTGAGCAACCTTGATCGAGTTTTGCAGAGATGTGAAGAAACTAACCTTGTCTTGAATTGGGAAAAGTGCCACTTTATGGTTAATGAAGGTATTGTCTTGGGGCATAAAATTTCTGAAAGAGGTATTGAAGTTGATAAAGCTAAAGTTGATGCTATTGAAAAGATGTCGTGTCCCAAGGACATCAAAGGGATAAGAAGTTTCCTAGGTCATGCCGGTTTTTATAGGAGGTTCATTAAGGACTTCTCAAAAATTTCTCGGCCTCTGACTAATCTATTACAAAAAGACATTCCTTTTGTCTTTGATGATGATTGTGTAGAAGCATTTGAAATACTTAAGAAAGCATTAATTTCTGCATCTATCGTTCAACCACCTAATTGGAATTTACCCTTTGAAATTATGTGTGATGCTAGTGATTATGCTGTAGGTGCTCTTCTAGGGCAAAGAGTTGATAAGAAATTAAATGTTATTCAATATGCTAGTAAAACTCTAGACAGTGCCCAGAGAAATTATGCTACTACTGAAAAGGAATTTTTAGCAGTTGTATTTGCTTGTGATAAGTTCAGACCTTATATTGTTGATTCTAAAGTAACTATTCACACTGATCATGGTGCTATTAAATATCTTATGGAAAAGAAAGGTGCTAAACCTAGACTTATTAGATGGGTTCTCTTGCTACAAGAATTTGATTTGCATATTATTGATAGAAAGGGAGCCGAGAACCCCGTTGCAGACAACTTGTCTAGGTCAGAGAATGTTCTTGATGAACCACTACCTATTGATGATAGCTTTCCTGATGAACAACTGAATGTCATAAATGCTTCTCATACTGCTCCATGGTATGCTGATTATGCTAATTACATTGTTGCTAAATTTATACCACCTAGTTTCACATACCAGCAGAAGAAAAAGTTTTTCTATGATTTGAGACATTACTTTTGGGATGACCCACATCTTTATAAAGAAGGAGTAGATGGTGTTATTAGGCGTTGTGTACCGAGCATGAACAGAGCAGATCCTACGCAAGTGTCACTCCGAGGCTTATGGAGGACACCACGCTGGAGATAGAACTGCACATAAGGTATTGCAATCCGGTTTTTATTGGCCTACTCTCTTCAAGGATGCTCGTAAGTTTGTCTTATCTTGTGATAAATTTCAAAGAATTGGTAATATTAGTAGACGTCAGGAAATGCCTATGAATTATTCACTCGTTATTGAACCATTCGATGTTTGGGGCTTTGATTACATGGGACCTTTCCCTTCCTCTAATGGGTATACACATATTTTAGTTGCTGTTGATTACGTTACTAGGTGGCTAGAAGCTATTCCAACTAGTAGTGCTGATCATAACACCTCTATTAAGATGCTTAATGTCACGCCCAATATGCGACCCTATCCAAAAGGAACTCGGCGGTCCCACCAAGGATAGACCCGCATATTGGAACGCTTTTGCAAGGTGGATATCATTACATTAACATTACATAATAGATGGGTATACATACATAAGGCACAAATGCCACAAGAATACATCAACTTCATGTACAAGATCAACATCCGACTACGGATGCAACATAAACAGAAGCTCAAACGACATCCACCCTGCTAGCCCAGGCTGCCGACCTGGAACCTATCCCTGATCGAAGAAGCAGAAAAGAACTCAACGCAAGCAAGCATCGCTCTCGCGTCATGATCATCGCAACCTGTACCTGCAACTGGTGGTGTAGTAATCTGTGAGCCACGAGGACTCAGCAATCCCATTACCATGGGTATCAAGACTAGCAAAGCTTAATGGGAAAGGAAGGGGTAAAGTGGTGAGGTTGCAGCAGCGACTACGCATGACATGGTGGCTAACATACGCAAATGAGAGCGAGAAGAGAAACAAAGGAACGGTCATCAACTAGTAATGATCAAGAAGTGATCCTGAACTCCTACCTACGTCAGACATAACCCGAAACCGTGTTCTCCTCTCGATCAACCCGAAAAGAGACACTCACGGTTACGCATTACGGTTGGTGTATTTTAATTGAGATCAACTTCGGGTTTTCTACAGCCGGACATTAACAAATTCCCATCTGCCACATAACCGCGGGCACGGCTTTCGAAAGTTCAAACCCTGCAGGGGTGTCCCAACTTAGCCCAGGATAAGCTCTCGCGATCAACGAAGGATATTCCTTCTCCCCGGGAAGACCCGATCAGTCTCGGAATCCCGGCTACAAGACATTTCGACAGCAATAAAACAAGACCAGCAAAGCCGCCCGATGCGCCGACAATCCCGATAGGAGCTGCACATATCTCGTTCTCAGGGCAACATCGGATGAGACATCCTACGAGTAAAACCAAACCTCGAGTTGCCACGAGGGGCCCATGATCTACTCGGTTCAGGCCAGCACTTAGAGAAGCATCGCCGGGGGCTAAAATAAAGATGACCCTTGGGCTCCGGAAACCCAAGGGAAAAAGGGCTGGGTGAGGCAATTGGTAAAACCAATGTTGGGCCTTCTTGGAGGAGTCTTATTCAAAGCGAACTGTCAAGGGGTCCCATAAATCACCCGACCGCGTTAGGGACGCAAAATCCGGGAACATAATACCGATATGGCGGAAACTAGGGCGGCAAGAGTGGAACAAAACACGGGCATAAGGCCGAGCCTTCCACCCTTTACCAAGTATATAGATGCATTAATAAAATAAGATATATTGTGATATCCCAACAAGTAAACATGTTCCAACAAGGAACGGCATCTCCATGTTCAACAAGGAACAAACTTCATCTTCACCTGCAACTAACAACGCTATAAGAGGGGCTGAGCAAAGCGGTAACATAGCCAAACAACGGTTTGCTAGGAAGGGTGCGAAAGGTTAGAGGCTGACATGGCAATTTGGGATGGCTTGATAAACAGGTAATAGGTAGCGCAGCATAGCGATAGAACGAAGCAACTAGCATAGCAATGATAGTAGTGAGATCCAGGGTAGCGGTCATCTTGCCTGAGATCCCGCAAGGAAGAAGAACGAGTCCATGAAGAAGACGAACGGATGAAGCGGAACCAAGCGTAGACGAACGAATCCTCACGATCGCAACGAAACAGGAACTAACAAGAAGAAGCACACAACATGGTAAACACACCACACATGAACAAGTCATGATGCACAATCAAGCATGATGCATGACAAGCTACATGAAGCTACTCATGGCAAGAGATGATGCAAACAAGAACAACACATCAAAGCAAGTTTAAATGAGGCCGGGAACAACATATAACAACTCCGGTAAGTCCTCATATGCAAATTTCGAAATTGGTCCAGATCTGAATAAACCTTATGTTCAAGTTGTTAAACAGCAAGTTAAGATGCACCAAGATGATCTACACGAAATTCTAGTCAAGTTACATATAAAGTTCATTAGATTCGGAGCTACGGCCTAGAAGATATGAGCAAAACAAGTTAAACATGGCATTGATGCAAAATGCATACAAACATCAAGCAAACACCTCAAAACATGGATGCAACATGATAATATGAGACAACATGCAAAATCAAGCAAGTTTCATATAGAGCACACTCAAAACGGAGCAACGGTGCAACACATACACTCCATACAAGTTATAGCAAACAATCTGTCCAAAACAGCAACTAGGCATATTGCAAGCATCAAAACAACATGATATAGGACCTCAACATAATAACAAAAGGCATGGGCATGATGTACAGGTAAAGCATGACAAAACATGAACACTGAGCTATCTCCAGAAATCACTAGAACATGCTCGAAAGGACATGGCAAGAGTGCAAATAATAACAGTTTCAGACTTTAGCAGAAATAACATCAGGTTACAATGTTTAGAGCTATAAAACAACATGTTACAGCAAGCTATCATGTCAAACTAGAGCATGGCATGAATCTACTCAAAGCATATAACAAAAGTCCCTTACTGACCAGAAGCCAAAAAGGATCAGAAGATATGATGGCGCCCATGTAAACATGACAAGTTATATTACAGATTCATACATGGCAGGAACAACAACAAGTAGGCATGTTGGTGAGCTTGAACCACTCACCACAGAGCAATACATGGCATGGCAAGGAAACCCACAGTAATAAGACATGGCATAGAAGCTATACATGGCAAGAGAAACATCATAGCATACATGGATCAACTACAACAACCTTGGCAAAATTGAATAACATGTAAACAACCTGCCAGGAAACATTTTATAGCAACAGTAGAGCTCGATTGACTCAAGCTATGGCACTCCATAATTGCAAACAAGGGCATGGATGGATAGAGAATAACCATATGTTCAAAACATCCTTACTGAAGTTTCTCAAAATAAGAATTGATCTCTCTGTAGCATCAAGTTAACATGGCATAAAAATATCAGCGGAACAGGGCTGAAATCAGCAACATCATGAAGCCTAGTTTGCATGCTTGTGCTAGTCACCACAGAGATCACAAAAATACATGGCATACACCCCTGTAAAGATGGCATGGCATATTACAAAACACATGTAGGACTCAAGTTCATAGGGTGCACACACCAATCATGGCAAAAATGACAAAAGTGCATGTTCTGATAAGAATCTGAAACTAACATCACATAGCCCTCTTCTAACAGCATTTCGGGCATCAAGATGAGCTCAAATGTAAATGATTCAATGAGATGAAATGATGTACTCGTCGAGGCGAACAATTTGACATATTACACGCACGAAACGGAGCTACGGATGCAGAGTTATGATGCGATGAAAATGCATGAAAATATGCCAAAACTTCGGGACTTGGACGATTTTCAGGAAAAAAACGTATGAGCGTCAAATACTTAAAATGCGCACGGGCGGGATTTACAGCGGAGCTCACCATGGGCTAAGCTCAGGTTGGCAGAGGAGGCGATGGGCCGGCCTTGGCACTGCGCTGGGCCGGGGAGGAGCTGGGCCGTGGCCCACGTGGCCCAGGCCGGTCAACGGCGCTCGTCCTCCTCCCGTTCGCACAGGGAGGAGGCGGCCATGGCGGGGCGGCGCACCTGCAGGAGGGTCGGCGAGGAGGTTGAGGCGAGGCCGAAGGAGTGGATCCAGCGGATCTGGCCCGAGGAACCCATTCCGGCGACGGCAAGGCGGACGGCGAGCTCCAAAGCGTGGCTCTGGGGGAGAGAGAGCACGCGAGAGAGAGGGAGAGCCAGAAGGGAGGAGCTGGCAGGAGGACGACCGACGGGCGGCGGCCTCGATCTCCGGGCGAGGCGAGGTCGGCGGCGAACGGCGGAACGACCGGGCGACGGCGGGAGGCGCTGGGAGGCGGCCGTCTTGGCGAGGGAGCCAGCACGGGCGGCGCGGCTCGGGCCTCGCCCAGATCGGGCCCATGGCGGGCAGCGGACGGGCTCCAGCGGGCCCGCAGGGTGGAGGCATGGGAAGCAGTGGCGCTGGGAGAGGCCGAGAGCGGTGGCTGTGGCGGCGCGGGCCAATGGCGATGCGACAAGTGGCGGGGAGAGGTGGTCGGCGGCGGATCCGAGGAGGAAGCGGCGGCTGGAAGGTGGCTGGTGGTGATTGGGGCGCGGATTTCGAGGAGGAGGAAGGGGAAGGCCAAAAATGGCATGTGGGTGTGTTTAAATAGGGTAGGGGTTAGGGTTTGGTTGGTTTGAGGCCGTTTTCGGGCATCGGATTTCGATCCGACGGTCCGGGGCGGAGGGAGACTAGGTGAGGGGTTGGTGGGCTGTGTAGAATGCATTGGGCTGAGAAGAGAGAGAGGCCCGACAGCAGTTTCGGAGACCGAAACGTCCGACGAATATACCGGCTATATCGCGGTTATATATTTAACGGTTGGGCAGTCAAACAAACTCCGAATGCGATGAAAGTTGGCAGGCGGCCTTTCTACACTAGAATAAGACCGCACGCCAAATCTCACCCCATTCCGAGAACATTTTTATGCCACTTATAAAATAATATTTCGGAGGTGCCGCGGGCGTGTGCGAGTGTGTCTGGACTCGGAACGGACAACGGAGAGAACCGACGAAACCCGAACGGATGCAAGTTTTGAAAAACATGCAGATGAAAAGCAGATGATGACTTGACAAAGTGCAACACGCAAGCAAATGACATGGCAACGACGGCGAATAACTGGCAAACACCTGGCGCATCGAATCCGGGGCGTTACAACACTCCTCCACTAACAAGAGATCTCGTCCCGAGATCTTAGGACCGAGACGGAAGGGAAAAAGGGTTGAGGTGAAACAAGAACTCAAGAGAAGAACCAAAGAATCGAGAGCACTCGAGAAGAAGAGAGGAACGACGAGAATGACGAGAATCAAAAGCTCACGGAATCAGATAGGCTATGAAAGCACTCGTTCTAACCGGAGTGATTAGAATGAGATAAGAAACGAATAAGACTGAAACGATTTATGCAGCACTCCGGTTGAACATGGAAGGAGTTGGAACTGAGTTTGACAAATGGAACGATAGTTGACGAGAGGAACAACACAATGCCTCCGGAAGAATTGAAAGAATTGAATGAAAAGAACTTAGAAGGAAGGATTGAACGGATTTGAATATCTGAGAAGAACAAAGAAATGCAAAACTCCAATTCTAAAGAATACGGAGAATTAATTACACTTAGAGATGCAAGAAGAAAAGATATTTGAATTCCACCAAAATATTGATGAAACTCTTGAAGAAAGAATTAAATCATGAAGAACCACCATGAAGAACTCCGGTAACAAAAAGGATGATGAGATAGAATGAAGGAGGAAATATTAAGATGAGCCTTGCGATGATTTAGATGGATGTTCCGACGAAATGACCGAGGAAATTGAACTCCGGAAAAGAATAGATGAAAACACTTGGAACTAGAATTTATTCATCAAGAACAAACTCCGAAGGAAAGGATTAATCACTTGGATGAAATAAGAATAAGATTTATTGTATGCTTATCCTTCATCAAATTAAATTGATGCCAAGCAATGGATTTTGCATACTACTTATTCTTCTTGAAAAGGAATTGAGAAGTGACATATCGCAAACTTGAGAAGGTCTTCATGAACCACCGGTAGGATTGAAAGGATCGAATGAATTAATATGATAACCAAGGAAAAGAATCTTGAACGAGCCACCATAAGAATTCGGAAATGACTGATGAAAGAGAATGGATTTAGATGCAAAAGAACAAAGAGATCATGAGCTGATTAAAGAACACTTGAACGAGGCACCGGGATAAATAGAGAACGATAACTGGAATGATGGCCTCCGGTGAAAAGCAGTGGAAAAACAACTCCTGACATACTCCGGATGGGTAAGAAAGAATATCTGACAAATGGAATAATTCGAGAGGGTAACAAGAAGCTAGAACCACGAATCTTCGGGAGAACGGGCAAGATTTAGAGGAAAAATTCTCTTCAATCTTCAAATGATGACGAGAAACAACACCAAAATTATTGAGGTACTCCGGTGAAACGAAAGGCGGAGAGGTTGAGCCAACAATGAAATGATTTGAAATTGATCTTGGAAAAGGCATGTGACTGATGGAATCCATTCTTACATCACACTTGAAAAGAATTGAGAATAACTCCGGGGAATTTAGAAGAGTCAGGTAAGATCCTGGGAAAAGACCTGTGGGTTAGGGCCCACTAAAAAGGAAAACACCGTTGGAAAGGATTGTTGAACAGATAGATGATGCACCGGAATGAATGAAATATTTGAATGAGGTGACACCCTTGAATTAATTCAAACACAGACGAGTCTCCTGAGATGTCTTCATCACTCCGGAAGGATAAACTAGCAAGAGGAGAACGAGCAGGAAAAACACTTCGAAGGAAAAGAATATGATTAACCCGAAAAACTTGAATTGAGTCCACCGGAAAAGAAAGAGATGAAGAATGACGAACTAGACGAGAAACCACCGGTTGAAATAATTGACGAAGGACTGAAGAGGCTCCGTGCGAATGAAATAGATGGTCGGAAGAAACTCGAACTCAGGGAATAATAGGGTGGGAGGGCGGGAAAACAAAGACAAGTTGGAAGGGGAAACCGATGAATATCTTGAAGAGAAAACACCGGTTGAAATCATTGAGGAAAGAAAGAAAAGACTTCGCACGAGTAGGATGGATACTCGATTACGGACTCCGGTTCCGAGAGGAAGAAGGGAGGGCGGGTGGGAAAAAAACAACTGAGGATTGGACTTGACAACGATGAAGATGGTCGAGTCGACTTGACGAGAAATGCACCGGACAAAAGAGGATGGACAACTCATGACACTAACCACGTGATCCTAAAGAAAAATTTGAACGGGAAGAGGAGTAATTAAAAACACCTACGTCAAGATTCCTCACCAGAGCGACGAAAGGGGCAGAGGAGTAAAAAGAATTCCTACTCTCCGATATAACTAGACTCCGAAAATAGTTTTCTTCTAGACTCAACAACGGCCAAACTACACGATCAATCAAGGGGGCTCCTAAGGTCGGTCGAGGCTCTGATACCAACTTGTCACGCCCAATATGCGACCCTATCCAAAAGGAACTCGACGGTCCCACCAAGGATAGACCCGCATATTGGAACGCTTTTGCAAGGTGGATATCATTACATCAACATTACATAATAGATGGGTATACATACATAAGGCACAAATGCCACAACAATACATCAACTTCATATACAAGATCAACATCCGACTACGGATGCAACATAAACAGAAGCTCAAACGACATCCACCCTGCTAGCCCAGGCTGCCGACCTGGAACCTATCCCTGATCGAAGAAGCAGAAGAAGAACTCAACGCAAGCAAGCATCGCTCTCGCGTCATGATCATCGCAACCTGTACCTGCAACTGGTGGTGTAGTAATCTGTGAGCCACGAGGACTCAGCAATCCCATTACCATGGGTATCAAGACTAGCAAAGCTTAATGGGAAAGGAAGGGGTAAAGTGGTGAGGTTGCAGCAGCGACTACGCATGACATGGTGGCTAACATACGCAAATGAGAGCGAGAAGAGAAACAAAGGAACGATCGTCAACTAGTAATGATCAAGAAGTGATCCTGAACTCCTACCTACGTCAGACATAACCCAGAAACCGTGTTCTCCTCTCGATCAACCCCGAAAAGAGACACTCACGGTTACGCACACGGTTGGTGTATTTTAATTGAGATCAACTTCGGGTTTTCTACAGCCGGACATTAACAAATTCCCATCTGCCACATAACCGCGGGCACGGCTTTCGAAAGTTCAAACCCTGCAGGGGTGTCCCAACTTAGCCCATGATAAGCTCTCGCGATCAACGAAGGATATTCCTTCTCCCGGAAGACCCGATCAGTCTCGAATCCGGCTACAAGACATTTCGACAGCAATAAAACAAGACCAGCAAAGCCGCCCGATGCGCCGACAATCCCGATAGGAGCTGCACATATCTCGTTCTCGAGGGCAACACGGATGAGACATCCTACGAGTAAAACCAAACCTCGAGTTGCCACGAGGGGCCCCGCATCTACTCGGTTCAGGCCAGCACTTAGAGAAGCACGGCCCGGGGGGGCTAAAATAAAGATGACCCTTGGGCTCCGGAAACCCAAGGGAAAAAGGGCTGGGTGAGGCAATTGGTAAAACCAATGTTGGGCCTTTTTGGAGGAGTCTTATTCAAAGCGAACTGTCAAGGGGTCCCATAAATCACCCGACCGCGTTAGGGACGCAAAATCCGGGAACATAATACCGATATGACGGAAACTAGGGCGGCAAGAGTGGAACAAAACACCAGGCATAAGGCCGAGCCTTCCACCCTTTACCAAGTATATAGATGCATTAATAAAATAAGATATATTGTGATATCCCAACAAGTAAACATGTTCCAACAAGGAACGGCATCTCCATGTTCCAACAAGGAACAAACTTCATCTTCACCTGCAACTAACAACGCTATAAGAGGGGCTGAGCAAAGCGGTAACATAGCCAAACAACGGTTTGCTAGGAAGGGTGCGAAAGGTTAGAGGCTGACATGGCAATTTGGGATGGCTTGATAAACAGGTAATAGGTAGCGCAGCATAGCGATAGAACGAAGCAACTAGCATAGCAATGATAGTAGTGAGATCCAGGGTAGCGGTCATCTTGCCTGAGATCCCGCAAGGAAGAAGAACGAGTCCATGAAGAAGACGAACGGATGAAGCGGAACCAAGCGTAGACGAACGAATCCTCACGATCGCAACGAAACAGGAACTAACAAGAAGAAGCACACAACATGGTAAACACACCACACATGAACAAGTCATGATGCACAATCAAGCATGATGCATGACAAGCTACATGAAGCTACTCATGGCAAGAGATGATGCAAACAAGAACAACACATCAAAGCAAGTTTAAATGAGGCCGGGAACAACATATAACAACTCCGGTAAGTCCTCATATGCAAATTTCGAAATTGGTCCAGATCTGAATAAACCTTATGTTCAAATTGTTAAATAGCAAGTTAAGATGCACCAAGATGATCTACACGAAATTCTAGTCAAGTTACATATAAAGTTCATTAGATTCGGAGCTACGGCCTAGAAGATATGAGCAAAACAAGTTAAACATGGCATTGATGCAAAATGCATACAAACATCAAGCAAACACCTCAAAACATGGATGCAACATGATAATATGAGACAACATGCAAAATCAAGCAAGTTTCATATAGAGCACACTCAAAACGGAGCAACGGTGCAACACATACACTCCATACAAGTTATAGCAAACAATCTGTCCAAAACAGCAACTAGGCATATTGCAAGCACCAAAACAACATGCTATAGGACCTCAACATAATAACAAAAGGCATGGGCATGATGTACAGGTAAAGCATGACAAAACATGAACACTGAGCTATCTCCATAAATCACTAGAACATGCTCAAAAGGACATGGCAAGATTGCAAATAATAACAGTTTCAGACTTTAGCAGAAATAACATCAGGTTGCAATGTTTAGAGCTATCAAACAACATGTTACAGCAAGCTATCATGTCAAACTAGATCATGGCATGAATCTACTCAAAGCATATAACAAAAGTCCCTTACTGGCCATAAGCCAAAAAGGATCAGAAGATATGATGGCACCCATGTAAACATGACAAGTTATATTACAAATTCATACATGGCAGGAACAACAACAAGTAGGCATGTTGGTGAGCTTGAACCACTCACCACAGAGCAATACATGGCATGGCAAAGCAACCCACAGTAATAAGACATGGCATAGAAGCTATACATGGCAAGAACAACATCATAGCATACACGGATCAACTACAACAACCTTGGCAAAATTGAATAACATGTAAACAACCTGCCAGGAAACATTTTATAGCAACAGTAGAGCTCGATTGACTCAAGCTATGGCACTCCATAATTGCAAACAAGGGCATGGATGGATAGAGAATAACCATATGTTCAAAACATCCTTACTAAAGTATCTCAAAATAAGCATGGATCTCTCTGTAGCATCAAGTTAACATGGCATAAAAATATCAGCAGAACAGGGCTGAAATCAGCAACATCATGAAGCCTAGTTTGCATGCTTGTGCTAGTCACCACAGAGATCACAAAAATACATGGCATACACCCCTGTAAAGATGGCATGGCATATTACAAAACACATGTAGGACTCAAGTTCATAGGGTGCACACACCAATCATGGAAAAAATGACAAAACTGCATGTTCTGATAAGAATCTGAA
This sequence comes from Aegilops longissima, assembly GCA_021605205.1. Lineage (NCBI taxonomy): Eukaryota > Viridiplantae > Streptophyta > Magnoliopsida > Poales > Poaceae > Aegilops > Aegilops longissima. The sequence continues at coordinate 623,373,359 of CM038678.1, forward strand.
ACTAACATCACATAGCCCTCTTCTAACAGCATTTCGGGCAACAAGATGAGCTCAAATGTAAATGATGAAATTATATGAAATGATGTACTCGTCGAGACGAACAATTTGACATATTACACGCACGAAACGGAGCTACGGTTGCAGAGTTATGATGCGATGAAAATGCATGAAAATATGCAAAAACTTCGGGACTTAGACGATTTTCAGGAAAAAAACGTATGAGCGTCAAATACTTAAAATGCGCACGGGCGGGATTTACAGGGGAGCTCACCATGGGCTAAGCCCAGGTTGGCAGAGGAGGCGATGGGCCGGCCTTGGCACTGCGCTGGGCCGGGGAGGAGCTGGGTCGTGGCCCACGTGGCCCAGGCCGGTCAACGGCGCTCGTCCTCCTCCCGTTCGCACAGGGAGGAGGCGGCCATGGCAGGGGCGGCGCACCTGCAGGGAGGGTCGGCGAGGAGGTTGAGGCGAGGCCGAAGGGGAGTGGATCCGGGCGGATCTGGCCCCGGGGAACCCATTCCCGGCGACGGCGAGGCCGGACGGCGAGCTCCAAGGGGCAGGGCTCTGCGGGGGAGAGAGAGAGAGCGTGAGAGAGAGGGAGAGCCAGGAAGGGAGGAGCTTCGGGCAGGAGGACGACCTGACGGGGCGGCGGCCTCGATCTCCGGCGAGGCGAGGTCGGCGGCGAACGGCGGAACGATTGGGCGACGGGGGAGGCGGCCGTGGCGGGCGAGGGAGCCAGCACGGGCGGCGGCGCTCGGGCCTCGCCCAGATCGGGCCCCAAGGCGGGCCGCGGACGGGCTCCAACGGGCCCGTGCGGCTGGAGGCGCGGGGAAGCCACGTGGCGCTGCGGGAGAGGTCGAGAGCGGTGGCTGTGGCGGCGCGGGCCAATGGCGATGCGACAAGAGGCAGGAAGAGGTGGTCGGCGGCGGATCCGAGGAGGAAGCGGCGGCTGGAAGGTAGCTGGTGGTGATTGGGGGCGCGGATTTCGAGGAGGAGGAAGGGGAAGGCCAAAAATGGCATGTGGGTGTGTTTAAATAGGGTAGGGGTTAGGGTTTGGTTGGTTTGAGGCCGTTTTCGGGCATCGGATTTCGATCCGACGGTCCGGGGTGGAGGGAGACTAGGTGAGGGGTTGGTGGGCTGTGTAGAATGCATTGGGCTGAGAAGAGAGAGAGGCCCGACAGCAGTTTCGGAGACCGAAACGTCCGACGAATATACCGGCTATATCGCGGTTATATATTTAACGGTTGGGCAGTCAAACGAACTCCGAATGCGACGAAATTGGCAGGCGGCCTGTCTACACTATAATAAGACCGCACGCCAACTCTCACCCCATTCCGAGAACATTTTTATGCCACTTATAAAATAATATTTCGGAGGTGCCGCGGGCGTGTGCGAGTGTGTCTGGACTCGGAACAGACAACGGAGAGAACCGACGAAACCCGAACGGATGCAAGTTTTGAAAAACATGCAGATGAAAAGCAGATGATGACATGGCAAAGTGCAACACGCAAGCAAATGACATGGCAACGACGGCGAATAACTGGCAAACACCTGGCGCATCGAATCCGGGGCGTTACACTTAAAGAAGTTATTTTTCCAAGGTTTGGAGTCCCTAGATATTTAATGAATGATGGTTGTTCACATTTTATTCATGGTGCTTTCCGTAAAATGCTTGTTAAGTATGATTTAATCATAGAATTGCATCTCCTTATCACCCACAGTCTAGTGGTCAAGTAGAATTGAGTAACAGAGAGCTCAAACTAATTTTGCAAAAGACTGTTAATAGATCTAGAAAGAATTGGTCCCAGAAACTTGATGATGCATTATGGGCCTATAGAACCGCATATAAGAATCCTATGGGTATGTCTCCGTATAAAATGGTTTATGGAAAAGCATGTCACTAACCTCTCGAATTAGAACATAAGGCATATTGGGACATTAAAGAGCTCAATTATGATTTCAAACTTGCCGGTGAGAAGAGGTTATTTGACATAAGCTCACTTGATGAATGGAGAACCCGGGCTTATGAGAATGCCAAACTGTTTAAAGAAAAGTTAAAAGATGGCATGACAAAAGGATACAAAAGCGTGAGTTTAATGTAGGTGATTATGTATTACTATACAACTCTCGTTTAAGATTTTTTGCAGGAAAACTTCTCTCTAAATGGGAAGGTCCTTACGTTACCGAGGAGGTCTATCGTTCCAGTGCCATAAAAATCAACAACTTCGAAGGCACAAATCCAAAGGTGGTGAACGGTCAAAGAATCAAACATTATATCTCAGGTAATCCTATAAATGTTGAAACTAATATTATTGAAACCGTAACCCCGGAGGAATTCATAAGAGACACTTTCCAGAACGTTTCAGACTCCGAAAAGGAATATGTACGTGGTACGGTAAGTAAACCGACTCCAAAACAGTTCTAATGGCAATTTTTCTTCGTTTTGGAATATTTAGAAAAATAGGAAAATAAGAAGCAGTCCGGGAAGGACACGAGGCTTACACAAGGGTGGGAGGCGCGCCCTACCCCACTGGGCACCCCCCTACCTCGTGGGCACCTCGTGTGCTCTCCGTACTCCGTTTTCTTGCACGATACTTCTTTCGGTCGGTAAAAATTCATTATATAATCTCCCGAAGGTTTTGACCACCGTATCATGCAATTATCCTCTGTTCTTGTTTCGAGTATTTTTCTGACAGATCTAGATCACCATGACATCTCCAAGTGCCCCCAAGGACAAGTTCTTCGAGAAGGTCATCAACCCCTACCTCGCGAAGGTGCTGCAACACCCTCAAACCATTGAGATGCGTGATGGGTTGCTGCACATCCGCGATGTTGAGGGACCAAGGAGGACTGGAAGCATGGAGACGAGGCTCGAAACAATGGAACAACAAGTTTTCAAGTGCCAGGGGATGGTGGAACATGGACTCAACGCCAACCACATGATGATCGCAGAGTTCACCAACAACCACAAGCTGGATGCCAAGAACATTGGGGAGACCATCTTCAAGCTTCACGAGAAGATCGAGCATCTCCAAGCCAAAATCTATGAACTGCAAAACCAAAACTATGAGTATGAATATAGATTCAAGAGGATGAGTTTGGTTGCAGATTTGAGGATCTCGGAGACTCGATCATCCTTCTATGATGGTGAGCCTATGCCTTGGAAGATGGACGACAAGCCCACATCATCAACAACTCCACCATCTTCTTCACCAGCAAAGGAGATATAATCATATGGGTATGGGCACTCCCCTTGGCAACTGCCAAGCTTGGGGGAGGTGCCCTGGTATCGTATCACCATCACACTCCTATCTTTACCGTTTTTCTTAGTTCGATCCTTTTAATAATATCTTGATCTAGTAGAATAAAGTTTTTGGTATGATTTAGTTTTGAGTTTTGCTTTATGAACCCTCTATGTAATCGAGTCCGTGAGCTATATATAATAAAGATTAGTGTTGAGTCAAGGGCTTTATTATCTTGCTATGATCTTGAGGGAATAAGAGAAAAGAGAAAGAATAAAAAGAAATAAAGAGATCATATTGATCTTATAGAGAGTAATGACTTCACATAGAAAGGGTATGATGATTAAAAGTTGTTGAGAGTTGACAAACATAGTTTTGGTCATCGTTGCAATTAATATGAAGTAATAAAGAAAGAGAGGCTTCACATATAAATATACTATCTTGGACGTCTTTTATGATTGTGAGCACTCATTAAAATATGATATGCTAAAGAGTTGATGTTGGACAAGGAAGACAACGTAATGGGTTATGTTTTCTGATATCCGAAATAAAGTATATTGTCATGGATCATCCAACATGTTGAGCTTGCCTTTCTCCCCCATGCTAGCCAAATTATTTGCACCAAGTAGAGATACTACTTGTGCTTCCAATATCCTTAAAACCAGTTTTGCCATAAGAGTCCGCCATATCTACCTATGGATTGAGTAAGATCCTTCAAGTAAGTTGTCATCGGTGCAAGCAATAAAAATTGCTCTCTAAATATGTATGACTTATTAGTGTGGGAGAAAATAAGCTTTATACGATCTTGTGATGTGGAAGAAATAAAAGCGACGGACCGCATAATAAAGGTCCACATCACAAGTGGCAATATAAAGTGACGTTCTTTTGCATTAAGATTTCGTGCATCCAACCCTGAAAGCGCATGACAACCTCTGCTTCCCTCTGCGAAGGGCCTATCTTTTACTTTTACCTCTTACCCTTATGCAAGAGTCCTGGTGATCTTCACCTTTCCTTTTTACATTTTATCCTTTGGCAAGTCCATTGTGTTGGAAAGATCCTGATATATATATAAAATTGGATGTAAGTTAGCATGATCTATTATTGTTGACATTACCCTTGAGGTAAAAGGTTGGGAGGCGAAACTATAAGCCCCTATCTTTCTCTGTGTCCGATTAAAACTTCGTAACCAAAAGTATTGCATGAGTCTTAGCAATTGTGAAAGACTAAATGATAGTTGAGTATGTGGACTTGCTAAAAAGCTCTTACATAGACTCTTTCTGATGTTATGATAAATTGCAATTGCCTCAATGGCTGAGATTTTAGTTTGTTAGTTCTCAATGAAGTTTCTGATTCATACTTGACATTGTGAATAGATTATTACTTGAGCATAAGAAATCATATGACAATATCCATATATGTTGTTGTTATAAGAACGATCATGATGCCTTCATGTCCGTATTTTATTTTATCGACACCTCTATCTCTAAACATGTGGACATATTTATCGTTATCGACTTTCGCTTGAGGACAAGCGACGACTAAGCTTGGGGGAGTTGATACGTCCATTTTGCATCATGCTTTTATATTGATATTTATTGCATTATGGGTTGTTATTACACATTATGTCACAATACTTATGCCTATTCTCTCTTATTTTACAATTTTTACATAAAGAGGGAGAATGCCGGCAGCTGGAATTCTGGGCTGGAAAAGGAGCAATTATTAGAGACCTATTTTGCACAACTCCAAAAGTCCTGAAACTCCACAGAAGATATTTTTGGAAATAATAAAAAATATTGAGCGAAGGAAATACCCGAGGGGGCTCACACCCTGGCCACGAGGGTGGGGGGCGCGCCCTACCCCCCTGGGGGCGCCCCCTGCCTCTAGGGCCCCCTGGTGGCCCTCCGGTGCCCATCTTCTGCTATATTAAGTCTTTCGTCTAAGAAAAAAATAATAAGCAAGCTTTCGGGACGAGACTCCGCCGCCACGAAGCGGAACCTTGGCGGAACCAATCTAGGGCTCCGGCGCAGCTGTTCTGCCGGGGAAACTTCCCTCCGGGAGGGAGAAATCATCGCCATCGTCATCACCAACGCTCCTCTCATCAGGAGGGGGCCAATCTCCATCAACATCTTCACCAGCACCATCTCCTCTCAAACCCTAGTTCATCTCTTGTATCCAATTCTTGTCTCTAAGTCTGAGATTGGTACCTGTAGGTTGCTAGTAGTGTTGATTACTCCTTGTAGTTGATGCTAGTTGGTTTACTTGGTGGATGATCATATGTTTAGATCCATTATGCATATTAATACCCCTCTGATTGTGAACATGAATATGCTTTGTGAGTAGTTACGTTTGTTCCTGAGGACATGGGAGAAGTCTTGCTATTAGTAGTCATGTGAATTTGGTATTCATTCGATATTTTGATGAGATGTATGTTGTCTCTCCTCTAGTGGTGTTATGTGAACGTTGACTACATGACACTTCACCATTATTTGGGCCTAGAGGAAGGCATTGGGAAGTAATAAGTAGATGATGGATTGCTAGAGTGACAGAAGCTTAAACCCTAGTTTATGCGTTGCTTCGTAAGGGGCTGATCTGGATCCATATGTTTCATGCTATGGTTAGGTTTACCTTAATACTTCTTTTGTAGTTGCGATGCTTGCAATAGGAGTTAATCATAAGTTGGATGCTTGTCCAAGTAAGGACAGCACCCAAGCACCGGTCCACCCACATATCAAATTATCAAAGTACCGAACGCGAATCATATGAACATGATGAAAACTAGCTTGACGATAATTCCCATGTGTCCTCGAGAGCGCTTTTCTCTATATGAGAGTTTGTCCAGGCTTGTCCTTTGCTACAAAAAGGATTGGGCCATCTTGCTGCACTTTATTTACTTTTGTTACTTGTTGCTCGTTACAAATTACCTTATCACAAAACTATCTGTTACCTATAATTTCAGTGCTTGCAGAGAATACCTTGCTGAAAACCGCTTATCATTTCCTTATGCTCCTCATTGGGTTCGACACTCTTACTTATTGAAAGGACTACGATAGATCCCCTATACTTGTGGGTCATCAGTGAGATGGAGTAGTTTTCAATGGTGAACATCTCTATGTTGATCATATCTACTATATGATTCACGTTCGACCTTTCGGTCTCAGTGTTCCGAGGCCATGTCTGTACATGCTAGGCTCGTCAAGTTTAACCTGAGTATTCTGCACGTGCAAAACTGTCTTGCACCCGTTGTATGTGAACGTAGAGCTTATCACACCGATCATCACGTGGTGTCTCGGCACGTGAACTGTCGCAACGGTGCATACTCAGGGAGAACACTTATACCTTGAAATTTAGTGAGGGATCATCTTATAATGTTACCGCCGTACTAAGCAAGATAAGATGCATAAAATATAAACATCACATGTAATCAAAGTATGTGACATGATATGGCCATCATCATCTTGTGCCTTTGATCTCCATCGTCACCGGCTTGACACCTTGATCTCCATCGCAGCGTCATTGTCGTCTCGCCAACTATTGCTTCTACGACTATCGCTAGCGCATAGTGATAAAGTAAAGCAATTACATGGCGATTGCATTTCATACAATAAAGCGACAACCATAAGGCTCCTGCCAGTTGCCGATAACTTTTACAAAACATGATCATCTCATACAACAACGTATATCTCATCATCTCTTGGCCATATCACATCACAACATGCCCTGCAAAAACAAGTTAGACGTCCTCTACTTTGTTTTTGCAAGTTTTACGTGGCTGCTACGGGCTTCTAGTAAGAACCATTCTTACTTATGCATCAAAACCATACCGATCTTTCGTCAAGTGTGTTGTTTTAACCTTCAACAAGGATCGGCCGTAGTCAAATTCGATTCAACTAAAATTGGAGAAAGAGACACCCGCCAGCCACCTTTATGCAAAACAAGTTGCATGTCTGTCGCTGGAACCGGTCTCATGAACGTGGTCATGTAAGATTGGTCCGGGCCACTTCATCCAACAATACCACCGAATCAAAATAAGACGTTGGTGCTAAGCAGTATGACTATGATCGCCCACAACTCTTTGTGTTCTACTCGTGTATATCATCTACGCATAGACCTGGCTTTGATGCCACTGTTGGGGAATGTAGCATGCAATTTCAAAAAAAATTCCTACGATCACGCAAGATCTATCTAGGAGATTCATAGCAACGAGAGGGGGAGAGTGTGTCCACGTACCCTCGTAGACCAAAAGTGGAATCGTTAGCTTAACGCGGTTGATGTAGTCGAACGTCTTCGCGATCCAACCGATCAAGCACCGAACTTACGGCACCTCCAAGTTCTACACACGTTCAGCTCGATCACGTCCCTCGAACTCTTGATCTAGCAAAGTGTTGAGGGAGAGTTTCGTCAGCACGACGGTGTGGTGACGGTGATGGTGATATGATCTGCGTAGGGCTTCACCTAAGCACTACGACAATATTACCGGAAGAGTAAACTGTGGAGGGGGGCAACGCACACGGCTAAGAGAACAATTGATGTGCTTTGGGGTGCCCCCCTGCCCCCATATATAAAGGAGGAGAGGGAGGAAGCCAGCCCTAGGGGCACGCCCAAGTGGGGGGAAACCGACTAGGACTCCTAGTCCTAGTCCCCCCCCCCCTTCCTTTCTTTCAGAGGGGGAAAAGGGAGGGAGAGGGAGAGGGAGAAGGAAAGGGGGGCCGCGCCCCCTTCTCCTTGTCCAATTCAGACAGCCCATGGGGGGCGCCACCCCTAATGGGCCCCCCTCTCTCTCCCTATGGCCCATGTAGGCCCATTACTTTCCCGGGGGGTTCCGGTAACCTCCCGGTACTTCAAAAAATACTTGAAACACTCCGGAACTATTCCGGTGTCTGAATACCATCGTCCAATATATTAATCTTTACCTCTCGACTATTTCGAGACTCCTCGTCATTTCCGTGATCTCATTCGGGACTCCAAACAATCTTCGATCACCAAAAACACATAAGTCATAATACCAATCGTCATCGAACGTTAAGCGTGCGGACCCTACGGGTTCGAGAACTATGTAGACATGACCGAGACACATCTCCGATCAATAACCAACAGCAGAACCTGGATGCTCATATTGGTTCCTACATATTCTATGAAGATCTTTATCGGTCAAACCGCAATGACAACTTACGTCATTCCCTTTGTCATCGGTATGCTACTTGCCCGAGATTCGATCTTCGGTATCTTCATACCTAGTTCAATCTCGTTACCGGCAAGTCTCTTTACTCGTTCCGTAATGCATCATCCCACAAATAACTCATTAGTCATATTGCTTGCAAGGCTTATTGTGATGTGCATTATCGAGAGGGCCCAGAGATACCTCTCCGATACTCGGAGTGACAAATCATAATCTCGATCTATGCCAACCCAACAAACACCTTCGGAGACACATGTAAAACATCTTTATAATCACCCAGTTATGTTGTGACGTTTGATATCACAGAAGGTGTTCCTCCGGTATTTGGGAGTTGCATAATCTCATAGTCAAAGGAATATGTATAAGTCATGAAGAAGCAATAGCAATAAAACTTAACGATCATTATGCTAAGCTAACGGATGGGTCTTGTCCATCACATCATCATCCTAATGATGTGATCCCATTCATCAAATGACAACACATGTCTATGGTCAGGAAACTTAATCATCTTTGATTAACGAGCTAGTCAAGTAGAGGAATACTAGGGACACTTTGTTTTGTCTATGTATTCACATATATATCAAGTTTCCGGTTAATACAATTCTAGTATAAATAATAAACATTTATCATGATATAAGGAAATATAAATAACAACTTTATTATTGCCTCTAGGGCATATTTCCTTCACGGCCTAGCTTCGGCGAACTTATATGTAATATATGCATGTTGTGCACGAACTTATGTGAAGAAGAACTAACTATGTGAAGAAGAACTATCTATGCGAGCGAACTCCGGCGAGTTTTTGCTTAAATTTCTCGCGTGAAACAAGTTTTTTAAGATTTTACAGGTTTGGATACAGTTTCTGTTTTGCCGCGATGATTTTGAGCTTGCATAAATGCGCCCGTGTGAATCGTAAACACAGTTTACAGTTCGGCGGAATGCGGGGTCTGCTAGAGATGCTTTAAGGTCATAGGCGAAGCCCTACGAAGATCATCAAGAAATAAGAGATGAAAGCTCCTACATTGCTCCTTAGAGATCAGCGACTCTCGGTCATCGGATCGGTTTGCTTGATGCGTTTCTGGGCGTCGGATCAAGATCTGGATGAACCCGGGCCGTTGGATCTGAGATGAACATTGCTGGAATGAATAGTAATGGCAGCAAAATGTAAATACCGTTCCCCCACTGGGGTATTTTGGTCATTCTGCATACAGGGTATAAAAAGGGGGCGCTGTCGTGGGTGACCTAGCCGTCTCCTCCCCCCGCACTCGTCCCCGCCTCCTCTCCTCCCCCACGCCCGCTCATCCCGCCTCGCCGCCGCCTTCTCTCCTCCCCGCGCCCCGCTCCTCCCGCCTCGCCGCCGCCTCCTCTCCTCCCCTGCGCCCCGCTCCTCCCGCCTCGCTGCCGCCTCCTCTCCCCTCCCTGCCCCTCCGCCGCCTGGCTTCCTCCCGTCACGGCCTCCTCCTTCCACCCCTCATCTGGCGCCTCCCAAACCCTAACGCCCGGCCCCGGCTCTGGCTCCCACGGGAGGGAAGGAGGAATGGCGAGGCGAGGCAAAGGCGGTGGCATATGGGACGCGGCGTGGGCGGTCGGCCTCCTCCTCCCCTACTCCCTCGCCGATGCCGACGAGGACCGTCATGGCCGGCGGACTGCTAGTCGTCGATCCGGTGCCTCGGCCTCCTGCAGCTTCTCCGACCACCGCTCCCGACAAGGACCCGACCGAGGTGTGCCCTCCTCTCCTCTCCTCTCATTCCCCTGCGCAGCTGTTAGTGCTTGTGTGCAAATCAAGCCAATCTTGCTCTTGTTCAATAACCATGGAGGTAATTAAAATAGCCAGATCTTTTCTTATAGTACTGGAAGTTTTGTTAGTGCCATGCAACTGCATACACAGATGTGGTATTTTCCAGTTGAAAGGTAGCAATGTCTAAAGTTAAATGGTTTCCATATAGTGAACTTCATTGTTTGGCTAATGGTTATTTTAACTTAAATGACCAGTAATTGATGCACATCTGTTTTCACCCTTTATCTTAAAAATTGTTGCATGCTCGTGTTTTGTGCTTACATGTAAGGTTCATGTGCTCGTATTCTTTCAGGTTATTGTCGGTGATAGATAGGAATTTAGAGGAAGCAACTTATAAATGGGGGCAATGATGTTCTTGTTTCTTTTCCTTTTATTAGTGTGCATGCTGGGCTGTTGCCTTGTCGTATCATGGTGAGGAGTAGCAGCAAGATCGTCGGCTCAATCCCAATGGCAATGTTGTTTGTTATTTTGTATTATTCAACCACATATGTATGTCTCTTTCTCATGGCCATGGTAACTTGAAAATCTGCAGTGCCATATTTGCTCACTCTGCCGAGCACCGTGGAGGAGGCAAGGGGTCGTTAAGGAGTAAATCAAACATCTGATGAGTGCTGCACGCCCGCATTCGTTGTCGGAGAGGTCAGATCACTGCATTTTTGTGGTGCCACATAAATTGTTTTATTTTCCTCAATCGCAACTCCAGCTCTTCTCATTGCACATATGATGCTCACTTTCACAGATATATTAGGGGGGAAATCGATCTCGAAAATGATATAAGAGGCATGTTATGATTTAAGGGTGTTTTTCACTCCTCGGCGCCGTGCTGGAGCTGCTCGATGCGCCGACCAAGTACGCCGACCCCTTCCCACGGCCTCCTCTCCTAAGGTCGCGGCACCCGGCGCCGTCCAGATCCCAGAGGAGTACGTGGATGATGTCAACAGTGGGCGTCACTCGGTGCGCTGTCTACTCCCATCCTGGTTGTGTTTCCTGCTTCGTCAGAGTGGTATGGGACGCCACTGAAGCCATTAAGATTTTGTATTATGGTTTAGGGGAAGTGGGGGGTTCAATTTTAGAGCAATTTTATGTTGTTGTATACTGATGTTTCTCTGCTGTGTGTCTATGCCCTATAGCTACTGTGTGCTCTTCTTGGGCAATTTTGTGCATGGGAAATTCATAGACTGATTATGTATGCTATGTGGTGTGTTGATGCTGCTCATGATCCAGTCATATCTAGAGTCCTGACTTTGGTTTTCTCACATGCCTTCATTTCACATTATCTTGTGTAAGCACATCCATGCAAAAGGTTGTGTGGGTCTCTTTTTTTATGATATTGTACTGAACATCATATTAAATTCTATGATACTATACTCAAGTGCTAATCATGTGAGTGGATATATAGTTGTTTTAAGCATCAGTGAGTATTATTTGTCCCATAATTCTGCACATAATTTTCTGTGCTATGTGGTAGGTTTTTCTGAATGTTTGCCATTTTATTCTAATATGATCTCTTGCTTAGGTTGGTGCTGTACGGCTTGGTTGAGATCAAATTCAATGGAGATGGCGGTTGTCAGGCCTATGGGATTAGATTTTCTGTTTACTTTTTGAGAATGGCATGTTTGGTATCCAGTACAAAACTTACTCTACAAGTACTAACCTCTTTCCAAATTTGGTTCCTTCTTACAGTAACTATAAAAATGATTTTAATTGCTAGATATATACATCAACAGAACTGGTTCTATCTCTTTTTAATGTTATTCTTGGAGAAGATGAAAAGAAACCTTGTCGATCCTTTGTTCTCACATTAATGTATTTTTATTTACAGCTTGGATCTCATTGGCTCATCATGAGATATATACAGGATATGTCCCTATGGATTCTGAGAGAATGTCTTAAGAAGATGCCAATGTCGATGCCTGCTCCTTTTCTACTATTTATTTATCAGTAAATATTTATTAATTAGAGTGGAAGGATGAACTCTTCTAACTTTTGTATGCTTATTACTGAACAAACTAGGAATGGAGAGTGGGGTTATCATGTTATGCTGCAGGCTGCCGCGGACTTGGTAAGCATGATTATTCCTCGCCTTGTTATAGTACCAATCTGTCGCACCTATGTGTACATCCTCAGGGTGTCTATGTGGTGCATATAGTACACGATTGACTAATAGTAATTTAGTTTTGACTTCGGTCATACCAGAATAGTTTTATGAATGAACTATTGCTGGTAAGCTCCTCTTGCTCTTCTATTGCCTAGCTTTATTTAGTTTCCAGCATCAAGGAATAGTGCATTCTAAAATAAGAAACTGAGACTCTGATAACTTTATTGAAGTGCTTTCAGATCCATCTTAATTTCTTTAAAGGAGTACCCACTGCCTTTTCAAAATTGTATAGTGTTTTCATTGAATACTCATGCCCTTTAAAAGTTTAAATTCAGTTTGTATTACAAGCTCACCATGTTCCTTTTAACAAAATTAATGCAATGATTTGCTATGTCTGACAAAGGTTGGTCAATCGGGCATCGGCTGAAACCAGTCAATTTTTTGGCTCTTACTCATATAGTTATTCATATGAAGTTATTCAGTTATGTTTGGCATGGTCCAGAGGTGATTATACGACCTATTCCATTTGCTTTTCCTGTAGGCCATGGAAGTCAGTGGGGGGTTTGTCTCTTACTCATATAGTTATTAATATGAAATTAAATATGGGATGGTTGGGATTCACGTATGGGTGAGGAGGGTGCCCGATTGGTTCAGAACCCTAGCTGGTTCTCATATTTATGTTTGAGGAATCCTTCGATTGAGAATTTGCAATGGTTGCTGGTTAGGTTCACGACATGGAAACGTTAACAGTGTGTTCTCTGCCGAGATGTTAATTGAACTTCAAAAGAAATCAGTTGGTTGTTTGTCTAAAATTATTTCAAACCTGAGAACTTGGGGTTGCTTAGAGTTAGATATGTTGTAAAAGGTTATCGTGCTGCTATACTACTGATGAGTCACAAATGGTCGATAAATATTTTCATGGATCTTATCGACTGCCTCTAATTAGCATTACTATCTTATTTATCATTTTTTTAATTGGTAATAATATATGTAATGCTCACTCTACTTTTGAAGGTTCCTATATATATGTACTAAGAAAGGCGGTGTTTCTTTTCTTTAGCATGAATCTGCTTATTTTCTCCACCCCTTTTCACTGGCTTGGGGTGGTACCATTGTTTACTGGATGATTACCAATGGAATCATTTGGGCTAAGAAAATGTATTGTCTTTTGATCTCTGATGCGACCATTTCCTGATATTAATTAGTGATCACATGGTTTCCTTGTGTCAAATTTTATGGCAGCTGCAGGGCTGGAGGCGGCATTCGGGGTTGGAGATGGCAGGAGAAGCAGATCTCCCTTGTGCCACTCTCTCTACAAAGGTGATGCTTGCTCCCATTCATGGCTTGGTTTGCTAAATTAGTTGGACTTGTGATTAACTAACAGTTCTTACATATATGTGCTTTCTTTAAGAAGAATAAGCTACCATGCTAGATTAGTTGATCTTGGGCTTAAGTTATATACCAAAATAATGCTGAGAGTTCTGTCAGAAGTACCTTGAGCCTTTTTGTTTTTTTTATTCTGTTTTGAGCACTCATTTAATGTCATTTGCAGTCTGAAGTAGAAAAATATCATAAAGAGCTTGATGACTTCTATCATTATTGGTCATAGTATATTAAGGGGTGTTTAGGTGACCAATTAGGAAATGATCAATTGTGAGTGCTTAATATGGTTACAGCCTGTCATATAAATTACCAAAATGTTCAGAATTGGGATGTGTGAATGCTCTGTCTTTTCAGTTACATGGATTCATTATTCAGTCCTCGGGCCATCTATTTACTGGAATAGGCAACAAATGGAGGAGGGTAGACTATAGAAACTGGTCTTAGGCTACAAAAGTAGTGGGACGAATATCACTTGGCAGTATACAACTTCATGACATATTCTTAGGTTTATGCTTGATTATTTGCATGATTTTGGTTGCTCCCAACTCTGTTCTTAGCTGAAGCTTATTCATCAAAATTCATGGACATTGTAGGACATATTTATATGTATAGTAAGCCTTTTATTTTTTGGGTGACATTTACCAACCCGTCCACCTGAGCATGATGCTGCCACTGCTCTCCCCGTCAAGGTCGCCCCTCGGAGCTCCTCCTGATCCACCAGTTGGCGCTCTCCCTTTGTAGGGAGGCGAGGAGCACCGACAGATCGAGTCCCCAGTGTTTTCCTCTACGGCTCTTGATGAGGCAGATCGGGCCCCAAGTCGCGATCTTCATCGCATGATGGCCTCGTCGGAGCTCTGCTGCCTGCAGCTCCACTCCGTCGAGGTTCCAGGTCACCCCCTCTCTTTGTGTGTCTCTCTCTCTGACCGTTGCTCCTCCCGTCGTCGGAGCTCATGTGGGAGATGTTGTATGCTCAAGGAAGGATTGGTTGGTTTATTTGGTAAAATATTTCTCAACAGAATCACATGTACCAAGGTACTATACTGATCTAGAAAAGGTTTTTGCAACATTAGGGGGCTATATGCAGAAGATATGTAGTGTGTTCTCTTATCATGCTTACTGTCACATGTTTCCTCTTTATTGGGTGATTGTTAATTACTCCCTCCTAAACTAATATAAGAGCGTTTAGGTCACTATTTTAGTAATCTAAACACTCTTATATTGGTTTACAGAGGGAGTACTTAATTATATCTTTTTGATGCAAATTGATGTAACAGTGTTTCTGCAAAATTGCCTTTCGACATGATCTGTCTGTATCACCTGTGTATATATATGTTTATTTGACTGCTTGATGTTTCCCCAGTCAATCATGTTGAAAGGGTTCTTCCACTCGTACGATTAAATTAAAATATGGTGAAAATATATAAGTTTTGGTTCTATTGTACCCTCCAGTTTAGGTTACTAATGTGGTTGGTTGATGTTTATACTATAACAGATCTTACTAGGTACATGCTAACGATAATCCTCTTTGTTTAATTTGACATTTACCAGGGCTCATCTTGGTTCTACTATACTCTCAGTCGTATTGTTAAATTAATAATTGACATGCTGATGCTCAGTTGTTAAGACTCTGCAGTGAACCATGCCTTTGTGAGAGGACCAAGACAAGAGGTAACATACTGACATGGTGTAGTAGTATATACAAAAGTTCTTTTGTTATAACGGCTTATAATTATCATCAGATTTTATCATTATTCCTCATAAAATAGTATGTATATATCATATGTAAATTTCATATTTCCTCTGTTTGGATCGGCAACTGACAAATGTAAAAACTAAATAGAACCGGGTCCTGTGATTAGAAATAGAATATCTCACATCTCCTTTCACGGCATTGGTAGTTTGGCAGGTCAGTAAAACACTAAGTGAACGATGTAATAGTCTATAAGATGTATCAATTTATCGTATGATCCCGTCTCTCACTATCAAACACATGTCTCTCACTTCATACTTCTCGAAAGTCAAACACTTATGCTCAATACGCAGGACTGTGTGTCTAGTATGGTACAACCCTTAGGCGCAGATGCATCTATGCAAAGAAGATAAAAATATCTCCGTACGAGCTTGATCGACTAAGGCAATTTGTTGGTACACCAAAACCTACCATCAGGTACTACATTTGTGGGAGGAGCAAGACTTCCATCACTCTGTGAGATCTCTACCTGCACATTCTTCTTGATCGAAATAATCTCTGCTTGCCGGTGACATTGACCATCATATGCTTCCATGTTTTCAGTAATTCTCATCTCTGTGGAGATACCTTGCAAGGTACTGTGAACATCCAATTGATAACATGTGGGTTTGCCTTGCGCGTGGGTGTGCTATGGAGCAGGTCAGAATTATTAAGGGTGTCGATGGGAGAGCGACTATCACAAGAAATTGGTCAAAACTTTATGACGACAACAGAGCTTCCAGAGCATCATATATGTGCCTTTACCTTCAATGCTAAAAATGCAACTGTTACTCACTGTGTACCCACTTTTTAGAAGATCGATTACAAAGTTGCACTCATGTCAAGTGGCTATCTTTTGTGATCTTACGAACGCACTGAAATTGATTTTGCCTTATAGTCTCGTGATGATATTGAGCAATGCTGTCTCGCTACTATCACAATTGAATATTTCTTCTTCGTTTTATTGTTATCTCCTTATAGTCTCGTGATGATATTAAGCAATGTTGTCTTGCTACTATCATAATTGAGTAAATTGCAAAAAACCACCACAATTGCGTCTCTTGGTGCGAAAAACCACCGTTTTCATAAAAGTTTGCAGAAACCACCGTTTTCCGAGTAATTTGGTGCACGTAGCACTAATCGGCGCTTGACCGCGTTTTGATGAAAACCCGACGGGTCGGGCCCGGCCGTCGAACCACGTGGCAAGGCAAGCGCGTAGCGCCGACGCCGTTAGCGGCGCTCGCTTGACCTGGTTCGACCGGACCAGCTCGTGCCCGATACACCATTCCCCCACTCCTCTCCCTCGTGACCTAGTTCCTCTCTCGCGCCCTCCATGGCGACCACGCATGGCGGCGGCTGCGGCGAAGGAGAGGACGAAGGAGAGAAGGAGCACCTGAGGCCGGAGGGCGACACCGCGGTGAAGATGACGGGCGGCGGCGGTGAAGTTCCTGCCGCATCTAGGCAGTCGTCGGCGTCATACGACGTGGGAGCCAGGTCAGCGGCGGCATTGGCTAAGGTGTGGAAGGCCAACCCTAGCCAAAGCCACCATTATACCTCTGGTCTTGGCGGTGTCGAGTAAGATTTTCTTCTCCTACCCCTATGCATCTGCCACCTCTATGAAATGTAGAATTAGGGTTAGCTAGCTTGTTTACTTAGTACTGCTGTGGAATGTGTTAGATGTAATTATTGTTGTCAAAGATGTAGCAATTGTTTGGTTGTGCAAAATCCTAGTTCTGAAATCGTGTAAATAATTTTTTTATATGCTCTGAGTAGGTTTGTAGTAATTTAAATATTTCTGAATGTTGTAAATAATTCTGTTATATGCTCTGTATAGATTTTAGGCATTTAAATACTTCTGAGATGATGTAAAAAAAGGTTGTACTCCTAACCATTGTTATTTTCTTTTGCTTTTGTAGCTTGGATGATGAAATTTGGGATGTCAGGTTTAATTTCATTGGAGAAGACAATTATGAGAGGCAGATAGGGGAGTCTGACATAACACTCAATCATTTGGTAGCTATCAAAGAGGAACAAGGTTATGATGGAAGTTATTCAATGTACTATCCAAAGGTGGTAGGTGCTGGGCATGCAGGGATGGACCTGATTATGTCAGATGACAATGTGGAGGAGATGCTTGATTTGTATGCAGAGAAAAAAGTAGTGAACATAACTGTGATCAGTGCCAGCAAACCTGACTTGTTTGCATTAAAACACCTTAACAAAGGGGCTGTATGTGAAGATCAAGTGCCCATTTCTGAGATTGGTAATCCAATTGTTTACGAGATAAATGATGAAGGTGTGTTGTTTCAATCACAAGGCAGTTCTGAAGCTAATGCACATGAGTGTACCCCAATGCAGGCAGATGACTCTCAAGCAGAGTATCTGATAACTCAGCAGAGTTGCAATATGCAGAAAGAGAAAGAAAAGGAGATTGTCATTGTAAATGACAATGTAGATGACATTCTCAATGCATTTTTGGAGCAATATGCTGATCCTATTGATGATGGACAACCCATGGAAGAGGAAGCAGCCAATGCAGAACAAGAAGAAGGACAAGTGGATTATGAGTTTGCAGAAGGAGAACAATTTGATGATAGTTCAAAAGGAGAACAACATGATGATAGTTCAGAAGGAGAAGAACTTGATGATCCAGAACTGAAGCAAAAGATTTGTGAACTAAAGAGGAAGAAAAAAGATCCTAAGTACCACATGGAAGGTGATACAGATCCAGAAGATCTTTTCTGTGAGGAGGATAGTTCAGATGAGGATGAGGTTTTAGTACAGCAAGCTCCACCACAAAAACTACCAGTTAGAAGAGGGCCAACTGATAGATCTCACAGCAGTTCTGCAGCAACAATAGAACCAGATTATGTGCCCTCCTCTGATGAGAACATGGAAGATGTTAAGTGTGAACTATCAGATGAGGAGGAGATAAGATATGTGCCAAATACTGGCAAGAGATCAAGAGCAAAGAAGAGAGTTGTGAGGAAGTGGTATAATGAGGAACTGCAACAACCTGAAGATCAAATTTGTTGGCAGATGTGTTTTGAGGATGTGTATCAATTCAGAAGGGCCCTGGTGAACTTGCATGTAACTCAGAGGAGGAATTTCCACTATCATAGGAATTGCAAGGTCAGGATAATAGTTGACTGCAGTCAAGAGGGCTGCAACTTTCATATGACTGCCTCACAAGTGGGAAAAGAGAAAACCTTCTGCATAAAGAAACTCCAACTGCAGCACACATGTCATGTAATTGGTGAGAACTGTAAAGTGCCCATTAAGTATGTGGCAAAGTCAATTGAGAGCAGCTTAAGGACAGATCCTAGCATATGTGTTGATATTGTGATAGAGAACACCAAGGAAAAGTTTGGTGTGGAGGTAGGCAAGAACAAGGCATACAGGGCAAGAAAACTAGCCTTGGCAGTGGTCCTGGGTGATCAGGAAAGGCAGTACACAAGAATCAGGGACTACCTTCAGACAGTGCTTGACACAAACCCTGGATCTAGATGTATAGTTACTACTAGAGTGGTGAGAGAGCACCCAAGTACCAATCCCAGATTTCATAGGTTGTTCATGTGTCTTGGAGCATCAATTGAAGGTTTCTTGAAAGGATGCAGGCCATTCATAGGTATGTTCATTCTTTTCAAATTCACTATTATTTACATTGCACATTTAATCTTGTTTGTAGTCCTAAAATTGTGTATTATTTCAGGTTTGGATGGGTGTTTTGTAAAGCTGAGCACAGGACAACAAATTCTAGCTGCCACTGCAAGGGATGGTAATAACAATATCTATCCTATTGCTTTTGGAGTGGTTGAAGTAGAGGACACACCTAGCTGGAGTTGGTTCCTCACACAGTTGAAAATAGCTATTGGTGGAGAAAAAGGGCAGTTTGGATACTATACAATTATCTCTGATAGGCAGAAGGTTTGTCTAGAGCTCTAATTAATATTGTTGCTCTCCATTATTGTTCATGCTTGTTGCCAATGTAAATGTTTGCATGTTTGTTAAGTATTTACTATGCATTTGCATGTGAACAGGGACTTCTAAATGCCATAGATGCAATCTTTCCAAATTGTCCTCAGAGATACTGTTTAAGACACATATATGCTAATTTTCAAAGTGTTGGGTTTAGAGGGGAGGAACTTAAAAAGTATATGAATGGTGCTGCATATTCTTATACAAGACATGGGTTTGATGTTAACATGGAGAACTTGAGACAAGAGAGCCAAGAGGCTTGGGAGTGGCTAAGTAAGATAGAGGTGAAAACATGGGCTAGATGGGCAATGGACACTAATTGTAAGACAGACCTGGTTGTCAACAATTTAAGTGAAGTATACAATAGGATGATCTTGGATGTAAGGGGGAAACCAATCCAGACAATGTGTGAAGGTATTAGGACCAAGTTGATGGTTAAGTACAATGAGAAAAGAATAGGGGGGAAAAATGCTAGGTGGGAGATAACTCCAACATACTCAGAGAAGTTGGAGGAGTCAAAGAAGTGGGCTAGGAACTGCAAGGCACAAATGGCTGGTCCAGATCTTTATCAGATTCAGAGTGAGGAAAATACTTATGCTGTAAATTTGGCACAAATGACTTGTGGGTGCAGAAGATGGGACATGACAGCAATCCCCTGCCATCATGTTGTGTTTGCCATATATAAATCAAAGCAGCATCCAGAGGATTTTGTCTCTGCATTTTTCAAGAAAGAAATGTACATGGCAACATACAATCCTATTATATTCCCAGTTCCTGGGCCTGATCTTTGGACCAAGACACCTACCAGAGACATTTTCAAGAGGAAGAAGGGAAGAAAGCAGACCAAGAGAAGAAAGGGTCGGTTTGAGGTGCCCAAGCCCAAAGATACATCTAGAGTTGGCACAATATCATGCAGCAATTGTGGTAAAGAGGGTCATAGGTACACCAACTGTGGAGATGCCCTCAAGCCATCACTTCTGATGAGAAAGAACAAACATGAGGTACACTACCTCTTCCTTCATTTCATTTGCATTGCGGATTTTAATTTATACTAACATTGTTCTCTCTCTCTCCAGCCCAATAGGAAGAGCCAAGCATCTGCTTCTACTGCTCCAAAGCATCCAGCTGCTCCAAAGCCTCCAGCTGCTCCAAAGCCCACAAGATCTACAAGTACTTCTACTAGGAACACAAGGCAAGCAGTTCCCACACCCAAGAACAAAAGGCAATCATCAAGTGCTGCCAGGACAAGCAGATCAACACCCACTACAAGAGCTGCTGGTAGGGCACCTTATGCTCCTCCAAGAGCTGCTGCAAGTCATGTTGCTGCTGGTCCTTCACATGGACAGAAGAGGAAGAGGAAGCCTACCAGGTGGGATGATTATTTCACAGCAAGTGGAAATCACTGAAGTGGGTTTGCTATGTTGGTCTGTTGCACTTTGAACTACTTGAATTGTTAGATAATGAGTGATGTGTTGCACTTTGAACTACTTGAACTGTTAGATCATGAGTGTTGTTGCACTTTGAACCAGTTGATTGTTTTGCTGTTAGATCATGTGTGCTGTGTGTTGTGTGGCACATTGAACTACTTGAAGTGTTAGATCATGAGTGTTGTGTTGCACTTGCTGGATCATCTTGTTGGTATTTTTTGCTGGATCATCTTGTTGGATATGCCAGCAACTATCGTTTGTGTAAATTGTTGGGTGTCGTCGACAACACGACTCAACAAGGTAGTCTCAACCCTTAACTTGGGTTCGACAATATGACACGACAATAGGCTCAACCCAACTTAGTCTCAAACATACATCATAATTCAACTAGCATCACAAACAACAAGCCAGAATAGTTCAACATGTAGCATCACAAACAACAAGCCGGACTAGTTCAGACAGACCTCAAACAAACATGACACAATAGTCTGAAACATACATAATAATTTAAGCACTGCATCATCATCTTCACCCCTCCAAGATTGCCTTCATCATCTTGACTTCCTCTTGTTCTCCTCTCCAACCTTCCAAAGGTCATGTAAGTTATATTCAAGTTTTTCTTCTCCTTTTGAGCTCAAGACAACCTCTTGACCACTTCAACCTTCTTTTTCAGATCAAGGTTATCTTTCTCTAAGTTGATCATCTTGTCAGCTGCATCTAGAGGTATCTTCTCCTCATCCACATCCATCATTATTTTCCTATAATTCTCCTTGTGCACAGACTTCTGAACAGATTCACAAAAGTGCTTGGTAAGCTGAATGTGCTGGTTGTACTTTTCCTGCACCATCTTAATTTCTGCTTCTAACTTGGAGATCTTCTCCTCATTAGCTAAATTATCACCAATTCTGCCTGCCTTGGCTTCCTTATATAGAGCCCAGAGTTTTGTCAATGAATTCTTTAATGCATAAGGCCATTCATTGTCCACCCATTCCACAACACCACAATTGTTACCCTCCTGCAACCAATTTTTTTCCTTCTAGTTAACAATAAAATAAACAAAGAAGTGAATTATAAAAAAGTGCATAATTTTTTGGGTTACTTTAAATACAATAAAACAGAGCATCTCTCAGTTCTCAGTTCTGTAAAGTTAATATCTACATCATTCCTAAAACAGAGCCATTACATTACCTATATCTAAATCAATTAATTATAATCTAAAAAATAGAGCTATGTCTAAGAATTCCAACAAAATAAAATAACAGAGCTATATTTAGATCTAAATCTTATTTGCTACTAACCTTCTCGGCGCAACCATAAAATCTACGGCCAGTGTTCACCCCATCGAACACAACAAGCCTCTCAGGAGCATTACCATGCTTGCAAAGGTGCTTTCCAGTGGCATCAATGCCTGACCAATCCCTGTCCTCTATTGTTGCTGGGCGCTAAGACAGCAAAGTGGAGAAAATCAAAATAAATGCAATCTCTCATCTCAAAATCGAAAATCGCAGACCCTAACCCTAGCCAGAGAGCAGTGAGGATACTCACATATGGTTCCTCATCGACCTCATGTGCCAGCGGCGACACCGAATCTGAGCTCGTCTCGCCGTCATTCCACGACACCATGGCTGCGGTGGCCACCGGCGACTGATTTCAGCTGGCAACGGCGGCGGCGGCGTCGGGAAAGAGGAACTAGGTCACGAGGGAGAGGAGGGGGGAATGGTGTATCGGGCACGAGCTGGTCCGGTCGAACCAAGTCAGCGGCGCCGCTAGCAGGCGTCGGTAGCGCCGTCTACCCCTTGCCACGTGGCCTGACGGCTGGGCCCGACCCGTCAGGTTTTCTGTCAAAACGCGGTCAAGCGGCCAGTTAGTGCCACATGCACCGAAATTACTGGAAAACGATGGTTTCTGCAAACTTTTATGAAAACGGTGGTTTTTCGCACCAAGAGACGCAATTATGGTGGTTTTTTGCAATTTACTCATCATAATTGAATATTTCTTTTTCTTTTTATTGTTATCGTGTCTGAATGTGTATGCTAAATCTGGATTCATACTGACTTAGTATTATTTGCTTGATCAAAACATGGGACTCGCACCCTCGCGCCAATGCGCGATATCGATCTAGTATCACACATTTCACACTCCCCCAACGGCCCGTCTCCCCTCTCCGAGACCCCAACCCAATCCGTAGACGGTGAACATGGGCCGCCGCCGCCGCCAACCCTCCTCGCCGTCGACGGCGGCGGAGCATCCTCTGGAAGACGACGACCTACTGCGCGAGATCCTCCTCCGCCTACCTCCTGCGCGCCTCCCTCGTCGGCAAGCGCTGGCGACAGATCGCCACCGACCCCAAGTTCCTCCGCCGCTTCCGCGTCCACCACCGGAAGCCTCCCCTCCTCGGGGACTTCTCGTATGAGGACGGGAGACTCTCGTTCAGATCCACCCTGGACCTGCCCTACCGCATCCCTCCCGACCACTTCCCCCTACAACTACGACACCACGGTCGCGAGCCATGGACATTGGTCGACTGCCGCCACGGACGCGTGCTCCTCGTCAACAGGGAGAGGCGTCAGGTCATTGTGTTCGACCCCTTGACTGGCGACCGCTCCCTGTTGTCGGTTCCGCCGGAGTTTGAAGACATGCATACCGCGGCGGTGCTCTACGCTGCCGGCGAGCAGGGCCACGCGCATGGGGCCTGCCACTCGAGCCATTTTAAAGTGGTCATGGTGGACGGCTACGAGGACGACGATGAAGCCGTCGTCTTCGTGAGTGTTTACTCATCAGAGACTGGCGTATGGAGTGATCTCCTCTCAACAACGCTTGCATGTGGGGGTATTGCTGTTGGTAATGGCAGCACACTTGTTGGTAACACCCTTCACTGGTTGCTTCTGATGAGTGACAACATACTTGAGTTTGATTTGGATAGGCAGACGCTAGTTGTGATCAATAGGCCACCTGGTGTTCGTTCGGATGACAGTGCTTGGATCGTCCAGGAAGACGATGGCGGTGTTGGCTTCTCTGCTTTGTGCGCCCACTGCCAGTCTGTCTACTACCACCACCAACCATGTTTCTGAATGTGGGATAGTGTGACGCCCCAAGACCGGAGCTTCAGTTGCCTTCCAGGGTTTCTGAGTTTTGCCATGTGTTTTGTTTTGTTTTTGCATTTCATCTTGTCATCTCTTGCATTGCATCATCTCATCATGCCATCATATCATTAATTTTTGCAACTCTTCTAAATAAATTGTATGGATTTTTCGATCCATTTAAATCGAGGGAATTCACATGGTGTTTTCTCTTTATAACATACCCTCCCAATATTAGGGAGCTATATTAAAAATATTCCATTAATTGGAATTCACCATAACCCACTTGCATATTAAATTCCAATGCCCTTTCTACTTCAAGTTTGGTTCCCAAACCTTGCCATTTATTCTATCATTTTCCGGAGTTCCACCAAAAATCCTTGGATCATTTTTGTTAAATTCCTCACATTTTTGCGAGCTCGGGAAAATAATCCCCAGGTCAAACTCTTTCTCTAATCTTTTTCCTTTCTTCCCTTTCCTTTCTTTTCTCTGTTTTAAGAGTTTAAGAGGAGAGCGAGCCAGCCCAGCTCGGCCTTCTCCAGCCAGCCGGCCCCTGGCCTTTTTCTCCTCCACCAGGCCCGCGGCCTCCCAAGGCCCAAGGCCCACCACCCCCCTCTAACCCTAGCCCCTCGCTCAGCCCAGCCTCATCTCCCTCGACTCCCACTAGCGCCGCCTCCCTGCCCGATCCCCCGATTCCATCTCTTCCCCTCGATCCCCTCCTGCTTCCCTCGCGTCGGCCTCCTCCTCCTAGCGCCGCCGCCAGGGCATCTCGCCGACCCTGCGCCACCTCGTCGCCCCACTCGATCGATCCCCATCTCCCTCCCGAGCGTCGTCACGCAGCGCCGAACCCACCTCTCCTCTCTGCGCCCGATCTCCCCATCTCCCTCCATGCCCTCGCTCCTCCCATGCCTCTCGATCCCGTCGCTCTGGCCCCTGCCTCGCGTCGCTCGCCTCCATCACGCGCCCGGCCTCCATGCGTCTGCGCCGGCGACCTTCGCCTCCGTCCGCGTCGTCGCCTCCCCATGGCACCGCGCCCGGATGCTTCTCCTGCCGCGTCCTGCGCCCGCACCTCACCTGCGGCCTCGCCTCCGGCGACCGACGCCGCCCCGTGCACCCCCCTCACCGTCTGCCCCGCCGGTTGCCTCGGTCCCGCATCCTCGCCTCCAGCGAGCCCCGTGGCCCCTCCGTCCCGAGCCGCGCCCGCACCACCGGTACTCCTCTCCGGCCACCGAGCATCTTCAACTCCGGCGCCCCTGCCTCGGGAGGTCCTGCCCGACGCCAAGGCCGCCGCCGCCTTGGAGTCCCACCGGCCGGGGACCAGATGGGCCCCTGCCCCGCCTCTGCCTCTTTGGATGAACCGTGGCTGCCATGGCAGGGTTTTGTGCATCGCCGGGAGCTCCTCTAAATGTTGCCCTGTACACCGTTTTGCTGCTGCCGCACGGACGCCAAGACAAAGACCGCACCGGACCACATCGTCTCACCGGATCGTCAAGACCATCTCGGTTTTGCGAGTACCTCTACGCCCGAACCGGAAACGCCTAGTACCGACACCGTGGGTCCTCAAGGCCGCCAAGTTCGACTACACGATGATGCGATAAGTACCCCGACGATACGCCAAGTACCCCTACGCGCGAAGACGCCAAGTCCGTTTCGGGATTCACCAAGTACCACTACCGTCGACCCTCGAAGACCCCGTGGACCCCGAACATCCACGGGACTTGAACGTCTACTTCCCCTACGCGTGTACGACTACCATCGCGAGACCGCAAGTACCACGACAACCCCGAAGGGATTCGGACCCGTCAAGTACCTCTTCGAAAACGAACGTGAAACACTACTTCCTCTACCGTCGCCGTGTACCACTACTTCCCTCAGCGATCATCGCGAACGACTACTTCCTCTACTTCCCTCGGCGACCCGTGAGCGTCTACTTCCCTCTCTGAAACTCGACCGTCCCGTTTGAGCGTTCGAAGGTATAACCCGTGGCGACCGCCGTGATCGAATCATCCTTGCGATGCCCCTCTTTTGCCATGCCACCGTTCCGTGGGAACCCGGTATCCGGGATCACCCCACCATCTCGCATGACACGCTCACGCTTTCTTTTGCACCGATATCTCAATCGGGTTATCGGAACCGGAATGTTGCCGTGGCACCATTTTCGGATTCATTGCCGGGGCACCCCTTTCTTCCACCACGGTGACCCAATGCTTCATATAATGCTCTTGTCAACATTTTCATAAAATTGCTTAAAACTTGCACTTGTCATCCGCATCATGATAACAACATTTAAATGTTTATAATTGTTGTTTGCATTAATTTGCTTAATGCCATGTTAAAATGATTTATTTCATAACTAAATAACCGTAGCTCCATTTTAAATAAATTATATATGTAAATGGGGTAGAAAAATGCCTAGTTTAACATGGTAGCATTACTTTGCATGTTTAACAACTCTAAAATATGCTTTAGGTCAGATCAGTTCCTAATCCATAATTTGCATATGGGGATTTTCCGGAATTGTTGTTCGTTGTTTCCGGCCTCATTTAAACTTGCCTAGATAGGTAGTTTCATATGCTTCACCCTCTTGCCATGTTTAATAACATTTAATATTGTTGAGTACCTAACCGAGAGAGAACTAAATAATTGATGTGGTGTTCCGTCAATATGCAACTCGTTGCATATTGAGCTCCACTTAATTTGTAGGATTGTTTGTGCATATTGCCATGCCATGCCTCTTTAAACCGGACATGCATCATACTTGATCGTGCATCATGCCATGTTTATGTGATGGTTGTTTACCATGTTGTTTGCTTCTTTCCGGTTTGCTTCTCTCGTTAGCTTCGGTTCCGTTCCGGAGTTGTGAGGATTCATTCGACTTCGTCCGTTTGTCTTCTTCATGGACTCGTTCTTCTTCCTTGCGGGATTTCAGGCAAGATGACCATACCCTCGAAATCACTTCTATCTTTGCTTGCTAGCTGCTCGCTCTTTTGCTATGCCTATGCTACGATGCCTATCACTTGCTTATCATGCCTTCCCATATTGCCGTGTCAAGCCTCTAACCATCCTTTCCTAGCAAACCGTTGTTTGGCTATGTTACCGCTTTGCTCAGCCCCTCTTATAGCGTTGTTAGTTGCAGGTGAAGATGAAGTTTGTTCCTTGTTGGAACATGGAGATGTTGTTCCTTGTTGGAACAGGTTTACTTGTTGGGATATCATAATATATCTTATTTAATTAATGCATCTATATACTTGGTAAAGGGTGGAAGGCTCGGCCTTATGCCGGTGTTTTGTTCCACTCTTGCCGCCTAGTTTCCGTCATATCGGTGTTATGTTCCCGGATTTTTGCGTCCCTAACGCGGTCGGGTGATTTATGGGACCCCTTGACAGTTCGCTTTGAATAAGACTTTTCAAAGCAAGGCCCAACATTGGTTTTACCATTTGCCTCACCTAGCCCTTTTTCCCTTGGGTTTCGGAGCCCAAGGGTCATCTTATTTTACCCCGGGCCGGTGCTCGTCGTGAGTGTTGGTCCAAACTGTCGACCGCCGGTGTACCGAGGGCAACTCTGGGTTGGCCTACCGGAAGTTTGGACAATCCGGTGTGCCCCGAGACCGAGATATGTGCAGCTCCTATCAGATTTGTCGGCACATCCGGGCGGCTTTGCTGGTCTTGTTTTATTGCTGTGAAATGTCTTGTGGCGGGATTCGAGACTGATCGGGCTTCCGGGAGAAGGTCTATTCGCCGTTGATCGCGAGAGCTTATCATGGGCTAAGTTGGGACACCCTGCAGGTATAAACTTTGAAAGCCGTGCCAGCGGTTATGTGGCAGATGGGAATTTGTTAATGTCCGGTTGTAGAAAACCGAAGTTGATCTCAACTAAAATACACCAACCGCGTGTGTAACCGTGATGGTCTCTTCTCGTGAGTCCGGGAAGTGAACACGTGTTGGAGTTATGCTTGACGTAAGTAGTTTCAGGATCACTTCTTGATCATAGTTGTTCGACCGTGCTTTTGCCTTCTCTTCTCGCTCTCTTTTGCGTATGTTAGCCACCATATATGTTAGTCGCTTGCTGCAGCTCCACCTCACTACCCTGTCCTACCTTTAAGCTTAAATAGTCTTGATCTCGCGGGTGTGAGATTGCTGAGTCCCCGTGACTCACAGATACTTCCAAAAACCAGTTTGCAGGTGCCGATGAAACCGTGCAGTTGATGCACCTGAGCTCAAGGAGGAGCTCGATGAAGATCTTGTTCATTGTGTTGTTCCGTTTGATCGATCGAGAGTGGAGCCAGTTGGGACGATCGGGGATCTGTGTAGCATTTGGGGTAGTCTTCTTTTATTTTGGTTCCGTAGTCGGACCTTGATTGTATCTGTATGATGTAATGTTTTACCCATGTATTGTGTGAAGTGGCGATTGTAAGCCAACTATGTATCTCTTTTCCCTTATGTATTACAT
The DNA here is from genome assembly GCA_021605205.1 of Aegilops longissima. NCBI lineage: Eukaryota > Viridiplantae > Streptophyta > Magnoliopsida > Poales > Poaceae > Aegilops > Aegilops longissima. The sequence continues at coordinate 623,401,719 of CM038678.1, forward strand.
GGGTTGTGTGAAGATTACCTCACTTGCGACATTGCTTTCAATGCGGTTATGCCTCTAAGTCGTGCTTCGACACGTGGGAGATATAGCCGCATCGAGGGCGTTACAGATAGGAAGGTCAATTGCTATGGTGTTGCCATATGGGTGTTGAGGAAATCCATTGAACTGCAGAAGCTATTTGGGTTGGGGTTTAAGATTGAGATGAACAGGTCACATATAGTGCGTTATGCCGAGGATGTTCATGCATTATTTTTATGGGTGCATTCATCTCTCTTCATCGTTCAGCTTGAGTCAATGCAGCCCAAGGAGCTTTTTAAAAGCCATCATGTGTACACCTATTATCCTTTCACAAGTTTCTATGATGAAGGTAACTGTTGGAATTCAATTTATTTTCCATATATGGTTGATGGAATAACTTTACTGTACTTCTGAAGTGTTCAAAATCTCTCAATGAACTTATTAGTCATGTTCTTTTCTATGTTAGCGACTTGAGCATTAGCTCTCTGCGAAACTACGATGGTAGTGTACTGTTGTTCTTTTATATTGCTACATGTGAATTGCCGAGTCAGGAAACAAGGCATTTTGTAGGAGATGGGATAGTATTTTTGTTGTTAGCTGGACGCTGCAATTTCATATGCTTGATTTTCTTTGATGTTTTAGTTTTCTTGTCCTGTACTTGTGTGCAATACTTACCATCAGGTCATATCGGACTTTTTAAGGGAGAAGCTAGTAAGATAATATACCGGCTTGAGGCCTTTCTTACTTGCTAAGCTAGTATTTACATTTAAACTCTATAATTCCTTGTTTGACAGATCGATACACTTTGACACTAGAAATGTTATTTTTTGTGTGGCCTTTAATTTCGTGGCTGCCATCAGATTTAGTAAACTAATTAATGCCTAATACTATATAGTATAAAATGGTGATGCCTGTACTGGGGAGTTTCAGTCAGCGATAATACAAGAAAAGATTATTAGACGGTAGATCGGTAGTGTCAATGTGTATATTGCCACATTACTGATCTTATAGCATGGGCCAGGTTTGAAATTTACAACAGATACACTGAAAACTTAGGCTGAAGCATAATATGGCCAATTTATAACTTGATTAGTACATTAAAGCTTAAATTATTGTTTTGTATTTCAGGTAGATCATGTGTTCATATTTACCTGCAGACTGTAGTGGGGCTGTTGGATAAAAAAAATCTGTTAATATTTACCTTGCTCTTTTCTGCTCATTTCACTTTTTCTAATTATAGTTTACCTAGTGATGCTGAAATGATCTGGTTTAAATATTTACAAGTTTCATAAGTCTGAACTTAATACTGTTGATGTAACAAGTGAGCTGCTTCGTCCTTTGTGCACAGGTATCAGCAGTTTGAAGCAGAAGTAGCTTACTGGTATACTGCAACATGGAATGCTGACTCTTGCAGGAGTGGCTATGACCGTCGATCATAGTTGTCAACTTGCTTGACTTGTAGAAACTTCTAATGCTCTGGTATTATTTTCAGCAATCCTATATGTAATCGTCAACTGAACCCTGAAATGCCTGGATCCATTCGGCACTATTGAGTAATGATTTTTCTTTCTTCGATCGGTTGGGACTCCTTCCAGTTTGATGTCAAATTTCGGTTTGAGCCATATTCATTTTGAAATATCCTCTCGCGGTGGCATAGAGCAAGAAATTTTGTGTTTGTGTTGTTGCATCTGGCTGCTGCCATGGGCATAGCTGACGATACGCCCTTTGCTGAACACCAGCCGCTCGTTTGCTCTGGCCATATGCGCTCTGTGCAGCGTGGCAGTGAGCCATGGCAGCAATCAGCCACCATGAATGTGAGTTCTGCAAAGGGGCTTCGATGTTTTGTGTACCAGTTAAATTGTGTCATTGGCTTAATTGGCAAAGCCCAGTCGTAAGCCCTGCAAGGGCTTGTTTTTTATAGACAATTCCTTCGTATAAGTAGGGATTTCAGAGGGCAATTCCTATATTGAAATTCTGGAGAACAAATGTTCACCCTAGAACCCTTCCAGTGTGACCACGACTGGTCCTTGGCCGCCGTACCAGTAAACCACCAGTATAGGCATGCCATGCTATTCAAAGTTCAATGGCTGAAACAGAGTACGTGCTTCCCCGCAAAAAAAAAAAGAAGAAAAAAGAAACAGAGTACGTGCTTGATTTCAGATGCCTTGGAATTACGTCAATCTAACCGACAGCACGAACCTCAGACACTTGTAGGCTGAGAAAACCGGTCATCGGAACCCTAAGTAACAGCTAGTATGTCAGACAGCAAAGAGAAACAAACCAATTTGCAGCAATGAAAGCCATCGCATTCAACAGAAGCAAATTGACCAAAGAAGAAACTAAACTGCAAACCGCGTATATGTAGGGAGTATGACAGAACTCAGGAACATGTCGCCACACAATCTCAGGCCAACACGGTTATAGCAGAAGCGCTGAATCATCACAATCTCACATAGACAAAATGCAGCAAAATCTTATCAGCCAGGCATAGCACCACTGCAAAGTCTGGATTCCGCGGACGCGGCCTTGCTAGTTGCAAAATCTTATTCATTCAAGCAGAGAGTGCTAACATCCAACGGCGCATGTGTTGTGGTTTCGGTACGTTTGCTTCCTTCAGAGCGAGTCAGGCCTGCTGCGCCTTGTCGGCGGCGGCGGCGGCCGGCTCCGGCTGGGGCTGGGCCTGGGCCGGGGTGAGCGCCTTGATGGAGACGGCGTGGATCTCGGCCATGAGCGGCGCCAGCGCGGTGTTGACCATCCGGTGGCGCTCCAGCAGCCGCTTCCCCTCGAACTTGTCCGACACCACCTCGATCTCGTAGCTCGCGCCGCACCTTCGCACCAATCACAATCCCATCAATCAAGACCACCAATCAATCGAACAAGCTTACAAGGGAGAAGAGGAGTAGAAGTTTCGGGAGATGGCGTGGGCTGCTTACCCGCCGGATGTATCGGTGACCACCTGAAATCGCAGGAACAACACACGGGTTAGGTTAGGGTTTAAGGCGGAGACGGGCCATGGACGGACTGGCGGAAGGGGTTTGGAGAGAGATGGAAGGGAGGCTTACGAGGTGGGTGGGGCTGAGCGCGGCGGCGACGGCGGCCTCCACGTCCTCCTTGGTCACGCCCATGGCTGGTCTGTTCGCAGGCGATTGCCTCCTCCTGCTCCCCTCTTCGCCCTCTCCTTTCGGTCGGTCTCTGTCTGTTCTAGCAGAGCCAAGGCAAGGCGAACAAGAAGGCGACTTTCAACTTGCCTGTGTGCCTTCCTCCTATCAATTTATACCACTTGCCCAGGAGAATATTTCGGACGCTGTGGTCTCGGAGTCACGAATTTGCCCGTCACGATGTTCTTCCTCAAGTCGTAGTGGTCTAGGAATCGAATATTTGGTGCTTTTCTATGGGAGGGGAATTTTCACGGAACAACAGATATATTATTTCAAAAAATGCTGTAGAGATGGATAACTACGCTCGAGCATTCAGGCTTCTGGCAACACCATGCCAGGCGCAGTGCAGTGGATTTTACAAACCTCTGCACCAAATTACATATTTTGTTCCAAACATAATGTACTCATAACCCATCACATAAGCGCACTTTCGGTTGCTGGGAATAGGATTCAGAGCACTCCTGATTGCGCAAGACCACACATTAACCCAGAACAATATTAGTTTGACATGGAGTAGAAGAAACTGGTACCACTGTCAAGTGAATTCAAACACAAGGAGTTGTTGTTACACAATTGTATCATGACTGGCTAAAACCCTACAGTCCGACAGTGATACTGCAGCAGATGACAGACAATCCATGCCATCTGCTGACCAAACGCACACTACTCATAGTCCACAATCAGCAGGATCCCCCCATCAAACTTCATGGCTCACGCCGTTCGCAGAGGCGGAGAGACCAATATGACACCATCACCTCGGACAAATAGGAAGGGGATGGTACGCCTGGTTGTCTGCAAAAGGTTCAATGTTTGCAAGGGTTAGTATATCAACATCATCATGATGCATTTCGCAGATAAGCTTTTCTTGTAGAATTAGATTTCTCCAGAAACAAGTCATTATGTTCTTGCAGAACCAAATGTTAAAAATACATCACACTAGATCAGAATCATAAAGCTCCCACAATTATAAATGATTCAAACAGGTCTGTCCTCTTATGATGATCAATGGATAAGAATGCCAGACATCCATGACATACTGGCAATCCATGAGAAAAATGTATGAAAGGATGTTTTAGCGTGCGTTAGGCACCCACCCCTCACTGCCCAACGGACTCCACACATTATCAAAACACGCACACACGTTGAACAAGGTAATAAAAAAATTCCATTAGCATGCGACAATTACCATGATTCATCAATGGGCAACTGTGTTGGAAACAATCACAGCATTACCTCCAAAATTGTTGGTTGACAAAGTATACATCGACATTAATAAGAGCATAAGTCAAAGAACTTACTCGCACAATTTCCTCATATGTTTCATCGTCGATCTCAACAGTTGTTACAATCTCCTCAACATCTCCAAGGATCATGTTCAAGTGCTGATCATATGCCTGTGTACAAGGAAAACATCTCAGGCCTCAGCGACTACCATCCCAGCATGATTAACGTGTTATGATATATATGGACCTCCGCAATCCACATGATTACACAGTGGATAAAAGCGTGACGTTAATTGCAGTGCAGACTAAAAACAAGCCATTGCAGCGCAGCATACATTTGATAGAAAAGCACAACATACCATTGTGGTTTATCAATAATATGGGCCTCCACAATTCACATGATTAGAGTGTGGATGTAAGCGTGATAATAATTGTATTGCAGACTGAAAACAAGTCATTACAACACGACACGCAATTGAAAAAGCGCATCACAACATTGAGATTTATCGGTAATTTTCAACATATAAACTAGTAAATTAAAGAACATATCACGTTGCCAGGTCATACTTATAAGCATATACACCAGAAATTCATCCCATACTACCAACGAACCTGTTAAATACCCTCGAGAAGTTTAATGTTATTGAGATGCTTCCTTATCTTTGTCGAATCGCAAGCACGGCATTTTTCTATTATTGCACATGAACACATGAACCTCCTAGACCGCATTGAACATGAACACATATAGCCCTGGTCGCTTCGGTACGAAGCACATCGAGTACATTTAAGTGGAAAAAAGGTGGGATAATAATCGACGAAATTGGGAGCCTAAAAGCTCCTCTCATCTTACCGGGCATACCAAATCGTCGCGGGTCAATATTAACCAAGAATTCGTTCCACAACGAGCCAACCACGAACAGGGCACAGGCTACATCAAACAATCGAAAGGGGATCCCGAGCGCTTACATGGAGCTTGCCGCGGAGCTCGCGGTCGGACCGGAGCTTGACGTAGATGCGCTCGTCGAGGCTGAGCCTAATCAGATCCAGCGGCTCCTTCACCGCGATCTCCTCGTCGGCCGACGCCATCGCCTCCGCTGCCGCTGCGTATGCCGCTGCCGCTCCGCCGAACTAAACCCTAGCTTCCGCCTACCCAATCGACCTCGCCAAGCCGCGGTAAGCGTCGGCACCGGAGAGATGCTGTGCTGGCCTGCTGGATCTCTGGTTTGCCGGGCCTTCCAGGGCTAGAGAAGGGGCCACGGCGCAAATATTATCACCCGGGCCTAGTAGGATTATTTGAAGCCCAGATTAGACGTCCCATCCGCGCGGGCTCAATCACCACTTCCGGCATGGACCGGCCCATTCTGGGTCTCGACCGTTTTTGTTTTCCCATTTATTTTCGTTTTCCATCACCTCAAAAAAAAATATTTTCGTTTTCCAAAGAGAGGACTGGCTGGATGAGCAGCAGGGTATATCGAACGGTATAGTTAACACCCAAGGGTGGTCCTCAATTTGGAAGCTCCGAGTTCCCATGGCCTACGTACGGTTTTGTGAACTCTTATTTGAATGATATTCAGTTTTTGCAAAGAACTACCGGGATAGTGCAAGAAACTACTTTGGCTAGACCGAACCAATGGATCCCACCAACGAGCTATGTAAAGATTATGTCGACGCTGCGGTGTCTAGGAGCGGGGAGTTTGTCTCTGTGGGGGTGATATGTCGAGACCAAGATGGCATGTTCATTGGAGCTTCAACATTGTTCTTCCCTCACATAGTTGATCCACCTACCCTCGAGGCACTTGCAACTCGGGAGGCGTTAGCTCTTGCAGATGACACCTATTCTCAGCGGATCTTCGTGACCTCGAACTGCAAGACAGTAGTTGATGTTATCAGAAGCGGAAGTGCGTCTCCTTAAGGCGCAGTGATTAATGAGATCAGAGACCATATGTTTAGTTTTCATTCTTGTATAATTAATCACGAGTTTCAAACCTCGAATGTTGAGGCTCACAATCTTGCTAAGCATGGTCTTACTTTAGGGGTTGGCTGCCATGTGTGGTTAGGCCAACCTGAAAACCTTCTTTTCGTCCCTGTACATGTGGTGACGGCATAATAAAGTTTAGCAAGGTTGTCTAAAAAAATCGTTTTCCTTTTTCATTTTCTGTATCTTTGATTCCCAGCAGTTTCATGTCTTTCCCCTGGTTTTCTGTATACGTAAATATTTTGTAAAAAAAAATTATAACACATGATTTTTCTGTAAACATTAACTTTTTCCCAATTACATGATTTTTTTCTATAAAAATAAATACTTTTAAAGAATGTTAGCATTTACTTCCTCGGTAAAGAAATATAAGAGTGTTTAGATCACTACTTTAGTGATCTAAACACTCTAATTCTCTTTACGGAGGGAGTATTTATTATTGACCATTTTTAAACATGTGATTATTTTTTACATGTGAATATATATATGAACATAGTTTCCATTTTTTATTTTTAATAAATTTCTCTTGTTTTTTAAAATCTATTAGATATAAAAACATTAGCAATCTTTTTGGGCTGTGTTGAAACCATGTGGGGTATCAGGGAAACAATGGAACAAGGCATACAATAGGAGCTTCACACTTTTTTTGTAAACGAGAAAAGGGTCCCGAAGGACCCAAAAACTGCATTAAACATAGAGCGGAGTTACATGGCAGTTTACAACATGACCCAAAAGAAAAGAAAAAGAAATACAAACTAGTCCCTAACTTTATAAGGAAGACCCCAGACAGAGAACGGGAAACACAAATGCGTTCAAATCGGCTCCCGCACAATTCCAATATCGTCATTGTGAGGGGCGAGCGCATTTTGGCGCGGGGATCTTCACGGCTCTGCCTCTAGCAACCAAGCACATGACTAGAAGAAGTCATCAACACCGAACAAAACGTGTACTACCTCTTCTTTGGCATTCGCGCGCGGGGGCAGGGGGTTGGTTCACAAGTTGGCCAGAAGAGTCAAAGGCGGAGCAATGGAGGTCCACAATCAAACGGTTGCAACATGTGTTTTTTTTTTTTGACTGATGGTTGCAACATGTGTTTTTTTTTTTTTGACTGATGGTTGCAACATGTGTTGTAGCTTCACTGCTAGCACCCTTGATTTTTTTTGAGACAAGCAAGCACCCTTGATTAAAACCCGCAAAAAAGCACCCTTGATTAAAACCAATGTTTTAAATAACGGGCTATGGAAAATAGCGGCATGCCTCCAAATCAGCTATAGCGGAGCTATAGCTGGCTAAAGCGGGCTTTTTGTGAAGGCGATCATTTAGCGGCACCCTGCTAAAATGGCTATAGCGGAGCTATAGCTGGCTATTTGAAACTATGATTAGAACCCATCAAAAGAGCAGCCTTGATTTATGTACTATCTACGGCTTATGATATTTTTTTATAAGATCTTGATCATGATGTATAGTGTATATTTGGACTTGGGAAACTTGGTGGAAATTCGCAACCAAATACGTCCTTCATAGGTAGTATTGTTTGTCGACAATTTATTCGACACTTATGATATACTCCCTCCGTTCCCAAATTTTTGTGTTTTTAGAGATTTCAAATAGACTATCGCATACGGATGTATATAGACATATTTTTTAGTGTAGATTCACTCATTTTATTCTTTATGTAGTCACTTGTTGAAATCTCTAGAAAGACAAATATTTAGAAACAGAAGGAGTAGTTTGCTCTTTTAAAATGTTGGGTATCGTATTTCGTGTGATTTGGGCTTGCAATTTGGTAGAAAACTACAACCAAATGTGTCTTGTACTAAGAATATTGTGTTTTTAAGTCTTTTCAAGCTCATGTCACCACCCGCTCCAACAACAAAACAAAGAAAATCTTATCACGAATTACACACGTCCTTCTCTTCGCCGTCGACCATTCAAACTGCCAAATATGATAATCGATCTGTTCTTGAGGTGTCCGCTCTCTATGTCGCACAGAAGAAAACAACCTGTCAGGCTGATCTCCGTTCCATTTTGCCACCCATCTTCGTCCCCTCTCCGTGTCGCTTCCCTCGTGTCTCGTAGCCCTTGCTTCCGGACCCTTCAAAAGTGAAATGAAAATCGAACTGCCGCTGTCCACCGGAGTTGTTTTATGCGCGCATGTAACGTCTCGAATAGACGCAATAGCCAAAGCCATGTTGACGATCCATCCACCGCGATCACATCCACACGGCCTTTTTATAAGCGAACGATCGCTGGGCGGCAGGCGCGGATGTCCTCAGCCCGCCGGAGCAGTTGGCCGCAGCACCTCATCGACAAGCGACAGATATATACAGATATGTGATGTAATTTGCCCCTGCCCGTTGACAATCTGCTCCATTAAATTTCCCTCCGTTTCCTCTAAACGACCCGTTCCTCTCATCTTCTCACCCGAAAGTTTCTAATCTTTTTATCAGCTCTGGAACCCTCGTGGTGAATGCCGACGTTTTGGTTAGCACTCGATGCCGCCGTTGAACGGGGCGGAAAGACGGTGGCCGGTGGCGCCGGTTGCGTCAAATCTGCCTGTCGCGTCTCGACACGAACGACACGAACGGACGAACGTATCGCTGCAAAGGGGGAAGAGTGGTGCAAAGAAACAGCTAGCAGAGCAGGCAGGATGAGACCAACGCGTCTTTCTTTCGCTCTGACTGACGGACGGCGAGATTTGACGCGACGAGGTAAAAAACGAGATCGAGCAAACCATATGCCCGTTCAAAAACAAGCGGCCGTTTTAGTAAGACATCTGGTGATTTCTGCCATTTTCTGCTCGGTCTCTTAGCTGCTGACGATGGTGGGCGTGGACTATTATGCGGGAGTGGTAGCGCCACAATTTCATCGCCTGCGCCAGCGGTTAGATCACGCGTGATTCGTGCATAATAGCTAGCTAGTCACGTAGTAGTAGTACGTAACGTAGGCAGACGGCAGAGAAAATGTTTTAGATGGTGTAGTGGTTGGGGATGATAACGCTAATGATATCACGTGTGTCCTTGCTGGTGCTTAATCCGTTCGCCGCCAAATGCTAGCTGCTGCGCAAGCAGAGCCTAGGCCACGCCCCACGCCATTATTTCTCACAAGTCATATCAAAACACAGACACGTCGTAGTAGTACGAGTTTATATCAGGAGGAACTCAAGTGCTCGGCCGTGATCTGGCCTTGTTTATGCAATCATTTTCAGGTCACTGACAGGAACTCATCACCAAATATGTATGATGGATAGCGTCCATTATAGCCTGCCCGTGCTCCGTTGCGGCAGCCGAGCCTGATAAAGTACTGGTGGTGCTGCCGCTAATAATGAGAGAAGACACGAGCGAGAATGTGAGATTAATTAAGGAAAGCTGATTGGGGGTTGGCTGCTGATGGGATAAATGCGGTTGGTACTTCCTAATGACCTGAAGTGCAGTGTACTAATCAGTGGATCATTCAGGCTTCTTGGCTACCAAACGGAATGAACGGATTTGGGGAACAAAATTGAAGCCCGCGCGTAGGGACAAGCGTAGCCGGGCTGGCCGGTCGGCGTGGCCCGCGGTGACGTCGTCGGAACCTTCCCGGTGGTAGTGACGGCGACCTCGACGGCGACGGCGACGGAGCCCGTGCCCCCGCCGGATTAACTGACGGCACGGGAGCGCCTGGCCGCACCGACCGCGGTGCGCGACCACCCTAGCAGCTAGCTGGCTGGCTAGCTAGCTCCCAGGCAATGCTCCGCCCGGCGGCTAGGCACCTGCTTCCTGTCGCCGTACGTTAAGAGGTTCAGAATATTTGTTACAGTGCAACTCGCTCGTTCTGTCACTGGCTGGAAAGCCAAAAGTTTTTCTCTTCTTTTCTGTTTATTTACTGATTACTTCTTCTTTTGAAAGCCTTTTTTTTCTACCGCGTTTGATTGAAGCGGCCGCTTTTACGCTTTTGCAGCGATTTGTCCGTGCTTCGCCTCTGCACGCCAGGCATTTTAACTGATGATGATGGCCTCGCCGGCCGGAGAACGGAACGTGTCTGCACGTGATCCGGACGGCAGGGTCAGCTGATGAGAGCCTGAGACGTTTTCACTGTTTCCTCTTCGCTCCCGATGCGATCTTGGGCAATGAGGCGTGTGTGTACAACGCGATCTTGGTTGGTTGGTTGGTGAAACGCTCGCAGCGCCGTGCTCTCTGGATCAGTCTTTCCAAGGTGATCATAACTTAGAGTGTGCATGTGTGCGTTTATAGAGATGAGTATATGCATGTGTATATGAGCGCTTGCATCTGTATTGTGTTTAAGAAAAAAAAACTTCACTTTGAGTTCCACGCGGGTCTCCGAGCTCCCTGTTTTTTTATACATAAAAGTAGAAAGCAAGAATCTGGTAGGCATAGTTTCGAAATGATTACAAATAGAATCAGCCAGACGTAGTTTGGAAATAATTACGGGTAGAATCCCATAGGCATGGTTCGTTTCGAAATTATTGCAAATCAGAATCTGCTATCCACCGTTCATTCTGCATTCCACGACGGGTAGTACTGCTTCGGTCAAAGCAGCATTGAGTGTCGTGGTACTCCTGCTGGGATAGGATAATGGTAGGGTACGGGGCAATCGATTGACCCAAGACCGCACTCGGTTAGTGTGAGCGCCGGTTTTTAGTGTCAGGGTACCCTATGGTATGGTTGGTCCAAAAAGGGAAAAGAAAACAAGTACTGTACTCCCTTTGTTACACACTCTTATATTAGTTTATGGAGGAAGTAGGTACTATACAGTCCCATACTTCCATGATCTGACCTGTAATTATGTACTCTTGGTTCGCCACTATCTATCCAGAAGTTTCACCTTCACGTAATGTTTTGTATAGTCTACCTCCATGGACATGATTTTTCCAGAATGATGGTGGTGCATTATTTAGCAAAGTTTGCTAGAGCACAATGAATGTGTCGCATGCACTTATCTATAGGCAAAGTTCTTTTAAAGACACGACAAATGTAAATCAAAAATTCATTTTTAGTTTGGAGCTTTTTTATGGTATCCATGAATTATATCGGACCTCTATTCCGGGAACGATGTTTTGGAACCTTAAAAAGCAAAATTCAACTTCTAAAGTAAAAAATGAGAAAAAAGAATCCACATGCACGTATGGATGTATTGTAAATCTATAGAAATAGTTTGTATAAAAGTTGCATGATCCACATTTTCGGTAAACTAGCGGCCAAAGACCAAGGGTGGCGTCGAGGTCGGGATCCTTGTGGAGCTGAACGAACACGTGTTCACAAAGAAGTCATGCGTCCATGATAACTTCATGATGGTGCCGCAGAGGGCTAGCTACCTTCACATGCCCAATGAAAACCACTTGATGCTTAAGCTCAACATCATGCACGACATGACTGGCGCACCTTTTCAAGGTGCTCCGGTTTGGTAGGGTTCAGCTTGCGTTTTCGTACTGGGCCGCCATCCTACTATCGACGAGCAACACATGAGTGTTATTGAATGGGGACCGATTCCGATGACGTGGCATCAAGGGCTTCGGCAAGGCGACCCACCAATCCCCATGCTCTTTGTGTTGATAATCGACACGTTAAACCAACTCTTGGCTTAGGCAAGCGAGCTCAGGGTGTTGTAGCGTCTGGCCCCATGGACTTGTCAGGTAGTGTCTCGCTTTACATGGATGATGTCGTCCTATTTTGCCACCCAGATAGGATGGATACATGCAATCTACGACCTCATTGCATTATTCGTTAGGTATTGCTAAGTGCTTGGAGACTCCCATCGGTTGCTCTTGAGATGACAATGGTTATTGGCTGCCACCTCGCTTCCTTCCCAATCAAATACCTTGGAATCCTTCTCGCCGCATGGAAGTCATCCCGCGAGGCCCTCTAGTTCCTCGCCAGTCGGATCCCAGACCGACTTCCTACTTCGAAGGCGGCCATGATGACCAAGGTTGACTTTGGTCAAGTTGGTCCTGGTGGTCGTCCCATGTTGTGTCTTAAGAAATGGGCCATGACACAAATTGATAAGGTCCCTTGAGGGTTCCTCTAGACAGTGAGAGCATCTACTTTGAGCTACCATTGCCACAACTCTAGACGGGCAGAGCGCCTACTTGGGGCAACCACTGCCGCATCAATTGGTCAAGGGTTTGCCGCCATCTCAAGCTTGGCGTGCCTCCCGACCTCGCGAATACCACGGTGCGTCTCGGGGTTTGGTGGCTTTACAAGAGGCAGAACGACCCGTTGCACCCTTGGCAGGGCCTCGATAAGCAGTTCTCTAGAGATGAGTGTGAGGGGTTCACTGCTTCCACCAAGATGATGGTAGGTGACAGAACCTCTACACTCTTCTGGGAGGATCGTTGGATCGAGGGTAGGTCGATCTCTCAGACCGCGCCTGAGCTACTTCTCCTAGTCTCGAGGCGCATTCGGAAGCGTCGTACCATCCGTGAGGCTATCACTGATAGGCGGAGGATCGCGGACCCGTGGCACACTTAAACCCCTGGGGATGTGGCAGTACATCCGGGTCTACTGGGTCATTCGCCTTGTGCAGCACTATGACTCGCGGGATATTCTGACTTGACATCGAACTACATGCTATGACACCCTCTTCAGGGTTTCAGCTTCATGGAAGACTTGGGCCCCCACACTTGAATTTCATCTGACTCGCTTGCCATGAGAGATGCTGGATGGCGAAGAGACTTGCCACACGTTGTCTCCCTCACCCCTTGCGGTGTGTAATGTGTGATTAGGAGGATGAGTCGGTGGACCACCTGCTCACTTGCCACACCCCCCCCCTCCGGCAAACCCTTTGGGGTACGAGGTCATTTTCTGGATCTGATTGACTACTTATCCCCCGGTCCATGGAGTTAGGTTTGCAGATTGGTGGCACAAGGCCACCCACTGTGCCCCCTACCGCTATGTGCGAAGGCGCATCCACGATGATCATGTCGACACCCTGATGGATTTGAAAGCATCGCAATGCAGACATCTTCAAAGCAACACACCCTAACATCGCCAGCCTCCTCGACACGGTCGAGGTGGAGGCTAAGGCTGTGGGTGCATGCGGACGCTACGCGGCTCACAGATCTACCGCCTCAACACAACACTCAGGGGCATGACCTTTTCTCGATATATAAGATAAAGTTGTATCATGAGATAATTTTGTTACATGTAAGCTAAACCCGTTGATTAAGTGAACGTTGCACGTTTCAAACCCACGAGCATGGTAAGAGCGTAACTTCAAGGTAGGGTCCACCACGGAGCGAAACGCTAAGGCGTCTAAGGGCGATCGCGAGGCGATTGAGTCTTGGCGCTAGGGTTAGGGTTTTGCTTGCCGGGGGTGGTGAGATTCCGGCGGGGTCCAAGGGGCGACGGCGCTCTAAGGGACTCAGGTCGGCAGGGTTGTGATCCCCGTCAAGGAGCGCTGCTAATGGCGGGAGGAACGGCGACCAAGGCAACGGCCACTCTGGGGAAATCGGCGGCCTCCCCCCCATATGCGGCGGCAAAGATGAAGGAAATATGCCCTAGAGGCAATAATAAAGTTATTATTTATTTCCTTATACCATGATAAATGTTTATTATTCATGCTAGAATTGTATTAACCGGAAACATAATACATGTGTGAATATATAGACAAACAGTATGTCACTAGTATGCCTCTACTTGACTAGCTTGTTAATCAAAGATGGTTATGTTTCCTAACCATGAACAAGGAGTTGTTATTTGATTAACAAGGTCACATCATTAGTTGAATGATCTGATTGACATGACCCATTCCGTTAGCTTAACACTTGATCGTTTAGTATGTTAATGCTTTCTTCATGACCCATACATGTTCCTATAACTATGAGATTATGCAACTCCGTTTACGGAGGAACACTTTGGTACTACCAAACGTCACAACGAATCGGGTGATTATAAAGGAGTACTACAGGTGTCTCCAAAGGTACTTGTTGGGTTGGCGATTTGAGATTAGGTTTTGTCACTCCGATTGTCGGAGAGGTATCTCTAGGCCTTCTCGGTAATACACATCACTTAAGCCTTGCAAGCATTACAACTAATGAGTTAGTTGTGAGATGATGTATTACGGAACGAGTAAAGAGACTTACCGTAACGAGATTGAACTAGGTATTGGATACCGACGATCGAATCTCGGGTAAGTAACATACCGATGACAAAGGAACAACGTATGTCGTTATGCGGTTTGACCGATAAAGATCTTCGTAGAATATGTAGGAACCAATATGGGCATCCAGGTCCCGCTATTGGTTATTGACCGAGAATGGTTCTAGGTCATGTCTACATAGTTCTCGAACCCGTAGGGTCCGCACGCTTAACGCTTCGATGATGAGTTCATTATGAGTTTATAAGTATTGATGCACGAAGGTTGTTCGAGTCCGGATGTGATCACGGACATGACGAGGAGTCTCGAAATGGTCGAGACATAAAGATTGATATATTGAAGCCTACATTTGGACATCGGAAAGGTTCCGAGTGAAATCGGAATTTCTGGAGTACCGGAGGTTACTGGAACCCCGGGAACTACATGGGCCCATAGTGGGCCTTGGAGGAAAGGAGAAGGGCAGCCCTAGGTGGCCGCCCCCTTCCCTAGTCCTATTAGGACTAGGAAAGGTGGGCGGCCCCCTCTCTCTCTTTCTCCTCAGGAATCCTAATCCAACTAGGATTGGGGAATCCTACTCCCGGAGGAGTAGGACTCCCTGCGCGCCTCCCCTTGGGCCGCCACCTCCCCTTGGCTCCTTTATATATACAGGCGGGGGCACCCATAACACACAAGTTGATCTACGGATCTTTCCTTAGCCGTGTGCGGTGCCCCTTCCACCATATTCCACTTGGTCATATCGTCGCGGAGCTTAGGCGAAGCCTGCGCCGGAGAAGTCATATCGTCATGAGCTTAGGCGAAGCCCTGCGTCGGTGGAGCATCAACATCGTCACCACGCCGTCGTCTTGACGGAACTCATCCCGACACTTTCTGGATCGGAGTCCGGGATCGTCATCGAGCTGAACGTGTGCGTAACTCGGAGGTGCCGACGTTCGGTGCTTGGATCGGTCGGATCGTGAAGACGACGACTACATCAACCGCGTTGTTATAACGCTTCCGCTTTCGGTCACGAGGGTGCGTGGACGGACACTCTCCCCTCGTTGCTATGCCATCACCATGGTCTTGCGTGATCGTAGGAAAATTTTTGAAATTACTACGTTCCCCAACAAATGGTATCGAGCCTGGTTTTATGCGTTGATGTCATGTGCACGAGTAGAACACAAGTGAGTTGTGGGCGATACAAGTCATACTGCCTACCAGCATGTCATACTTTGGTTCAGCGGTATTGTGAGATGAAGCGGCCGGACCGACATTACGCCAGACGCTTACGCGAGACTGGTTTCACCGCCCGAGCACTTTCGTTGCTTAAAGGTGACCGGCGGTGTCTGCTCTCTCACTTTAGTTGAATCGAGTGTGGCTACGCCGGTCCTTGAGAAGGTTAAAGCGGAGTCTATTTGACGAAGTATCGTTGTGGTTTTGATGCGTAGGTAAGAACGGTTCTTGCTCACTGTAGCAGCCACGTAAAACTTGCAACAACAAAGTAGAGGACGTCTAACTTGTTTTTGCGGGGCATGTTGTGATGTGATATGGTCAAGACGTGATGCTATATTTTATTGTATGAGATGATCATGTTTTGTAAACGAGTTATCGGCAATCTGGCGGAGCCATATGGTTGTCGCTTTATTGTATGAAATGCAACGCCATGTAATTGCTTTACTTTATCACTAAGGAGTAGCGATAGTCGTAGAAGCAATAGTTGGCGAGACGACAACGATGCTACGATGGAGATCAAGGTGTCGCGCGGTGGCGATGGTGATCATGGCGTTGCTTGGCGATGGAGATCACAAGCACAAGATGATGATGACCATATCATATCACTTATATTGATTGCATGTGATGTTTATCCTTTATGCATCTTATCTTGCTTTGATTGACGGTAGCATTATAAGATGATCTCTCACCAAAATTATCAAGAAGTGTTCTCCCGAGTATGCACCGTTGCGAAAGTTCTTCGTCTTTGAGACACCACGTGATGATCGGGTGTGATAGGCTCTACGTTCAAATACAACGGGTGCAAAACAGTTGCGCACGCGGAATACTCAAGTTAAACTTGACGAGCCTAGCATATAACAGATATGGCCTCGAACACGAGACCGAAAGGTCGGCGTGAATCATATAGTAGATATGATCAACATAGTGATGTTCACCATTGAAACTACTCCATCTCACGTGATGATCGGACATGGTTTAGTTGATTTGGATCACGTAATCACTTAGATGACTAGAGAGATGTCGTCTAAGTGGGAGGTTTTAATATGATTAATTAAACTTAAATTTATCATGAACTTAGTACCGATAGTATTTTGCTTGTCTATGTTTATTGTAGATAGATGGCTCGTCTTTGTTGTTCCGTTGAATTTTAATGCGTTCCTTGAGAAAGCAAAGTTGAAAGATGATGGTAGCAATTACACGGATCGGGTCCGTAATTTGAGGATTATCCTCATTGCTGCACGAGAAAAATTACGCCCTGGAAGCACCGCTGGGTGACAGTTCTGCTGAGATCTTGAGCCGAAGTTATGAGCGTCGGCAAAGCAAAGTGATGACTACTCAATAGTTCGATGTGCCATGCTTTACGGCTTAGAACCGGGTCTTCAACGACGTTTTGAGCGTCATGGAGCATATGAGATGTTCCAGAGTTGAAGTTAATATTTCAAGCAAATGCCCGGATTGAGAGATATGAAGTCTCCAATAAGTTCTATAGCTGCAAGATGGAGGAGAATAGTTACGTCGGTGAGCACATACTCAAAATGTCGGGTATAACAATCACTTAATTCAGCTGGGAGTTAATCTTCCGGATGATAGTGTCATTGATGAATTCTCCAATCACGCCACCAAGCTACAAGAGCTTCGTGATGAACTATAATATGCAAGGGATGACTAAGACAATTCTCGAGCTCTTCGCGATGCTAAAAGCAGCGGAGGTAGAAATCAAGAAAGAGCATCAAGTGTTGATGGTCAACAAGACCACTAGTTTCAAGAAAAGGGCAAAGGGAAGAAGAAGGAAACTTCAAAAAGAACAGCAAGCAAGTTCTTTGCTCGGGAGAAGAAACCCAAGTCTAGACCTAAGCCTGAGGCGAGTGTTTTACTTGCAAGCAACCTGGACCGAAGCGGAACTGCCCCAAGTATTTGGCGGATAAGAAGGATGGCAAGGTGATCAAAGGTATATGTGATATACATGTTATTGATGTGTACCTTACTAATACTCGCAGATAGTACCTGGTATTTGATCTGGTTACATTGCTAATATTTGCAACTCGAAACAGGAACTACGGATTAGCGAAGATTGGCTAAGGACGAGGTGACGATGCGCGTTGGAAATGGTTCCAAAGTCGATGTGATCGCGGTCGGCACGCTACCTCTACATCTACCTTCGGATTAGTTTTAGACCTAAATAATTGTTATTTGGTGCCGGCGTTGAGCATGAACATTATATCTGGATCTTGTTTAATGCGAGGCGGTTATTCATTTAAATCAGAGAATAATGGTTGTTCTATTTATATGAGTAATATCTTTTATGGTCATGCACCCTTGAAGAATGGTCTATTCTTGTTGAATCTCGACAGTAGTGATACACATATTCATAATGTTGAAGCCAAAAGATGCAGAGTTGATAATGATAGTGCAACTTATTTGTGGCACTCGCTGTTTAGGTCATATCGATTGTAAAACGCATGAAGAAACTCCATCTTGATGGGCTTCGGAATCACTTGATTATGAATCACTTGGTACTTGCGAACCGTGCCTCATGGGCAAGATGACCAAAACGCCGTTCTCCGGAACTATGGAGCGAGCAAGCGATTTGTTGGAAATCATACATCCGATGTTTGTGGTCCAATGAATGTTGAGGCACGCCGCGGGTATCGTTATTTTCTCACCTTCACAGATGATTTGAGCAGATATGGGTATATCTACTTAATGAAACACAAATCTGAAACATTTGAAAAGTTCAAAGAATTTCAGAGTGAAGTGGAAAATCATCGTAACAAGAAAATAAAGTTTCTACGATCTGATCGTGGAGGAGAATATTTGAGTTACGAGTTTGGTTTACATTTGAAACAATGTGGAATAGTTTAGCAACTCACGCCACCCGAACACCACGGAGAAATGGTGTGTCCGAACGTCGAATCGTACTTTACTAGATATGGTGCGATCTATGATGTCTATTTCGATTTACCGCTATCGTTTTGGGGTTATGCTTTAGAGGCGGCCGCATTCACGTTAAATAGGACACCGTCAAAATCCGTTGAGACGACGCCTTATGAACTGTGGTTTGGCAAGAAACCAAAGTTGTCGTTTCTTAAAGTTTGGGGCTGCGATGCTTATGTAAAGAAACTTCAACCAGATAAGCTCGAACCCAAATCGGAAAAATGTGTCTTCATAGGATACCCAAAGGAGATCTGTTGGGTACACCTTCTATCACAGATCTGAAGGCAAGATTTTCGTTGCTAAATTCGGATCCTTTCTAGAGAAGGAGTTTCTCTCGAAAGAAGTGAGTGGGAGGAAAGTAGAACTTGATGAGATAATCTGATCTGCTCCCTTATTGGAAAGTAGTTCATCACAAGAAATGGTTCTGTGACAACTACACCAATTAGTGAAGAAACTAATGATGATGATCATGAAGCTTCAGATCAAGTTACTCTTGAACCTCGAGGTCAACCAGAGTAAAATACGCACTGAGTGGTACGGTAATCCTATTACGGAAGTCATGTTACTTGACCATGGCGAACCTACAAACTATGAAGAAGCGATGGTGAGCCCAGATTCGCAAAATGGTGGAAGCCATGAAATCTGAGATGGGATCCATGTATGAGAACAAAGTATGGACTTTGGTTGACTTGCCGATGATCGGCAAGCCATTGAAAATAAATGGATCTTTAAGAAGAAGACCGACGCCGATGGTAATATAACTGTCTACAAAGCTCGACTTGTTGCGAAAGGTTTTCGACAAGTTCAAGGGGTTGACTACGATGAGACTTTCTCACCCGTAGCGATGCTTAAGTCTGTCCGAATCATGTTAGCAATTGCCGCATTTTATGATTATGAAATTTGGCAAATGGATGTAAAACTGCATTCTTGAATGGATTTCTAGAAGAAGAGTTGTATATGATGCAACCAGAAGGTTTTGTCGATCCAAAGGGTACTAACAAAGTGTGCAAGCTCCAACGATCAATTTATGGTGCAGTGCAAGCCTCTCGGAGTTGGAATAAGCGCTTTGATAGTGTGATCAAAGCATATGGGTTTATCTGAGACTTTTGGAGAAGCCTGTATTTACAAGAAAGTGAGTGGGAGCTCAGAGCATTTCTAATATTATATGTGGACGACATATTGTTGATTGGAAATGATATAGAATTTCTGGATAGCATAAAGGATACTTGAATAAAAGTTTTTCAATGAAAGACCTCGGTGAAGCTGCTTACATATTGGGCATCAAGATCTATAGAGATAGATCAAGGCGCTTAATTGGACTTTCACAAAGCACATACCTTGATAAAGTTTTGAAAAGGTTCAAAATGGATCGAGCAAAGAAAGGTTTTTACTGTATTACAAGGTGTAAGATTGAGTCGGACTCAATGCCCGACCACAGCAGAAGATAGAGAGAAAATGAAAGATGTTCCTATGCTTCAGCCATAGGCTCTATCATGTATGCAATCTGTGTACCGGACTGACGTATGCTTAGCTGTAAGCTTGGCGGGAAGGTACCAAAGTAATCCAGAGTGGATCATCGGACAGCGGTCAAGAACATCTGAAATACGAAAAGGACTAAGGATATGTTTCTCGTATATGGAGGTGACAAAGAGCTAGTCGTAAATGGTTACGTCGATGCAAGCTTTGACACGATCCGGACGATTCTAAATCGCAAACCGGATCGTGTTTTTATTAAGCGGTGGAGTTGTCGGTTGGTGCAGCTCTAAACAAAGCGTCGTGGCGGGATCTACATGTGAAGCGGAGTACATAGCTGCTTGAAGCAGCAAATGAAGGAGTGCGGATGAAAGAGTTCATTTCCGATCTAGGTGTCATACCTAGTGCATCGGGACCGATGAAGATCTTCTGTGACAATCTTGGTGCAATTGCCTTGGCAAAGGAATCCAGATTTCACAAGAGGACCAAGCATATCAAGAGACGCTTCAATTCCATTCGGGACCAAGTCCAAGTGGGAGACATAGAGATTTGCAAAATACATACGGATCTGAATGTTGCAGACCGTTGACTAAGCCTCTTCCACGAGCAAAACATGATCAGCACCAAGACTCCATGGGTGTTAGGATCATTACTTTGTAATCTAGATTATTGACTCTAGTGCAAGTGGGAGATCAAGGAAATATGCCCTAGAGGCAATAATAAAGTTATTATTTATTTCCTTATACCATGATAAATGTTTATTATTCATGCTAGAATTGTATTAACCGGAAACATAATACATGTGTGAATATATAGACAAACAGTATGTCACTAGTATGCCTCTACTTGACTAGCTTGTTAATCAAAGATGGTTATGTTTCCTAACCATGAACAAGGAGTTGTTATTTGATTAACAAGGTCACATCATTAGTTGAATGATCTGATTGACATGACCCATTCCGTTAGCTTAACACTTGATCGTTTAGTATGTTAATGCTTTCTTCATGACCCATACATGTTCCTATAACTATGAGATTATGCAACTCCGTTTACGGAGGAACACTTTGGTACTACCAAGCGTCACAACGAATCGGGTGATTATAAAGGAGTACTACAGGTGTCTCCAAAGGTACTTGTTGGGTTGGCGTATTTGAGATTAGGTTTTGTCACTCCGATTGTCGGAGAGGTATCTCTAGGCCTTCTCGGTAATACACATCACTTAAGCCTTGCAAGCATTACAACTAATGAGTTAGTTGTGAGATGATGTATTACGGAACGAGTAAAGAGACTTACCGTAAGCGAGATTGAACTAGGTATTGGATACCGACGATCGAATCTCGGGTAAGTAACATACCGATGACAAAGGGAACAACGTATGTCGTTATGCGGTTTGACCGATAAAGATCTTCGTAGAATATGTAGGAACCAATATGGGCATCCAGGTCCGCTATTGGTTATTGACCGAGAATGGTTCTAGGTCATGTCTACATAGTTCTCGAACCCGTAGGGTCCGCACGCTTAACGTTCGATGATGATTCATTATGAGTTTATAAGTATTGATGCACGAAGGTTGTTCGAGTCCGGATGTGATCACGGACATGACGAGGAGTCTCGAAATGGTCGAGACATAAAGATTGATATATTGAAGCCTACATTTGGACATCGGAAGGTTCCGAGTGAAATCGAAATTCTCGGAGTGCCGGAGGTTACGGAACCCCAGGAACTACATGGGCCCATAGTGGGCCTTGGAGGAAAGGAGAAGGGCAGCCCTAGGTGGCCGCCCCCTTCCCTAGTCCTATTAGGACTAGGAAAGGTGGGGCCCCCTCTCTCTCTTTCCCTCAGGAATCCTAATCCAACTAGGATTGGAGGGAATCCTACTCCGGAGGAGTAGGACTCCTTAGTGCGCCTCCCCTTGGGCGGCCACCTCCCCCTTGGCTCCTTTATATATCACGAGGCGGGGGCACCCATAACACACAAGTTGATCTACGGATCTTTCCTTAGCCGCAAGCGGTGCCCCTTCCACCATATTCCACTTGGTCATATCGTCATGAGCTTAAGCGAAGCCTGCGCCGGAGAAGTCATATCGTCATGAGCTTAGGCGAAGCCCTGCGTCGGTGGAGCATCAACATCGTCACTACGCCGTCGTCTTGTGGAACTCATCCCGACACTTTGCTGGATCGAGTCCGGGATCGTCATCGAGCTGAACGTGTGCGAGAACTCGGAGGTGCCGTCGTTCGGTGCTTGGATCGGTCGGATCGTGAAGACGCACGACTACATCAACAGCGTTGTTATAAGCGCTTCGCTTTCGGTCACGAGGGTGCGTGGACGGACACTCTCCCCTCTCGTTGCTATGCCATCACCATGGTCTTGCGTGATCGTAGGAAAATTTTTGAAATTACTACGTTCCCCAACAGACACCGCCATCGCGGAAGGAGGACGAATCTACAAGACGAGAATCCTCTAAATCTCCGGCAGAGTGCAAAACCCCGGATCCGGCTGCCAGCTTATGTGCGAGACTAGGAGGCATGGTTCTCATGGACAAGGAAGTAGAGGGCTTTGTGTTTGAAGATCCAAATCCTGCAACTAGCACGAGGACTCGGTGGGAAGCGGTGGGTAAGGTGTGCTCTCCTCGCCTGCTAAAGATGCCAGTGCTGGAGAGAACAATGCCTAGGGCTTGGGGTTTGCACCGGGAGGCAAAATTCAATGAGATGGGTTCAAATACTTTCGAGGTGCACTTTGGGAGTGAAGGTGACTATAAACATGTCCTAAACAATGGTCCTTGGCAGTATGATTTCAGTGTTCTAGTCATGAATGAATATGAGGGCAGCACAATGTTGGGGAACGTAGCAGAAATTCAAAAATTTCCTACGTGTCACCAAGATCTATCTATGGAGAAACTAGCAACGACGGGAAGGAGAGTGCATCTACATACCCTTGTAGATCGCTAAGCGGAAGCGTTCAAGAGAACGGGTTGAAGGAGTCGACTCGTCGTGATTCAAATCACCGGAGATCCTAGTGCGAGCGGACGGCACCTCCGCGTTCAACACACGTACAGCCCGGTGGCGTCTCCCATGCCTTGATCCAGCAAGGAGAGAGGAGAGTTTGGGAAAACTCCATCCAACAGCAGCACGACGGCGGCGTGGTGGTGATGGAGGAGCGTGGCAATCTGCAGGCTTCGCCAAGCACCGCGGGAGAGGAGGAGGACTTGGAGAGGGGAGGGCTGCGCCACGGGCAAGGGTGCAGCTCCCATGCGCCTCCCACTATATATAGGGGTGGAGGGGATTATTTCTTGCCTCCAAGTCCCGGGAGGAAAGAAATCCCATCCTTTCCTTTCCCCATCGATTGTTATCCCCCTTTTAGGGATCTTGATCTTATCCCTTGGGATATGATCTTATTCCTTCTAAGGGGGATCTTGGTGCGCTTTGACCAGGGGTGTGGGGCCTTGCCCCACTACCCACGTTCATGTGGGTCCCCCATGCAGGTGGGCCCCACTCCGAACCTTCTAGAACCTTCCGTACAATACCGAAAAATCCGAACATTTTGGTGGCCAAAATAGGACTTCCATATATAAATCTTTACCTCCGAGCATTCCGGAACTCCTCGTGACGTCCGGGGTCTGATCCGGGACTCCGAACAACATTCGGTAACCACGTATATCTATTCCCTATAACCCTAGCATCATCGAACCTTAAGTGTGTAGACCCTACGGGTTCGGGAACCATGCAGACATGACCGAGACGTTCTCCGGTCAATAACCAACAGCGGATCTGGATACCCATGTTGGCTCCCACATGTTCACGATGATCTCATCGGATGAACCACGATGTCAAGGACTCAATCGATCCCGTATACAATTCCCTTTGTCTAACGGTATTGTACTTGCCCGAGATTCGATCGTCGGTATACCGATACCTTGTTCAATCTCGTTACCGGCAAGTCTCTTTACTCGTTCCGTAACACATCATCCCGTGATCAACCCCTTGGTCACATTGTGCACATTATGATGATGTCCTACCGAGTGGGCCCAGAGATACCTCTCCATTTACACAGAGTGACAAATCCCAGTCTCGATTCGTGCCAACCCAACAGACACTTTCGGAGATACCTGTAGTGCACCTTTATAGCCACCCAGTTATGTTGTGACGTTTGGTACACCCAAAGCATTCCTATAGTATCTGGGAGTTTCACAACCTCATGGTCTAAGGAAAATATACTTGACATTAGAAAAGCTTTAGCATACGAACTACACGATCTTTGTGCTAGGCTTAGGATTGGGTCTTGTCCATCACATCATTCTCCAAATGATGTGATCCCGTTATCAACGACATCCAATGTCCATGGTTAGGAAACCGTAACCATCTGTTGATCAACGAGCTAGTCAACTAGAGGCTTACTAGGGACATGGTGTTGTCTATGTATCCACACATGTATCTGAGTTTCCTATCAATACAATTATAGCATGGATAATAAACGATTATCATGAACAAGGAAATATAATAATAACCAATTTATTATTGCCTCTAGGGCATATTTCCAACAGTCTCCCACTTGCACTAGAGTCAATAATCTAGTTCACATCGCTATGTGATCAACACTCATAGGTCACATCTCCATGTGACCAACATCCAAGAGTTTACTAGTGTCACTAAACTAGTTCACATCATCATGTGATTAAGACTCAATGAGTTCTGGGGTTTTATCATGTTTTGCTTGTGAGAGAGGTTTTAGTCAACGGGTCTGCAACATTCAGATCCCTATGTATTTCGCAAAACTTTATGTCATATCATAGATGCTGCTACCACGTTCCACTTGGAGCTATTCCAAATTGTTGCTCCATTATACGTATCCGGTATCTCTACTCAGAGCTATCCGGATAGGTGTTAAGCTTGCATCGACACAACTCTTTACGTCGAACTCTTTATCACCTCCATAACCGAGAAACATATCCTTATTCCTCTAAGGATAATTTTGACCGCTATCTGGTGATCCACTCCTTGATCACCTTTGTACCCTCTTGCCAGATATGTAGCAAGGCACATATCAGGTGCGGTACACAGCATAGCATACTGTAGAGCCTACGTCTAAGGCATAGGGGACGACCTTCGTCCTTTCTCTCTTTTCCGCCGTGGTCGAGCTTTAACTCTTAACTTCATACCTCACAATTCAGGCAAGAACTCCTTCTTTGACTGATCCATCTTGAACACCTTCAAGATTATCTCAAGGTATGTGCTCATTTGAAAGTAGCCTAATCCAAGTTTTCCATTGAAAAAACACTTTTCAAACAACCCTATATGCTTTCCAGAAATTCTACATCATTTCTGATCAACAATATCTCAACAACATATACTCATCAGAAATTCTATAGTGCTCCCACTCACTTCTTTGGAAATACAAGTTTCTCATAAACTTTGTATAAACCCAAAATCTTTGATCATCTCATCAAAGCGCACATTCCAACTCCGAGATGCTTACTCCGGTCCTTAGAAGGATCATTTGGAGCAAAGCATACCTTTTAGCATCCTTAGGATCGACAAAACTTTCTCGATTGTATCACATACAACCTTTCCTTACGAAGACCGGTAAGGAAACTCGTTTTGACATCCATCGCCAGATTTCATAAATGCAGCTCATGCTAACATGATTCCGACGGACTTAAGCATTGCTACGGATGAGAAAATCTCATCGTAGTCAACTCCTTGAACTTGTGAAAACTCTTCGCCACAAGTCGAGCTTCATAGACGGTGACATTACCGCCCACGTCCGTCTTCTTCTTAAAGATCCATTTATCTCAATGGCTTGCCGATCATCGGCAAGTCCACCAAAGACCATGCTTTGTTACGATACATGGATCCTATCTCGGATTTCATGGCTTCTAACCATTTGTCGGAATATGAGCCCACCATCGCTTCCCCATAACTCGAGGTTCATTGTTGTCTAGCAACATGACCTTCAAGACAGGATTCTTGTACCACTCAAGTAGTACGCATCCTTGTCACCCCACGAGGTATGATAGTGACTTGATCCAAAACTTCATGATCACTATCATAAGCTTCTACTTCAATTGGTGTAGGCGCCACAGGAACAACTTCATGTGCCCTGCTACACACTTGTTGAAGTGACGGTTCAATAACCTTATCAAGTCTCCACCATCCTCCCACTCAATTCTTTCGAGAGAAACTTTTCCTCGGAAAGGACCTAATTCTAGAAACAATCCTTTTGCTTCGGAATCGAGATCGGAGGTATACCCAACTGTTTTGGGTGTCCTATGAAGATGCATTTTATCCGCTTTGGGTTCGAGCATATCAACTGAAACTTTTTCACATAAGCGCCGCAGCCCCAAACTTTAAGAAACGACAATTTAGGTTTCTCCAAACCATAGTTCAAACGGTGTCGTCTCAACGGAATTACGTGGTGCCCTATTAAAGTGAGTGCGGTTGTCTCTAATGCCTAACCCTTGAACGATAGTGGTAATTCGATAAGAGACATCATGGTACGCACCATATCCAATAGGGTGCAACTATGATGTTCGGACACACCATCACACTATGGTGTTCCAGGCAGTATTAATTGTGAAACAATCTCCACAATGTCTTAATTGCGTGCCAAAGCTCGTAACTCAGATGCTCATCTCTATGATCATATCATAAAAAATTTATCCTCTTGTCACGATGATCTTTAACTTCACTCTGAAATTACTTGAACCATTGAATAATTCAGACTTGTGTTTCATCAAGTAAATATACTCAACATCTACTCGAATCATCTATGAAGTAAGAACATAACGATATTCACTGCATGCCTCAACACTCACTGGATTGCACACATTAAAAAGTGTTACTTCCAACAAGTTGCTATCTTGTTCCATCTTACGGAAACCGAGGCTTTTCAGTCATTTTGCCCATGTGGTATGATTTGCATATCTCAAGTGATTCGAAATCAAGTGAGTCCAAACGATCCATCTGCATGGAGTTTCTTCATGCGTATACACCAATAGACATGGTTCGCATGTCTCAAACTTTTCAAAAACGAGTGAGTCCAAAGATCCATCAACATGGAGATTCTTCATGCGTTTTACACCAATATGACTTACATGGCAGTGCCACAAGTAAGTGGTACTATCATTACTATCTTATATCTTTTGGCATGAAAATGTGTATCACTACGATCGAGATTCAATAAACCATTCATTTTAGGTGTAAGACCATTGAAGGTATTATTCAAATAAACAGAGCAACCATTATTCTCCTTAAATGAATGACCGTATTGCGATAGACATAATCCAATCATGTCTATGCTCAACGCAAACACCAAATAACAATTATTTAGGTTTAACACCGATCCCGATGGTAGAGGGAGCGTGCGATGTTTGATCACATCAACCTTGGAAATACTTCCAACACCTAACGTCACCTCGCCTTTAGCTAGTCTCCATTTATTCCGTAGCCTTTTATTTCGAGTTACTAACACTTAGAAACCGAACCGGTATCTAATACCCTGGTGCTACTAGGAGTACTAGTAAAGTACACATTAACATAATGTATATCCAATATACTTCTATCGACCTTGTCAGCCTTCTCATCTACCAAGTATCTAGGGTCATTCTGCTCTAGTGGTTGTTCCCCTTATTACAGAAGCACTTAGTCTCAGGTTTGGGTTCAACCTTGGGTTTCTTCATTAGAGCAGCAGCTGATTTGCTGTTTCATGAAGTATCCCTTCTTGCCCTTACCCTTATTGAAACTAGTGGTTTCACCAACCATCAACAATTGATGCTCCTTCTTGATTCCTACTTTCGCGGTGTCAAATATCGCGAATATCTCAAGGATCATCATATCTATCCCTGATTTGTTATAGTTCATCACGAAGCTCAAGCAGCTTGGTGGCAATGACTTTGGAGAAAGATCACTATCTCTGGAAGATCAACTCCCACTCGATTCAAGTGATTGTTGCACTCAGACAATCTGAGCACAAGCTCAATGATTGAGCTTTTCTCCCTTAGTTTGCAGGCTAAGAAAATCGTCGGAGGTCTTATACCTCTTGACGTGGGCATGAGCCTGAAATCCCAATTTCAGCCCTCAAACATCTCATATGTTCCGTGACGTTTCAAAAACGCCTTTGGTGCCTCAACTCTAAACCGCTTAACCGAACTATCACGTAGTTATCAAAACGTGTATGTCCGATGTTCGCAACATCCATGCACGACGTTTGGGGTTCAAAGACATCGAGCGGTGCATTAAGTACATAAGCTTTCTTACACGCATAATCGCCATTGTCAACTTTCAACTATATTTTCTCTAGGAACATATCTAAAACAGAGAACTAAAGCGCGAGCTATGACATAATTTGCAAAGGGTTTTGACTATGTTCGGGATAATTAAGTTCATCTTATGAACTCCCACTCAGATAGACATCCCTCTAGTCATCTAAGTGATTACATGATCCGAGTCAACTAGGCCGTGTCCGATCATCACGTGAGACGGACTAGTCATCATCGGTGAACATCTTCATGTTGATCGTATCTACCATACGACTCATGCTCGACCTTTCGGTCTCTTGTGTTCTGAGGCCATGTCTGTACATGCTAGGCTCGTCAAGTCAAGCTAAGTGTTTTGCGTGTGTAAATCTGGCTTACACCCGTTGTATGTGAACGTAAGAATCTATCACACCCGATCATCACGTGGTGCTCAAAGCATTTAACTTTTGCAACGGTGCACGTTAGGGGAACACTTTCTTGAAATTTTAATGAGGATCATCTTATTTACTACCATCGTTCTAAGCAAATAAGATGCATAAACATGATAAACATCACATGCAATCAAAAAGTGACATGATATGGCCAATATCATTTTGCTCCTTTGATCTCCATCTTGAGGCTCCATGATCATCATCGTCACCGCATGACACCATGATCTCCATCATCATGATCTCCATCATCGTGTCTTCATGAAGTTGTCTCGCCAACTATTACTTCTACTACTATGGCTAACGGTTAGCAATAAAATAAAGTAATTACATGGCGTTGTTCAATGACACGCAGGTCATACAATAAATAAAGACAACTCCTATGGCTCTCTGCCGGTTGTCATACTCATCGACATGCAAGTCGTGATTCCTATTACAAGAACATGATCAATCTCATACATCACATATCATTCATCACATTCCTTTTGGCCATATCACATCACATAGCATACCCCGCAAAAACAAGTTAGACGTCCTCTAATTGTTGTTTGCATGTTTTACGTGGCTGCTATGGGTTTCTAGCAAGAACGTTTCTTACCTCACGCAAAACCACAACGTGATATGCCAATTGCTATTTACCCTTCATAAGGACCCTTTTCATCGAATCCGATCCGACTAAAGTGGGAGAGATCGGCACCGCTAGCCACCTTATGCAACAAGTGCATGTCATCGGTGGAACCTGCCTCACGAAGAGTACGTAAGGTCGGTCCGGCCGCTTCATCCCACGATGCCGCCGAATCAAGATTGGACTAGTAACGGTAAGCATATTGAACAAAATCAACGCCCACAACTACTTTGTGTTCTAGTCGTGCAAAGAATCTACGCATAGACCTAGCTCATGATGCCACTGTTGGGGAACGTAGCAGAAATTCAAAAATTTCCTACGTGTCACCAAGATCTATCTATGGAGAAACTAGCAACGACGGGAAGGAGAGTGCATCTACATACCCTTGTAGATCGCTAAGCGGAAGCGTTCAAGAGAACGGGGTTGAAGGAGTCGTACTCGTCGTGATCCAAATCACCGGAGATCCTAGTGCCGAACGGACGGCACCTCGCGCTCAACAACACGTACAACCCGGTGACGTCTCCCATGCCTTGATCGAGCAAGGAGAGAGGAGAGTTTGGGAAGACTCCATCCAGCAGCAGCACGACGGCGTGGTGGTGATGGAGGAGCGTGGCAATCTGCGCAGGCTTCACCAAGCACCCGGAGAGGAGGAGGATTTGGGAGAGGGGAGGGCTGCGCCAGGGCAAGGGTGCAGCTCCCATGCGCCTCCCACTATATATAGGGGTGGAGGGGATTATTTCTTGCCCTCCAAGACCATTGGGGCGTTATAAAGGTGGGAGGAAAGAAATCCCATCATTTCCTTTCCCCACCGATTGTTATTCCCCTTTTAGGGATCTTGATCTTATCCCTTAGGGATATGATCTTATTCCTTCTAAGGGGGATCTTGGTGCGCTTGACCAGGGGTGTGGGGCCTTGCCCCCACTACCACGTTCATGTGGGTCCCCCATGCAGGTGGTCCCCACTCCGAACCTTCTAGAACCTTCACGGTACAATACCGAAAAATCCGAACATTTTCCGGTGGCCAAAATAGGACTTACCATATATAAATCTTTACCTCCGGACCATTCCGGAACTCCTCGTGACGTCAGGGGTCTGATCCGGACTCAACAACATTCGTAACCACGTATATCTATTCCCTATAACCCTAGCGCATCGAACCTTAAGTGTGTAGACCCTACGGGTTCGGGAACCATGCGAACATGACCGAGACATTCTCCGGTCAATAACCAACAGCGGGATCTGGATACCCATGTTGGCTCCCACATGTTCCACGATGATCTCATCGGATGAACCACGATGTCAAGGACTCAATCGATCCCGTATACAATTCCCTTTGTCTAGCGGTATTGTACTTGCCCGAGATTCGATCGTCGGTATACCGATACCTTGTTCAATCTCGTTACCGGCAAGTCTCTTTACTCGTTCTGTAACACATCATCCCGTGATCAACCCCTTGGTAACATTGTGCACATTATGATGATGTCCTACCGAGTGGGCCCAGAGATACCTCTCCATTTACACAGAGTGACAAATCCCAGCCTCGATTCGTGCCAACCCAATGACACTTTCGGAGATACCTGTAGTGCACCTTTATAGCCACCCGATTACGCCAGGACGTTTGGTACACCCAAAGCATTCCTACAAGATCCGGAGTTGCACAACCTCATGGTCTAAGGAAAATATACTTGACATTAGAAAAGCTTTAGCATACTGAACTACACGATCTTTGTGCTAGGCTTAGGATTGGGTCTTGTCCATCACATCATTCTCCAAATGATGTGATCCCGCTATCAACGACATCCAATGTCCATGGTCAGAAACCGTAACCATCTGTTGATCAACGAGCTAGTCAACTAGAGGCTTACTAGGGACATGGTGTTGTCTATGTATCCACACATGTATCTGAGTTTCCTATCAATACAATTATAGCATGGATAATAAACGATTATCATGAACAAGGAAATATAATAATAACCAATTTATTATTGCCTCTAGGGCATATTTCCAACACACAAGACCTTAATAACCAATTTATTATTGCCTCTAGGGCATATTTCCAACACACAAGACCTTCAGAGATGGTTTTTGACAAGGTAGACATATGGGTGAGGGTGACAGATTTGCCGCCTGATAAGAGAACAGAAACCTTTGGTAAGGCTTTGGGCAATTGGCTGGGAGAAATTGTGAAGGTAGACGTGGACAAGGAGGGAATTTCTAGGGGTGTGAACCTGAGGTTTAGGGCAAAAATATCTATCTACGAGCCTCTGGTTCGGGGTTTCTATCTGAAGAAGAACAAGGATGACAAAGAGAAAACTTGGTTCGATTTCTTTTATGAAAAAGTGACACACTTCTGCTTTGAGTGTGGTAGGCTAGTGCATGTGGGTGGTGTCTGTGATCCGCCTATCGATTCATCCTATCAGTGGGGGGGGGGTGGTTGCGAGCATCCCCGGGAAGAAACAATCAAGTAAAGGAGGGCTCTGTAGGTGGGTCAACAAGCAGTTCAAACAGCAGGAGCTTCTCCCAATCTGGTGATGCATCTCGATCTAGGTCGGAGCACCCAAGGGTAAGGGACCTACCCACCAAAAGAAATCTGCACCCTGAATTCTCCCAGTCCAAGGGCAGTCGCACTGGCGAGGGAGCTCATACAGACAAGGGAGAGGTTAATAGCCCACACAAGGTGCGCGATAGGAAGGAGTCTCCGAAAGAGCATGATCTGCGAGACAAGCTAGAGCAGCGACGAGAGCAAGACCTGAGGAGTAAGCTTACAGAACAGCAGCAGCAGCGTCATGGGAGCGGCCCGGTGGAGACAGAGAGAGACCGCAAAGGGAAATATTCAGTCAATGGGCCACTTGGGCGCCATGATGAAGGGCGGTTAGTTAACGGGCGCCATGCAGACGGGCGCAATGATGGTGCGGGCTGGGGTCACCCACTGGGGGACCCGATATGCATGGCGTGCATGGCAGGCGGCGAGCCACGTACCGCAGAAGGCCAAGGAATGAGTATGGGTACCCGGATCAATATGAATACAGAGGGAGAGCTGGTAATAATAGCAGGAAGAGGGGCCCTAAACAATTTTGGGTGGCTAAGGGAGAGCATGAGAAGATGCTGAGAATGATGCGTTCATTCGCGAAACGAGGCAAAAAACTTCCTCGGTGTTTGATCGCATTGCTGACTTGAAAGATTCATCGGCGGACCCTGGGGCACAGGGCCGCCGTGACCAATGAATTTCTTGGCCTGGAACTGTCGAGGACCGGGGTTGGAATCGACAGTTGGCGAACTGAGGGACCTGATACGGTCATACAACCCAGCGGTGGTTTTCTTGAGTGAAACAAAAAAGAGGGCGGGAGCGATGCAGAGAATAATGTGGAGGTTGGGATTTCGGAATGGAGTGGCGGTGGATTGTGTGGGCCTTAGTGGCGGACTAGCGCTATGGTGGAGAGATCATTTACAAGTTACAGTTAGACCGTGGTGTCAGTACTTCATCGATGCGGAGATACAGCTAGAGGGCAAGACCTGTAGATTCACTGGTTTCTACAGGGAACTTCGGACGGAGCTGAGGAAGAAATCTTGGGATGCAATCCGGTTTCTTAGAGCCCAAGATAACTTGCCGTGGCTTTGCGTGGGCGATTTTAATGAAGCAATGTTTCAGTCGGAATAATTTGGAGGGAACACCCGGATTTTTAATCAAATGGAGGATTTCAGGGTTTGTTTAGCAGATTGTGGCTTGGTGGATCTAGGATACACAGGGTATCCGTACACATGGGACAACAGGCGCGAGGGCGAGGACAACATCCAAGTTAGACTTGATCGGGCCACGAGTAATGATGGGTTTGCAGAAATGTTCCCTGATACTACTGTCGAGCATATTGTGACGGAGGAGTCCGACCATGTTGCTCTTGTTATACGTGTGATGGAGACAGCTCCATGCAGCACGTTCAAAGGCCCGCGCCAGTTCCAGTGGGAGGAAGCGTGGGTGGAACATGTTGAGTATGAAGCTATGGTCACGAGGGCGTGGCAAGCGACGAGTAATGGTGACACAGGTATATCGGCTGTGTGGGCTAAACTGGAGACAGTCACGAGGGATATGCAACAGTGGGGGCGACAAGTGTTTAGCTTTATCAGAAAACAAATAAGTAAGCTTAAGACGCAACTGGAAGATGCTAAGAGGAGATCGCTGGTTACCGGATGCTCACTGGAGGTCCGGGACATTGAGGGTCAGTTACGCGATATTTTTGAGAAGGAGGAGATCCTTTATAAACAGCGCTCCAGGGTTGATTGGCTT
Source organism: Aegilops longissima (assembly GCA_021605205.1). NCBI lineage: Eukaryota > Viridiplantae > Streptophyta > Magnoliopsida > Poales > Poaceae > Aegilops > Aegilops longissima. Next base: position 623,435,386 of record CM038678.1, read on the forward strand.
GCTGCTGGTGACCAGAACACTAAGTACTTTCAGAATAGATGCTCACACCGCACGAGAAAGAATACTGTCAAGGCTCTAAGGAGAGAAGATGGATCTAAATGCACTATGGACGATGGCATGCGGGAGATGGCGGCAACTTTCTATGAGAATCTGTTCCGGTCGGAGGGATCGGCGGATGCTGACTTGCTGTTAGAGAACATTATGCCCTTGGTTTCTGATTTGATGAATGATAATCTAACGTCGGCTATTACAGACTTAGAGATCGAAAGGGCGATGTTCCAGATGGGGCCGACCAAGGCGCCCGGACCGGACGGTTTACCCACAATGTTCTACCAGAGACACTGGTGTCTGGTGAAGGAAGATGTGTTCAGAGTTGTACGTGATTTCTTGGAAGGCGAGGCAGCTCCTGACAGTTTTAATGCGACAGTTATTATGATGATCCCTAAAGTAAACTCACCGGAGTTACTTTCACAGTTTAGACCAATTAGTTTGTGTAATGTGCTATACAAAATAGCATCTAAGGTTCTTGCCAACAGATTAAAAGCTATCCTTCCGGTGTTGATCTCTGAAGAACAAAGTTTGCTTTTGTACCCAGAAGACTCATAACGGATAACGTGTTGATTGCATATGAGAGTGTTCATGCGATAAGGACTAGAAAGAGAAAGAAACCGTTATGTGCTGTGAAGTTGGATATGATGAAGGCATATGATAGAGTTGCGAGGATTTTCCTACAGCAAATGCTTGAACGATTTGGTTTCAACCGAAGATGGATTTCCATGGTAATGAGGTGTGTTACATCAGCTAGCTTCGTTGTCAAGTTAAATGGAGGATGTTCCAGAGGTTTCTTGCCATCAAGGGGGCTGCGGCAGGGTGACCCCCTGTCGCCCTACCTGTTTCTCTTTTGTGTAGAAGGATTCTCAGCTTTACTTAAGAAGGCGCAGCAGAACAAAGATATTAGGGGTGTTTCGTTTGGGAGCACTGGCCCCCACATCACACACCTACTATTTGCAGATGATAGCATAGTGTTTTTGGAAGGATCATAGGATAATTTGGCGGTGCTCAAAGGGATTCTCATCAAGTATGAGGCAGCCTCTGGACAAAAAGTTAATCTTCAAAAGTCCACTATATTTTTCGGGAAGGGATGTGCTAATGAGGACAAGGGGCCGTTGATGCAAGCAATTGGGATCCAAACAGAGGCACTTGGCGAAAGATATTTGGGCTTACCAATAGTGGTGGGCAGATCTAAAGACGGAACATTTAAATATGTAACGGAGTGCTCGAAAGGCAAGGTCTCAGGATGGAAAGGGCAAGGCCTCTCTAAAGCAGCAAGAGAGGTGCTTGTCAAATCGGGGTTGCAATCTACACCAACTTTCACCATGAGCTGCTTCCAACTCACAAAGAAGATGTGCGGGAACCTGACTTCAATTTCGTCAAACTTCTGGTGGGGTGAAGCAAATGGAGAAAAGAAGGTGCATTGGTTAGCATGGGAGAAGATGTGCATGTCGAAGAGGGATGGGGGGCTGGGGTTCAGAGACCCAGTAGCTTTCAACCAAGCTTTGCTAGCTAAACAGGCGTGGCGAGTGTTGCAATGCCCGGACTCCCTCTGCGCTAGAGTCTTGAAGGCCCGGTACTATAGAGACGACTCTATTATGAACGATACTTGCCCATCAGGTGCGTCCTACACTTTCCGAAGTATGATATACGGGCGGGACCTGCTACGAGAAGGCATGATCTGGCGCATAGGTGATGGGTCAAAGATCAACGTCCATCACGATAATTGGATCCTAAGGCGTGGAAGCATGAAGCCGTTGGGGCAATCTTTTGTTCCGAGGGCTATCAAGGTGCAGAACCTAATGACACCGGATGGGAGGGGATGGAACGAGGAGCTGGTGGATGACATGTTTTCGCCAGGTGATGCGAGAGATATCAAGCAGATAGCTATTGGTGGGCCGAACATGGAGGACCACATAGCTTGGAACTTTACGAAGAACGGGTTGTTCACGGTAAGATCAGCCTATCACCTAAGGATGGCATTGAACGGGGTGAAGTCCGGACGGCCGGGCCCTTCTTCCTCGGTCAATGCACACAAAGGCTGGCTCGCGCTTTGGGATGCTAGTGCCCCAAATAAGGCAAAGATTCATATATGGAGACTCATGAGAAATGGACTAGCTATTGGGACAGAGCTTCATCGTCGTCATATTAAGCCAGGGGTACTTTCATGGCATGTGGACGGGAAGGGGATCTCCTCCATCGTTTTTGGACATGTCCGCATTCAGCCTTGTTTTGGAGGATGCTGCGCTCGGAGAAAGGAGTTATGGTGGCAGCCCCACCGTGTGAGATCGACTCCTCGAGCGCGCTACCATCATGGCTGCTTGGGTGGTTCGCGGAAGCGGAAGAGGAGGAGAGAGCCACGATGATTCAGGCCTGCTATGGATTGTGGCTGGCAAGGAATGAGGCAAGGGACGGTAAGAGGATTGCACCACCACATGAAATACTGAACTTTGTTTGCGCATATATGGCCGAATGGTATGTTGTCCATAGGAAGGAAACCCAAACAAAAACCACCAAAGAAGCAGCCAAGTGGACGCCGCCGGACCAAGGGTGGACCAAAGCTAACGCTGATGGTGCGGTCTCCAAGTTTGGCAACAAAGGAGGAGCGGGAGTCATCCTTCGTGGCCACGCGGGGGACTTCCGAGCGGCAGCATGTCACGTTTATCATCATGAATCTAATCCTGAAAGTGTGGAGGTGCTTGCATGCAGACGCGCTGTCCAGTTAGCTGCCGAGATCAACGTCAGGAAACTCCACCTGAAGACTGATAACCAAACGATGGCATTGCTGCTTCAGGCGAAGGAGAAAAGCTTGGCTGCTTTGGGGCCAAGGGTGCAAGAGATTAAAGATATGTTCAGGTTTTTCGATGACGTGAAAGTTTCATGGGTGGGTCGTTCTGTGAATTCTGCCACGCATAAGTTAGCAAAAGTAGGAGTAGGAGATGAACTTTGTAAGGTTTGGCTTATGGTTCCTCCGGAGTTTGTGATTTCGATGGTCTCTATGGAGATCCCAGACTTGTTTTAATTTCTTAAATAAAGTGGCAGATTTCCCTAAAAAAAACCCAAAAGCTTGGCGTGCGCTTGTACTGTGTTCGTTCGGTGTCTGTAAAGAAAAGCGGTGGATACCGTCCCGTTTCTGGTGGCGTGGGCTCGGCGGTGCACGCTGCACGCACACACCGCACCAGACACCACGCTCACCTGCACGCCGCATGCCCTCCCCTCCGCTTTTGGTGCCGTGGACGCCGGGGCAAGGCAGCTAGCCACCTAGCTCAGCTCAGCTCGCCGGGCCCGGCCCGACCCGACGGCGTTAGAATAGCATAGCATAGCAGGGACGGGGACGGCCCCCCGACGGAACGGAAAAGGCGCGGTCAACTCGACCCACCCCACCACCGCCACACCGGATAAACAAACCAAACCGGAGCAGAGCGCCCCGCCCCGCTCCTTTCCTCATTCCTCTCTCTTCTCCCCTCGCCTTCTTCACGCAGCCCCCACCCCGTCCCCTCCCCCCCACAGCGCGCACGCGGCGCAGCCGAGAGAGCACGCGAGGAGGAGACGAACCCGGGCGCTCGGAGCTCGCAGGGCTCACCCGGAACCGTCGAGCGGGAGTGGCCTGGCCTGCCTCTGGCGCGTGCCCGTCCTGTGCGTCCGGGAGCTGTGGCGCTCCGTCTCGGCTGAATGCGATGTGAGCTCCTGTCGCCCCTTCTCTCCCGGCCAGTTCTGGGTCGATTTGGCCTGGTTTCCGTGGGTTTTGCGGGGTTCGGTTTTCGCGCGGGTTGTGTTCCGTGAGTGGCGGCGCGGTGATGGCGTGGCCTCCGGACGGGGGCGGACCCCTGGCCGGATCGGTAGATCGTACCCCTCTGGTTCCGTAGATGTGCGCGTTCTCCGGGACAAATTCTCGCGGAGGAGCGTGGACTTTTGGGCCGTCTCCCTCAGAATTTGTTTTGTTTTCCTCACATTGCAGGGGTTGAACAGAGGAACCAGTTGTGTTTATATTTTTTTTTTCGAAACTGGGCTGGTTTATTATGTTATCTTTCTACTGTATAATATGCTTTAGGATACGTACATCCTAGTATTATACTTGCTACTACTAGTTTATGTAAGTATTAGCGTGGAGAGAAAAGATGAGTGCTATGATTGGTTCTCTATGGCACAATATTTCATTTCATCTTCAAAATGCAACAGAAATTGGCGGCAACTAATTGAGATGTGATGTTCTTGGTGCTACGTTCCCCCACAGCTTCCACGGGAAGCATAAACTCTCACACAGAAAACATGTGACGTGCCCTCCGGTAGCCAAACTGTCATTTCTCAGCACTGTGCATGCATATGGAGGCAATTTTCCGAAACTTCCAGCTGTCTTGCGCTTAAAGTGACGTCTGGTTTATATCTAGGCAAAAAGTGCGTTCTTGCTCCATGAGCAATTTGTGGGTTCAGGGGTTCCTCTTTGATTGCTAGTTAGGCCTACCTAGTTGTTACACAGTCGCTGTGAGCCCATCTCAATCAAATCCGTGAAGTGTTAGTAATCCTGCCTTGTTTGCTCATGTAGAATTTTTGTTTTCACAGGGACAGCTCGTAGTGGCTGCTTCAGTCATGCACTTTCTGGCGGTCTAATCTTTCCGAGGAGGTGCGGTAATCTACATGTTCATTCATCTACTTGTTCATTCTCCTATCGACTGGAGCAGCTAAAAGTTTGTTGGTAACCTTGTTTATTTCCAATTGCAGGCAATATCGTATGCCTTACTATCTGGCATTGGCTGGCTTAGATGTCGTTTCGAAGCATAGCTCGCGATGTTAGGGATGGTTTCGGCAGCTTGTCGAGACGGAGCTTTGATGTGACAATCGCAAGCCTTTATGGTCTTACTGGGCACCACAAGGGGAAGGCCCAGAGTTCATTGGATGACTTCCTCGATCCAGCTCCTGTAATTCAAGAGAGTCGGTGGGCAAGTCTTCCTCCTGAACTCCTCCAAGACATCATACGGAGACTGGAGGCTGATGAGAGTACCTGGCCGTCCAGGAAGCATGTTGTCTGCTTCGCGGCTGTTTGCAAGACATGGAGGGAAATGTGCAAAGAGATTGTGCTGAGCCCTGAGTTCTCTGGGAAGCTTACGTTCCGAGTCTCTCTAAAGCAGGTAAAGGAAAAAAAAAAGAGATACCGACATCCTTTGCTGAAAGTACCTATACTACTATTTATACTAAAACCGTGAGTAGTGGACATCTTTCCTTGTGCTTCATACGCTACAACTTTTGTTGTTTTGACAGCCTGGTCCTCGAGATGGAATGATTCAATGTTTCATAAAGAGGAATAAATCAAAATCCACCTATCAGCTCTACCTGTGCCTTACCAATGGTATGTTATGCTTCCCCCATTTGTACTAGCAATGCTCATCAGTTGTACATTTTTTACATAGTTCATTATCTTACTGCGACATGCCCAAGGATGAAAACGAAATCATTTGTAAACATTTCATCATGTTTGAGTGTTTTAATTGACTGTTCTGCCTTGTTTCATGCAAACCTTTCTGATTCTGACTTGTGACATGGGAAATGTTTTTCTGTATGAAGTGATCAAATGCCTCCATTATCTCCTCCCACTTAATCAAATATGCTGAATCTTTTTCTTTTGAGCAGTTGTTACTGCAGAAACTGGGAAGTTCCTCCTATCTGCTAAAAGGAACCGCAAGACATCTTGCACAGAGTATGCCATCTCAATGGACTCTGCCAACACCTCAAGATCGAACAGAACCTACATTGGGAAGCTGAGGTATTTACCAGGTTTATCTATAGAAGAAAACTTTTGACATTCTGCTTGTTTGGGAGTGTGACACCAAGCTTACCATTTTTCCAGGTCAAACTTCCTCGGCACCAAATTTTTAATCTACGACACGCAGCCCCCGTACAATGGGGCCGTAGTGCCACCCGTTGGAAGGAGCAGCAGAAGGTTCAACTCAACAAGGGTCTCTCCGAAGGTGCCTGCCGTCAGTTACAACATAGCCCAGGTGACATACGAGCTGAATGTTCTTGGCACGAGAGGGCCTAGGCGGATGCGCTGCATCATGCACTCCATACCGGCCTCCTCGGTCGAGCCGGGCGGCGTCGTCCCCGGCCAGCCGGAGCAGATCGTGCCTCGGGCCCTGGGGGACTCGTTCCGCAGCATCACGTCCTTCTCGCAGTCGTTCCGCAGCAGCGCCACCTTCTCCAGGTCCATCATGGACCAGTCCATGGACTTCAACAGCGCCCGCTTCTCGGAGATCAGCGGCTGCGGCGGGGTGACGGACGGCGACGGGGAGGTCAAGGAGAGGCCGCTGGTGCTCCGCAACAAGCCCCCGAGGTGGCACGAGCAGCTGCAGTGCTGGTGCCTCAACTTCCGCGGCCGCGTGACCATCGCCTCCGTGAAGAACTTCCAGCTCACCGCCGCGTCGAACCCGCCGCCGGCGGGCGCCCCGACCCCCTCGCAGCCCGGCCCGGTCGACCCCGAGAAGGTGATCCTGCAGTTTGGGAAGGTCGCGAGGGACATGTTCACCATGGACTACCGCTACCCTCTGTCGGCGTTCCAGGCGTTCGCCATCTGCCTCAGTAGCTTCGACACGAAACTGGCCTGTGAATAATTTGTGACACCAAGACCAAAGCGAAAGCGAAGAAGAAGGGGGCGCCGGCGCAGATGATCAGACGACGACGCCCTGGTTCCTTAGGTTGTTGTAGATCGTGTTCGCGTTTCGTCGTCGTGTTTTTCTTGGTTGTAATTGTGCTTGCTGCTGTAGTAATTTGAACTGGACGTATCATACATGAAAAGCATGTGATTCTTGGCCTGCCTGCCCTCTCTTCCATGATAGTACTCTACAACCTGCACCCGGTCCACGGCAGGCGTTACCCATCCATCATCAATGGTGCAATGCAACATGCCCTGGCAGTGCCACACAATAAGAAGAGGAAAGTTACGTACCATTGACCAACTGTCCTGTGCGCTTTACATGATTTCTGTAACAATGCAGGAAACAAAAGCTGGCGTGGGCTCTCGTTCTGCGCCCCCGGCGTCGCCCGAATTGTGCGAGTCCCTGTCGCCCTCGCCGGCCCCGAGGCGGAAGGAGGAAGGCCCGGCATGGCGTGCCGCTTTTATTAGTGGCCATGGTCAGTCACGGAGACGGAGGGCCGGTGACCACGCCGGTGCTGTGCTGTGCTATGCAAGTGCGGGTTAATCATTGCCTGCGCGATGTCGACGCCCCTTCCGATGGCGCGCTGGTCACACAGGACAAAACAGTGCCTGCCGCGCTGCGCGCCCGACGGGGGCAACGGCATCGTCTCACATGGGGCGCTGCCTGCCTTTTCCCGTCTCCTCGAGTGAGTGTGCATGCCGTGCCAACGTCTTTTAATTGGGTTCGGGTTTCTTTCATCAATCAGTGGCATGCACGCAGGGAGCTCGCTGAGGAGGCAGGATAAATAAAGGGGAAAAGATCGAAAGGGTGAAAGGGGGAGCAAACAGGGACCTACTCCGGCGAGAGGTGTGTCGCTGTTTCTTCGAGCTGGAACGCACGCAGACGCCGCGGCGCGTAGCACCTCGACCCGTCGCCTTTCTGGCTCGCTCGCTCTGTCGCCCGTAGTGCTCCACGAGCGCGCGGGTGCTGGTGCCGGTGCCGATGCTGTGGCGTGGTTTCACTTAGTACGTTTGGAATCCTGGACCAGGAGGACGACAGGAGAAGCGACGGAGACGGCGACGGCGTGTGCGAGGGCGGGGAGGCACGGTGGTCAGGCTGTAAGTGGGACGGTCCACGGGACGCCCACATCATGCCGCATCATCCCGCTTAATTAAGTGGGCTTATGCGGGCTCTCCACATACCCTATGTTTTTGCTCGTGGTTGCCATTTGTCCCACATAAATTAGTTTGAACGTAAACTGAGTCTACGACACTTCTAAAAATCAAAACTGAGTTTGCGACACGATGGGACCTCTGGCTGCATGTTCATCCCTCGGTGCACATGTGCACTGCCAGCATGGAAGCACTGCCGGCACCGCGTCCTGCACGTCGGCAGCGACGACCGCGGAACGAACGAACGCCGGTACGCCGGTGAGGAGCCGCTGTAGTGTCGCCTCCATATGTTCGATGGTGTACCCCTGAACAGCGCCGATGAGAGCAGCACTACTGCACGACACAGGCTGGCCTCCCAGATGCATTGACAATTGACAACTGCAGCAGAAGTTCATGGACACGATTGGACGGGCTTGCCTCCCCAGTCAACGCAGTAGGTAGAGATCCAAGGGAGGCGCCGGCGAAGCTCTCCTTCAGCGGCGGAGGCTAACGGGCAGGAGAAGATGATGATGACGAGTAGCGAGCACAGGGAGGTTTAGACGCAACGATGACAAACTAGCGGCCGCGCTCCTGCTGCTGGTCGCCTCAGCCTAATACCCACAGTCGATGATGCATCGGGAGACGACGTGCGTGTGCCATGCGAGCAGATTTTTCAAAGCAGAGGACGATATGCGGGTTGGATGTGGGTTTGGTGGGATAGTCCACATAATCCACATAAGTTTAACATGATCCCGCGGGTGTCCACGAACACGATTTTTATGGGCTTTTATGTGGGACTGCGGACAGCCCGCGTCCACTTACAGCCTGACACGGTGGCATGCGCAACAGCGACATTGCTTTCGAGTTTCGAGAATGGCTGATGTAGCTAGTTGGCACCACTAATGCATTCAGTGATCGATCGACCGGTTGCACGATGGGTGAAGCAAGGCTTTTGACTTGGGCATGCGTGTTACGTGTCGGTGAAGGTGTGTGGTGTTGTGATGTGGATGTAGTTTTCAGAGGACTGTTCTGTGTGTTCGACGCACGGCTGCGTGAGTTGGACAGTGGGATGGGTAACCTTTTCGCGTACTCGGATAACTGGATAAGGATGGGAGGGAGATCTCCTCCTGGTCGGACCGCAAGGGCCGGTGGCGGGTTTGCTTAGCTTTGGTGAATGGAACGTTATTTTGGTTTTCCGCAGCTCCATTTGTGTTTCAGTGGTTTTGAAGAAAAACAACTCGTTTTATCGCGCATTTTTGTAGCGTCGTAGTGCGAAAGTGTTGTTCTAATCCCGAGCTCACATGAGCTCGGGTAAACAGTATTTTTTTAAAATTCTGATGTTTTTTATGTCAAACTTTGGCGAATGTTTTGATAGCTTGCAAAATTTCTTCACTAGATGACATTCATGTAAAATGTGACAAAAAACAAAACAAAATTGATGCTCCAAAATTCATTTGAAAATAACTTTTTGAAGCATCAAATTTGTTTTTTTTGCCACATTTTCCACGAATGTTATATGATGACAAAATTTTGCAAGCTAACAAAACATTTGTCAAAATTCCAAACAAAAAATCAGAATATTTTGAAGTTTTTCATTTTCTTTTGATTTTACTGTTCACCCGAGGTCATATGTGAGCTCGGGATCAGAACAATTGTGTCCCGTCATAGTGGTCTTTTATTCATAAATGTTAATATAGAACATTCTAGGGGTTGTACCAGCCATACTCTATGACCACCATCAAAAGAAAGACAACTCCTAACAATATTAACCAACATTTTTTTGCTGAGGCAAGTCGCCGCTACTTCGCACAGGAAAGCGAGCGAGATGGGCCCGCCTGTTAGGTAGCTACACTACAATAGTAATTTCGGTTTTGGGAACTTTTTGGAAGGTTCCTGGTCTGTTTTTACCCGTAGCTTCTCTTTCTATAGTTTTCCTTCCGCTTTCATTTTTCTGAAAATGTTTGAAATTTATAATTTTTCTTTTGATTTTTTCAAAAAATGTTTAGAAATTGAAAATTTCTCAAAAATTTCAAAATGTTTCAGAAAAATTAAAATTCATCTTAGTTCTTTGCAAAAACTTATAAAATTCTGTGAAATTACGGAAAAATGTTCAAAAATAGAAAAGATTTAGATTTTTCAAAAATGATTGAAAATTTCAAAAAATGTTCTCATTTCTAAAAAAATCTGAAATAAAAAACTGAGATTTTGTCCTAATCAGCGCCCATATTCGAAGGGCTACCATGTTGACACACAAAGCGCCATATATGGAGTCCTCTTCCAGAGGCGCCCTATGCAGTGCTGCCACTGATCCAAAGCATCGCACCACGGGCGAAACTGGAGAGGGGGCTGACTACACGCCTCAAGCCACCGGGATGAAACCATGGTCCCGAAACAATAGGCTCTCGAAGAATCGAGGATTTCGCCTTTGGGAAAGCTCGTCCGAGTCTACCATGACTACATGAGAGAGAGGGCATTGATTAGAAGCAGACGAAGAACCTCAGATGGTGAACAGGTTGGAAATTTAGCCTCCAGGTTGCCAAATCCAAACACATGATCGAGCTGAGCACACTTATAGTTGGGGGCATGGGGCTGCGGGAACTATCTCACGCATGTAGCGAGATGTATCCTCACCTCGCCTGAAGCTTTCCCTGCGCTACAATACTGGGCTGACCCATTTCTATAGCTCCTTCCCTCACTCGCGTTAAATGTCTTCATTCACTTCATTTTTTTTATTTTTTTTCTTCGTTTTTATTAGTTTCTTTCTCGTTTGTTGTGGGTTTCTCCCATTTTCTATGTTTTATTGGCTTTCTTTGTTTCCTTATTGTCGTTCACATGGTTTTTTCTTTCTTCTTTCTTTGATTTTTTGTTTCTTTCTTGGTTTTCATTGATTTCCTTTCTTTCTCATTATCTTTATTTTTTCCTTCCGGGTTCTTTCTGGGATTTCACCATTTTTCTTTTTTCCCTTGGTTTCACTATTTCATTCTTTTGCTTTTTTTTCTTTGGTTCCATTTTTTCTTTTTTTCTTTTTTCGTTTTGTTTTTTTGGGTTTTATTGCTATTTTCTTCATCTTTCCTATAAAAAATAGTTTTTATGCATGTTTAATATTTATTCAAGTACTTGAAAAAATTCGCATATACCTGAAACATTTTCTGTGTACACATTGATTTTATTCAAGTACATGATAAACATTTTTACAACATATGTAATTTATGTCAACTTTTTCATACACTCTCTACATTTTGCGGTACATCCAAAATATTTTTGTGTACAGGTTTAAGATTTTAAAATATATGATTACCTTTTTTATACACTAGGAACAATTTCTGTGTAGACTTTTAACATTTTTATAAGATATATTTTTATGTCTACTTTCTTGTGCACACATTCTACAATTTTTATATATATCAGGAACATTTTGTATATACACGTTTTACATTTTTAAATACATGATTAACATTTTTAAAGCATATAATGATTTATGTCTACTTTTTCCATAAACATTATTGTTTTTATTAACGTTTAACAATTTCCAAATACATGAGTAACATTTTTCCTATAAATTTAAATATATATATTTTCCCACACACATGTACATTTTTTGTATATATTAGGAACAATTTTATACACCTTTAAAGATTTATTAAATATATGATTAACAATTTTCATATGTATGTCTTGATGTTTAATATTTTGCATACACATTGTATAATTTTTTATATATTAGAAACATTATTCTATACATATTTACATTTTACAAATATATGATTAATATTTTTAAACATATATTTCTTGTTGCCTACTCTTTTGCATACACATTCTACCTTTTTTATACACTAGGGACAATTTTTGTTTAAACTGTTAACATTTTTGAAACATATACTTTTTACATCTTCTTTTTGTGTACATATTCTATATTTTTGTATACATTAGGAACATTTTGTACATACACGTTTAACATTTTTAAATACATGATTAACAATTTTAAAGCATATAGTGTTTTATGTCTACTTTTTATATGCACATTATACTTTTTTATAAATATTTGATATTTTTAGAATACATGAGCAACATTTTTCTTATAAATATTGATGTCTATTGTTTCTCACACGTATTGAACATTTTTTAAATACATTTTCAGCATTTTTCATATATATATATTTTGATGCTTAATATTTGGCATACGATTTTGCAATCTTCATACACATTAGAAACATTTTTCTATACATTTTATTTTTTCAAGTGTGTAATTAAGATTTTTCACTTTATTATGTAAACTTATTTTTATAATAGATATATTTAGAGTATAAGCTAAAGTAAACAAAGACAAAAGCAAAAATATACAGAAAAGTGCTGAAGGTCTATGGTCCCTGTAGGGCTGGCCCGTTGTAGTAGCTGCTACGCGAGGTTGCGGTACGTGCCTACGTCTTGCTTTAAGCGAGACACAGTCGGGCCGGCTTGGCAAGAGCGCAACGAAGCAAGATTTCAAAGGCAAGCTTCCGTCTGCAAGGCACATCATAGCGCCAGTCAAAGAAAGCTGGAGCAGTGGAGGCTAGCGGGAACAAGGCATTTGCAGAGCCCCTTCGGGAATTTTCGAGAGATTGTAACCTAATGTAGTTTTTATCTCGCCCTTTTTTTGGCGAGTTTCTTTTTTCTTCTCTGACCACTCACTGACCACTTGATCACAAATGTTTTCGGCCTTCTTCCTCCTAAGGCCGCGCTTGGAAGCAGTATAATCAATAGCAGATTTCCAGTCGGAAACAAAAACGATGGACAGAGGTCTGTATTTTTTCTACAGAGGTATCTGAGGCTAAAACGGTAATCCAAACAAGGCCTAAATCAATGATAAGCCAACAGCGTGTTGGATCTTCCAAAAAAAAAAATCGCCGCTTGTTGCGAGTTCGTCCACGTGAATCTGGCACCAGATCGGATTTATCCTGGGCCCGTCGTAGCAGGTTAAATCCCCTCCTACCACCACCCATATATTCGAGTAGTAAGGCACTCTTTGCCTACCGAGGATGCAAGGGCTCATAGGAAAATGTCCACCACCAATACGGCAGTACTTGCGCTCTTTGTGGCACGGTTGACTCTTGGAGACACTCGTTGCTCGAGTGCAACATGGCAAGGTGCGTGTGGGCACTTGTTGATGGAGAGTTGGCGGAGCATTTATACGAGACAATTGAAGCAAGTACCAAGTAGTGGCCGTTCGCGATGATTGATTCATTATCACATGAGGCATTTTTAAGCTATCAGTCACCTTATGGGCCATATGGTGGGCACGGAGGAAAGTGATACACAAAGATGTTTTTCAAAGCCCTTCAACCACTATTGAGTTCATCAAAAAGTTCATATCGGAACTGGAGATGACAACAGAGAAGGAAACAAGGGCATCAACTGAGAACAAAAGAACAACGGGGAGGCCTAGGGCGCCACCCCGGGGTTACGCCGATGCTGCTGAGTAAATAGGAATTTTTCTGACTAATTTAATCCATAGATAAATCACTAGCATGGCATTGACTGAACTAATGAAATACTGACTCTGATCTAAAAAAGCATGTACTACGTAAACAGTAGACACATCTACACATACTGCTAGTACTGCTAATATGAAAATAAACAGGAGCGAGATAAACGTGTTATACCCTCCTGTAGGCCAGGCAGAAGCCGCGGTGGCGGTGGCAGCAACGGCGTCATCAACAGCCTTCTTGTCGGCCTCGAGCTTCTCGACGACGAGACGGTTGGTGTCGAACTGAGACATGATGATGATGAAGGTGACGCACACATAGAGGAAGCAGACGAACGGAGGCGAGCAACCGCTTAGTCGCTTCCAGAAAACCTGTTCGCCTCTCTCCTGTATAGGATCCGGAGATGCGGGGTTTCGGAGACCTGCTCTCCCATCTACCGTGTACGCGGCGGACGTGATGGAGTCATCGGCGGCAGCAGCAGCAAAGGAACGACGGTGGGCGTGCGTGTGGAGGAGATGTGATATGTTCGTAGTGGCTAGTGTTAGGAGATACCTCACACTTATAGAGGCGCAACCGCGTGGAGAGACGTGGGCTCGACCCACGTCCGATTCCGTGACGCGGCGAGGCGGGCGACGGAGGAGGAGTGCGCGAGGGCCTCTTCTCTTCTCAAGCTCCAATAGCATGTAGAAGAGAAACCCTTATAAGGAGGTCCAACTCCTCTCCAACTTCCGGGGTGGGACTAAACTTTTCACTACACCTAGTGCCAACTAAACCCACATGGGCCCTTAGAGATTTTTAGAAATTGCTAGATGGGCCTAAATCCCATCCCATATTTCAACAACCCCCACCAGATCTCGAGGGCCATTGTGTCCTCTGTTTCAATTGTTGTTTCGATATACCAGTGTTTCAGTGAAGACCTGTTAAGGTTGAACTTCACATAGAGCAAGTAGCTACACTCCTTCACAACTAAACAATGGACTATGCCTTGAATTGTCAGTTTGGCGTAAACAAGCTTCACAACATGTCTTACTAGCACTAGGCAGCCGAAGGCTGACCCTTCGGGTGGAGCATATAAGTCACACTCCTGGCCTATTCATGAGCTTACTAAAGATCACCCCAATGTCATAGACTGTGACTGGCAGTCGGGCTCTTATAGGTGTGTTCCTCCAAAGATCACTCTGTATGATAGCATCTTGCTTACATAAGCTTTGGAACACATTAAGACAATAGTCATCCTACCATACAATATCGAGAGTATTGCATCTCCAATGGAGTGGGTTAGTATAGTTAGTCTCCCCAGTTCACCACTGGCTTGTTTTCCCAGGTCCTACTTCACGGGATCTCCGATCACATAGGTTGGGTTACCACCATGGTAACTCATGTGGGTCTCATACCCATCTCCCTAGATGCATTATCTATCACAACACGTGATAGCCCTTTAGTAAAGGGATCTGCCAGATTCTTAGCCGTTTGGACATACTCCAACGCTATCACTCCACAGTTTCTTAATTTTCTGACAGCTTTTAATCTCATTCTTGTGTGTTTGTTGGACTTTATTGTCCTTTGAACTCTTCACCTTGGTGATGACAGTCTGATTGTCGCAGTTCATAAGGATAGCCGGAACTGGTTTACCAACCAATGGCAAGTCAACCAAAAGATCTCGAAGCCATCCTGCTTCGACACCAGATGTGTCTAATGCTATTAATTCTACTTCCATTGTTGATCTCATTAAGATCGTTTTCTTGCAAGACTTCTAGGAAATAGCGCCACCTCCAAGAGTAAACATATACCTAGTTGTGTCCTTCATCTCATCAGCATCAGAGATCCAATTTGCATCACCATACCCTTCAAGTACCGATGGGTATCCGGTATAGTGAATTCCATAGTTCATAATACCTTTCAGATAGCGCATAACTCTTTCAACAGCGTGCCAATGTACATCACCCGGTTTGGAAACAAATAGGCTAAGTTTGCTCACAGCAAAAGTGATGTCAGGCCTCGTTGCGCTCGCTAGGTACATAAGTGAACCAATGATTTGAGAGTATCTCAATTGATCTTTAGCCGTGCCTTTGGACTTTCGAATCAACACGCTAGGTCATATGGTGTTTGAGATGGTGTGTAGTCCGAATCTCCAATATGAAGGAAATATACCCTAGAGGCAATAATAAAGTTGTTATTTATATTTCCTTATATCATGATAAATGTTTATTATTCATGCTAGAATTGTATTAACCATAAACTTAGTACATGTGTGAATACATAGACAAACAGAGTGTCCCTAGTATTCCTCTACTAGACTAGCTCGTTAATCAAAGATGGTTAAGTTTCCTGACCATAGACATGTGTTGTCATTTGATGAACGGGATCACATCATTAGAGAATGATGTGATGGACAAGACCCATCCGTTAGCTTAGCATTAATGATCGTTTAGTTTTATTGCTATTGATTTCATCATGACTTATACATGTTCCTCTGACTATGAGATTATGCAACTCCCGAATACCGGAGGAACATCTTGTGTGCTATCAAACGTCACAACATAAATGGGTGATTATAAAGATGCTCTACAGGTTTCTCCGATGGTGTTTGTTGAGTTGGCATAGATCGAGATTAGGATTTGTCACTTCGTGTTTCGGAGAGGTATCTCTGGGCCCACTCGGTAATGCTCATCACTATAAGCCTCGCAAGCAATGTGACTAATGAGTTAGTTGCGGGGTGATGCATTACGGAACGAGTAAAGAGACTTGCCAGTAACGAGATTGAACTAGGTATGGTGATACCAGTGATAGAATCTCGGGCAAGTAACACACCGATGACAAAGGGAACAACGTATGTTGTTATGCGGTTTGACAGATAAAGATCTTCGTAGAATATATAGGAGCCAATATAAGCATCTAGGTTCCGCTATTGGTTATTGACCGGAGATGTGTCTCGGTCATGTCTACATAGTTCTCGAACCCGTAGGGTCCGCATGCTTAACGTTCGATGACGATTTGTATTATGAGTTATGTGATTTGATGTACCGAAGTTTGTTCAGAGTCCCGGATGAGATCACGGACATGATGAGGAGTCTCGAAATGGTCGAGACATAAAGATCGATATATTGGGAGGTTATATTCGGACACTGGAATGGTTCCGAAGTGTTTCGGGTATTTTTCGGAGTACGGGGAGGTTACCGGAACCCCCCAGGAGAGTAATGGGGCTTAATGGGCTTTAGGGGAAAGGAGAGAGGGGCCTCAAGGGGTTGCCGTGCGCCCCCATGGGCTGGTCTGAATTGGACTAGGAGGGGGCGGGGCCCCCTCCTTCCCCTTCCCTCCTTCTCCTAGTTGGAATAGGAAGGGGGGGGGATCCTACTTGGACCGGGAGTCCAAGTAGGACTCCTCCTTATGGCGCGCCCCCCTATGGCCGGCCTCCTCTCCTCCCCCTTTATATATGTGGGAGGGGGCACCCCAAAGACACACAAGTTTCTCTTAACTGCAAAGCGTGCCCCCTCACAGATTACACACCTCGGTCATATCGTCTTAGTGCTTAGGCGAAGCCCTGCGCCGGTAACTTCATCATCACCGTCACCACGCCGTCGTGCTGACGGAACTCCCCCTCGGCCTCAACTGGATCAAGAGCTCGAGGGACGTCATCGAGCTGAACGTGTGCTGAACGCGGAGGTGTCGTATGTTCGGTGCTTGGATCGGTTGGATCACGAAGACGTTTGACTACATCAACTGCGTTACTAAAGGCTTCCGCTTTCGGTCTACGAGGGTACGTGGACGCACTCTCCCCGCTCATTGCTATGCATCTCCTAGATAGATCTTGCGTGATCGTCGGTAAATTTTTTGAAATACTGCGTTCCCCAACAGTGGCATCTGAGCCAGGTCTATTCGTAGATCTTATATGCACGAGTAGAACACAAAGAGTTGTGGGCGATAATAGTCATACTGCTTACCAGCAACGTCTTACTTTGATTCGGCGGTATTGTTGGATGAAGCGGCCCGGACCGACATTACATGACGGCGGTCATGAGACTGGTTCTACCGATGTGCTTCGCACACAGGTGGCTGGCGGGTGTCTGTTTCTCGAACTTTAGTTGAATCGAGTTTGACTACGCCCGGTCCTTGTTGAAGGTTAAAATAGCACACTTGACAAAAAATCATTGTGGTTTTAATGCGTAGGTAAGAACGGTTCTTGCTAGAAGCCCGTAGCAGCCACGTAAAACTTGCAACAACGAAGTAGAGGACGTCTAACTTGTTTTTGCAGGGCTTGCTGTGATGTGATATGGTCAAGATGTGATGATATATAAATTGTTGTATGAGATGATCATGTTTTGTGAAAGTTATCGGCAACTGGCAGGAGCTTTATGGTTGTTGCTTTATTGTATGAAATGCAATCGCCATGTAATTGCTTTACTTTATCACTAAGCGGTAGCGATAGTCGTAGGAGCAATAGTTGGCGAGACAACAACGATGCTTCGATGAAGATCAAGATGTCAAGCCGGTGACGATGGTGATCATGACGGTGCTTTGGAGATGGAGATCAAAGGCACAAGATGATGATGGCCATATCATATCACTAATTTTGATTGCATGTGATGTTTATCTTTTATGCATCTTATTTTGCTGAGTACGGCGGTAGCATTATAAGATGATCTCTCACTAAATTTCAAGGTATAAGTGCTCTCCCTGAGTATGCACCGTTGCTACAGTTCATTGTGCCGAGACACCACATGATGATCGGGTGTGATAAGCTCTACGTTCACATACAACGGGTGCAAGCTAGTTTTGCACACATAATACTCGGGTTAAACTTAACGAGCCTAGCATATGCAGATATGGCCTCGGAACACTGAGACCGAAAGGTTGAGCATGAATCATATAGTAGATATGATCAACATAGTGATGTTCACCATTGAAAGCTACTCCATCTCACATGATGATCAGACATGGTTTAGTTGATTTGGATCACGTGATCATTTAGATGACTAGAGGGATGTCTATCTAAGTGGGAGTTCTTAAGTAATATGATTAATTGAACTTTAATTTATCATGAACTTAGTACCTGATAGTATTTTGCATGTCTATGTTGTTGTAGATAAATGGCCCGTGCTACCGTTCCTTTGAATTTTAATGCGTTCCTAGAGAAAGCTAGGTTGAAAGATGATGGTAGCAACTACATGGAGTGGGTCCGTAACTTGAGGATTATCCTCATTGCTGCACAAAAGAATTAAGTCCTGGAAGCCCCGCTAGGTGCAAGACCCGCTGCAGGAGCAACTCCACATGTTATGAACGTCTTGCAGAGCAAAGCTGATGACTACTCGATAGTTCAGTGTGCCATGCTTTACGACTTAGAATCGGGACTTCAACGATGTTTTGAACGTCATGGAGCATATGAGATGTTCCAGGAGTTGAAGTTAATATATCAAGCAAATGCCCGGTTTGAGAGATATGAAGTCTCCAATAAGTTCTACAACTGCAAAATGGAGGAGAATAGTTCTGTCAGTGAACACATAATCAGAATGTCTGGGTACCACAACCACTTGACTCAACTGGGAGTTAATCTTCTTATTGATAGTATCATTGACAGAGTTCATCAATCACTGCCACCAAGCTACAAAAGCTTCGTGATGAACTATAATATGCAAGGGATGGATAAGACAATTCCCGAGCTCTTTGCGATGCTAAAGGCTGCGGAGGTAGAAATCAAGAAGGAGCATCAAGTGTTGATTGTTAACAAGACCACTAGTTTCAAGAAAAAAGGGCAAAGGGAAGAAGGGGAACTTCAGGAAGAACGGCAAGCAAGTTGCTGCACAAGTGAAGAAGCCCAAGTCTGGACCTAAGCCTGAGACTGAGTGCTTCTACTTCAAAGGGACTGTTCACTGGAAGCGGTACTGCCCCAAGTATTTGGCGGATAAGAAGGATGACAAAGTGAAAGGTATATTTGATATACATGTTATTGATGTGTACCTTACTAATGCTCGTAGTAGCGCCTGAGTAATTGATACTGGTTCTATTGCTCATATTTGCAACTCAAAACAGGGGCTACAGATTAAGCGAAGATTGGCTAAGGACGAGGTGACGATGCGCGTGGGAAATGGTTCCAAAGTCGATGTGATCACCGTCGGCACGCTACCTCTACATCTACCTTCGGGATTAGTTTTAGACCTGAATAATTGTTATTTGGTGCCAGCGTTAAGCATGAACATTATATCTGGATCTTGTTTGATGCGAGACGGTTATTCATTTAAATCAAAGAATAATGGTTGTTCTATTTATATGAGTAATATCTTTTATGGTCATGCACCCTTGATGAGTGGTCTATTTTTCTTGAAATCTCGATAGTAGTGACACACATATTCATAGTATTGAAGCCAAAAGATATAAGTTTAATAATGATAGTGCAACTTATTTGTGGCACTGCCGTTTAGGTCATATTGGTGTAAAGCGCATGAAGAAACTCCATGTTGATGGGCTTTTGGAATCACTTAATGCTTGCGAACCATGCCTCATGGGCAAGATGACTAAGACTCCGTTCTCTGGAACAATGGAGCGAGCAACAGACTTGTTGGAAATAATACATACTGATGTATGTGCTACCTCTTGAGCATGCGTTGGTTTTCCCTTGAAGAGAAAAGAGTGATGCAGCAAAGTAGCGTAAGTATTTCCCTCAGTATTTGAGAACTAATGTATCAATCCAGTAGGAGATTACACGGAAGTCGCCTAGTACCTGCACAAACAATCAAGAACCTTGCAACCAACGTGATAAAGGGGTTGGCAATCCCTTCACGACCACTAGCAAAAGTGAGATCTGATAAAGATAGTAAGATAAATATTTTTGGTATTTTTGTTGTATAGATTGGAAAGTAAAGATTGTAAAGCAAAATAAATAGTAAACTAGAATTATAGATAGGAAACTTATATGATATAAAATAGACCCGGGGGCCATAGGTTTCACTAGTGGCTTCTCTCATGATAGCATATATTACGGTGGGTGAACAAATTACTACCGAGCAATTGATAGAAAATCGCATAGTTATGAGAATATCTAGGCATGATCATGAATATAGGCATCACGTCCGTGTCAAGTAGACCGAAACGATTCCGCATCGACTACTATTACTCCACACATCGAGCGCTATCCAGCATGCATCTAGAGTATTAAGTTCATAAGAACAGAGTAACGCACTAGGCAAGATGACATGATGTAGAGGGATAAACTCAACCAATATGATATAAACCCCATGTTTTTATCCTTGATGGCAACAATACAATACGTGCCTTGCTGCCCCTACTATCACTGGGAAAGGACACCGCAAGATTGAACCCAAAGCTAAGCACTTCTCCCATTGCAAGAAAGATCAATCTAGTAGGCCAAACTAAACCGATAATTCGAAGAGACTTGCAAAGATAACAAATCATGCATATAAGATTCAGAGAAGAACCAAATATTGTTCATAGATAAACTTGATCATAAATCCACAATTCATCGGTTCTCGGCAAACACACCGCAAAAGAATATTTCATCGAATAGATCTCCAAGAACATCGAGGAGAACTTTGTATTGAGAACCAAGAGAGAGAAGAAGCCATCTAGCTAATAACTATGGACCCGAAGGTCTGTGGTAAACTACTCACACATCATCGGAGAGGCCATCGTGTTGATGTAGAAGCCCTCCGTGATCGATTCCCCCTCCGGCGGAGCGCCGGAAAAGGCCCCAAGATGGAACTCACGGGTACAGAAAGTTGCGGCGGTGGAAAAGTGGTTTCGTGGCTCCCCTGGATGTTTTTAGAGTATAAGAGTATATATAGGCGAAAGAAGTACGTCGGTGGAGCTACGAGGGGCCCACTAGGGTGGGGGCACGCCTACCCCCCTGGGCGCGCCCTCCTGCCTTGTGGCCACCTCGTTGCGTCTTTGACTTCCACTCCAAGTCTCCTGGATTGCGTTTGTTCCAAGAAAGATCATCGCGAAGGTTTTGTTTCGTTTGGATTCCGTTTGATATTCCTTTTCTACGAAACACTGAAATAGGCAAAAAAGAAAAAGTGGCACTGGGCCTCCGGTTAATAGGTTAGTCCCAAAAATAATATAAAAGAGCATATTAAAGCCCATTAAACATCCAAAATAGATAATATAATAGCATGGAATAATAAAAAATTATAGATACGTTGGAGACGTATCAGTATGCGGTCCGATGAGTGTTGAGGCTCGCGGCAGGTATCGTTATTTTCTGACCTTCACAGATGATTTGAGCAGATATGGGTATATCTACTTGATGAAAAATAAATCTGAAACATTTGAAAAGTTCAAAGAATTTCAGAGTGAAGTGGAAAATCATCGTAACAAGAAAATAAAGTGTCTACGATCTGATCGTGGAGGTGAATATTGGAGTTATGAGTTTGGTCTTCATTTGAAACAGTGCGGAATAGTTTCGCAGCTCATGCCACCTGGAACACCAGAGCAAAATGGTGTGTCTGAACGTCGTAACCTTACTTTATTAGATAAGGTGTGATCTATGATGTCTCTTACTGATTTACCGCTATTGTTTTGGGGGTATGCTTTAGAGACGGCTGCATTCACATTAAATAGGGCACCATCTAAATCCGTTGAGACGACACCATATGAACTATGGTTTGGCAAGAAACCAAAGTTTTCGTTTCTTAAAGTTTGGGGTTGCGATGCTTATGTGAAAAAGCTTCAACCTGATAAGCTCGAACCCAAATCGGAGAAATGTGTCTTCATAGGATACCCAAAGGAGACTGTTGGGTACACCTTCTATCACAGATCCGAAGGCAAGATATTCGTTGCTAAGAATGGATCCTTTCTAGAGAAGGAGTTTCTCTCAAAAGAAGTGAGTGGGAGGAAAGTAGAACTTGATGAGGTAATTGTACTTGCTCCCTTATTGGAAAGTAGTTCATCACAAAAATCAGTTCCAGTGATTCCTACACCAATTAGTGAGGAAGCTAATGATTGAAGGAAATATGCCCTAGAGGCAATAATAAAGTTATTATTTATTTCCTTATATCATGATAAATGTTTATTATTCATGCTAGAATTGTATTAACCGGAAACATAATACATGTGTGAATACATAGACAAACAGAGTGTCACTAGTATGCCTCTACTTTACTAGCTCGTTAAATCAAAGATGGTTATGTTTCCTAACCATAGACATGAGTTGTCATTTGATTAACGAGA
The DNA here is from genome assembly GCA_021605205.1 of Aegilops longissima. Taxonomy (NCBI): domain Eukaryota; kingdom Viridiplantae; phylum Streptophyta; class Magnoliopsida; order Poales; family Poaceae; genus Aegilops; species Aegilops longissima. The sequence continues at coordinate 623,457,856 of CM038678.1, forward strand.
TCACATCATTAGGAGAATGATGTGATTGACTTGACCCATTCCGTTAGCTTAGCACTTGATCGCTTAGTATGTTGCTTATGCTTTCTTCATGACTTATACAAAGTTCCGAAACTATGAGATTATGCAACTCCCGTTTACCGGAGGAACACTTTGTGTGCTACCAAACGTCACAACGTAAATGGGTGATTATAAAGGTACTCTACAGGTGTCTCCAAAAGTATATGTTGAGTTGGCATGAATCGAGATTAGGTTTTGTCACTCCGATTGTCGGAGAGGTATCTCTGGGCCTTCTCGGTAATACACATCACATAAGCCTTGCAAGCATTGCAACTAATGAGTTAGTTGTAAGATGATGTATTACTGAACGAGTAAAGAGACTTACGATAACGAGATTGAACTAGGTATTGGATACCGACGATCGAATCTCGGGTAAGTAACATACCGATGACAAAGGAACAACGATGTCGTTATGCGGTTTGACCGATAAAGATCTTCAGAGAATATGTAGGAACCAATATGGGCATCCAGGTTCCGCTATTGGTTATTGACCGAGAATGGTTCTAGGTCATGTCTACATAGTTCTCGAACCCGTAGGGTCCGCCGCTTAACGCTTCGATGACAGTTCATTATGAGTTTATAAGTATTGATGTACGAAGGTTGTTCGAGTCCCGGATGAGATCACGGACATGACGAGGAGTCTCGAAATGGCGAGACATAAAGATTGATATATTGGAAGCCTATGTTTGGACTTGAAAGGTTCCGGATGAAAACAGGAAGTTACCGGAACACCGGGGGGTTACCGGAACCCCCCGGGGGGTCTATGGGCCTTGATGGGCCATAGGGAGAAGAGGAAAGGGCCGGCCGGGCAGGCCGCGCGCCCCCCTTCCCTCTTCCCCCTCCCCAATCCTATTCCAACTAGGAAAGGGGGGGGGAGTCCTACTCCCGGTGGGAGTAGGACTCCTCCAGGCGCGCCCCCCTTGGGCTGGCCGCACCCCTTGCTCCTTTATATACGGGGCAGGGGGGCACCCCATGACACACAAGTTGATCTACGGATCGTTCCTTAGCCGCAGCGGTGCCCCTCCACCATATTCCACTTCGGTCATATCGTCACGGAGCTTAGCGAAGCCCGCGCCGTGAAGTCATATCGTCATGAGCTTAGGCGAAGCCCTGCGTCGGTGAAGCATCATCATCGTCACCACGCCGTCGTCGACGGAACTCATCCCCGACGCTTTGCTGGATCGGAGCCGGGATCGCCATCGAGCTGAACGTGTGCTGAACACGGAGGTGCCGACGCTCGGTACTTGGATCGGTCGGATCGTGAAGGCGTCGACTACATCAACAGCGTTGTTATAACGCTTCGCTTACGGTCTATGAGGGTACGTGGACGGACACTCTCCCTCTCGTTGCTATGCCATCACCATGGTCTTGCGTGTGCGTAGGAAATTTTTGAAATTACTACGTTCCCCAACAATGGCATCCGAGCCTGGTTTTATGCGTTGATGTCATATGCACGAGTAGAACACAAGTGAGTTGTGGGCGATATAAGTCATACCGCTTACCAGCAGATGTCATACTTTGGTTCAGCGGTATTGTGAGATGAAGCGGCCCGGACCGACATTACGCGTACGCTTATGCGAGACTGGTTTCACCGCTTCGAGCACTAGTTGCTTAAAGGTGACCGGCGGGTGTCTGTCTCTCTCACTTTAGTTGAACCGAGTGTGGCTACGCCCGGTCCTTGCGAAGGTTAAAACAGCACCAACTTGACAAACTATCATTGTGGTTTTGATGAGTAGGTAAGAACGGTTCTTGCTCAGCCCGTAGCAGCCACGTAAAACTTGCAACAACAAAGTAGAGGACGTCTAACTTGTTTTTGTAGGGCATGTTGTGATGTGATGTGGTCAAGACGTGATGCTATATTTTATTGTATGAGATGATCATGTTTTGTAACCGAGTTATCGGCAATCGGCAGGAGCCATATGGTTGTCGCTTATTGTATGAAATGCAACGCCATGTAATTGCTTTACTTTATCACTAAGCAAGAGCGATAGTCGAGAAGCAATAGTTGGCGAGACGACAACGATGCTACGATGGAGATCAAGGTGTCGCTACCGGTGACGATGGTGATCATGACGGTGCTTGGAGATGGAGATCACAAGCACAAGATGATGATGACCATATCATATCACTTATATTGATTGCATGTGATGTTTATCCTTTATGCATCTTATCTTGCTTTGATTGACGGTAGCATTATAAGATGATCTCTCACTAAAATTATCAAGAAGTGTTCTCCCGAGTATGCACCGCTGCTAAAACTTCGAGTACCTGACACCATGTGATGATCGGTGTGATAAGTTCTACGTCCATCTACAACGGGTGCAAGCCAGTTTTGCACACGCAGAATACTCAGTTAAACTTGACGAGCCTAGCATATGCAGATATGGCCTCGAACACGGAGACCGAAAGGTCGAGCGTGAATCATATAGTAGATATGATCAACATAGTGATGTTCACCATTGAAAACTACTCCATCTCACGTGATGATCGGTTATGGTTTAGTTGATTTGGATCACGAATCACTTAGATGACTAGAGAGATATCTGTCTAAGTGGGAGTTTTTAATATGATTAATTGAACTTAAATTTATCATGAACTTAGTACCGATAGTATTTTGCTTGTCTATGTTTATGTAGATAGATGGCTCGTCTGTTGTTCCGTTGAATTTTAATGCGTTCCTTGAAAAGCAAAGTTGAAAGATGATGGTAGCAATTACACGGACTGGGTCCGTAATTTGAGGATTATCCTCATTGCTGCACGTAAGAATTACGCCCCGAAGCACCGCTGGGTGCCGTGCCTCTTTGCAGAGAGCAACGCCAAGTTGTGAACGTCTGGCGAGCAAAGTCGATGACTACTCTATAGTTCAGTGTGCCATGCTTTACGGCTTAGAACCGGTCTTCAACGACGTTTTGAACGTCATGGAGCATATGAGATGTTCCAAGAGTTGAAGTTAATATTTCAAGCAAATGCCCGGATTGAGAGATATGAAGTCTCCAATAAGTTCTATAGCTGCAAGATGGAGGAGAATAGTTCATCGGTGAGCACATACTCAAAATGTCCGGGTATAATAATCACTTAATTCAGCTGGGAGTTAATCTTCCGGATGATAGTGTCATTGATGTAATTCTCCAATCACGCCACCAAGCTACAAGAGCTTCGTGATGAACTATAATATGCAAGGGATGACTAAGACAATTCTGAGCTCTTCGCAATGCTAAAAGCATGGAGGTAGAAATCAAGAAAGAGCATCAAGTGTTGATGGTCAACAAGACCACTAGTTTCAAGAAAAGGGCAAAGGAAAGAAGAAGGAAAACTTCAAAAGAACAGCAAGAAAGTTGCTGCTCAAGAGAAGAAACCCAAGTCTGGACCTAAGCCTGAAATCGAGTGTTTTACCGCAAGCAGATCGACCTTTGAAGCGGAACTGCCCCAAGTATTTGGCGGATAAGAAGGATGGCAAGGTGAACAAAGGTATATGTGATATACATGTTATTGATGTGTACCTTACTAGAGCTCGTAGTAGCACTGGTATTTGATCTCGGTTCATTGCTAATATTTGCAACTCAAACAGGGACTACGGAATAGGCGAGCATCGCAAAGGACGAGGTGACGATGCGCGTGGGAAACGGTTCCAAAGTCAATGTGATCGCGGTCGGCACGCTACCTCTACATCTACCTTCGGATTAGTTTTAGACCTAAATAATTGTTATTTGGTGCCGCGTTGAGCATGAACATTATATCTGGATCTTGTTTGATGCGAGACGGTTATTCATTTAAATCAGAGAATAATGGTTGTTCTATTTATATGAGTAATATCTTTTATGGTCATGCACCCTTGAAGAATGGTCTATTCTTGTTGAATCTCGACAGTAGTGATACACATATTCATAATGTCGAAGCCAAAAGATGCAGAGTTGATAATGATAGTGCAACTTATTTGTGGCATCGCCGTTTAGGTCATATCGGTGTAAACGCATGAAGAAACTCCATACGATGGACTTTTGGAATCACTTGATTATGAATCACTTGGTACTTGTGAACCGTGCCTCATGGGCAAGATGACTAAAACACCGTTCTCCGGTTGTATGGAGAGAGCAACAGACTTATTGGAAATCATACATACAGATGTATGTGGTCCGATGAATGTTGAAGCTCGTGGCGGATATCGTTATTTTCTCACCTTCACAGATGATTTAAGCAGATACGGGTATATCTACTTGATGAAACATAAATCTGAAACATTTGAAAAGTTCAAAGAATTTCAGAGTGAAGTTGAAAATCATCGTAACAAGAAAATAAAGTTTCTACGATCTGATCGTGGAGGAGAATATTTGAGTTACGAGTTTGGTCTACATTTAAAGCAATGCGGAATAGTTTCGCAACTCACACCACCGGAACACCACAGCGTAATGGTGTGTCCGAACGTCAGAATCGTACTTTACTAGATATGGTGCGATCTATGATGTCTATTTCGATTTACCGCTATCGCTTTGGGGTTATGCTTTAGAGACGGCCGCATTCACGTTAAATAGGACACCGTCAAAATCCGCTGAGACGACACCTTATGAACTATGGTTTAGCAAGAAACCAAAGTTGTCGCTTCGAAAGTTTGGGGTTGCGATGCTTATGTGAAAAACTTCAACCCGATAAGCTACCCAAATCGGAAAATGTGTCTTCATAGGATACCCAAAGGAGACAATTGGGTATACCTTCTATCACAGATCCGAAGGCAAGACATTCGTTGTTAAGAATGGATCCTTTCTAGAGAAGGAGTTTCTCTCGAAAGAAGTGAGTGGGAGGAAAGTGGAACTTGATGAGGTAATAGTACCAGCTCCCTTATTGGAAAGTAGTTCATCACGTAAATCGGTTTCGTGACACCTACACCAATTAGCGAGGAAGATAATGATAATGATCATGAAACTTCAGATCAAGTTGTCACGAACTCAGAGATCAACCAGAATAAAATCCGCACTGAGTGGTACGGTAATCCTATTCGGAAGTCATGCTACTAGATCATGGTGAACCTACGAACTATGAAGAAGCGATGGTGAGCCCAGATTCATAAAATGGCTTGAAGCCATGAAATCTGAGATGGGATCCATGTATGAGAACAAAGTATGGACTTTGGTTGACTTGCCGATGATCGGCAAGCCATTGAGAATAAATGGATCTTTAAGAAGAAGATCGACGATGGTAACATAACTGTCTATAAAGCTCGACTTGTTGCAAAAGGTTTTCGACAAGTTCAAGGGTTGACTACGATGAGACTTTCTCACCCGTAGCGATGCTTAAGTCTGTCCGAATCATGTTAGCAATTGCTGCATTTTATGATTATGAAATTTGGCAAATGGATGTAAAACTGCATTCTTGAATGGATTTCTAGAAGAAGAGTTGTATATGATGCAACCGAAGGTTTTGTTGATCCAAAAGTGCTAACAAAGTGTGCAAGCTCCAGCGATCAATTTATGGTCCAGTGCAAGCCTCTCGGAGTTGGAATAAACGCTTTGATAGTGTGATCAAAGCATATGGTTTTATATGAGACTTTTGGAGAAGCCTGTATTTACAAGAAAGTGAGTGGGAGCTCAGTAGCATTTCTAATATTATATGTGGATGACATATTGTTAATTGGAAATGATATAGAATTCTGGATAGCATAAAAGGATACTTGAATAAAAGTTTTTCAATGAAAGACCTCGGTGAAGCTGCTTACATATTGGGCATTAAGATCTATAGAGATAGATCAAGACGCTTAATTGGACTTTCACAAAGCACATACCTTGATAAAGTTTTGAAAAAGTTCAAAATGGATCGTGCAAAGAAAGGTTTTTACCGTGTTACAAGGTGTGAAATTGAGTCGACTCAATGCCCCACCACAAGAAGATAGAGAAAATGAAAAATGTTCCTATGCTTCAGCCATAGGCTCTATCATGTATACAATGCTGTGTACCAAACCTGACGTGTGCTTAGCAATAAGCTTGGCAGGAAGGTACCAAAGTAATCCAGAGTGGATCATCTGGACAGCGGTCAAGAACATCTGAAATACCGAAAAGGACTAAGGATATGTTTCTCGATATGGAGGTGACAAAGAACTAATCGTAAATGGTTATGTCGATGCAAGCTTTGACACGATCCGGACGATTCTAAATCGCAAACCGGATACATATTTTTATTAAACGGTGGAGCTGTCGGTTGGTGCAGTTCTAAACAAAGCGTCGTGGCGGGATCTACATGTGAAGCGGAGTACATAGCTGCTTCGAAGCAGCAAATGAAGGAGTCTGGATGAAAGAGTTCATTTCCGATCTAGGTGTCATACCTAGTGCATCGGGACCAATGAAGATCTTTCGTGACAATCTTGGTGCAATTGCCTTGGCAAAGGAATCCAGATTTCACAAGAGGACCAAGCATATCAAGAGACGCTTCAATTCCATTGGGACCAAGTCCAAGTGGGAGACATAGAGATTTGCAAGATACATACGGATCTGAATGTTGCAGACCGTTGACTAAGCCTCTTCCACGAGCAAAACATGATCAACACCAAGACTCCATGGGTGTTAGAATCATTCTTGTGTAATCTAGATTATTGACTCTAGTGCAAGTGGGAGATCAAGGAAATATGCCCTAGAGGCAATAATAAAGTTATTATTTATTTCCTTATATCATGATAAATGTTTATTATTCATGCTAGAATTGTATTAACCGGAAACATAATACATGTGTGAATACATAGACAAATAGAGTGTCACTAGTATGCCTCTACTTTACTAGCTCGTTAAATCAAAGATGGTTATGTTTCCTAACCATAGACATGAGTTGTCATTTGATTAACGAGATCACGTCATTAGGAGAATGATGTGATTGACTTGACCCATTCCGTTAGCTTAGCACTTGATCGCTTAGTATGTTGCTTATGCTTTCTTCATGACTTATACAAAGTTCACGAAACTATGAGATTATGCAACTCCTGTTTACGGAGGAACACTTTGTGTGCTACCAAACGTCACAACGTAATCGGGTGATTATAAAGGTACTCTCTGGTGTCTCCAAAAGTATATGTTGAGTTGGCATGAATCGAGATTAGGTTTTGTCACTCCGATTGTCGGAGAGGTATCTCTGGGCCTTCTCGGTAATACACATCACATAAGCCTTGCAAGCATTGCAACTAATGAGTTAGTTGTAAGATGATGTATTACGGAACGAGTAAAGAGACTTACCGTAACTAGATTGAACTAGGTATTGGATACCGACGATCGAATCTCGGGTAAGTAACATACCGATGACAAAGGAACAACGTATGTCGTTATGCGGTTTGACCGATAAAGATCTTCGTAGAATATGTAGGAACCAATATGGGCATCCAGGTTCCGCTATTGGTTATTGACCGAGAATGGTTCTAGGTCATGTCTACATAGTTCTCGAACCCGTAGGGTCCACACGCTTAATGTTTCGATGACAGTTCATTATGAGTTTATAAGTATTGATGTACCGAAGGTTGTTCGGAGTCCCAGATGAGATCACGGACATGACGAGGAGTCTCGAAATGGTCGATACATAAATATTGATATATTGGAAGCCTATGTTTGGACTTCGGAAAGGTTCCGGATGAAAACAGGAAGTTACCGGAACACCGGGGGGTTACCGGAACCCCCCGGGGGGTCTATGGGCCTTGATGGGCCATAGGGAGAAGAGGAAAGGGCTGGCCAGGCAGGCCGCGCCCCCTCCCCTCTAGTCCGAATAGGACAAGGGGGGGCGCCTTCCCTCTCCCCCTCCCCAATCCTATTCCAACTAGGAGGGGGAGTCCTACTCCGGTGGGAGTAGGACTCCTCCAGCCCCTTAGGCTGGCCGCACCCCTTGCTCCTTTATATATACGAGGCGGGGGCACCCCATGACACACAAGTTGATCTACGGATCGTTCCTTAGCCGTGTGCGGTGCCCCCTCCACCATATTCCACTTCGGTCATATCGTCATGAGCTTAGGCGAAGCCTGCGCCGGTGAAGTCATATCGTCATGAGCTTAGGCGAAGCCCTGCGTCGGTGAAGCATCATCATCGTCACCACGCCATCGTGCTGACGGAACTCATCCCGGACGCTTTGCTGGATCGAAGCCCGGGGATCGTCATCGAGCTGAACGTGTGCTGAACACGGAGGTGCCGTACGTTCGGTACTTGGATCGGTCGGATCGTGAAGACGTACGACTACATCAACAGCGTTGTTATAACGCTTCGCTTACGGTCACGAGGGTGCGTGGACGGACACTCTCCCTCTCGTTGCTATGCCATCACCATGGTCTTGCGTGTGCGTAGGAATTTTTTTGAAATTACTACGTTCCCCAACAATGATGATGATCATGAAGGTTCAGATCAAGTTACTAGCGAACCTCGTAGGTCAACCAGAGTAAGATCCACACCAGAGTGGTACGGTAATCCTGTTCTGGAAGTCATGTTACTTGACCATGACGAACCTACAAACTATGAGGAAGCGATGATGAGCCCAGATTCCGTGAAATGGCTTGAGACCAAGAAATCTGAGATGTGATCCATGTATGAGAACAAAGTATGGACTTTGCTTGACTTGCCCGATGATCGGCAAGCAATAGAGAATAAATGGATCTTCAAGAAGAAGACTGACACTGATGGTAATGTTACTGTCTACAAAGCTCGCCTTGTTGCAAAAGGTTTTCGACAAGTTCAACGAGTTGACTACGATGAGACCTTCTCACCCGTAGCGATGCTTAAGTCTGTCCGAATCATGTTATAAATTGTCGTATTTTATGATTATGAAATTTGGCAAATGGATGTCAAAACTGCATTCCTTAATGGATATCTTAAAGAAGAGTTGTATATGATGCAACCAGAAGGTTTTATCGATCCAAAAGGTGCTAACAAAGTGTGCAAGCTCCAGCGATCTATTTATGGACTGGTGCAAGCCTCTCGGAGTTGGAATATACGCTTTGATAGTGTGATCAAAGCATATGGTTTTATACAGACTTTTGGAGAAGCCTGTATTTACAACAAAGTGAGTGGGAGCTCTGTAGCATTTGTGATATTATATGTGGATGACATATTGTTGATCGGAAATGATACCGAATTTCTGAATAGCATAAAAGGATACTTGAATAAGAATTTTTTAATGAAAGACCTTGGTGAAGCTGCTTATATATTGGGCATCAAGATCTATAGAGATAGATCAAGATGCTTAATTGGACTTTCACAAAGCAAATACCTTGTTAAAGTTTTGAAGAACTTCAAAATGGATCAGTCAAAGAAAGTGTTCTTGCCTGTATTACAAGGTGTGAAATTGAGTCAGACTCAATGCCCGACCACTTCAGAAGATAGAGAGAAAATGAAAGTCATTCCCTATGCCTCAGCCATAGGTTCTATCATGTATGCAATGCTGTGTACCATACCTGATGTGTGCCTTGCTATTAGTTTAGCAGGGAGGTATCAAAGTAATCCAAGAGTGGATCACTGGACAACGGTCAAGATCATCCTAAAATACCTAAAAAGGACTAAGGATATGTTTCTCGTTTATGGAGGTGACAAAGAGCTCGTCGTAAATGGTTAAATTGATGCAAGCTTTGACTCTGATCCGGATGACTCTAAGTCACAAACCGGATACGTATTTATATTGAATGGTGGAGCTGTCAGTTGGTGCAGTTCCAAATAGAGCGTCGTGGTGGGATCTACATGTGAAGCGGAGTACATAACTGCTTTGGAAGCAACAAATGAAGGAGTCTGGATGAAGGAGTTCATATCCGATCTAGGTGTCATACCTAGTGCATTGGGTCCAATGAAAATCTTTTGTGACAATACTGGAGCAATAGCCTTGGCGAAGGAATCAAGATTTCACAAGAGAACCAAGCACATCAAGAGACGCTTCAATTCCATCCGTGATCTAGTCAAGGAGGGTGACATAGAAGTTTGCAAAATACATACGGATCTGAATGTTGCAGACCCGTTGACTAAGCCTCTTCCACGAGAAAAACATGATCAGCACCAAGACTCCATGGGTGTTAAAATCATTACTATGTAATCTAGATTATTGACTCTAGTGCAAGTGGGAGACTGAAGGAAATATGCCCTGGAGGCAATAATAAAGTTGTTATTTTCCTTATATCATGATAAATGTTTATTATTCATGCTAGAATTGTATTAACCAGAAACTTAGTACATGTGTGAATACATAGACAAACAGAGTGTCCCTAGTATGCCTCTACTAGACTAGCTCGTTAATCAAAGATGGTTAAGTTTCCTGACCATAGACATGTGTTGCCATTTGATGAACGGGATCACATCATTAGAGAATTATGTGATGGACAAGACCCATCCGTTAGCTTTGATCATTACGGAACAAGTAAAGAGACTTGCTAGTAACGAGATTGAACTAGGTATGGTGATACCGACGATCGAATCTCGGGCAAGTAACATATCGATGACAAAGGGAACAACGTATGTTGTTATGAAGTTTGACCGATAAAGATCTTCGTAGAATATGTAGGAGCCAATATGAGCATCCAAGTTCCGCTATTGGTTATTGACCGAAGATGTGTCTCGGTCATGTCTACATAGTTCTCGAACCCGTAGGGTCCGCACGCTTAACGTTCGATGATGATTTGTATTATGAGTTATGTGATTTGATGTACCAAAGTTTGTTCGGAGTCCCGGATAAGATCACAGACATGACGAGGAGTCTCGAAATGGTCGATACATAAAGAACGATATATTGGAAGGTTATATTCGGACACCGGAATGGTTCCGAAGTGTTTCAGGTATTTTCCGGAGTACCGGGAGGTTACCGGAACCCCCAGGGAGAGTAATGGGCCTTAATGGGCTTTAGGGGAAAGGAGAGAGGGGCCTCAAGGGGTGGCCGCGTGCCCCCCCATGGGCTGGTCCGAATTGGACTAGGAGGGGGCGGCGTCCCCCTCCTTCCTTCTCCCCTCCTTCCCCTTCCCTCCTTCTCCTAGTTGGAATAGGAAGGGGGGGCGAATCCTACTTGGATCGGGAGTCCAAGTAGGACTCCTCCCTATGGCGCGCCCCCTATGGTCGGCCTCCTCTCCTCCTCTCTTTATATACGTGGGAGGGGGGCACCCCAAAGACACACAAGTTTCTCTTAACCGTGTGCCGTGCCAACACCTCGGTCATATCATCGTAGTTCTTAGGCGAAGCCCTGCGCCAGTAACTTCATCATCACCGTCACCACGCCGTCGTGCTGATGGAACTCTCCCTTGGCCTCAACTGGATCAAGAGCTCGAGGGACATCATCGAGCTGAACGTGTGCTGAACGCGGAGGTGCCGTACGTTCGGTGCTTGGATCGGTTGGATCGGAAGATGTTCGACTACATCAACCGCGTTATTAAACGCTTCCGCTTTCGGTCTACGAGGGTACATGGACACACTCTCCCCGCTCGTAGGTAAATTTTTTGAAATACTGCGTTCCCCAACATAAAACGACTCAACACTTTCTCAACATAATGGGATTGCAGAAGTGTAATCCCACCCTCATTATCTCTCAGTAGCTTGATGTTCAAGATAACATCAACCCCACTAAGGTCTTTCATCTCAAAGTTCTGAGATAGAAATGACTTGACCTCCTCAATGACTTTGAGTTTGGTTCCAAATATCAGTATGTCATCAACATACAAGCACAATATAACTCCTTCGCCCCCACCATGGCGATAGTATACACATTTGTCAGCTTCATTAACAACGAAGCCAACAGATGTCAGAGTTTTATTAAACTTATCATACCACTGCTTAGGTGCTTGTTTCAGGCCATATAAAGATTTCAGCAACCTACACGCTTTTCCTTCCTGGCCATCTATCACAAAGCCATCTGGCTATTGCATGTAGATTTCCTCGTTTAGCTCTCCATTCAGAAAAGCCGTCTTAACATCCATCTAGTGGACGAGAAGACCATGCGAGGCCGCCAACGAGAGTAATACTCGAATGGTGGTCAGTCTGGCCACAGGTGAATAAGTATCGAAGAAATCTTCCTCTTCTTTCTGGTCATGGCCCTTGGCCACAAGCCAAGCCTTGTACTTTTCAATCATACCATCGGGCCTAAGCTTCTTTTTCAGCACCCACTTACATCCCAATGGTTTGCAACCATAGGGACGTTCAGTGATCTCCCATGTCCCATTAGCCATGATGGAGTCCATCTCACTATGGACCACATCCTTCCAGTAGTCAGCTTCTGGAGAGGCATATGCTTCTGAAATAGAAGTGGGAGTATCATCCACATGGTGCACGAAGAAGTCATCGCCAAAGGTCTTTGTAGTCCTTTGTATTACCCCTACCAAGGGGTTCCTCGTCATCCTCCTCTGGATCTTCATCATGTGTTTGTTCATAATATTCCATAGGATGGCAGGCTCAGGAGCCTCCTCAGATTCATGTCTAGAAGTGCATTGCATATCTCTCATAGGAAAAATATCCTCGAAGAATGTAGCATCCTTAGACTCCATAATTGTACCGACCTTCTGGTCAGGTACCTCACTACTAGAAATCTATGGCCAACGTTGTTCTTAGCGTAGCCCAAATTAACGCAGTCCACATTCTTGGGTCCAAGCTTACGCTTTTTGGGGATCGGCACATTGACTTTTGCCAAACAACTCCAAGTACGCAAGTACGAGAGTGTTGTCCTTCTCTTAACCCATTTCTCATAGGGAGTGATCTCATTATATTTTGTCGGAACTTTATTCAGGACATGTCATGCTGTCAATATAGCCTCCCCCACCATGCCTTGGATAAACCCGATGTATCTAACATGGCGTTAACCAAATCAGTTAGAGTACGGTTTTTTTGCTCGGCAACCCCGTTTGACTGGGGTGAATGGGGAGGCGTCCTCTCATGAATAATGTCGTGTTCCACACAAAAAGAATCAAACTCACTCGAGAAGTACTCTCCACCATGATCTAGTCAGACTCATTTAATTTTCTTTTCAAGTTGATTCTCAACTTCTGCCTTATAGATTTTAAAGTAGTGTAGAGCCTCATCTTTAGTATTTAACAGATATACATAGAAATATGTAGTGGAATCATCTATCAATGTCATGAAGTATTTCTTTCCACCTTTAGTCAACACACCATTCATCTCACAAAGATCAGAATGTATGAGTTCTAATGGTGCCAAGTGTCTCTCCTCCGCGGCCTTGTGAGGCTTGCGAGGTTGCTTAACTTGCACACATCAAAGGCACTTAGAACCTTTGGCTAAAGTGAAACTCGGGATTAAATCCAACTTAGCTAGCCGCGTCATAACACCGAAACTAATGTGACAAAGATGTGAATGCCAAACTTCAGATTTATTAACACTCAAATGAATATGGTTCATGACTTTATTACAAAAATCTGCGAGGGAAAGATTGTAGCGAGCCGATCCCAATAGACTGTAGTCTCTGTGCTTAAGTGTCATCCTTGGATGGTATTGATGACACACAGAGTACTCGAGGATTTATAGCAGAGTTCAATCACACACTTATTACATCGAGTGTCTCATAAAGAGTACTTATTACAATAATATGGCTGAAGGCCATCTAAATAAAATAACCGCAGAAGCTTCGAAGATAATGGAGTCCATCCAACTCCACGGCAAAAATGAGTGCATGATAACGACCTAGCGCACCTTACTCTTCGTCTGAAAATTCTGCAACATGATACATTGCAGCCGTGTAGGTCAGCACATGGAATATGCTGGCAAGATAACACTATAGAGCAATGATGAAACAATAGCTATCACTACATGCATATTTGGCTAGTGGAGGCTCTGAGTTTAACATTTGCATAAAGCCAATTTTTTTCCTACAACATAGGAATATATTTTATTTAACTACCCTGTTTAAGCCAATATTGAGAAGGTTACCCCAACTCAGTCCCACAATTAACAAGTATAATTAATAGTAACCCAGCAAATTCATTAAGTAAAGTGTTGAGATCAACCAATAATTCAAATACCAGATACTCAAGATGTCCATAACTGGGGACACGGCTAATCATGATTAGTTTGTACACTCTGCAGAGTTTTGCGCACTTTTCCCCACAAGACTCGACCACCTCCATGATCGGAAGATCGAGACATAGTCTTTCTGAAGCATTAACTCTTTACTCTGGGTAGACAGTACCACCTACTTTCCCCTACATATGCTAGCCTACCACTTAAAGAGATCACACAACATACTCAACTATGCCAGAGCCCATATTGGCTTGTGGTTGCACACGGAAGTTTCTAGCATGAATAATATTATGATCCCTTTGAGCCTAGGTGGCATTCCATAGGATGATCACACGTGTGTGCTCCGGGGTATCCTAGGACAACACTGGATTCTCCAGGTGCCCACAACCAATCCACCCAGATGCGTATTAAAGTAGCCACCTTAAGTTTCCCTTAGTTATTATCTCTCACAAATTGCATGAATCTCACATACCAATCCCCGTCTACGAGCATGGCTAAGCAATAATTAACAAAGCGTATATTCCTGGGGTGATCAAAGGTATTAGGTTCCTACCTCATAAACTACATAGCAAATAACCACAAGATCTCAATCCTACTCATGCAATATTTAAGGGTTGAAACTAATTCATAAAAACTGGGTAATAAAGGGATATGATCAAAGTGTAACTTGCCTTGCTGACGATCGGAAAATCCTAGAGATTCGTAGTAGCAAGCTTCACACTCCAGATACTCTACTGTAGAAAAACAATAGCATACATAAGCATTCAAGCATAAGATGCAAAGGTAAAACCAAATAAAAGATCTAAACAGAAAGTTCAAGCGAAGAGTTTTGGTTTGCAAAAAGAATCAATCAAATCGGAGATACGGAACTCAAATTACGATCAAAAGAAATTCAAATTCAAATCTGTTTGAAACCAAATTTTAACTTTTGTAAAACATGTTCAAGTTTACTATCTGGATAGAGGGGATCAATACGAAGAATTTGGCGTTGGTTTTGTTGGATTTGGATAAACGAGAAAAAAGTTATGAGGGTTTAAAGATCAGGGACTAATCTGCGAAGAAAATAATTACGTATTATATCCAATCGATGCCTAGTATTATATCCAATCCTTGTGATTCCAAAATAATGAGGTCTGAGGGGAAAACATGCTTACCTATGGTCAATGGCAACTGATAACACCATAGACTAGCCATATATTCCGCTCCCGGTGAGCTCACTAACATGGGTGACCTAAGGGCTAAGGATGGCAATTCAAACTTGTCCACAAATCCCCTTGATATGTATGAATGCGATGCACCAGTGTCAAAAAGAACAGGGGCTGTAAATGACTTAATCAAAAACTTACCAATAACTGTGTCAGGCTGCTCTTCAACTTCCTCCATGTTGACTTGGTTCACCTGACCTCTGGTGAAGGGGTTTGGCTTCTTTCCTGAGCTTCCATTGCCATTACCATTCTTTGCTTTAGGACACTCAGTGGCGTAGTGTCCAATCTTCCCACACTTGAAACAAGTAATGTCACTCAGATCCTTCTTGGCGGGTGTAGCGGGGTTGGAACGGCTTTGACTGTTGGTTCCTCCACTCCCATTACCATTCTTTGGGCCACTGTGGTTATGTGCATTTGGGAATGGCCTCCATGGTTATGTCCTCCATGGGTATGAGCGTGTCCTCCCGAGTACGGGGAATAGCGGGGCTTCTGCTGGGCTCCAGAGTTGTACTTCCCCTGTCCATACTTCCGATTGCGGCTCTCTATCTGCTGCTGCTTGCCTTCAACCATGAGGGCCCTATCTACCAACTCCTGGTAGTTAGTGAATGTTGCCACCATCAACTGCATACTCAGCTCATCATTCAGTCCTTCAAGAAACTTCTCCTGCTTCGCGGCATCTGTGGCCACATCATCTGGGGTGTAGCATGCTAGCTTGCTGAATTCATCCACGTACTGCGCTACAGTACGATTCCCCTGGCGTAAGTTGTGGAACTCACGCTTCTTCATACTCATAGCTCCAGCTGAGACATGTGCGGTGTGGAAAGCATGCTGAAACTAGTCCCATGTCACATTGGCCACGGGGAAAGTGGCGGTGTAGTTCTCCCACCATGAGGCTGCGGGTCCATCCAGTTGATGTGCGGTGAAGCGCACCTTCTTAGCATCAGTGTAATCTACGGTGGTCAGCTCCCTTCCAATCTTGCGGAGCCAGTCATCAGCAACAATCGGCTTGGTGCTGCTAGATAACACCGACGGGTTCAACCTTAGGAAACGGGCTAGGTTGTCAACTGGGGGTTGTGGCGGAGGGTTGTTGTTGTTGTTGCCTTGGTTCTGAATGAGCATCTGCATCAAGGCATTCTGCTGTTGGATCAACTGGGTGAGCTCCAGCAGAAAGGCGAATCGGGGGCCACGTCTCAGAGGCATCTGATAGGTTAGAGGGGTGAGAGCAGAATAGAATAGGTCTAATGAGAGATTTCACTACCCATATGCACATGAGACAAACATATTCATTCCACACCAGTCAATATCAAACAAGATTCATACAATCGATCTAAGCTACTATTACAAAATCTCGTGAACGATTACTATCTACATGGAAGAACTCTAATGGTAATAAGGTGGTCGACTAGAAATTTTGGTCGATGGAAGACTCCATAATATCCGCTCCAGCTTCGTCTTCAAAGCCATCACTGTCCTCGTCGTCGCTGTCGGGGTCTGTGTCTGTGTCGTCTAGTATGATGTAGTCTTCAGAACGGATGTACACTTCAGGTTCGGGCTCCCCCATGAATATTCCTAGCTTCTTCTTCAGGTCTTCATTCTGCTCCAGTAGCACAACAATTTCCTCTTCATATCCATCGCGAGTTACTTTGAGTTCCTCTTCCAGCTCCATGTTCCAGGTCATCACCTTCTTCGTATCTATCATGTTAGCGCATATCTGGTTCTCATAGCGACGAATGTGCTGGTTCATCTCCTGTATGTAGGCTACAATAGATCCATCCTTTCTGGTGCGGATCATCTCCCATTGCTCATCTCGGCGTCCACATATCTGGTAGATGGGTCCTTAAGATCCTTGTTGTACACCTCGCCCATGCGTCCAATGGTGATGTGGGCGGTCATGCTCTTTCCTAAACTCCGGGTTGGTGCATAAGTCCTTCCTGAAACACGAACTTGAATCGTCCAGCGCTCCTCTTCTGGCAAAGTTGCAGTGAAGGTCCCGGTGAAGCTTGGTATGATGATGTTCAGGTATTTAATGACTACCTTCAAGTGTCGTCCGAAAGGGGTGTCATCATCGGGCTGAGTGAACTTGTTCCTTGGGTCTAACATCTATAGAGTAGAAATAGAGAAGAGTTAGAATGAGTAGAGAAGAGTATCATGTGGCTTTTCCTAGTGGTCGTGTCCTACAATCAGCGTGTACTCTGATACCATCTTGTAGCGACCCGATCCCAATGGACCGTAGTCTCTGTGCTTAAGTGTCATCCCTGGATCAGTATTGCTGACACACACAGTACTCGAGGATTTATAGCAGAGTTCAATCACACACTTATTACATCGAGTGTCTCATAAAGATTACTTATTACAATAATATGGCTGAAGGCCATCTAAATAAAACAACTGCGGAAGCTTCGAAGATAAATGAGTCCATCCAAATACACGACAAAACGCACCTTACTCTTCGTCTAAAAATCTGCAACATGATACATTGCAGCCGTGTAGGTCAGCACATGGAATATGCTGGCAAGATAATACTATAGAGCAATGGTGAAACAATAGCTATCACTACATGCATATTTGGCTAGTGGAGGCTCTGAGTTTAACATTTGCATAAAGCCAATTTTTTCCTACAACATAGGAATAGATTTTATTTAACTACCCTGTTTAAGCCAATTTTGAGAAGGTTACCCCAACTCAATCCCACAATTAACAAGTATAATTAATAGTAACCCAGCAAATTCATTAAGTAGAGTGTTGAGATCAACCAATAATTCAAATACCAGATACTCAAGATGTCCATAGCCGGGGACACGGCTAATCATGATTAGTTTGTACACTCTGCAGAGGTTTGCGCACTTTTCCCCACAAGACTCGACCACATCCATGATCGGAAGATCGAGACATAGTCTTTCTGAAGCATTAACTCTTTACTCTGGGTAGACAGTACCACCTACTTTCCCCTACATTTCCTAGCCTACCACTTAAAGAGATCACACAACTTACTCAACTATGCCAGAGCCCATAATGGCTTGTGGCTGCACACGGAAGTTTCTAGCATGAATAATCTTACGATCCCTTTGAGCCTAGGTGGCATTCCATAGGATGATCACACTGGTACTCCGGGATATCCTAGGACAACACTGGATTCTCCAGGTGCCCACAACCAATCCACCCAGATGCATATTAAAGTAGCCACCTTAAGTTTCCCTTAGTTATTATCTCTCACAACTTGCATGAATCTCACATACCAATCCCCGTCTATGAGCATGGCTAAGCAATAAGTAACAAAGCGTATATTCCCGGGGTGATCAAAGGTATTAGGTTCCTACCTCATGAACTACATAGCAAATGACCACAAGATCCCAATCCTACTCATGCAATATTTAAGGGTTGAAACTAATGCATAAAAACTGGGTAATAAAGGGATATGATCAAAGTGTAACTTGCCTTGCTGATGATCGGAAAACCCTAGAGATTCGTAGTAGCAAGCTTCGCACTCCGGATACTCTATCATAGACAAACAATAGCATACATAAGCATTCAAGCATAAGATGCAAAGGTAAAACCAAATAAAAGATCTAAACAGAAAGTTCAAGCGAAGAGTTTTGATTTGCAAAAAGAATCAATCAAATCGGAGATATGGAACTCAAATTACGACCAAAAGAAATACAAATTCAAATCTGTTTGAAACCATTTTTAAATTTTTTAAAAACATGTTCAAGTTTACTATCTGGATAGAGGGAATCAATACGAAGAATTTGGCGTTGGTTTCGTTGGATTTGGATAAACGAGCAAAAAGTTATGAGGGTTTAAAGCTCAGGGACTAATCTACAAAGAAAATAATTACGTATGGGTCCCTGGCCTAAAATTGACAGAAAAAGAAAAATCTAACGAACGAACGTTCGCTATAGAAACCCAACGAACAAAATTCATTCGCTACCGATGACTAACGGACGAACGTCCGCTAAATAAACTAACCTAAATAATAAACCGGGTTTAGAAGAAAAACTGAAAACAGAAAAAAAACGGATCGGGGTCGGCGGTTTATAACGGTTCGGCCGGATCTGCGGCGGGTGGCGGCGGCGGCGGCGGCGAGGCGGGATGGCGCGGGAGGCGACGTGAAGCGGGGCTGCGGCTGGCGGCAACGGCAGCGGCGGCTGGCGATGGTGGTTATGGCGGTGGTGGCGGCTTGAGGAGGAGAGGGCCGGGGTGGCGCGGCTTATAAAGGGGCCGGGGGCGACTTGGGGAAGGGGGCGCCGAGGCGGTGGCGGAGTCCGGCCGGGTCACGGACGCTGAGGCGGCGTGAGGCGGGATTCCTCGGGGACGGCGTGCTGGGCCGGCTGGGCTTCGGCCCAGTTGGTGCGAAGAAGTTTTTTTTAAATAGCACCGCGAAGAAAAGTAAAAAAAATTCCTAAAAATTCCAGAAACAATTTTCACGATCCCATCCTAATATTTGGGACAATGTGAACATTTTTCTGGACTAAATGCAATTTCTAAGAACACATATTTTCCCCTAATTTAATAAAATGCATCCGAATAAAATTGCAAATAAAACTCAAATAAAATATATTTTTATTCAAATTTAAATTTCCAATATTTCCTTGCTGTTTTGAAGAAGTCATATTATCTTCTCTCATTATTTTATTTATTTTAAAATAATTGGAAAAATAATTTCGAATAAAATCACTTTGATCCAATTTGCGAATTTTGGAAATTCAAAATTGGATTTTTGTGAAAACCTCCAACTCTCTCAGTTGGTCCTTGAGTTGCTTAAGGCTTCTAGGATCAAAACTCCAAATAAAACAAATTCAAAGATGCACAAATTATGAATGCATATGATGATCTAATGAATAACATTCAAATTGAAAATTGGGATGTTACAAACCTACCCCTCTTAAGATGAATCTCGCCCTCGAGATTCTGGTTGGCTAGCAAAAAGGTGTGGGTGGTCTTTTCAGAGGTCTTCTTCTCGCTCCCAGGTGGCTTCCTCCTCGGCATGGTGGCTCCACTGAACTTTACAAAACTTGATGACCTTGCTGTGAGTGACTCGGTCAGGGAACTCTAGAATCTTGACGGGTTTCTCCTCATAGGTCGGGTCACTCTTCAACTGAATTGCTTCTAGGGGCACTGTATCTCTCAGAGGAATATCGGTCATCTCTGCATTGCATTTCTTCAACTGGGAAACATGAAACACATCATGAACTCCTGAGAAACCTTCGGGTAACTCCAACTTGTAGGCGACTTCACCCATACGTTCCAAAACTCGGTATGGTCCTACAAATATTGGTGCTAACTTCCCTTTGACTCCAAATCGTTTAACTCCTCGAAGGGGTGACACACGAAGATATGCTCTGTCTCCGACTTCATATGTTACCTCCTTGCGTTTATTATCGGCATAACACTTCTGCCTGGACTGGGTTACCTTGAGTCTATCACGAATCAACTTGACCTTCTCTTCAGACTCTCTGATTAAATCTGGCCCGAACAATTGTCGATCTCCAACTTCATCCCACATCAATGGTGTCCTGCACCTCCTTCCATACAAAGCTTCGAAAGGGGCCATCTTCAAACTAGCTTGGTAGCTGTTATTATATGAGAACTCTGCGTAAGGCAAATTGTCATCCCAACTAGACCCATAGTCTAGCGCACAAGCTCTCAACATGTCCTCCAGAATCTGTTTGACTCTCTTAGTTTGTCCATCTGTCTGCGGTTGAAAGGCTGTACTAAACTCTAGCCTGGTACCCAAAGTCTGGTGTAATTGATTCCAAAACTTCGAAGTAAACTGTGTTCCTCTATCTGATATGATGGTCCTCGGAACTCCATGCAGACATACGATCCTGGTCATATAGATCTTGGCCAATTTCGCACTCGTATAAGTGGTTTTCACGGGGATAAAGTGAGCCACTTTGGTCAAGCGATCAAGTACAACCCAAATGGACTCATATCCTAAACATGTCCTGGGTAATCCGGTGATGAAATCCATGCCAAGCTTATCCCACTTCCATTCGGGTATCAGCAAAGGCTGAAGTAATCCTGCTGGCTTCTGATGCTCTGCCTTAACTCTCTGGCATACGTCACATACTGCTACATACTCGGCAATATCCTTCTTCATACCTGTCCACCAGAAACGTTCCTTCAAATCCAAATACATCTTGGTGTTGCCTGAGTGAATCGAGTATGGCGAATCATGGGCTTCCTGAAGAATTAACTTTCTAATCTCTGGGTCACTGGGCACAAAGATGCGATCCTCAAACCATAAAGTTTCGTGTTCATCCTCACGAAAACCTTTGGCCTTTCCTTTACTCATCTTTTCTCTTATCTCCTTAATTTCCTTATCAATATTCTGGGCTTCTCGGAGTTTCCCAAAAAAGTGGACTGAACTTCCAACGCTGCAACAAAACCTCTCGGAACTATCTCCAAGCGAAGTTCTCTAAGATCGTCGGCTAGCTCCTGAGGTAATCCTCCGGTTATGAGAGTATTGACATAACTCTTGCGGCTCAAAGTGTCTGCTACTACATTGGCCTTTCCTGGGTGATAATGTAGTTTCATGTCATAATCCTTTATGAGCTCCAACCATCTCCTCTGCCTGAGGTTCAACTCCTTCTGCGTAAAAATGTACTTCAAACTCTTATGATCCCTGTAAACGTCACAATGATTTCCAATAAGAAAATGCCTCCAGGTCTTGAGCGCATGCACTACGGCTGCTAACTCCAAATCATGCGTGGCATAATTCAACTCATGAGGTCGTAGCTGACGTTAGGCATATGAAACAACTCTTCCTTCTTGCATAAGTACGCCTCCAAGTCCCTGGCGAGAATCGTCGCAATATAGTTGGAAATCCTTGCGTATATCCAGAAGAATTAGCACTGGGGCTTGAAAGGACATGTGGTGCCCCCATTTGTGGTTTTGGTAATTGATGACATTCTCTATGGACTAATGGTTGCATTGAGTTATATTTGAAGGATTTTTCCATAGGCATTTCTTGAAGTCCATGTGTTGGTTTCAAGGAGTTTATGTGTTGACCAAGGTGCTATTAAGGAATTATCCAAAGATTGGCTTATGAGTGTTGAGCTTATTGCAAGCATGTCTTGAAGAAGAAGATTGTGTGATCACTCATGTTTACCTTCAAGACATCATCCAAATGAAGAGAGTTGGAAAGATTCAAGGTTGATCAAGTCTAAGTCAAAGAATGAATCAAGTTGATCAACTCACAAAGCGTAGAAGATGTACCGAGAGGGATCAAGTGATCCCATGGTATGGTAAGCATTGTCCATTACGCTTTGTGTGCTAACCCATGGTCTTCGTGAGAGTTCTTTGTGGGGTTAGGTTGCGGTGTGCAAGTTCAAGTGATGCATCACGAAGAGATCAAGTGCTTGAAGCTTGCCGTCCATTGTGGTGACAACGGACTTGTGAAGATGAGCGGAAGAGAGGCTCACCCACAGTAGAGTATGGGGGAGCAATCAACTAGTCTTCATCCCGCCAATGCAATCAAGAAAGGTGGTCCAACTTGAGGGAGTCAAGATCGTCATCATCTAGCTGAAGTGGACCATGTGCAAGGCAAAGGTTTGCCCTTGATAGGTTTTCTATTTTACCGGTCTCATGGCAGTTGTGGGAGACCGGGTTATAGGATCGTTTGCCGTACTATCAAGGGAGGCTCTCGATGAGTTGCTTGATCGTATCGTTCATAGAGAGCTCAAACCATTGCATCCTTGCATCATCTTTTTGGTTCTTGTTTGGGTCTTCTCCTTGTGAGATTTGGAGCTTATGGTCATTTTTATGACAAGCTCGAGTTCATCGAAAACGGAGTTCTCATGCATCTTCTATGATGTTTTCGATGTTGGAGGGTATGCCGGTTCTTCTCGGTTGGAGGTTTCACTCCTTTGTTTGCTAAGGATACCTCCCCTACCTCTTCTCTCTATAAGCTTGAGTTTGCTCAATTCGGAGCTCATATGAAGAAGTTATGGCAGTTCTGGTTTTCCTTGGAGTATTCTTTGTTTTCGTGGTTGTGGCTTAAGGTTGGTGCCAGCGGTAGTACCGTGACCTCTCGGTAGTACCGTACCAAGCTCCCCAGCGGTAGTACCGCTCTCGGAGCGGTAGTATCGCTCCAAGCGGTAGTACCGCTCTCCGAACGGTAGTACCGCTTGGGAGTTTCGGCAGTAGTACCGCTGTGCGTCTGGGCTACTTCCGCCTCGATTCTCGAACGAAGTTTTTCGTGTCGGGTTTTGCGGCACTAAGAGAGGTAGTAGGAGCGGTTGTACCGCCCTAAGCGGTAGTACCGCTCTTCCCTATGTAGTACCGCCACAGGGTCAGAGTCGTGGCGGTGGCAAGATCACTGGTTGGCGGTAGTACCGCCTGAGCGGTAGTACCGCCCTTCCTAGCGGTAGTACCGCTCTGTCTTGGGATGTTCAGCGGGGTAACGGTTGGATTTTCCCCTCCTATAAAAGGGGTCTTCTTCCCATTGAACCCTATCCTTTGAGCTCGTGTTCTTCCCCATTGTTGACCTTCTCCGAGCTTGCTATCTCTCAATCCTCCATGGATTCTTGCTAGTTTTGGGGGAAAAGAGAGGAGATCTAGATCCACATTTCCACCAATCACTTTCTCCTCTATGTGAGGGGAACCCTTGGATCTAGTTCTTGGAGTTCTTGGTGTTCTCCTTCTTGTTCTTCCTCTCATTTTCCTCCCTAGCATTAGTTGCTTTGGTGGGATTTGAGAGAGAAGGACTTGGGCACTCTGTGCCCTTGCCATTACATTTGTGCATCGGTTTGAGTTCTCCACGGTGATACGTGGAAGTTACAAGTTGAGAAGCTTATTACTCTTGGGTGCTTGGTGCCCTTGAGCTTGTTCCTCTTGGGTGCTTGGGCGCCCTAGGCAGTTAGTGGTGTTCGGAGCTCAATCATTGTGGTGTAAAGCTCCGACAGCGTCGGGTCTCCAATTAGGTTGTGGAGATCGCCCGAGCAATTTGACGGAGTTCCGTGACCGCCCCAAGGGTTGCCAATTATGCGGGTTTGGTGACCGCCCCAAGGGTTGCCATTTATGCGGGTTCGGTGACCGCCCTCAAGGGTCCCTTAGTGGAATCACGGCATCTTGCATTGTCGAGGCGTGAGGAGATTCGGTGGCCCTAGTGGCTTCTTGGGGAGCATTGTGCCTCCACACCGCTCCAAGCGGAGATTAGCATCCGCAAGGGTGTGAACTTCGGGATACATCGTCGTCTCCGCGTGCCTCGGTTATCTCTTACCCGAGCCCCTTTACTTATGCACTTTACTTTGTGATAGCCATATTGTTCTTTGTCATATATCTTGCTATCACATAGTTGCTTATCTTGCTTAGCATAAGTTGTTGGTGCACATAGGTGAGCCTAGTTGTAGGTTTTGTGCTTGACAAATTAACCGTTAGGTTTATTCCGCATTTGTTCAAGCCTAAACCGTAATTATTTGAAAGCGCCTATTCACCCCCCCCCTCTAGGCGACATCCTCGATCTTTCAGGGCTGTAACCAAACGTTTATTCAACTCCTGAAAACTGGCCTCACACTCCTCGGTCCATTTAAACTTAGTGTCCTTCTTCAATAACTCCGTCATGGGCTTCGCAATCTTGGAAAAATTCTCAATGAATCTCCTATAATATCCTGCGAGTCCAAGGAATCTGCATATCTCTCCAAGTGAGGTGGGTGCCAACCACTTGGTGACAGACTGAACCTTGGAAGGGTCTACTGCTATACCTTCTCCCGATATAACATGTCCGAGAAATCTGACTTCCTTCAACCAAAACTCACATTTGCTGAACTTGGCATATAGCTGATGTTCCCTGAGCTTCTCGAGAACCAAGCGCAAATGTTCCTTGTGTTCTTCTTCATTCTTCGAGTACACCAATATATCATCAATGAACACCACGACAAACTTATCCAAGAACTCCATGAACACCTTATTCATCATACTCATAAAGTAAATAGTGGCGTTAGTCAAACCAAAAGACATGACCATGTACTCATATAGCCCATACCTTGTGGTAAAAGCTGGCTTGGGTATATCCTGTTCTCAGATCTTCAGCTGGTGACATCCTGATCGTAGATCGATCTTGGAAAATACCTTATCTCCCTGCAGCTGGTCAAACAAATCATTGATCATCGACAGAGGGTATTTGTTCTTGATCGTCACCTCATTCAATGCACGATAATCGACAACCATTCTCAAAGATTCATCCTTCTTCTCAACTAAGAGCACTGGGGCTCCCCACGGTGATGAACTTGGTTGAATATAACCTTTCTCCAATAACTCCTTAATCTGTTTCTTAATTTCCTCCAGATCATTTGCGGGCATCCGATACGGTCGCTTCGATATTGGTCCGGTGCCTGGCAATAGCTTGATCAAAAACTCTATGTCTCGGTCTGGTGGTATGCCTGGTAATTCCTCTGGGAATACGTTGGGATAATCCTTCACAACTAGCACTTTCTCTTGAACAACTCCCGAGAGTGAATTTACTTGAGTCCTCCTGGGCGCATGCCTAGACACATACTTGATCTGTTTCCCCTCTGGGTGGTGAGAAGAATTAACTTACTAGCACAATCGATGTTTCCTCCATACTTCGATAGCCAATCCATGCCTAGTATTATATCCAATCCTTGTGATTCCAAAATAATGAGGTCTGAGGGGAAAACATGCTTACCTATGGTCAATGGCAACTGATAACACCATCGACTAGCCATATATTCCGTTCCTGGTGAGCTCACTAACACGGGTGGCCTAAGGGCTAAGGATGGCAACTCAATCTTGTCCACAAATCCCCTTGATATGTATGAATGTGATGCACCAGCGTCAAAAAGAACAGGGGCTATAAATGACTTAATCAAAAACTTACCAATAACTGTGTCAGGCTGCTCTTCAACTTCCTCCACGTTGATGTGGTTCACCTGACCTATGGTGAAGGGGTTTGGCTTCTTTCCTAAGCTTCCATTGCCATTACCATTCTTTGCTTCAGGACACTCAGTGGCGTAGTGTCCAGTCTTCCCGCACTTGAAACAAGTAATGTGACTCAGATCCGTCTTGGCGGGTGTAGCGGGGTTGGAACGGCTCTGACTGCTGGTTCCTCCACTCCCATTACCATTCTTTGGGCCACTGTGGTTATGTGCATTTCATCCATTGTGGGAATGGCCTCCATGGTTATGTCCTCCATGGGTATGAGTGTGTCCTCCCGAGTACGGGGAATAGCGGGGCTTCTGCTGGGCTCCAGAGTTGTACTTCCCTTGTCCATACTTCCGGTTGCGGCTCTCTATCTGCTGCTGCTTGCCTTCAACCATGAGGGCCATGTCTACCAACTCCTGGTAGTTGGTGAATGTTGCCACCATCAACTTCATACTCAGCTCATCATTCAGTCCTTCAAGAAACTTCTCCTGCTTCGCGGCATCTGTGGCCACACCATCTGGGGTGTAGCATGCTAGCTTGCTGAATTCATCCACGTACTGCGCCACAGTATGATTCCCCTGGCGTAAGTTGTGTAACTCACGCTTCTTCATACTCATAGCTCTAGCTGAGACATGTGCGGTGTGGAAAGCCTGCTGAAACTGATCCCAAGTAACATTGGCCACGGGGAAAGTGGCGGTGTAGTTCTCCCACCATGAGGTTGTGGGTCCATCCAGTTGATGTCACTTTGATCCAATTTGCCAATTTTGAAAATTCAAAAATGGATTTTTGTGAAAACCTCCAACTCTCTCAATTTGTTTATGAGTTGTTTAAGGCTTCTAGGATCAAAACTGCAAATAAAACAAATTAAAAAATGCGCAAATTATGAATGCATATGATGATCTAATGAATAACATCCAAATTGAAAATTGAGATGTTACAAAGACGGAACATCCCTCCGCTCGCATAACCTTTTCCAACAAATAGTCCATATTTAGTAACAACTAATTTATTAGACTCGAAGACCAACTTAAACCCTTCTCTACATAGAAGGGAGCCACTAACGAGGTTCTTCTTGATGGCGGGGGCATGCTGCACGTTCTTCAGCTGCATGATCCTTCCCGAAGTAAACTTCAGATCAACCGTGCCAACACCATGAACAGAAGCACTCGCGCCATTCTCCATCAATACAAATCGTGGCCTGTGACCTGGTAAGAAGTGAACAATGAAATGTGAGCACACACATGAACGCCTGCACCTGTGTCCACCCACCAATTGGTGGGCTGAAACACTGAAAAAACAGTAAATAAATTACCGTATCCAGATGCACCATTCTCATTGTTGGCCATAATCATGTTGACAGACTTGGAGTCTTGTCCTGACTTCTTATACTTGTTTGGGCACTTGATGGCCTAGTGTTCAACCGAACCACAAGTGAAGCAGCCCTCATCCTTCTTGTTCTTCTTGAAGGTCTTCTTACCCTTCTTCTTAAAGTCGGTATTCTGTTGGACATCGTTCTTTCTCTTGGGATTGTGGGAGTTATGGTTTTGTCTGGTTCACCATGTTGATGATAGAAGTTACTTTGACCCCTTTTCCGTGTGAGTCCTCTGCCCTCGAATTCTGCTCAACACTCAGATGGCCGGTGATGTCCTCCACTGAGAACTCTCGCCTCTGATGTTTCAGAGTGGTAGCAGAATTTCTCCATGAATTAGGGAGCTTAGAGATTATACATCTCGCGAGAAACTTGCCCGTTAAATCGCACTTCATAAGTTCAAGCTCCTTAACGATGCATATTATCTCATGAGCCTGCTCCAATACAGGACGGTTCTTGACCATCTTGTAATCATGGAACTGCTCTACAATGTACATCTCGCTCCCAGCATCGGTGGCCCCGAATTTAGATTCGAGCACCTCCCACATGCCCTTGGCGACACGCACATGTAAATATGCGTCGACCAATTTATCATCGATCACGCTAAGAACTGCTACGAGAAATATGATGGTGGCCTCCCTGAATGCCTTCTCCTGTTCAGGAGAAATCGTTCCCGTGGGGACACCGGCGACCCAGAACACGTTCATAGCCGTGAGCAATAAAATGGTCTTAGTCTACCAACGCTTAAAGTATGTACCGGTAAACTTATCCGGTTTCTGTGCAACAACAAAGCCACTTGTCAAAAAAATCCTACACATAATAGGTTTTTGGATTGCTGATTAAATAGGCAATTTTTCGACTAATTTAATCCATAGATAAATCACTAGCATGGCATTGACTGAATTAACGACATACTGATTCTGATCTAAACAAGCACGTGATACGCAAATAGTAACACATACTGCTAGTACGAAAATAAACATGAGCGGGATAAACGTGTTATACCCTCTAGTAGGTCAGGCAGAAGCCGCGACGGCGGTGGCAGTCGCTTCCCAAAAACCTATTCGCCTCTCTCCCGTACAGGATCCGGAGAGGCGGGGTTTCGGAGACCTGCTCTCCCGTCTACCGTGTACTGGCAGACGGGATGGAGTCACCGGCAGCAGCATCACCAAAGGAATGATGGTTATAGAGGCGCATCCGCGTGGAGAGACGTGGGCTCGACCAACGTCCGATTCCGTGACGAGGCGTGGTGAGGCGGGCGGCGGAGGAGTGGTGCGCGAGGGCCTTCTCTTCTCAAGCTCCAATAGCATGTAGAAGAGAAACCCTTATAAGGAGGTCCAACTCCTCTCCAACTTCCAGGGTGGGAGTAAACTTCCCACTACACCTACCAACTAAACCCACATGGGCCCTTAGAGATTTTCAGAAATTGCTAGATGAGCCTAAAGCCGATCAGCCCATCCCATATTTCAACAGATGCAAGCATGGAAAAGTCCGAGTTGAGAGGAGCGCATCCGGAGTGTGCCGAGATGATGTTGGACGATATTCGGGCAGCTCCTCTCTGGTTGTCTAGGGAATCATCGATGTAGCCACACTCGAGACAGTGGCATGAAGAGAAGGTTTAGCTCTTGCAGAAGACCTGATGATTCAAAATGTTATAATTGCCTCTGATCAAAGCAAATGGTAAACGACATTGACGGAGGGACTAATAGCACTTATGGTTGTATTATTAGCGAGATTAAGCAGCAAACTAGTTTAGTTAATTGTAAGTTTATTTTTGAAGGTCGGGCATCAAACGCTGATGATGCAGATATGGTAGGTAAGTTTTCAAACACTCTTGATCAGGGGCGACATCTATGGTTCGTCCATCCCCATGATTCTTTTTGTATGCCACTTCATGTGGATTATCAATAAAGCTAGCTATATCCCTAAAAAAATATTCGAGTAGTTTCCCTCATTTACCTCAAAAAAGGAGTAGTTTCCTCATAAATAAATAAATATATTCGAGTAGTTCTAGCAAAGGGAAAAGGGCAACGATCTGCGCCGGTGCGCCAGCCCAACTGTTGGGCCGGTCGCACCGCGGCCGTTTGATCTAAGCACGTGGGTCGTTGGATCCGGCTGAAGAAAACGGTTCGCCCTGTCGTCTTCTACCTCGCGCCACAGCGTTGCGCCTCCTACTGCTCCCGCCGCCCCAAGCGTTGCGCATCCCCTCCCCCCTCCCCTCCCCCAGCCCTCGGTCGTCCTCGTCTCCGTGCTCGTCGCCGCGCTCGCCGACGGTCGCCGTATCCGCTCGCCGTCGCTGCTGCAGCAAAAAAAGCTCCGGATCATAAAAAAAAAATGGTGGCCGTCGGTTCCAGCAATGGCAGGGGCGCTTCTAGCACACAAAAAATGCTTCCTCGCCATTGCCATGGTGGTGTGCTTGTAGCATCACCAGTAGTCGCCAGTTGCAAACAAAAATCGCACTGATTTCCAACAAAAATCTAATGGCCGGTTCCAGCAAAAATTCTGCTGGTGTCACCGTTTGAAGCAAAATAAACCGCCGGTTCCAGCAAAAAATGAAGCCACTTCCAGCAAAAAAACGCGTCGCCGTCGCCGTCGTCGTCGCCGGTTGTAGCTCGTCGTGAAGGGTCGCAACAAATTGAGTCGCTGGTTGTAGCAAACTACGCCACTGGTTCCAGCAAAAATGACATCGTAGCAGGTTGCAGCATATTTGTTGAAGCTTTCTCGGTCTCTGGTATAAGCTTTTTCATCTGTGGGATGAAGCTTTTTTTAAAACGGTTGCAGTTTTTCATGTATATCTAAAAAGCGATTGAAACTTTTGAAGTGGCTGGCTGAAGATTTTCAATCTCTGATTGAAGCTTTTTCATCTGCGAGATGAAGCTTTTGTTAAAACGGTTGCAACTCTTCATGTGTTCCGAAGTCTGGTTTGAAGCTTTTTTATCTACTAGATGTAGCGTTTTGCATTCATGGTTGTAGCACAAGCATTGCCATTTGCAGCTGCAGTACCAGTACGTGATTGCAGCTCCCTCTCCAGCCGGTTGTAGCATCTGTGTGCTCCGCCGCCGTGGCTGCTGGTCGAGGTACTAGCTCGTCCCGTTCATTCTTGCCGTGGGCGCTCTGAGTAGTTGGAAAAACAGTGGGTGGATGGGGTCAAGACCCAACGGTGGCGGCGCCCTCCGTCGACCGGTCGGCGAGGCGGCGGGGCGCTGGGCGACGGAGCTTCGAGGCGCGCGCAGCCCTCCGGCGACCGGCCGGCGAGGCGTGGGGTGACAGAGCTCGGGGGGCGCGGCTCGCGGGCGTGCAGACTACGTGGGCACGACGGGGGAGGGATGGATAAGATGCATGGGCCCACATCGGGGGAGAAGTTGCTACATGTGCGCGTGTGTTGTGCGTGACGAGGCAGGAGCCGGCCGAAGTTTCGGTCGGTGCCGGATCTAAACATTTCCCAAGGGAAAATGACAGGATGGTGTCCATTCCGTCCCGATTCCTTGTGCCGCCGTTGATCGTTCAAACCCCAATGAATATTAAGCGTACGTACGTCGGTACGTGTACAAATCAGAACGCGGCGGAGCGGCGCTAGAAGCAACCTCGCACGTCACCGGCAGCGAGCAACGACGACCTGGCACTTCTCCTCGGCCCGCACGCATGCCGCGCTACCACACACATATATACTACCTACCTCAGATGGACGCCAAGCCAGAGACCAAGCCGTAGTTTCGACCGCAGCCCTACCGGTTGATAATTCAGAAGCGTCGATGTCGGTAGGCAAGAAGCCGTCGCCGTCGCCGTCGCGGCACGACGCGGAGAAGGCCGTCCAGGAAGTAGAGGGAGGAGACAACGGCGGCGACGTCGCCGTGATGCAGCGGACCGAGAGCGGCAGCAGAAGCGGCGGGAAGAAGGCGGCCGATCAGCGGCGGTACAGCCGGTGCTTCTCGGGGCTGGAGATCAGCATCGGTCCGGGCCCGCTCAAGGACGTCGACGCCGGGAAGCTCAAAGGCCAGATCAGGAAGTGGGCCAGGGCCGTCGTGGGCTACGCGCGCCAGCTCAGCTTCGGCTCGCCGAGGTCCTCCCCTCGCAAGTCCGGCGATGGCGCCACGCCGAAGTCGGCGGCCGTCCGGTCCAAGTCTGGCCTCGGCGGCGCCAGGAGCGACCCTCCCTCGGCCGAGCTGCCACCGTGAAAGCTTTGGTAGCTTACAAGAGTACTCCTTGACCGGTCGGTTGCGTGTGATCATGTAGAGTTATTCAGCTTCTTCCTTTCTTCCTCCCATCTTACAGTAAAAAGTTATTTGATTTCTTTTCCCATGCTTGGCTTGACTAAAAATTATTTGATTTCTTTTCCCATGCCTGGCTTGATTATCTCTTTTGGTTGAGTAAGATTCTTTGATTTAATTGTTCGCGCGTAGACACCAGATATGTACACGTTTAATAATAATGATTTACTCCTACTATGGATGCTTTCAGTTGCAGCGTAACTATATCCATACGGAGCAGTCTCAATCGCTTTGTAAACTTAATTATTTGTCTACCATTGATGTGTGGTGATATTCTACCACCTTCCGAGTATCATAAACTAGTATTATGCGCATGATACTATTTAATTATGTGAATAATACTAATTTATGATAAGAACTCCCCAATGCATAGTATATACACTATAATCATATTATCATTATTTTATCATTTGTAGAACTATAATATGAGGTTATGGTTACGATTTAGTTTTTAATATATTTTCTCGTTTGTTGTATTATGATATTGCATTATGATACGATATTACAATCATCTTTCACATTATTAAATGCGGTGTCATGTCATATTTTTCACTTAGATGCCAATGCTTATGATACTCTCATTGATGCTCTATTCATTCCTTTTTTTTCTTTGCTCGTAACTTTAATGACACAGACCAAGGAAAGCAAAAGATTACTTAGAATCAAATTGGATGGACAATTATATCCCTCAGTTCTCAACCGATCTCTCTCCCCGACGGCCTTCGGCAATAACTGTTGTTGCATGATCAGGCAACCCTCAAGGCTTGGAATATTTTTGTTGCATACCGTCTCCAAACTCCCATCCATGCATACCCGATGTCGTCAGCCACCACGTGTCTAACTGAATCATTGTACAACCTGCTTTTTCCTAAGAGCAAGTATAATAAAGTGATGTAAGCAAGCTATAAAGATCAAAATATTATATTTTCGCTGAGTTGGATGAGAGTGAGGATGAGAGAGAATGAAAGTGAGTTGTAGAATAAGAGCCAGCTCCAGCACGGACTCCAAGAAACATTGTGAGAGTGTAAGATGAGTCATGTACTAATAAAGTAGTACTTCTTTGTATCCAACTACCATACATGTTGGCTATTAGGTTGACTATAGATGACATGGCAACAATGTATGGTTGTAACTTGGCTCTACTATTTACCAATGCTCTAAGCTCATGATACTTCTCCCTTAGGATCATATCGAGACGCTCCTAGATTCTCCTAGCTCTGTCCCATGCAGTATCGACGTAGGAAGGCCAGGACCTAGCTCCTACAAGAAAGGAGTGGTGCATCTGGCTAAGGTGCAGTCGGACGACAACCATGGCCGAGCATCACTTCGCTGAACAGAGTGTTGGCAGCGACACTCTCCTCCATCCTCCATGTCTACACCTGCGACTCGTGGCCTCCATCACTAGGCCTATCCATCACCGAAGCGGCATCCTCGCTGAAGTGCAATCAAGATCGGCGCCAACCTTGTGCAACATAGCCGAATCAAACATATTAATATCCGTCATCATTTTCTCTGAGATCATGTTTCATGTGAAGACAATGAGATATTTCATGTTGGCGCTAAGAAGCAATGTACCGATGTTTTCACCAAGCTGCTTGATGAGCAAGGTTCTGTGAGTTAAGGCACGAGCTAAATATCATCGAATCGAGTAACATGGGTTGCTAATCTTGCATACACACATGAGCTCAACTAGTATGTTGTTCATATGTAGGCTGATACCTCTTTTTATTGATCCAGTAATGAAATAGAAAAGTGTATGCCGCACATGTTTCCCCAGAGGTGACCCTAGGTTATCGAACCCACGAGAGGAAGATTCCCTTGAAATGATGGTCTCTAGCAAGCTTTTGTCAAAGTGTCAAATTTATCTTTTGATAGAATCAAGCAAGCAAATAGTGATTCAAACACTTATAATAAAAAGAGGTACGCGTATGAGGTCTTAATGCTTACAACCATGTATTTGTGTTGGGATCAGATATGATCTTAATTTGTGCGCTGAAAGTCACCTGTCGAGATGTTCTTGTTACGGATCGAAGTTGGGGATGTGTCCAAATAAGATATTTACCGGCACGAGTCCTGGATTAAAAATCAGTTGTCCTACCACAGGCCTACCCGTCACACGGGGGTTGCCTTGATAATTAAGATAATAAATCAGATAAGAGCTTGGGACGTTTAATGACTACACCTCATATATCTTCAAGGATATGACCCATGTTACCCTATTGGACCTTACTGTCACCAGTGTTCGTTATAACACTTCATGGCCTCCTCGCTCCTAGCCTCACCGGTGCTCGATCTCCATGATCTTGGGTACCTGCAGGGATGAAGATCGCGGACAAGACAAGAGACATCTACAATACAATTTTATTTCACACATATGGGACCGTATTTCAAAGCCCTTGATCCCCACAAGAAATATAGAGGGTTTCACAGCTCATGCCTCAACCCATACCTTACAGAACTACTCACACATGGAGATCAGACCACGAGAAGAAAACATTGAAGAACACATCTTGAAGATTGATTGATTGCAAATATGCCTTACAATGGATGCCTTGTGGGATGCATGATTACAAGTATGAACTAGATGAGGAAGCACTATGGTGGTGATGGTGGCTATAGAGATGGAAATGGCAGCGGCTAGGGTTTATAGATGGAGATGAGGATGAAGGTGTTCTGGCTGCTCATGACGCTCTCCCCGTGCTCGTTCTGTTGACATTTTGATGGGATCCCCTTTATAAAAGTTGTACGGGTGGATGATCTGCCTCAGTTTCCATGCCATACAGACGCTCATATGGGTGCGAACGCCCGTATGGAACGTCATCTTTTGCTCTACTTCTGCAGATACGCCTCCCATTGATTCCTTCTTCCATTCTCCTTTCTTTCCATTCCCGCACGTGATTTCTTCTCTTTTAGCCCATTTCCAGTGGAAACACATCAAAGAGAGGATTTGTGGAATCCTTTGCAGTCATTAGTCATTAGTAGCAATACCGGAGCGAACATCTCTTTTTAAATGAAATATCTCGGTTTAAACAAAGGTGAATGAGTGTAAAAATATCACTCATCACAGGCACATAAGTAGTTTTGTGGGAGGGGGTAGCTCAATTCATGATCATACCTAGTAGTGCATAAATGAATTATATCTTTCACACCAGTCATTTATCATGACACATGTGCTTAAGGATGATATTGGTCTTGAGCCCAAGGTTCTTTTCTACGCGATACCAAACCAAATTACTCAGACATGCTGCCTTCAGCCACCGTCCTACTCGGAGGTTGGATCTTAATTGGTTCTTATTTGAGTATTTTAGAACCATATGCCACTATATACTAAGTATGATAGTTACACTAATCATTTGTTTTTTTTTGGTTTCTTCCTACAAATATGAGTGTATAAGATCTCATACTCCAGTTTAGTACATTTCTGTCCAAAGCCCATGTTTCTATCTAAGACATGCTTTTACCCTTTCAAGATTTCCTCTTTGGCCAGACCATATGGTATTGGGTATATTTTCGGCGTGTGCCCCCTCCTCACAAGGTCCTTTAGATTACCTCTTTGGAAGCTCGGAATTTTTTGGTCACTCGGGAGCTTTTCCCTAAAGTGGCTTCTCGAGCCTCTAGACACCCCATGTGCACGAGGATTGTACTGTGTGCACGGAGCTTCGTGCACAGAGGGTCTTTAGCTCATGCACACAGGGTAGCAATTTTCGGCTTGGTAAGAAGTGATCCGCTAGAGGGTTAGGGTTCCCACTCCTCACTGACCCCACCCCCTTTCATCCTGTGACGCTTTTGCAGCCACTGTTGTCACCTCGACCTTCTCCACATGACCCCATGCCCACAGATTCCTTTCTCGATGTCATTTCATCACTATGTTGGGTGATACGTCTCCGTCGTATCTATAATTTTTTATTGTTCCATGCCAATATTATTCAACTTTCATATACTTTTTGGCAACTTTTTATACTATTTTTGGGACTAACATATTTATCCAGTGCCCATTGCCAGTTCCTATCTGTTGCATGTTTTTGGTTTCGCAGAATATCCATATCAAACGGAGTCCAAACGAGATAAAAACGGACGGAGATACTTTTCGGAATATTTGGAAAATGTGGAGGAAAAATCAACGCAAACCAGTGTCCGAGGTGGGCACGAGGTAGGGGGACCCACGTGACCCACCTGTAAGGCGGTTGACGCCCTTCTTCGGCCGCAATAAAGCTAATATTCGAAAAAAATCACGGCGAAGGTTTCGTTCCAATCGGAGTTACGGATCTCCATATATACCCGAAACGGTGAAAGGGTAGCAGAACAGAACGCAGAAACAGAGAGAGACAGAGAAATAGATCCAATCTCGGAGGGGCTCTCGCCCCTCCCAAGCCATGGAGGCCAAGGACCAGAGGGGAAACCCTTCTCCCATCTAGGGAGGAGGTCAAGGAAGTAGAAGACGAAGGGGCCCCCTCTCCCCTTCTCTTCTGGTGGCGCCGGAACGCTGTCGTGCCCATCATCATCATCACCGCGATCTTCACCAACATCTCCGCCATCTTCACCAACATCGCCATCATCTTCCTCCCTCTATCTATAGCGGTCCACTCTCCCACAACCCGCTGTACCCTCTACTTGAACATGGTGCTTTATGCTTCATATTATTATCCAATGATGTGTTGCCATCCTACAATGTCTGAGTAGATTTTCGTCGTCCTATCGGTGGTTGATGAATTGCTATGATTGATTTAATTTGCTTGTGGTTATGTTGTTGTCCTTTGGTGCCCATCATATGAGTAGCGTGGATCACAAACATAGGGTTAGTTGTATGTTGATAGGACTATGTATTGGAGGCAAGAGTGATGAAGCTTCAACCTAGCATAGGAATTGATGCATACGGGATTGAAGGGGGACCAATATATCTTAATGCTATGGTTGGGTTTTACCTTAATGAACGTTAGTAGTTGCGGATGCTTGCTAATAGTTCCAATCATAAGTGCATAGGATTCCAAGTAAGGGATGACATGCTAGCAGTGGCCTCTCCCACATAAAACTTGCTATCGGTCTTTTAAAGTAGTCAATTGCTTAGGGAAAATTTTGCAACTCCTACCACCATTTTTCCACGCTCCTATATTTACTTTAGTTGTTTCTTTATCTTAACAGCCCCTAGCTTTTATTTACTCCCTCTTTACTTTCTTGCAAACCTATCCGAGAACACCTACAAAGTACTTCTAGTTTCATACTTGTTCTAGGTAAAATAAACGTCAAGCGTGCGTAGAGTTGTATCGGTGGTCGATAGAACTTTAGGGAATATTTGTTCCACCTTTAGCTCCTCATTGGGTTCGACACTCTTACTTATCAAAAACTGTTGCGATCCCCTATACTTGTGGGTTATCAAGACCTTTTTCTGGCACCGTTGTCGGGGAGTTATAGTGTGGGGTGAATATTCTCGTGTGTGCTTGTTTGCTTTATCAGTAAGTAATTTTTATTTGCTGTATTTAGTTGTTTCCTATCTTTAGCTATGGGTAGGAAACGCAAAATACCAAAAAATTAGTTGTACCTACTGAACCAATGGTTGAAGAACCACTCAAAATCTATCACACTCCTGAAGCTTTTTACTTGGATCATCTTGATCCCTTTGTGCTCGTCTTTGAAACCCCAACTAGCTTAGTTGAGGGCAAATCTTTAGATGAGCATGCTTGTTATGTGCGACACCGTATATCTGAAAAAGGGAAACTATTATGGGATCAAATTCAACGTTTGCAATGCTATGCTTGGACTTTATGTGAATTATATGATGTTACTTGTTGTTCTGAAAACCCTAAGAAACACCTTCCCTACCAATGCTTGTTTAGTGATAATGGAATCGTATCTTCATATGCTAAGGGTGTTTATAATTACTATGATGTTCAACAAATTGAAGAATTTGTTGTTTTTAAGAGTGCTTATGAAATTGCTTCTTTGATTGAAAAGTATGATGCTACTCTCTACAAATCTGAAATTTTTTCCATACTTGAATATTGCTATGATAATTATGCTTCTAATGCCTATGTTAAACTATATATTGAGGCCTACCCCGCTGTCCAAGAAGAGAATAATATTTTGCAGGAAGCTATGGAAGAAGAAATTTATGAAACTGTGAGCTCATTGGATGAAAAAGATGATGAGGAGAGCGAAGAACAAAAGGAGGAAGAGCGGATTGATCACTCGTGCCCACCTTCTAATGAGAGTAACTCTTCAACTCATACATTTTTTAATTCCCCTTCGTGCTTACCGAAGGATGATTGCTATGATGATTGATATGATCCCGTTGATTCTCTTGAAATATCCCTTTTTGATGATGCTTGCTATGCTTGTGGCGAAGATGCCAATATGAATCATGCTTATGGAGATGAACTTTCTATAGTTCCTTATGTTAAACATGAAATTGTTTCTATTGCACCCACGCATGATAGTCCTATTATCTTTTTGAATTCTCCCGACTACACTATATCGGAGAAGTTTGCACTTATTAAGGATTATATTAATGGGTTGCCTTTTGTTGGGGAACGTAGTAATTTCAAAAAAAATCCTACGCACACGTAAGACCATGGTGATGGCATAGCAACGAGAGGGGAGAGTGTCTGTCCACGTACCCTCGTAGACCGTAAGCGGAAGCGTTATAACAACGCGGTTGATGTAGTCATACGTCTTCACGATCCGACCGATCGAAGTACCGAACGTACGGCACCTCCGAATTCAGCACACGTTCAGCTCGATGACGATCCCCGTGCTCCGATCCAGCAAAGCGTCGGGGATGAGTTCCGTCAGCACGACGGCATGGTGACGATGATGATGCTTCACCGGCGCAGGCTTCGCCTAAGCTCATGACGATATGACCGAGGTGGAATATGGTGGAGGGGGCACCGCACACGGCTAAGAACGATCCGTAGATCAACTTGTGTGTTATGGGGTGCCCCCCGCCTCAGATATAAAGGAGCAAGGGGTGCGGCCGGCCCTAGGGAGGCGCTGGAGGAGTCCTACTCCCACCGAGTAGGACTCCCCCTTCCTAGTTGGATAAGGTTTGGGGAGGGAAGAGGGAAGGCGCGCCCCCTCCTTGTCCTATTCGGACTAGAGGGGGAGGGGCGCGGCCTGCCTGGCCGCCCTCCTCTTCTCCCCTTATGGCCCATCAAGGCCCATTGACCCCCGGGGTTCCAGTAACCCCGGTGTTCGATAAAATCATGTTTTCATCCGAACCTTCCAAGTCAAACATAGGCTTCCAATATATCAATCTTTATGTCTCGACCATTTAGAGACTCCTCGTCATGTCCGTGATCACATCCGGACTCGAACAACCTTGGTACATCAAAACTTATAAACTCATAATAAACTGTCATCGTAACGTTAAGCGTGCGGACCCTACGGGTTCGAGAACTATGTAGACATGACCTAGAACCATTCTCGGTCAATAACCAATAGCGGAACCTGGATGCCCATATTGGTTCCTACATATTCTACGAAGATCTTTATCGGTCAAACCGCATAACGACATACGTTGTTCCCTTTGTCATCGGTATGTTACTTACCCGAGATTCGATCATCGGTATCCAATACCTAGTTCAATCTCGTTACCGGCAAGTCTCTTTACTCGTTCCGTAATACATCATCTCACAACTAACTTATTAGTTGCAATGCTTGCAAGGCTTTATGTGATGTGTATTACCGAGAGGGCCCAGAGATACCTCTCCGACAATCGGAGTGACAAAACCTAATCTCGAAATACGCCAACCCAACATGTACCTTTGGAGACACCTGTAGTACTCCTTTATAATCACCCGATTCGTTGTGACGTTTGGTAGTACCAAAGTGTTCCTCCCGTAAACAGGAGTTGCATAATCTCATAGTTACAGGAACATGTATAGGTCATGAAGAAAGCAATAGCAATATACTAAGCGATCAAGTGCTAAGCTAACGGAATGGGTCATGTCAATCACATCATTCTCCTAATGATGTGATCCCATTAATCAAATGACAACACATGTCTATGGTTAGGAAACATAACCATCTTTGATTAATGAGCTAGTCTAGTAGAGGCATACTAGTGACTATCTGTTTGTCTATGTATTCACACATGTATTATGTTTCCGGTTAATACAATTCTAGCATGAATAATAAACATTTATCATGATATAAGGAAATAAATAATAACTTTATTATTGCCTCTAGGGCATATTTCCTTGATCTCCCACTTGCACTAGAGTCAATAATCTAGATTACACAAGAATGATTCTAACACCCATGGAGTCTTGGTGCTGATCATGTTTTGCTCGTGGAAGAGGCTTAGTCAACGGGTCGCAACATTCAGATCCGTATGTATCTTGCAAATCTCTATGTCTCCCACTTGGACTTGGTCCCGAATGGAATTGAAGCGTCTCTTGATATGCTTGGTCCTCTTGTGAAATCTGGATTCCTTTGCCAAGGCAATTGCACCAAGATTGTCACGGAAGATCTTCATTGGTCCCGATGCACTAGGTATGACACCTAGATCGGAAATGAACTCTTTCATCCAGACTCCTTCATTTGCTGCTTCCGAAGCAGCTATGTACTCCGCTTCACATGTAGATCCCGCCACGACGCTTTGTTTAGAACTGCACCAACTGACAGCTCCACCGTTTAATAAAAACACGTATCCGGTTTGCAATTTAGAATCGTCCGGATCAGTGTCAAAGCTTGCATCGACGTAACCATTTACGACTAGCTCTTTGTCACCTCCATATACGAGAAACATATCCTTAGTCCTTTTCGTATTTCGGGATGTTCTTGATCGCTGTCCGATGATCCACTCTGGATTACTTTGGTACCTTCTGCCAAGCTTATTGCTAAGCATACGTCAGTCTGTACACAGCATTGCATACATGATAGAGCCTATGGCTGAAGCATAGGAACATCTTTCATTTCTCTCTATCTTCTCGCTGTGGTCGGGCATTGAGTCGACTCAATCTTACACCTTGTGTCTGGTAAAAACCTTTCTTTGCTCGATCCATTTTGAACTTTTTCAAAACTTTATCAAGGTATGTGCTTTGTGAAAGTCCAATTAAGCGTCTTGATATATCTCTATAGATCTTGATGCCCAATATGTAAGCAGCTTCACCGAGGTCTTTCATTGAAAAACTTTTATTCAAGTATCCTTTTATGCTATCGAGAAATTCTATATCATTTCCAATCAATAATATGTCGTCCACATATAATATCGAAATGCTACAGAGCTCCCACTCACTTTCTTGTAAATACAGGCTTCTCCAAAAGTGCAGATAAAACCATATTCTTTGATCACACTATCAAAGCGTTTATTCCAACTCCGAGAGGCTTGCACTGACCATAAATTGATCGTTGGAGCTTGCACACTTTGTTAGCACCCTTTGGATCAACAAAACCTTCTGGTTGCATCATATACAACTCTTCTTCTAGAAATCCATTCAAGAATGCAGTTTTACATCCATTTGCCAAATTTCATAATCATAAAATGCGGCAATTGCTAACATGATTCGGACAGACTTAAGCATCGCTACGGGTGAGAAAGTCTCATCGTAGTCAACCCCTTGAACTTGTCGAAAACCTTTCGCAACAAGTCGAGCTTTATAGAGCAGTTACATTACCATCGCGTCGGTCTTCTTCTTAAAGATCCATTTATTCTCAATGGCTTGCCGATCATCGGGCAAGTCAACCAAAGTCCATACTTTGTTTTCATACATGGATCCCATCTTAGATTTCATGGCTTCCAGCCATTTTGCGGAATCTGGGCTCACCATCGCTTCTTCATAGTTTGTAGGTTCGCCATGGTCAAGTAACATGACTTCCAGAATAGGATTACCGTACCACTCTGGTGCGTATTTTACTCTGGTTGACCTACGTAGTTCAGTAGTAACTTGATTTGAAGCTTCATGATTAACATCATAAGTTTCCTCACTAATTGGTGTAGTTGTCACAGGAACCGTTTCTTGTGATGAACTACCTTCCAATAAAGGAGCAGATACAGTTATCTCATCAAGTTCTACTTTCCTCCCACTCACTTCTTTCGAGAGAAACTCCTTCTCTAGAAAGGATCCGAATTTAGCAATGAAAATCTTGCCTTCAGATCTGTGATAGAAGGTGTACCCAACAGTCTCCTTTGGGTATCCTATGAAGACACATTTCTCCGATTTGGGTTCGAGCTTATCTGGTTGAAGTTTCTTCACATAAGCATCGCAGCCCCAAACTTTAAGAAACGACAACTTTGGTTTCTTGCCAAACCACAGTTCATAAGGTGTCGTCTCAACGGACTTAGATGGTGCCCTATTTAACGTGAATGCGGCCGTCTCTAAAGCATATCCCCAAAAGCGATAGCGGTAAATCAGTAAGAGACATCATAGATCGCACCATATCAAGTAAAGTACGATTCTGACGTTCGGACACACCATTTCTACGTGGTGTTCGGTGGCGTGAGTTTGAAACTATTCCGCATTGTTTCAAATGTAAACCAAACTCGTAACTCAAATATTCTCCTCCACGATCAGATCGTAGAAACTTTATTTTCTTGTTACGATGATTTTCCACTTCACTCTAAAATTCTTTGAACTTTTCAAATGTTTCAGATTTGTGTTTCATTAAGTAGATATACCCATATCTGCTCAAATCATCTGTGAAGGTGAGAAAATAACGATACCCTTGGCCTCAACATTCATTGGACCACAAACATCGGTATGTATGATTTCCAACAAATCAGTTGCTCGCTCCATAGTTAGGAGAACGGCGTTTTAGTCATCTTGCCCATGAGGCACGGTTCATAAGTACCAAGTGATCCATAATCAAGTGATTCCAAAAGTCCATCAAGTATGGAGTTTCTTCATGCGTTTTACACCGATATGACCCAAGCGGCGATTGCCACAAATAAGTTGCATTATCATTATCAACTCTGCATCTTTTGGTTTCAACACTATGAATATGTGTATTACTACTATCGAGATTCAATAAAATAGACCACTCTTCAAGGGTGCATGACCATAAAAGATATTATTCATATAAATAGAACAACCATTATTCTCTGTCTTAAATGAATAACCGTCTCGCATCAAACAAGATCCAGATATAATGTTCATGCTTAACGCGGCACCAAATAACAATTATTTAGGTCTAAAACTAATCCCGATGGTAGATGTAGAGATAGCGTGCCGACCGCGATCACATCGACTTTGGAACCATTTCCCACGCAAGATCGTCACCTCGTCCTTAGCCAATCTTCGCAATCCGTAGTTCTGTTTGAGTTGCAAATATTAGCAATGTAACCATTATCAAATACCTGTGTACTCTGCGAGTATTAGTAAGGTACACATCAATAACATGTATATCACATATACCTTTGATCACCTTGCCATCCTTCTTATCCGCCAAATACTTGGGGCAGTTCCGCTTCCAAATGTCCATCGCTGCTTGCAAGAGAAACACTCAGTTTCAGGCTTAGGTCCGGACTTGGGTTTCTTCTCTTGAGCAGCAACTTTCTTGCTGTTCTTGAAGTTCCTTCTTCTTTCCTTTGCCC
The DNA here is from genome assembly GCA_021605205.1 of Aegilops longissima. Taxonomy (NCBI): domain Eukaryota; kingdom Viridiplantae; phylum Streptophyta; class Magnoliopsida; order Poales; family Poaceae; genus Aegilops; species Aegilops longissima. Next base: position 623,501,103 of record CM038678.1, read on the forward strand.
TTTTCTTGAAACTAGTGGTCTTGTTGACCATCAACACTTGATGCTCTTTCTTGATTTCTACCTCCATGCTTTTAGCATTGCGAAGAGCTCGGGAATTGTTTTGGTCATCCCTTGCATATTATAGTTCATCACGAAGCTCTTGTAGCTTGGTGGCGATGATTGGAGAATTCATCAATGACACTATCATCCGGAAGAGTAACTCCAGTTGAATCAAGTGATTATTATACCCAGACATTTTGAGTATATGTTCACTGACATAACTATTCTCCTCCATCTTGCAGCTATAGAACTTATTGGAGACTTCATATCTCTCAATCCGGGCATTTGCTTGAAATATTAACTTCAACTCCTGGAACATCTCATATGCTCCATGACGTTCAAAACGTCGTTGAAGACCCGGTTCTAAGCCGTAAAGCATGGCACACTTGAACTATAGAGTAGTCATCAGCTTTGCTCGCCAGACGTTCACAACTTCGGCGTTGCTCTGCAAAGAGGCTGGCACCCAGCGGTGCTTCGGGGCGTAATTCTTTCGTGCAGCAATGAGGATAATCCTCAAATTACGGACCCGATCCGTGTAATTGCTACCATCATCTTTCAACTTTGCTTTCTCAGGAACGCATTAAAATTCAACGGAACAACAAAGACGAGCCATCTATCTACAAGAAACATAGACAAGCAAAAATACTATCGGTACTAAGTTCATGATAAATTTAAGTTTAATTAATCATATTAAAAACTCCCACTTAGACAGACATCTCTCTAGTCATCTAAGTGATTACGTGATCCAAATCAACTAAACCATGTCCGATCATCACGTGAGATGGAGTAGTTTCAATGGTGAACATCACTATGTTGATCATATCTACTATATGATTCACGTTCGACCTTCGGTCTCCGTGTTCCGAGGCCATATCTGTTATATGCTAGGCTCGTCAAGTTTAACCTGAGTATTCGCGTGTGCAACTGTTTTGCACCGTTGTATTTGAACGTAGAGCCTATCACACCCGATCATCACGTGGTGTCTCAAAGACGAAGAACTTTCGCAACGGTGCATACTCGTGGAGAACACTTCTTGATAATTTTAGTGAGAGATCATCTTATAATGCTACCGTCAATCAAAGCAAGATAAGATGCATAAAGGATAAACATCACATGCAATCAATATAAGTGATATGATATGGTCATCATCATCTTGTGCTTGTGATCTCCATCGCCAAGCACCGTCATGATCACCATCGTCACCGCGCGACACCTTGATCTCCATCGTAGCATCGTTGTCGTCTCGCCAACTATTGCTTCTACGACTATCGCTCTTGCTTAGTGATAAAGTAAAGCAATTACATGGCGCTTGCATTTCATACAATAAAGCGACAACCATATGGCTCGCCGATTGCCGATAACTCGGTTACAAAACATGATCATCTCATACAATAAAATATAGCATCACGTCTTGACCACATCACATCACAACATGCCCTGCAAAAACAAGTTTGGCGTCCTCTACTTTGTTGTTGCAAGTTTTACGTGGCTGCTACGGGCTGAGCAAGAACCGTTCTTACCACGCATCAAAACCACAACGATAGTTTGTCAAGTTGGTGTTGTTTTAACCTTCGCAAGGACCGGGCGTATGCACTCAGTTCAACTAAAGTGAGAGAAAGCAGACACCGCGGTCACCTTTAAGCAACTAGTGCTCAAGCGGTGAAACCAGTCTCGCGTAAGCGTCGCGTAATGTCGGTCCGGCCGCTTCATCTCACAATACCGCCGAACAAAGTATGACATCTTTGGTAAGCAAGTATGACTTATATCGCCCACAACTCACTTGTGTTCTACGTGCATATGACATCAACGCATAAAACCAGGCTCGATACCCTTGTTGGGGGGCGAGTAATTTCAAAAATTTCCTACGCACACGCAAGACCATGGTGATGGCATAGCAACGAGAGGGAGAGTGTCGTCCACGCCCTCGTGAGACCGTAAGCGAAGCGTTATAACAACGCTGTTGATGTAGTCGACGTCTTCACGATCCGACCGGTCCAAGTACCGAACGTGCGGCACCTCCGAGTTCAGCACACGCTCAGCTCGATGGCGATCCCGTGCTCCGATCCAGCAAAGCGTGGGGATGAGTTCCGTCAAGACGACGGCGTGGTGACGATGATGATGCTTCACCGGCGCAGGCTTCGCCTAAGCTCATGACGATATGACCGAGGTGGAATATGGTGGAGGGGCACCGCACACGACTAAGAACGATCACGTAGATCAACTTGTGTGTTATGGGGTGCCCCCTGCCTCAGATATAAAGGAGCAAGGGGTGCGGCCGGCCCTAGGGGCGCGCCGAGGAGTCCTACTCCCACCGGGAGTAGGACTCCCCTTCCTAGTTGGATTAGGTTTGGGGAGGGAAGAGGAAGGGGGCGCCCCCTCTCCTTGTCCTATTCGGACTAGAGGGGGGGCGGCCTGCCCTGGCCGCCCTCCTCTTCTCCCTTATGGCCCATCAAGGCCCATTGACCCCGGGGTTCCGTAACCCCGGTGTTCCAGTAAAATCCTGTTTTCATCCGGAACCTTTCCAAGTCCAAACATAGGCTTCCAATATATCAATCTTTATGTCTCGACCATTTCGAGACTCCTCGTCATGTCCGTGATCACATCCGGGACTCGAACAACCTTGGTACATCAAAACTTATAAACTCATAATAAATCGTCATCGTAGCGTTAAGCGTGCGGACCCTACGGGTTCGAGAACTATGTAGACATGACCTAGAACCATTCTCGGTCAATAACCAATAGCGGAACCTGGATGACCATATTGGTTCCTACATATTCTACGAAGATCTTTATCGGTCAAACCGCATAACGACATCGTTGTTCCTTTGTCATCGGTATGTTACTTACCCGAGATTCGATCGTCGGTATCCAATACCTAGTTCAATCTCGTTACCGCAAGTCTCTTTACTCGTTCCGTAATACATCATCTCACAACTAACTTATTAGTTGCAATGCTTGCAAGGCTTTATGTGATGTGTATTACCGAGAGGGCCAGAGATACCTCTCCGACAATCGGAGTGACAAAACCTAATCTCAAATATGCCAACCCAACATGTACCTTTGGAGACACCTGTAGTACTCCTTTATAATCACCCGATTCGTTGTGACGTTTGGTAGTACCAAAGTGTTCCTCCGTAAACGGAGTTGCATAATCTCATAGTTACAGGAACATGTATAGGTCATGAAGAAAGCAATAGCAATATACTAAGCGATCAAGTGCTAAGCTAACGGAATGGGTCATGTCAATCACATCATTCTCCTAATGATGTGATCCCATTAATCAAATGACAACACATGTCTATGGTTAGGAAACATAACCATCTTTGATTAATGAGCTAGTCTAGTAGAGGCATACTAGTGACTATCTGTTTGTCTATGTATTCACACATGTATTATGTTTCCGGTTAATACAATTCTAGCATGAATAATAAACATTTATCATGATATAAGGAAATAAATAATAACTTTATTATTGCCTCTAGGGCATATTTCCTTCACCTTTTACTACTACACATGATGATTTTGATGAATATACTATGCATGTGCTTGCTGCTCCTACTTGCAATTATTATGAGAGAAGAACTATATCTCCATCTCTCTATGTTTCCAATACAATAAAATTGCAAGAAACTATTTATACTATGCATTGGCCTCTACTATGTGTGCATGAATTGTTCTTTTATGACATGTCGATGCATAGGTAGAGAGTTAGACTTCGTCATTACATGATATATGTTGCTTTGTGCTCACTACTAAATTACAAATCATTGTTAATTAAAATTGGCTTTGATATACCTTGGGATTCGGGTGGATTCACTACTTGAGCATGCCTAGCTTAATGGCTTTAAAGAAAGCGCTGCCAGGGAGACAACCCGGACGTTTTAGAGAGTCATTTATTTCTGTTGATTGCTTTCTTTTAGTTTAAAAACAACAAAAATAAAGAGGGGAACCCAAAACTTTTTCAAAAAGAAAAGCGAAAGTGAGAAAGACAAGCATTGTTGAGGTGGGAGCTAGCCTTGAACTTTGTTCATACTCACGGAAACTTTGTGAATCTTGATTACAGAAACTTTTCAACAAAAATAATTATCCCCTTGTACAATTCCATTGTATTATAAAAATAATGTGCCAAGGTTTGCCTTTAGGATGTTTACAATGCTTGCTGGTTTGTACGGTGCAGGACAGAAACTTTGGCTATAGTGTGCGAATTTTAATTTTTTACTGGAACGTCAAATGGTTCTGATTATTTTTGCACTGTATTTCTGTATAAATTTTTTATTTTTTCTAATTTTGGCAGAATTTTTCAAGTATCACAAGTATGGTGAATGTTCAGATTATTACAGACTGTTATGTTTTAGACAGATTCTATTTTTGATGCATAGTTTGCTTGTTTTGATGAAACTATCAATTTATATCAGTGGATTAAGCCATGAAAAAGTTATATTACAGTAGACACAATGCAAAAATAAAATATGAATTGGTTTGCAACAGTACTTAGAGTGGTGATTTGCGTTATTATACTAACGGATCTTACCGAGTTTTCTGTTGAAGTTTTGTGTGGATGAAGTGTTCGATGATCGAGAAGGTTTCGATGTGAGAAGAAAGAAGAGAGGAAAGAGCTCAAGCTTGGGGATACCCGAGGCACCCCAAGTAAATATTCAAGGAGACTCAAGCGTCTAAGCTTGGGGATGCTGGGAAGGCATCCCCTCTTTCTTCAACAAATAACGATATGTTTTTGGATTCGTTTCGTTCACGTGATATGTGCAAATCTTGGAGCGCCTTTTGCATTTAGTTTTCATTTTTCTTTTATGCACCATGCTGGTATGAGATAGTCCTTGGTTGATTTATATAATGCTCATTGCACTTCACTTATATCTTTTGAGTATGGCTTTATAGAATGCTTCATGTGCTTCACTTATATCATTTGAAGTTTGGATTGCCTGTTTCTCTTTACATAGACAACCGCCATTTGTAGAATGCTCTTTTGCTTCACTTATATTTGTTAGAGCTTGGGCATATCTTTTGTAGAAAGAATTAAACTCTCTTGCTTCACTTATATCTATTCAGAGAGATGACATGAACTGGTCATTCACATGGTTAGTCATAAAATCCTACATAAACTTGTAGATCGCTGAATATGATATGTTTGATTCCTTGCAATAGTTTTGCGATATAAAGATGGTGATATTAGAGTCGTGCTAGTTGAGTAATTGTGAAATTGAGAAATACTTGTGTTGAGGTTTGCAAGTCCCGTAGCATGCACGTATGGTGAACCGTTATGTAACGAAGTCGGAGCATGAGGTGTTTATTGATTGTCTTCCTTATGAGTGGCGGTCGGGGACGAGCGATGGTCTTTTCCTACCAATCCATCCCCCTAGGAGCATGCGCGTAGTACTTTGTTTCGATGACTAATAGATTTTTGCAATAAGTATGTGAGTTCTTTATGACTAATGTTGAGTCCATAGATTATCCGCACTGTCACCCTTCCATCATTGCTAGCCTCTTCGGTACCGTGCATTGCCCTTTCTCACCTCGAGAGTTGGTGCAAACTTCGCCGGTGCATCCAAACCCCGTGATATGATACGCTCTATCACACATAAACCTCCTTATATCTTCCTCAAAACAGCCATCATACCTACCTATCATGGCATTTCCATAGCCATTCCGAGATATATTGCCATGCAACTTTCATCATCATCATATACATGACTTGAGCATTTATTGTCATATTGCTTTGCATGATCATAAGATAGCTAGAATGATGTTTTCATGGGTTGTCCGTTTTTGGATGTCGTTGCTAAGCTAGATCATTGCACATCCCGGTACACCGCCGGAGGCATTCATATAGAGTCATACCTTTGTTCTAGTATCGAGTTGTAATATTAAGTTGTAAGTAAATAAAAATGTGATGATCATCATTATTAGAGCATTGCCCCAGTGAGGAAAGGATGATGGAGACTATGATTCCCCCACAAGTCGGGATGAGACTCCGGACGAAAAAAATAAAAAAAAGAGAAAAAAAGAGAAGGCCCAAAAAAAGAGAGAAAAAACAAAAAAAAATGAGAGAAAAAGAGAGAAGGGGCAATGTTATTATCCTTTTGCCATACTTGTGCTTCAAAGTAGCACCATGTTCTTCATATAGAGAGTCTCTTGAGTTATCACTTTCATATACTAGTGGGAATTTTCATTATAGAACTTGGCTTGTATATTCCAATGATGGGCTTCCTCAAATGCCCTAGGTCTTCATGAGCAAGCAAGTTGGATGCACACCCACTTAGTTTCAGTTTGAGCTTTCATATACTTATAGCTCTAGTGCATCCGTTGCATGGCAATCCCTACTCCTCACATTGACATCAATTGATGGGCATCTCCATAGCCCGTTGATTAGCCGCGTTGATGTGAGACTTTCTCCTTTTTTGTCTTCTCCACATAACCCCCATCATCATATTCTATTCCACCTATAGTGCTATGTCCATGGCTCACACTCATGTATTGCGTGAAAGTTGAAAAGGTTTGAGAACGTCAAAAGTATGAAACAATTGCTTGGCTTGTCATCGGGGTTGTGCATGATGTGAATATTTTGTGTGGTGAAGATGGAGCATAGCCAGACTATATGATTTTGTAGGGATGAGCTTTCTTTGGATATGTTATTTCAATAAGACATAATTGATTGGTTGGTGTGCTTGAAGTATTATTGTTTTTATGTCAAAAGATAGACTATTGCTTTGAATCACTCGTGTCTTAATATTCATGCCTTGATTAGACATATGATCAAGATTATGCTAGGTAGCATTCCACATCAAAAATTATCTTTTTTATCATTTACCTACTCGAGGACGAGCATGAATTAAGCTTGGGGATGCTGGTACGTCTCCGTCGTATCTATAATTTTTGATTGTTCCATGCCAATATTATTCAACTTTCATATACTTTTTGGCAACATTTTATACTATTTTTGGGACTAACATATTGATCCAGTGCCCAGTGCCAGTTCCTGTCTGTTGCATGTTTTTGGTTTCGCAGAATATCCATATCAAACGGAGTCCAAACGAGATAAAAACGGACGGAGATACTTTTCGGAATATTTGGAAAATCTGGAGGAAAAATCAACGCGAACCAGTGTCTGAGGTGGGCACGAGCTAGGGGGGTGCCCCCCTAGGGCGCGCCCCTGACCCTCGTGACCCACCTGTAAGGCGGTTGACGCCCTTCTTCGGACGCAAGAAAGCTAATTTTTGGAAAAAAAATCACGGCGAAGGTTTCGTTTCAATCGGAGTTACGGATCTCCATATATACCCGAAACGGTGAAAGGGCAGCAGAACAGAACGCAGAAACAGAGAGAGACAGAGAAATAGATCCAATCTCGGAGGGGCTCTCGCCCCTCCCAAGCCATGGAGGCCAAGGACCAGAGGGGAAACCCTTCTCCCATCTAGGGAGGAGGCCAAGGAAGTAGAAGACGAAGGGGCCCCCTCTCCCCTTCTCTTCCGGTGGCGCCGGAACGCTGCCGTGGCCATCATCATCATCACCGCGATCTTCACCAACACCTCCGCCATCTTCACCAACATCTCCATCATCTTCCTCCCTCTATCTACAGCGGTCCACTCTCCCGCAACCCGCTGTACCCTCTACTTGAACATGGTGCTTTATGCTTCATATTATTATCCAATGATGTGTTTCCATCCTATGATGTCTGAGTAGATTTTCGTCGTCCTATCGGTGGTAGATGAATTGCTATGATTGATTTAATTTGCTTGTGGTTATGTTGTTGTCCTTTGGTGCCCATCATATGACTGCTGCTGTGGATCACACCATAGGGTTAGTTGTATGTTGATAGGACTATGTATTTGAGGGCAAGAGTGACAGAAGCTTCAACCTAGCATAGGAATTGATGCATACGGGATTGAAGGGGGACCAATATATCTTAATGCTATGGCTGGGTTTTACCTTAATGAACGTTAGTAGTTGCGGATGCTTGCTAATAGTTCCAATCATAAGTGCATAGAATTCCAAGTAAGGGATGACATGCTAGCAGTGGCCTCTCCCACATAAAACTTGCTATCGGTCTAGTAAAGTAGTCAATTGCTTAGGGACAATTTCGCAACTCCTACCACCATTTTTCCGCACTCGCTATATTTACTTTAGTTGTTTCTTTATCTTAACAGCCCCTAGCTTTTATTTAATCGCTCTTTACTTTCTTGCGAACCTATCCGAAAACACCTACAAAGTACTTCTAGTTTCATACTTGTTCTGTTGGAAATATGCCCTAGAGGCAATAATAAAAGGATTATTATTATATTTCCTTGTTCGTGATAATTGTCTTTTATTCATGCTATAATTGTATTATCCGGAAATCGTAATACACGTGTGAATACATAGACGACAATATGTCCCTAGTGAGCCTCTAGTTGACTAGCTCATTGATCAATAGATAGTCATGGTTTCACGACTATGGACATTGGATGTCATTGATAACGGATCACATCATTAGGAGAATGATGTGATGGACAAGATCCAATCCTAAGCATACCACAAGATCGTAGTTCGTTTTGCTAGAGCTTTTCAAATGTCAAGTATCTTTTCCTTAGACCATGAGATCGTAACTCCCGGATACCGTAGGAGTGCTTTGGGTGTACCAAACGTCCACAACGAATCGGGTGACTATAAAGGTGCAATACAGGTATCTACGAAAGTGTCTGTTGGGTTGACACGGATCGAGATTGGGATTTGTCACTCCGTATGACGGAGAGGTATCTCTGGGCCCACTCGGTAATGCATCATCATAATGAGCTCAAAGTGACCAAGTGTCTGGTCACGGGATCATGCATTACGGTACAAGTAAAGTGACTTGCCGGTAACGAGATTGAACGAGATATTGGGATACCGACGATCGAATCTCGGGCAAGTAACGTACCGATTGACAAAGGAAATTGTATACGGGGTTGCTTGAATCCTCGACATCGTGGTTCATCCGATGAGATCATCGAGGAGCATGTGGGAGCCAACATGGGTATCCAGATCCCGTTGTTGGTTATTGACCGGAGAGCAGTCTCGGTCATGTCTGCCTGTCTCCCGAACCCGTAGGGTCTACACACTTAAGGTTCGGTGACGCTAGGGTTGTAAAGATATTAGTATGCAGCAAACTGAAAGTTGTTCGGTGTCCCGGATGAGATCCCGGACGTCACGAGGAGTTCCAGAATGGTCCGGAGGTAAAGAATTATATATGGGAAGTCGAGTTTCAGCCATCGGGAAAGTTTTGGGGGTCACCGGTATTGTACCGGGACCACCGGAAGGGTCCCGGGGGTCCACCGGGTGGGGCCACCTATCCCGGAGGGCCCCATGGGCTGAAGTGGGAGGGGAACTAGCCCCTGGTGGGCTGGTGCGCCCCCCCCTTGGCCCCCCCTGCGCCTAGGGTTGGGAACCTTAGGGGAGGAGGCGCCTCCACTTGCCCTGGGGGGCATTCCACCCCCCCTGGCCACCGCCCCCCTTGGAGATTCAATCTCCTAGGGCCGGCGCCCCCCTGGGGAACCTATATATAGAGGGGGGAGGGAGGGCAACAACACCCTTGCACCTGGCGCCTCCCTTCCCCCTTGCTACACCTCCTCCTCCGTGTAGTCGCTACGAAGCCTCGCCGAACTCTGCTGCATCCACCACCACGCCGTCGTCTTGCTGGATCTTCATCAACCTCTCCTTCCCCTTGCTGGATCAAGAAGGAGGAGACGTCACGCTGACCGTACGTGTGTTGAACGCGGAGGTGCCGTCCGTTCGGCGCTAGGATCTCCGGTGATTTGGATCACGACGAGTACGACTCCCTCAACCCCGTTATGTTGAACGCTTCCGCTCGCGATCTACAAAGGTATGTAGATGCACTCCTATCACTCATTGCTAGATGAACTCATAGATAGATCTTGGTGAACGTAGGAAATTTTTTATTTTATGCAACGTTCCCCAACAGTGGCATCATGAGCTAGGTCTATGCGTAGTTCTCTTTGCACGAGTAGAACACAATTTGTTGTGGGCGTAGATGTTGTCAACTTTCTTGCCGCTACTAGTATTATTTTGCTTCAGCGGTATTGTGGGATGAAGCGGCCCGGACCGACCTTACACGTACGCTTACGTGTGACAGGTTCCACCGACTGACATGCACTAGTTGCATAAGGTGGCTAGCGGGTGTCTGTCTCTCCCACTTTAGTTGGAGTGGATTCGATGAAAAGGGTCCTTATGAAGGGTAAATAGAAGTTGACAAATCACATTGTGGCTTTTTCATAGGTAAGAAAACGTTCTTGCTAGAACCCTATTGCAGCCACGTAAAAGATGCAACAACAATTAGAGGACGTCTAACTTGTTTTTGCAGCAATTGCCTTGTGATGTGATATGGCCAAAAGTTGTGATGAATGATGAATGATATATTGTGATGTATGAGATGATGTTCTTGTAATAGGAATCATGACTTGCATGTCGATGAGTATGACAACCGACAGGAGCCATAGGAGTTGTCTTAATTATTGTATGACCTGCGTGTCATTGATTCAACGCCGTGTAATTACTTTACTTTATTGCTAAACCGTTAGCTATAGTAGTAGAAGTAATAGTTAGCGAGCAACTTCATGGAGACACGATGATGGAGATCATGGTGTCATGCCGGTGACAAGATGATCATGGAGCCCCAAGATGGAGATCAAAGGAGCTATATGATATTGGCCATATCATGTCACTACTATTTAATTGCATGTGATGTTTATTATGTTTATGCATCTTGTTTACTTAGAACGATGGTAGTAAATAAGATGATCCTCATAATAATTTCAAGAAGGTGTTCCCCTAACGTGCGCCGCTGCTAAAGTTAAATCGCTTCAAGCACCACGTGATGATCGGTGTGATATATTCCTACGCTCACATACAACGGTGTAAGAAAGTTTTAGACATGCAAAACACTTAGGTTAACTTGACGAGCCTAGCATGTCCGCACATGGCCTCGGAACACGAGACCGAAAGGTCGAACATGAGTCGATGGAAGATACGATCAACATGGAGATGTTCATCGATGATGACTAGTCCGTCTCACGTGATGATCGGACACGGCCTAGTCGACTCGGATCATGTAACACTTAGATGACTAGAGGGATGTCAAATCCGAGTGGGAGTTCATTAAATAATTTGATTATATGAACTTAATTATCATGAACTTAGTCTAAAATCTTTGCAAAAATGTATTGTAGATCAAATGGCCAACGCTCATGTCAACATGAACTTCAACGCGTTTCTAGAGAAAACCAAGCTGAAAGATGATGGCAGCAACTATTCGGACTGGGTCCGGAACCTGAGGATCATCCTCATAGCTGCCAAGAAAGCATATGTCCTAGAAGGACCGCTAAGTGAAGCACCCATCCCATAGAACCAAGACGTTATGAACGCTTGGCAGTCACGTGCTGATGATTACTCCCTCGTTCAGTGCGGCATGCTTTACAGCTTAGAACCGGGCTCCAAAAGTGTTTTGAGCAACACGGAGCATATGAGATGTTCGAGGAGCTGAAAATGGTTTTCCAAGCTCATGCCCGGTCGAGATATGAAGCCTCCGACAAGTTCTATAGTTGTAAGATGGAGGAAAATAGTTCACAAGTGAGCACATACTCAAAATGTCCGGGTAGCACAACCGCCGTGTCAACTGGACATTAACCTCCTGACGAGGCGGTCATTGAAAGAATCCTTCATCGCTCCCACCGAGCTACAAGAGCTTTGTGATGAACTACAATATGCAGGGGATGGTGAAAACTATTCTGAAGTATTTTCAATGTCAAGTCAGCAGAGGTAGAAATCAAGAAAGAACATCAAGTGTTGATGGTCAATAAAACCACTAAGTTCAAGAAGGGCAAGGGTAAGAAGAACTTCAAGAAGGACGGCAAGGATGTAGCCGTGCCCGGTAAGCCAGTTGCTAGGAAGAAGTCAAAGAATGGACCCAAGCCTGAGACTGAGTGCTTTTATTGCAAAGGGAAGGGTCACTGGAAGCGGAACTGCCCCAAATACTTAGCGGACAAGAAGGCCGGAAACACTAAAGGTATATGTGATATACATGTAATTGATGTGTACCTTACCAAGACTCGTAGTAACTCCCGGTATTTGATACCGTGTTGTTGCTCATATTTGTAACTCACATCGAGCTGCGGAATAAGCGGAGACCGGCGAAGGACGAGGTGATGATGCTGTCGGGAATGGTTCCAACGTCGATGTGATCGCCGTCGCACGCTACCTCTACATTTACCTACGGGATTAGTTTTAAACCTCAATAATTGTTATTTAGTGCCAAGTTTGAGCATGAACATTGTATCGTGATCTCGTTTAATACGAGATGGATACTCATTTAAACCGAGAATAATGGTTGTTCTATTTATATGAGAGATATGTTTTATGGTCATGTTCCGATGGTCAATGGTTTATTCTTAATGAATCTCGAACATGATGTTACACATATTCATAGTGTGAATACCAAAAGATGTAAAGTTGATAACGATAGTCCCACATACTTGTGGCATCGCCGCCTTGGTCACATTGGTGTCAAGCGCATGAAGAAGCTCCATGTGATGGACTTTAGAGTCTCTCGATTATGAATCATTTGACACATACTAACCATGCCTTATGGGCAAATGACCAAGACTCCGTTCTCCGGAACAATGGAGCGAGCAACCAACTTATTATCATACATACCGATGTGTGCGGTCCAATGAGCGTTGAGGCTCGCGGAGGATATCGTTATGTTCTCACTCTCACTGATGACTTGAGTAGATATGGGTATGTCTACTTCATGAAACACAAGTCTGAGACCTTTGAAAAGTTCAAGGAATTTCAAAATGAGGTAGAGAATCAACGTGACCGAAAAATAAAGTTCTTACGATCGATCGTGGAGGAGAATATTTAAGTCACGAATTTGGTACGCACTTAAGGAAATGTGGAATCGTTTCACAACTCACGCCTACCGAACACCTCAGCGTAATGGTGTGTCCGAACGTCGTAATCGCACTCTATTGGATATGGTGCGATCTATGATGTCTCTTACTGATTTACCGCTATCATTTTGGGGATACGCCTAGAGACAGCTACATTCACTTTAAATAGGGCACCGTCTAAATCCGCTGAGACGACACCGTATGAATTATGGTTTGGGAAGAAACCTAAGATGTCGTTTCTAAAAGTTTGGGGATGCGATGCTTATGTCAAGAAACTTCAACCTGAAAAGCTCGAACCCAAGTCGGAAAAATGCGTCTTCATAGGATACCCTAAGGAAACCATTGGGTATACCTTCTACCTTAGATCCAAGGCAAGATCTTTGTTGCCAAGAACGGATCCTTTCGAAAAGAGTTTCTCTCGAAAGGAGTAAGTGGGAGGAAAGTAGAACTCGATGAAGTACTACCTCTTGAACCGGAAAGTAGTGCAGCTCAGAAAATGTTCTGTGGTGCCTACACCGATCGGAGAGGAAATTAATGATGATGATCAAGGTACTTAGGATCAAGTTGCTCTTGAACTTTGTAGGTCCACAAGGACACGCTCCACACGAGAGTGGTATGGCAACCCTGTCACCGGAAATCATGTTGTTAGACAACGGTGAACCTTGAACTATGAAGAAGCGATGGCGGGCCCAGATTCCAACAGATGGCTTGAAGCCATGCAATCCGAGATAGGATCCATGTATGAAAACAAAGTATGGACTTTGACAGACTTGCCCGATGATCGGCGAGCGATAGAAAACAAATGGATCTTTAAGAAGAAGACGGACGCGGATGGTAATGTTACCATCTATAAAGCTCGATTTGTCGCTAAGGGTTATCGACAAGTTCAAGGGGTTGACTACGATGAGACTTTCTCTCCCGTAGCGAAGCTGAAGTCCGTCTGAATCATGTTAGCAATTGCCGCATACTATGATTTTGAGATATGGCAAATGGACGTCAAAACGGCATTCCTTAATGGCTATCTTAAGGAAGAACTGTATATGATGCAGCTGGAAGGTTTTGTCGACCCTAAGAATGCTAACAAGGTATGCAAGCTCCAGCGATCCATTTATGGGCTGGTGCAAGCATCTCGGAGTTGGAACATTTTGATGAGATGATCAAAGCGTTTGGGTTTATGCAGACTTATGGAGAAGCCTGCGTTTACAAGAAAGTGAGTGGGAGCTCTGTAGCATTTCTCATATTATATGTAGATGACATACTTTTAATGGGAAATGATATAGAACTTTTGGACAGCATTAAGGCCTACTTGAATAAGAGTTTTTCAATGAAGGACCTTGGAGAAGCTGCCTATATATTAGGCATCAAGATCTATAGAGATAGATCGAGACGCCTCATAGGTATTTCACAAAGCACATACCTTGATAAGATATTGAAGAAGTTCAATATGGATCAGTCCAAGAAAGGATTCTTGCCTGTATTGCAAGGTGTGAAATTAAGCTCGGCTCAATGTCCCACCACGGTAGAAGATATAGAAGAGATGAGTGTCATCCCCTATGCCTCAGCCATAGGGTCTATTATGTATGCCATCCTGTACTGGACTGATGTAAACCTTGCCGTAAGTTTGGTAGGAAGGTACCAAAGTAATCCCGCAAGGAACACCGACAGCGGTCAAGAATATCCTGAAGCACCGAAAAGGACTAAGGACATGTTTCAGCGTTTATGGAGGTGACGGCTTCGTCAGAAGGGTTACGCCGATGCTAGCTTCGACACGATCCGATGACTCTAAGTCACAAACCGGATACGTGTATATGTTGAATGGTAGAGCAAGAAGCTGGTGCAGCTGCAAGCAGAAGAGTCGCCGTATGGATCTACATGTGAAGCGGGTACATGGCAGCCTCGGAGGCAACACATGAAGCAATTTGGGTGAAGGAGTTCATCACCGACCTAGGAGTCATATCCAATGCGTCGGGGCCGATCAAACTCTTTCGTGACAACACCGGAGCTATTGCACTTGCCAAGGAGCCGTGTTTCACAAGAAGACCAGCACATCAAGCGCCGCTCAACTCCATTCGTGAAAATGTTCAAGATGGAGACATAGAAATTTGCAAAGTGCATACGGATCTGAATGTCGCAGATCCGCTGACTAAACCTCTTCCATGAAAGCAAAACATGATCAACACCGTAACTCTTGTTGGGGAACGCTGCAGAAAATTAAAATTTTCTACGGTTTCACCAAGATCTATCTATGAGTTCATCTAACAACGAGTCACGAGAGAGTTTGCATCTACATACCACTTGTAGATCGAGAGTACTGAAGCGCTCGAGGGAGTGGTGATGATGAAGACGTTCCCAACGTGATTCCGATCACCGATGACCAAAGTGCTGAAAGGACAGCACCTCCGTGTTCAACACACACGACGGGACGATGGCGCTCCTCCGCCTTGATCCAGCAAGAATGAAGGAGAGGTTGAGGAAGACAACCCAATGGCAGCACGACGGCGTGGTGCGCTTGGTACTGGTAGTTCTCGGCAGGCTTCGCCAAGCTCGCGTGGAGAAAGAGAGGTGTTGGGAGGGAGGGCTGCGCCTCAATTGTGTTAGCAGCCCTCCCCACCCCTCTATTTATAGGAGGAGAGGGCCAAGGGGGGCCGCCTCTAGGGAAAACCCTAGGGGGGGCGGCCAAGGAGAGGAGGAAAGGGTGGCTTGCCCCCAAGCCAGGGGGGCGCCTTTTCCCTTAGGGTTTCTCCCAAACCCTAGCCAAGATGGGCCTAGGTGGGAGGCGCCCAGCCCACCGTGGGCTGGCTCCTCTCCCACTTAGCCCATGGGCCCCCGAGGGGTGGCCCTCCCGTGGACCTCCGAACTCTCCCTGGCCCCTGTGACATTACCAAGATACCTCAAACTTTCCGAGTCCGCTTAACCACTTTCCATATATAAATCTTTACCTCCGACCATTCTCGAACTCCTCGTGACGTCCGGATCTCATCCGGACTCAACAACATTCGTAATCACATACTTGTCTTCCTATTAACCCTAGCGCCACCGAACCTTATGTGTAGACCCTACGGGTTCGGGAGACATGCGCACATGACCGAGACTACCTCAAGTCAATAACCAACAGCGGGATCTGGATACCCATGTTGGCTCCTACATGCTCCTCGATGTTGTCATCGGATGAACCACGATGTCAAGGGTTCAAGCAACCCCGATTCTATTCCCTTTGTCGACGGTATGTTACTTGCCCGAGACTCGATCGTCGGTATCCCAATACCTCGCTTAGTCTCGTTACCGCAAGTCACTTTACTCGCATCCGAATGCATGATCCCGTGACCTGACACTTGATCACTTTGAGCTCATTATGATGATGCATTACCGAAAGGGCCCAAGGATACCTCTCCGTAATATCGAGTGACAAATCCCAGCCTCGATCCGTGTCAACCCAATGGTCACTTTCGAGATACCCGTAGTGCACCTTTATAGTCACCCAGCCACGCCAGGACGCTTGATACACCCAAAGCACTCCTACGGTATCCGGAATTGCACGATCTCATGGTCTAAGGAAGAGACACTTGACATTGGAAAAGCTCTAGCAAAACGAACTACACGATCTTGTGCTATGCTTAGGATTGGGTCTTGTCCATCACGTCATTCTCCTAATGACGTGATCTCGTTGTCAATGACATCCGATGTCCATAGTCAGGAAACCATGACTATCTGTTGACCAACGAGCTAGTCAACTAGAGGCTCACTAGGGACTTATTGTAGTCTATGTATTCACACGTGTATTATGATTTCCAGATAATACAGTTATAGCATGAACAAAAGACAATTATCATGAACAAGGAAATATAATAATAATGCTTTTATTATTGCCTCTAGGGCATATTTCCAACAGTCTCCCACTTGCACTAGAGTCAATAATCTAGTTTACATTGTGATGAATCGAACACCCATAGAGTTCTCGTGTTGATCATGTTTTGCCCATGAAGAGAAGTTTAGTCAACGGATCTGCGACATTCAGATCCGTATGCACTTTACAAATTTCTATGTCTCCATCTTGAACATTTTCACGGATGGAGTTGAAGCGATGCTTGATGTGCTCGGTCTTCTTGTGAAACCTGGCCTTGGCAAGTGCAATAGCTCCAAGGTTGTCACAGAAGAGTTTGATCGGCCCCGACGCATTGGGTATGACTCCTAGGTCGGTGATGAACTCCTTCACCCAAATTGCTTCATGCGCTGCCTCCGAGGCTGCCATGTACTCCGCTTCACATGTAGATCCCGCCACGACGCTCGCTTGCAAAATGCACTAGCCATCGCTTCCACCATTCAACATATACACGATCCGGTTTGTGACTTAGACTCATCTAGATCTGTGTCGAAGCTTAGCGCCGACGTAACCTGTTACGACGAGCTCTTCGTCACCTCCATAAACGAGAAACATGTCCTTTGTCCTTTCGTGTACTTCAGATATTCTTGACCGCTGTCCAGTTGTTCCTTGTCGGATTACTTTGGTACCTTCCTACCAAACTTACGGCAAGGTTTACATCAGGTCCGTACACAAGATGGCATACATAATAGATCCTATGGTCGAGGCATAGGGATGACACTCATCTCTTCTTTATCTTTTGCCGTGGTCGGGCATTGAGCTGAGCTCAATCTCACACCTTGCAAAACAGGCAAGAACCCCTTCTTGGACTGATCCATTTTGAACTTCTTCAAAATCTTATCAAGGTATGTGCTTTGTGAAAGACCTATGAGGCGTCTCGATCTATCTCTATAGATCTTGATGCCTAATATATAAGCAGCTTCTCCAAGGTCCTTCATTGAAAAACACTTATTCAAGTAGGCCTTAATGCTGTCCAAGAATTCTATATCATTTCCCATCAGAAGTATGTCATCTACATATAATATGAGAAATGCTACAGAGCTCCCACTCACTTTCTTGTAAACGCAGCTTCTCCATAAGTCTCAAGATAAACCCAAACGCTTTGATCATCTCATCAAAGCGTAATGTTCCAACTCCGAGATGCTTGCACCAGCCCATAAATGGATCGCTGGAGCTTGCATACTTTGTCAAGATTCTTAGGATCGAAAAACCTTCCGCTGCATCATATACAGCTCTTCCTTAAGATAGCCGTTATGAACGCTGTTTTGACGCCCATCTCGCCATATCTCATAATCATAGTATGCGCAATTGCTAACATGATTCGACGGACTTAAGCTTCGCCACGGAGAGAAAGTCTCATCGTAGTCAATCCCTTGAACTTGCCGATAACCCTTAGCGACAAGTCGAGCTTTATAAATGGTGACATTACCATCCGCGTCCGCCTTCCTCTTAAAGATCCATTTGTTTTCTATCGTCGCCGATCATCGGGCAAGTCACCAAAGTCCACACTTTGTTTTCATACATGGATTCTATCTCGGACTTCATGGCTTCTAGCCATTTGTTGGAATCTGGGCCCGCCATCGCTTCTTCATAGTTCGAAGGTTCACCGTTGTTCAACAACATGATTTCCGTGACAGGTTGCCGCATCACTGTGCGGAACGTGTCCTAGTGGACCCACGGTTCAAGAGCAACTTGATCCAAGTACCTTGATCATCATCATGAATTTCCTCTTCAGTTGGTGTAGGCATCACAGAACATTTTCCGAGCTGCACTACTATCCTGCTCAAGAGGTAGTACTTCATCGAAGTTCTACTTTCCTCCCACTTACTCCTTTCGAGAGAAACTCTTTTTCCGTAAAGGTTCCGCTCTCGGCAACAAAGATCTTGCCTTCGGATCTATAGAAGGTATACCCAAAGGTTTCCTTAGGGTATCCTATGAAGACGATTTTCCGACTTGGGTTCGAGCTTTTCAAGTTGAAGTTTCTTGACATAAGCATCGATCCCCAAACTTTTAGAAACGACATACTTAGGTTTCTTCCCAAACCATAATTCATACGGTGTCGTCTCAACGGATTTAGACGGTGCCCTATTTAAAGTGAATGTAGCTGTCTCTAGAGCGATCCCCAAAATGATAGCAAGAATCGGTAAGAGACATCATAGATCGCACCATATCCAATAAAGTGCGACACGACGCTCGACACACCGTTATTACCGAGGTGTTCCAGTGGCGTTAGTTGTGAAACGATTCCACATTTTCTTAAGTGTGTACCAAATTCGTGACTTAAATATTCTCCTCCATGATCCGATCGAAGAATTTTATCTTTCGGTCACGTTGATTCTCTACTTCATTCTGAAATTCCTTGAACTTTTCAAAGGTCTCGGACTTGTGTTTCATCAAGTAGACATACCCATATCTACTCAAGTCATCCGTGAGAGTGAGAACATAACGATATCCTCCGCGAGCCTCAACGCCATTGGACCGCGCACATCGGTATGTATGATTTCCAACAAGTTGGTTGCTCGCCCATTGTTCCGTAGAATGGAGTCTTGGTCATCTTGCCCATGAGGCATGGTTCGCATGTGTCAAATGATTCATAATCAAGAGACTCCAAAAGTCCATCAAGATGGAGCTTCTTCATGCGCTTGACACCAATGTGACCATAGGCGGCAATGCCACAAGTATGTGGGACTATCGTTATCAACTTTACATCTTTTGGTATTCACGCTATGAACATGTGTAATACTACGCCGAGATTCATTAAGAATAAACCATCGACCAACGGAGCATGACCATAAAACATATCTCTCATATAAATAGAACAACCATTATTCTCGGATTTAAATGAGTAGCCATCTCGCATTAAACGAGATCCGATACAATATTCATGCTCAAACTTGGCACCAAATAACAATTATTAAGGTTCATGACTAATCCTGTGGGTAAATGAAGAGGTAGCGTGTCGACGGCGATCACATCGACTGAACCATTCCCGACGCCAAGATCGTCACCTCGCCCTTGCGGCCTCCGCTTATTCCGCAGCTCCTGCCGTGAGTTACAAATATGAGCAACGGCACCGTATCAAATACCGGTGAGTTACTACGACATCTGGTAAGGTACACATCAATTACATGTATATCAAATATACCTTTGGTGTTGCCGGCCTTCTTATCCGCTAAGTACTTGGGGCAGTTCCGCTTCAAAGGACCCTCCCTTGCAATAAAAGCACTCGCCTCGGTTTGGGTCCATTCTTTGACTTCTTCCCGCAACTTGCTTACCGGGCGCTGCAATCTCCTTGCCGTCCTTCTTGAAGTTCTTCTTACCCCTGCCCTTCTTTAACTTAGTGGTCTTATTGACCATCAACACTTGATGTTCTTTCTTGATTTCAACCTCGGCTGACTTCAAGATAGAGAACACTTCAGAATGGTCTTTACCATCCCCTGCATGTTGTAGTTCATCACAAAGCTCTTGTAGCTTGGTGGGAGCGATCGAGGATTCATCAATGACCGCCTCATCGTGGAGGTTAATATTCACTGGGTCATACGGTTGTGCAACCTGACATCTTCGTAATGTGCTCACCGATGTAACTGTTTTCCTCCATCTTACAACTATAGAACTTGTCGGAGATGTCATATCTCTCGACCCGGCGTGAGCTTGAAAACTAGTTTCAGCTCTTGAACATCTCATATGCTCCGTGATGCTCAAAACGCTTTTGGAGCCCCGGTTCTAAGTCGAAGCATGCCGCATCGAACGAGGGAGTAATCATCAAGACGAGACTGCCAAGCATTCATAATGTCTTGGTTCTTCGACGGAGCGCCACCTAGCGGTCCTTCTAGGACGATTGTTTCGGCAGCTATGAGGATAATCTCGTGTTCCGGACCCAGTCCAGATAGTTGTTGCCGCCATCTTTCAGCTTGGTTTTCTAGAACGCTGAAGTTCAAGTTGACATGAGCGCTGGCCATTTGATCTACAAGACATATCATTCAAAAGTTTTAGACTAAGTTCATGATAATTAAGTTCATCTAATCAAATTATTTAAATGAACTCCCACTTAGATTAGACATCCTCTAGTCATCTAAGTGTTACACGATCCGAGTCGACCAGGCCGTGTCCGATCAACACGTGAGACGGACTAGTCTCGCCGGTGAACATTCTCATGTTGATCGATCTTCCATACGACTCGTGTTCGACCTTTCGGTCTCCGTGTTCCGAGGCCATGTCCGTACATGCTAGGCTCGCAAGTTAACCCTAAGTGTTTCACAGATGTAAATATGTCTTACACCCGCTGTATGTGAACGTAAGAATCCATCACACCCGACAACACATGGTGCTTAGAAGCGACTTAACCGTAGCAACGGTGCACGCTTAGGGAGAACACTTCTTGAAATTGTTCTAAGGATCATCTTATTTACTACCGTCGTTCTAAGTAAACAAGATGTATAATCATAATAAACATCACATGCAATTATAAAGTAGTGACATGATATGGCCAATATCATATAGCTCCTTGATCTTCATCTTCGGGCTCCATGATCATCCTGTCACCGCATGACACCATGATCTCCATCATCATGATCTCCATCATCGTGTCTTCATGAAGTTGTCACGCCAACGACTACTTCTACTTCTATGGCTAACGCGCTTAGCAATAAAGTAAAGTGAGTTACATGGCGCACTTCAATGACACGCAGGTCATACAAAATAAAGACAACTCCTATGGTTCTCGCCGTTGTCATACTCATCGACATGCAAGTCGTGATTCCTATTACAAGAACATGATCTCATACATCACAATATATCATCATTCATCACAACTTGGCCATATCACGTCACATGACAATTGCTGCAAAAACAAGTTAGACGCCCTCTAATTGTTGTTGCATCTTTTATGTGGCTGCAATGGGTTCTAGCAAGAACGCTTTCTTACTCACGAATAACCACAACGTGATCTTGTCAACTTCTATTTACCCTTCATAAGGACCCTGTTCATCGAATCCGCTCCAACTAAAGCAGGAGAGACAGACACCCGCCAGCCACCTTATGCAACTAGTGCATGTTAGTCGGTGGAACCGGTCTCACGAAGAGCACGTAAGGTTGGTCCGGCCGCCTATCCCACAATATCGGAAGCAAGAAACCACTAGTAACGGCAAGTAAGTTGACAAGATCCACGCCCACAACAAAATTGTGTTCTACTCGGCAAAGAGAACTACGATAGACCTAGCTCATGATGCCACTGTTAGAACGCTGCAGAAAATTAAAATTTTTCTACGGTTTCACCAAGATCTATCTATGAGTTCATCTACAACGAGTCACGAGAGAGTTTGCATCTACATACCACTTGTAGATCGAGTACGGAAGCTGCTCGAGGGAGTGGTGATGATGAAGACGCTCCCAACGTGATTCCGATCACCGATGACCAAAGTGCTGAAAGGACAGCACCTCCTGTTCAACACACGTGACGGGATTTATGGCGCCTCCTCCGCCTTGATCCAGCAAGAATGAAGGAGAGGTTGAGGAAGACAACTCCAATGGCAGCACGACGTGGTGCAGCTTGGTACGGTAGTTCTCCCACAGGCTTCGCCAAGCTCACGTGGAGAAAGAGAGGTGTTGGGAGGGAGGGGCTGCGCCTTCAATTGTGTTAGCAGCCCTCCCCCACCCCTCTATTTATAGGAGGAGAGGGCCAGGGGGCCGGCCCTCTAGGGAAAACCCTAGGGGCGGCGGCCAAGGGAGAGGAGGAAAGGGTGGCTTGCCCCCAAGCCAAGGGGCGCCCTTTTCCCTTAGGGTTTCCCTCCCAAACCCCAGTCAAGATGGGCCTAGGTGGGGAGGCCCAGCCCACCAGGGCTGGCTCCCTCCCACTTAGCCCATGTGGCCCCGGGAGGGTGGCCCTCCGTGGACCTCCGACTCTCCCGGGGCCCCAGACACCAAGATACCCCGAAACTTTCCCGAGTCCGTTTAACCACTTCCATATATAAATCTTTACCTCATTCTCAGAACTCCTCGTGACGTCAGGGATCTCATCGGGACTCAACAACATCTGCAATCACATACTTGTCTTCCTATATTGTGGGATCTCATCGGTTCAACATCATAGTTGGTTTCACATTGTTCGATAACCATGATGAACCATCGACTCTTGTCACACTCTGCCATCGATGTCGCCTTAAGTCACTGGTGAATCACTTCAGTCACTCATCAGTTCAGACCTCGACATCGATTCAATGACATCCAAGATATCGATGTAACCATCCCAAGTCACTGCCCATTCGACATTCACGTTGAGACTCATCGTACGAGTGCCTGCAAACGAACCTCAGACGATTCTCCTATGACTGATCGACGTTGTCACGACATCCCATGTCCATTCGACTGTTATTCGACGGTCCATAATCACCGCTATGATTTCTGCCTAATGATCATATAGCATGAACAAAAGACAATTATCATGAACAAGGAAATATAATGATAATGCTTTTATTATTGCCTCTAGGGCATATTTCCAACAACTCTATGGGTGTTCGATTCATCACAATGTAACTTGATTATTGACTCTAGTGCAAGTGGGAGACTGTTGGAAATATGCCCTAGAGGCAATAATAAAAGGATTATTATTATATTTCCTTGTTCGTGATAATTTTCTTTTATTCATGCTATAATTGTATTATCCGGAAACCGTAATACACGTTTGAATACATAGACCACAATATGTCCCTAGTGAGCCTCTAGTTGACTAGCTCGTTGATCAATAGATAGTCATGGTTTCCGACTATGGACATTGGATGTCATTGATAACGGATCACATCATTAGGAGAATGATGTGATGGACAAGACCCAATCCTAAGCATAGCACAAGATCGTAGTTCGCTTTGCTAGAGCTTTTCCAATGTCAAGTATCTTTTCCTTAGACCATGAGATCGTAACTCCCTGATACCGTAGGGAGTGCTTTGGTGTACCAAACGCCACAACGAATCGGGTGACTATAAAGGTGCACTACAGTATCTCCGAAAGTGTCTGTCGGGTTGACACGGATCGAGATCGATTTGTCACTCCGCATGACGGAGAGGTATCTTCGCCCACTCGTAATGCATCATCATAATGAGTTCAAAGTGACCAAGTGTCCGTCACATGATCATGCATTACTAAGACGAGTAAAGTGACTTGCCAGTAACTAGATTGAACGAGGTATTGGGATACCGACGATCAATCTCGCAAGTAACGCATCGATCGACAAAGGGAATTGTATACGGGTTGCTTGAATCTCGACATCGCGGGTTCATCCGATGAGATCATCGAGAGCATGGGAGCCAACATGGGTATCCATATCCCATTGTTGGTTATCGACGGAGAGCAGCCTCATCATGTTCCGTCAGTTCTCCGAACCCGTAGGGTCTACACACTTAAGGTTCTTGACGCTTAGGGTTGTAAAGATATTAGTATGCAGCAAACCAAAAGTTGTTCCGAGTCCCGGATGAGATCCCGGACGTCACGAGGAGTTCCGGAATGGTCTGGAGGTAAAGAATTATATATGGGAAGTCGAAGTTTCGCCATCGTGAAAGTTTGGGGTCATGGTATTGTACCGACCACCGGAAGGGTCCCGGGTCCATCGGTGGGGCCACCTATCCCGGAGGGCCCTCGGCTGAAGTGGGAGGAACCAGCCCTCGGTGGGCTGGTGCGCCCCTTGGCCCCCCCGCGCCTAGGGTTAGGGATGGCAATGGGTACCCATTACCCACGTGCCGGCGGGTAAAAACCCTATTAGGGTAAGGGTATGGGATAAAAATTACCCATGGGTATATTAATAGGAATATATTAAACCCATCGGTAGAATGGGCATGGGTATGGGATAGTATAACCCATACCGTGTACCCATATACCAAGATAAAATCTAGTGAGTGCCTTCACTATTCATTTATCTAATCTAGCTTGCCACAAAATCATTCTATGTAGCCCACACACACGCATATGGAATGAAAGAAGGAATCCATCTCTCTCTCTCTCTCTCTCAAGGTGATTAACGTGATTAGGCTTAGCCGCTTAGGTAAATAATCAATACTTGGTCACGCCCCATATTCAGAGACGGAGATTAATACCTTCCCATCTCGTTGTCTCTTGCCTCCTCAGCATTGCTAGTCACCGCAGCCAACGCCTAGCTGCTCACAGCCTCGCATTGCCGCCAAAGCGCTTCAAACCGCTTCGGACGCAATGGACCTTGGGGATGAGGACCACAGCTTTCACGTGGTCGGTAACGGGGAGAAGGAGATGCAGTTGACGGTCACACGAACTAAGTCGGACGGCGACGACTACCACGGCGCAGCACCGTCGTTGGATGGTGCCATCTGTCTCCGTCCGACAGGAAAGGTCCAAGCCCCCGGCCAATGTAAAGGACATGTACCTCTTGGCTCGGCATCCAAGGTGCCCTAGCGGCCTAGCCCGTTTGGTCGATCCTCTGCTGCCATCAAGCACAAGAACAAGAGCAAGGCTATTTTGGCTTGGTGAGTTTCAATTTTGTGTATGATTTTATGAATATGAGCATTGATCTTATAGTTTTTGTTTTTTTGTATAAATGATGTGATGCATTCCTAGATGGTATGTAGATCTAATCTATAGATGATGTGATGATATGATGTTTTTTAGTATTGATTTTCTGCCTATACATGATGTATATAGCTGCTGTGATGAATATGATTATTTTTTTATATATATACATGATACGTAGAGATGTTATGATGTATATTTGAGCATCATGATTTCAGTGCTCATTGTTCATATAAGCATTGATTTCTGCCTATACATGATGTATATAGCTGTTGTGATGAGTAAGATTGTTTTGTACATAGGTGATACATAGAGATGTGTTATGATGTATATATGACCATTGTGTGTCATTGTTTACAATTATTTCTTGCTCAAGTCGATGTGTGCACATCGTGGGTATTTTTATCTGTGGTACCCATTTATTCTGTCGGGTGATGGGTACGGAAAAATTATACCCATTGACGGTATGGGTACGGGTGATAGGTAAGCTCAAGGGGGATGGGTAAGGGTATGGGGTAACTCCACCCGTACCCAAACCCTGCGGGTGCCATCCCTACCTAGGGTTGGGAACCCTAGGGGGGCGCCCACTTGTCTTGGGGGCACTCCACCTCGCCGCCCCTTGGAGATTCAATCTCCTAGGGCCGGCCGCCTGGGACCCTATATATAGAGGGGGAGGAGGCAGCCGCACCTTGCACTGGCGCGCCCTTCCCCTTGCTACACCTCCTCCTCCCGTAGTCGCTTGGCGAAGCCTCGGGAACTCATCTGCATCCACCACCACGCCGTCGTGTCTGCTGGATCTTCATCAACCTCTCCTTTCCCTTGCTGGATCAAGAAGGAGGAGACGCCACGCTGACCGACGTGTGTTGAACGCGGAGGTGCCGTCTGCTCGCGCTAGGATCTCCGGTGATTTGGATCACGACGAGTACGACTCCCTCAACCCCGTTCTCTTGAATGCTTCCGCTCGTGATCTACAAAGGTATGTAGATGCACTCCTATCACTCGTTGCTAGATGAACTCATAGATAGATCTTGGTGAACGTAGGAATTTTTTTATTTTATGCAACGTTCCCCAACATGTTCTAGGTAAACTAAACGTCAAGCGTGCGTAGAGTTGTATCGGTGGTCGATAGAACTTTAGGGAATATTTGTTCTACCTTTAGCTCCTCATTGGGTTCGACACTCTTACTTATCAAAAACTGTTGCGATCCCCTATACTTGTGGGTTATCATTGGGCTCCTCAGGTTTGTGGTCGTTTCCATCCAATTAGATTCGCGAATCCTCTCTGAAAATTCTTCCAAATTTCTATAGTTTCATCAAATCGCATGAGTACTTCATCTTGTATAGATTTAGTTGGTTAGAAATGGTCTAATCCACACGGGATGGGAGTATGGCATCTCTCCCTTTTCGGATCCGTCCAGGAAGACATCACCACAGCACTATGATGTGTGCATGGTGTTCGACCCCCTTGCCCATGGGACCCAGTGCCAACGAGATCGGTACCATGCGCATGGGACCCCGTGCACATGAGGTATCTAGAGTGGATTTGGCTACTTCTTTTCAACTTTGTCATCTATCCGCTTGACCGAACTCATATACTTGTCCATTCTGCTTATCTAAATCTATTCTTAGATTCATTCACTTGGGACATCAGGCACTCTCGTAGAAAGAAGGCCAAGGGCTTGTCAAGCTCCTCACAGTTCATGTCACAGTCTTGCAAGTATTTCAAGTGCCAAGGTACTTCTACAGCACCTTAGACCAGCAGGGCGCATTGGGCAGCATCGAAGAAGCATGTTGTTGAGTAGTCTGAGTCCGAGGATAACTATGACTCGCAAGAGGATGAAACATATGTGTCAGATGGAGTCCAGGGTGATGATGATAATCAGTTGTCTGATGAGGTTGATATTCAGGGGGATGATGAGGATGCAGAGAACTTGGCTATGGATGATTGCCATAAGCCTGATTGTAGGGCTTATCATAATGAGAATGTGTACATCTGAGGAATGTATACGTGTGTAGATCCCCAGTTCAAGAAATTCTAATAAATGCGGGTTGACGATGAGATTCTCTTACTAAAGAAGGATAAGTTGGCACACCACAAGTATATCAATGTGGAATATGTGCGGAAAAATTCACATTTATAACCAGAAATATACAATATTCTTGATGACATGGGGATCATCTCATTTCTGAGATTCAATCAGATGTTCAATGAGGAGCTTGGCTATAATTCTCTGTCACTGCATGATTTGGCAATGATAATGCTAGGACTTGCATTGGATTTGAGGTGATAGGCACTGTTGTGCTCCTATGACATGATAGCATTCGTTCTAGAGGAGAATCCTGAGTATATGGCCATGTTAGGGATCCTAGGCAATGCCACTGAGATGAGATTGCACTTGCTTACATGCCGGAGACCTCATTTGTCATAGGATCTATCCAGAACACTTGAAGATGTTCTAGGCCACATTCTCCATTGCACTCTTGCTCCTAAGGTAGGACATGCTCATAAATTTAGAAGCACCACCATTGATCTATTTGTCTATGCTCAGTAGAGGAAGAAGGTGGATGTACTAGACTTCATGTTTGCGGAGATTTGGTAGTATGTTATGGAGAAGAGGTTATGTATCTATGCTTGTGTTTATCTAGGCTTGATCGAGTTTGTTGCACTGACTTATACTATTGCTAGATACCATGCCAACCTTCCTAAGTGTAACCAAGCATGAAAACCTCGTGTGCTTGGGACGCAATCTGAGGCTGGGGGATAGTGCCACATATGTTGATGATGACTTCTAACATCCGCATTAATCCCAATGCACAATCCATGGATGTTACTGCAATGAACAAGAAGGAGAAAAATTACTAACTACAACAACTGGTTCAAGATGTGCAAGTTCATCAAGAGGCATCAGATTCAGGATATCAACAAGGAGAAGATGTACATGGACAACAAGAAGGCTGAGTTAGCTGCTTGTGGTGAGGAGGTTCTGCCTAGGCCAGAGGCTCATGAGTTCATGACAGTGTTGATACGCTACAGCGTATCTATGACAGTGCGTAACGTTGGCACCAATTTTTTTATCAATTTTATTCGACTAGCAGATAGATCTAATGCCCAATGTCAGTTATCGTTTTTTCACATTTTTATACTTTTTAGGAAATCACCGCTTTTGGAGACGAAAAATTTCAAAAACATATCCACGGAAGTTTCGGAGCGAGATGGAGCTAGAGGGACCAAAGCCTAGCTGGGAGGCCACCCGTGGGGTCCATGTCATGCGGCCTAGCCTAGGTTGCAATTATTTAAAGAAATGCTTCATATTATGAAGAACAAATAAAATGGTTGATCGAGGTTGAAAGCAATAATAACGAATGGGTTGGGATCCATTACTTCACTAATGGCATCTCTCGTCAAACATAGCGTAGGAGCGGTGAACAAATTACAATTATGTATCGATTAGATTGTAGTGTTTATGATTATGATTATACATGACATGATTTCATATAGGCATTACATCATAGGGTGATTGGGTCAAATTAGTAGGGTTGTTAGCAATGGGGCCCAAGGGTCAATATGGGTTAGTTAACAGGGGGTAATATCTAATGGAGTAACGAGTTAATTAAGAGGTTGAGACGCACATGGCAATGTCCCAGTCAGCTCACCCGTCGATGGTGGTGGCAAGGTGGCTGGGGAGGGGCCACATCGCCAGCCGTGGAGATGATGGCCTACAGTCTGGCTGGTGGAGACGAGGCCAGTCGAGCGGCTAGATATGGCTGATGTCGGACCAACGAGGAGCGGCCAATGGGCTTGCCCAATAGCTATGAACCGGTTTTTATGATTTAATTCTTGTTATAAAATGGCAGCTCACGATTAATGAATAATTGGGGTATCAAATATCCTTCAAAAAATATTTCAAAAATCATGCAGCCTCTGTGGTCCGTGACAAAGCCCCACAGAAATATTCAATATTTTTGGAATTAGATTTATATTTTATATAGAAATAAGTCAATTGAAATTATTAAACGAGTTTGAACTATAAATGTGTTATGGATAATTCCAAAAATCTTGGAATAATTATTGTAACTCCCTAACAATATTGGTGGGCTAAATATGAGTTTTCAAGAGAATTCACCAAGTGAAATCCCTCAATTTAAATAGATAACAAATATATTCAATTTATTAAATATTTTTCCTTCAGGGTTTGATGATTTAAACCATTCTAAATCCATGTAATTTTTTGGGGTGAGTCTGTATGCATATATAGGAATTTCATGCCCAAAATCTTAGGTTTGAAACCCAAAATAAGCCCGGTGCTAAAAACCCAAGCCCGAGCCCGGCCATCAGGCCTGCTAAATTGGGCCCGAGCCCGAGAAAGCCCGACATGGCCCGGTCGGCCCGGCCCGGCTACGGCTAAAATCATGTTTTCTGCAAGCCCAAGCATGACCTGATCTGCCCGTCAGGCTCAATTTTCAGGCCTGAGCCCGGCCCAATGACACACTCAGGCTCAGCCTGGCCCGAGATTTTTGGACCGGGTCGTGTCGGGCTGCCCATGACGAGGTATAGTCGCGCCCAGTCGCCCACCCGTGCGCGGACAGGTACCTACCCAATCCCCGCGTTTGTCTCAAAAAAAAAAAAAAAAACCCAATCCCCGCGACGCGCCTGCTCTCCTCTTCCCATCCCCGTGGGGGCAAAAGAGGGTCAGCAGCAAGCGGAGCGAAGGCTCGCGTATCTCGCCTGCGGAAAGAGGGGAGATAGGGAGACACACACGGCCGCCGACGATGCTGTCGGCGCGGAGCCTGCGGAAGGCGTCCGTCCCGCCGTCCCTTATCTCCGACCCCTCGCCCGGCTGCCTCCAGCCCACGCGCCTCGCCGTCCACGTGCGTACGCCGCCGCCGCACAGCATCTGTTGCGCACACCTCTCCTCGCGCACGCCTCCAGAACCCTAAACCCTCGGCTCTAATCCCTCCCCTCTCCTGCCCCTGTCCCAGGTCAATGGCGACGGCGGCTCCTGCTCCGCCTACTTCGCCTCCGGTTGCCGCGTCTACAAGCTCGAGGTCCCTCCCTCTCTCCCCTCCCCCGGAACTGTAGCGCGGAGCCGCACTGTACTGTGGTGCCTATGTTCTATTACCATCAGAAGCTTAGTTAGTGGATTGGATAGATTTATATAGTTGCTTCAGTGCTTCGAAGAATTTCTTAAGTCCTGTAGCTCATTTGAATCATGGATGCTGCTTTCGAACCGGGCACACAAGTTGTTGCTCTCAGTTGCTCTTGCTGGCTAGAGTGCATATTAGTTAGGACTTTGGAACGCAGCTATGTAAGGACATGGTGCTAGTTCTTCTCAGTTCTGCCATTGCCCATCAGCGATGCTCCATGAGGACAGTAGAATTTGTCATGTATGGGGGAACAATTGTTTGTACTTTGTGTTATTGGGGGTCATGTCTGTGATGTATGGGGTTATTATTAAGTTGATTTCCCCTTCTATTTATCTTGGAGCTTAAAGATATGCATGGAAGAGGAGATGCTGTCCAGAGGAAAAGAGAGCCTGCTGATTCCTATCAGTGCACAGGTAATACTCTTGCTTTTCTAGAGCCTATAAATGTTGGGTGCTTATTAACTGTGAAGTCCATTCTTATTGAAAGGTCATAAGCTCGTCGGTTGTGGACCGCTGCCCGCATCGTTCAGAGATTCAGAGTGTAGTTCTGGCTGAGGGTGAAGGTGCGATCTTCAACAATTTCATAATAGTGTGGTGCGATATAGTATTTCCCAGAAAAACATGCTGTAGTTGGGCTCTTGGCATACCATAGGGGCTGAAATAGCCATCAAATTTATAAACATTATATACAATCCGATGTTCCTTAGAGTTGGCGTATCCGGCTTTACCTGGTGTAACTATATCATACAGGGAGCATGCATGACCATACGTATTATACCTGAAGGACACTATCTTAGACATTATCTCTGCCTCAACATTTTGCTTGACCACCAGGAGTCATAATTTCCACCAGCCATTGCCTGCAGGCGCACTTTGATTTTTCAGCAATGCGCTTTAAGACTTGGCTATTTAGTAGTTTTTACCTTAGGTTTGTAAGTTGAGCGCACAGTTACAGGGTATTTAAGAGGTTATGGAATTATAAGCACATGCAGAGTGCTAGGTTACTAAGCGCTGGTACTAACCATATATGTTTCTGTTGTATCCCCTCGTACCATTCCCTGTATGGCTATAGTTAGTTCTTGTGTCTTCCTAAATATAACCATGTGTATCATAGAACATATTTCATATTCAATGTTTTTTGACTTTCCAGGTGATAGCTGCTTGATTTTGGGAACCGTCGACTCTTATGGTCACCTCATTGTATCCCGTTTGGACACTGTGGCTGAGGGTAACTTTACTACTTTGTATTTTGAGTGGATAGCATGGTTAAATCCATAAGCACATGTGAAAATTTTCATTTCTATTTATATATGTCATTCTTAATGCAATAAGCTTCATTAAACTGCTTCAGATTTGCATAATACAATCCATTTTATGCCATGTTGTAGCTTCCTTATTCCATCTGATCCTGCTGGATAATACCATAAACCATAAAACCGGGACGCTCAAGCTTCCTGAAGAGAAGCTTAATGAGACATTTTAACAATAGGTTTTCAGGCAAATCAAGTGGTTCCCTTTTTAAGATGATCTTATTCTTGGATTATCAACACAACATATGAATATGTCATTGTTAAACTTGCTCAGACATCGACAGGGCATCCTATTCAGTACCACCTCACGATAGTGGTGTCGGAGAAGGAAGTTGGGCTGGGTTGTGTTTTAGTCCAACACACCATTCCACGGTACATTTATTGACTTGCATTACCTACAAAATTCACCCATCATCCTTGTTCAAACTTAATTTGGTGCATTTCCCACTGACTTTTATATTTAGTGTAGCATAAAATCAATGCCATTGCACTTTGCATGCGGCAAAATCCAAACAATTTGGTATTCTTTTCAGGTAGCTGTTGCTCGTGAATTGTGTAAGAGCATTGATATCTATGATCAAGATATTCATATTCGGAGTTTACGTACGTAAGTTTTCCCCTTACTAGAATATTTAATGTTTGTTGTCAGAGTCATCTGTTTTGCTCTAGAAGTTGGATTACCTCTACATGTGCTGGTACAGTAACATGTTCCTTTCCACACGATTCTGTCTTCCCATTCGTGCATTCTTCTCATACGACCTTTACATAATTAGTTGAAGGAGGCCTTGAGGGTGAAACACACAAACCCGCTTTACATCCAAGTTATTATCGTACCTAACTTCCTATGTCCCGTAGAATATCTGAGCTGAACTTTATTTTGTAAAACAAAAACTGCAGGTTATGGTACCCATCTTCAGTAAGGTTTCCTCAATGCTTTCCTCAAGGGAGTGATAGCTCGATATTGGCAATTACTGAAGGTCCTCAGGTTAGACACCAGGCAGCCCCCGGTTATATTTACATTCCTCTACACTCTTTTCACATGGTGGTTAATTGCAGCTGAGCATCTGGGACTTCAGAATGCATAACAACGGTGGATGTGTACAGCGCGTTTCTGGTCCTACTGGAGGCATACTATACTCAGTCTGTACCTCTCCTTCAGGACTGATTGCTGTCGGTGGAACTGATCGTGCTGTAACAATCTATGATCCTCGCAGGTTGGGTTGCTTGTTTTCTTCTTTTAGTTCAAGGATCTGACATGCAGTTGCATGTTTGCTGCAGTACCAGAGTGATTGAAAGTTCAGTTTATGTTTTGTGTATAGGTGGTCGGCCTTATCAAGATGGGTGGGCTGCTCCAAGTATGAGGTTGGTCTACCTGCTTCTGATGTTACTTTCTGTAGCTGATACAGTGAATTTAAAATTAAACAACCTGAAAAATTATTATTATTAAATATATCATAAAGTGTGAAAAGAAGATTTGATTTTTCATGAAGCAATGGAGGTCTCAGCTAGTGTATTTGCTTTCATACCCAGATAACTGGTCTTTCGTTTTCGTCAGTGGACCAATCCTTCATATACGTCCAAGGTGTTGATTATGA
Source organism: Aegilops longissima (assembly GCA_021605205.1). NCBI lineage: Eukaryota > Viridiplantae > Streptophyta > Magnoliopsida > Poales > Poaceae > Aegilops > Aegilops longissima. The sequence continues at coordinate 623,534,528 of CM038678.1, forward strand.
GGTGTGCATCCAACTAATTTCCCTTGGACCTTACTTTGTGTATCTCATAGTTCTTTTGCTGTTACTGCTGCTTAGTAATTGTGGCCCCTCTGTTACATATTGTGTATTTTTGTTTATGGTTTGTAAAATAGTTTCTAATTATAACAATAGAAACTCAGCTTATTTGGTGACATTTTTACTACTTCTAGAATTTCAGTATCTCAGGCAACTGTATCAAATTCTTCTTCTGGACATGACATTATTGATTTGTATTTTCTGAAAAAAGATGAAAATGTCAGCAGTGAACTTCTCTTCTTGGATAGTTGCATTATAGTAAAGAACTTCATCATGGTTCAGCTTAAGACATGAGCTCCTATGATCCTTTTCCACATCCGCGGAAATTGTAAGTGCCCTAACATCGCTTCACTGCAGATTACCTGTGGACGCTGGAGAGAAAGTGAGCGCGCATTCTCATTCCGAGGTGATTCGAACTGGCTGGGCTTTTCAAAGGTACTAACCTGCCCCCACCCCAGTGGGAGGAAAAATAGCCTCAGACAAAAATATTATATATGCATACCAGCGCAACAAATGCACTGTCGAAGTCCCTAATGCGGCAATGTGTTTCTGATCTGCAGTGTGCGAACACAGATGTGGTTGCTGGGTGGTGCGAGTCTGGAAGTATCTTCGTTGCTGATGTTAGGCAGGATCTCTCGGTAATTGGGGTTTAAGGCGGCGAGAGTGCGCGAGCATCCTTTTTCTTTTTTGCAAATGAAACTTATATTACTCAACCCCACGGGTACAATCAGCGAGACACAGGTTCTCGACGTTCTCCAGGCCAGAACAAAGCCAAACTGCAGTACGATTGCTACGCCTAGCATAACTAGCTAAGAAGTGACTAATATAGTTCTGGTATCGCTTTACAAGAGTAATACAAGTGTGACGTGTGCTCAACAGAGCTTTGATCTCCTCCACTATAGTCATGTGTCCAGAAAGATCTTGTTTCCTCTTCTTTAACATATTCTCCCCCATTCTTGGGGGCAGAAGTTTCTTGTTGGTTCTTGTATCATCACTCATCAGAGTTATGTTAATAAGCTTTGATGGCTTACAGTACAATGCTAAATTTGGGTGTGCTTGGAGCAACTCCAACGCGGCGACCCAAACTGACGGCGATTTTGTCCGCTTTTTACCCGTTTGGGTCGGCCCGGCAGACATCCATGTCCGCTTTCGCATTTGAGTCGGCGCTTGCGTCCAACGCTGACTTGACCCATTTTTTAGTTGGTGTGAAAAAAGATCGCAAATATTTGAAAATAAAAAACATTAATTAAACATTAGTGATGGCCACAATGGCCGGCGAGAGTCCATGAGTCTGCTTTACTTAAGAGAAATAACATTAAATAAAACTAAAAATTAGGAGACGCGTTGCCCTAGGCGTCGTTGTCGGGGCCGGTGAGGTCGATGAGCGTCTGGGCCGGGCCAGCCCAGGGGAACGCTGTCTCCTAGGCTGTGGCGACGTCGTCGGCCGCTGGTTGTACCGCCATCGGCTGCGCTAGCGCCTGGCCCACCGCGGGCACGGCGCTCCTCCGCCTCCGCCTCGCGGCGCTCCTCCTACGCGTTGTGCTCCAGTTGCTCAAGCTCCTTACCCTCGTGGCGCTCCTCCATCAGCATGCGCTGCCGCCATTGCTCCTGTAGATCCGCCAGATTCGCCTCGGCTGGTGTCGCCCAAGCCGATGGGGGCGCGACGACCACTTGCGCACGCATTCGCGCTATGTGTCTCGCTTCGGGCTTGACGGTGGACGATTTACATGAGCAGCGCGGCTGGATGATTTAGCCGCCGGCAATGAGAGCGCCATGGCCTCCGACAGCCGGTCCTGGTACGCCGCCTCCTCTTCCTCGCTTTCGCGGAGGGCAGCCGCCAGCGCCCCTGGTAGGCGGCCTCCGCCTCCTGGTCCTCGTCGCGCACGACAAGGGGCGGCGGGGTGCCATCCTCCACGTCGCGACCGTCGCGCCGTCGCAGCTCCTCGTGCTCCAACGCGAACCGGACCTCCCAACCGGGAGAGTCTAATGCGTAGGCGGGGTTGAGGTGCTGCTGCCGGCGCCGCACCTCCTCCGCGCCGACTACGGGTGCGGTGCTCCAAGTGCCACTTCGCCTGGTGCACTGGGACGCTGATGCGCTGCCTTGGCCGGCGGGAAGACGCCGACGGAGGCGGAGGGAGCGCGCGCGAAGGGCCGGCGGGGGCCTTGCCCTTGTTCTTGGCGGAGAAGAACCCCATGGTGGCTAGGGTTGTCCGACGGGAAGAAGAGGGTGGCTAGATGGGGACGGGCGTCTGGAAGAGAATGAGGACGCCCCCCCTCCCACACGCTCGGATTAAAAAAGGTCGCCACGCCGTCACTGACGCGTGGGCCCGCGGTCGCCACACGTCATTAATAAAGACGCGGGAGGTAGTGACCGTCCGTCAGGTGGGGACGCGACGGACACCAAGAGGACGGGCGGCGCGTCCGCGCTGATGCATTTCAGGCCCAAATTTGGGCTGGAAATGGGACCGCGCGGACGCAATTTGGGAGTAGGTTGGCGCGTTGGGCCATTACTTTTTCCGCGCGACCCAAACAAACGGCGGGGTTGCCGCGTTGGAGTTGCTCTTATTGTCCGGTTAGTTATTTTGTTTCATGCCTTGCACGTGATTCTGTTTGCTAAGAGCAACTCCAACGGGCCGACCCAAACGGACGGCGCTTTTGTCCGCTTTTTGTCCGTTTGGGTCGGCCGCACCAAGCGCCCGCCCATTTTGCATTTGGGTCGGCGGCCTAACGCTACACCCATTTCATGTCCGCATTCAACTTTTAAATTAAAAGGGCCCACGGCCGATCATGCCAGCGGCCATGTCTCATGCTTAAGACCATGCCGCCAAAGATACAATACCGCTTGAAAATATCACCACGATTCATGTTTGGACTGGCCACCGCCGCACACATGCCAAAGACACAAAAAGGGTGGGACTTGAGTTCGACCACGCCATCTCGCCTCGTGGTCATGCCGCACACACCCGCCAAGATACAAAAAGATGGCCCTCGCCGCCATAGATCACTCGTCGGCGAACTTGAGCATGTCGGCCTGCATCTTCTCGAACCACGGCCTCTTCCTTGGCGACACGGTGTTGAGATCCACCTTCACGATCTCCACCCCGGTCAGGCTCGCAAGAACCACTTCTTTCGCCTTGGTCTTGGCGTTGGCGGCCTCGATCTCTAGCATCCTGGCTTGCTTCTCCGCCTCGAGCTCGAACATCTTGGCTTGCTTCTCGGTGTCAAGATCAAGCCTCCTCCTTTGGATCTCCATGAAAGCATCCATTTGCTCCGCCTTGAAACGCCGGCGCTCCTCCTCCCTTGAGTCCTTCTTATTCATCATGCCGTCCATGCTTGGCGATCAAGGCGTTGGTGGCCGCATCTCGCTTGTCCTCCTTCTTGGAGTTGGTCTTCCCCCGCGGCCGTGCCGGCTCGCCCTCCCCATCATCCTCCACGGCTTTCTTCCCCCCATGTGCCTTGAGTGCGGCATATTGTGCCTTGAACTTCTCTTCGTCCTTGATGACCCGATGGCAATGGGAGAGGTTGAAGCACTTGCCATTGTGTTGAACCTTGAATGCCTCCAAAGCTTGAAATGCCTACAAAATGTTTCCATGCAAGCATATGGGCAAGTGATAGCAAGGATGATCTTGATGACACAAAAGAGGGTGGCTTGCTTGCTATCATACCATGTCTTGCATGCCGGTGCCGCTCACGGGGCGGGCCTTGACGCTCTCAAGGATGGCGCAAAACTTGTTGCACTCTTGTTGGATCACCCTCCACCGCTTGGAAATGGAAACCCACCCGCGCGTGCTCACAAATTGGTAAGGTGGAAACTTCTTGTGCTCATGGAACTCTCGATGCACACGAGTCCAAAAGGTCGAATGATTTTGCTCGGCGCCCGTCTTCGGATCTTGTCCAATGTCTCGCAACACTCGCAAAGAAGCTTGTCTTCGGCCGCCGTGTACGCCTTCGTACGCTTGCTCTTGCGCTTGGGCTTAGGACCGACGGCTTGGTTGGCGAGCTCGTCCTCGAACAAAGGCTCCACGTCGATGTCGCACTCGTCCTCTTCCTCTAGCCCGTAGTCGTCCGGGAACTCGTGGTCGAGGGGGAAGCCGTCCAGGTCGACGCCGACCTGATCACGCATGAAGGCCGCCTGGTCGGGATCATAGCCAGCGGCCGGCGTGAACGCCCCGCGGCCGTGGCTTTGTGTCTCGTCGGGATCGTAGCCAGCGCCTGGCGCACCGCCCTCGAAGATGAGGTTTTGCATGAAGTCCTCATCGACGGCGGACGGCATTCCCTCGAACAAGTTACGGCGCGGGAGCCCGCCGCCGGCGCTCGCGCGCTGCTTCTCGTACATCGGACGACGAGCCACCAACCATCGGGTGGCGTTGAGGTCGATGGGCGTTGGCGCAGCGTGGAAGGCGCGACCACGCCACGCCGGGTGAGCACTCCCGAGAGGCGGAGGCTGCGGGTAGACGTGGAAGCTGTGGACCGGTTGCAAGCCGACGCTGGGTGACTCGGCAAGATTATCCGAGGAAACGCCGACGAAGCTGGTGCTCGCCAGGTGACGGCGGCTTGACGAGGTGTCTTGGCTAGGGTTTACCCCAGCATGTAGAGCGCCTCGCCGTTGCCGCGACGGGCATTGGTGAACTCTCGCGCGGGCGGCGACGGCGGCGGCTTGCGGCGGCCTCATCCCTCGCGTCCGCAGCGTGCCTCCGGCCCTTCCTCTTGGCCGACTCCCTTGCCCGCTGTTTGGGCATCAGCGCCTTCTTCGGCTTGGTCGCGGCGGCGGTCTTGCGCGGGGCACGAGGCTTGCCTTTCCCGGAGGGGGCGACGGCGCCGGACGAGGCGAAGGAGGCGAGGCCGGCGGCGGCGTAGAGTTCGAGGTCGAGGTCGATGGCGTCGTCCATGGTTGGGGCGGGAGTGTTTCTGGGGAAAATGGGGGGAAATGGTGGTGGCTGCCACCGACCGGCGGGCCCGGGAAGAAGAGTAGGCGTGCGCGCGCGTCCGTCTCATGTCCGCGCCGACGCAAATCAGGCTCAAAATTGGGCCGGGAATGAGTCGCCCACGGACGAAAAACGGACGCGCGTCCGTTTGGGTCGGCGCGTTGGGTCGGCGCGTTGGGCCGCCACTTTTGTCTGTGCCGACCCAAACAGATGCGGGCGGACGAAATGGGTCGCTCTATTGGAGTTGCTCTAAATGTCTCTAGCATTATGTTTGAACATTATTTTGATGTTCTGTTTGTATTGTGCTCTACATCAGCATACATACTGGCAGCAATGCAAATAAAAAGAAAAATGCAAATCAGACAGAATATAGGCTGCTGATGAGGAGAAGGGCGTTTTGGCGGACGAGCTGCATGGAGGCCGCTATATGTGTCGGTCGTCCTGGCGTTGCGATGCGTGATGTCTGCTATTTTTCTATATACGAGTTCTATTTAGTGCATATACAGAGGTGCCGCTTACTCATGTTCACAGTTTGTACGTGGGCCTGCGATTTAGGCTTTGCCGCGTACGAACAAGATGTTCTACCTGGGCGGCTTTGAAATTGGCCCACTACGTGGCCTGGGGCACGTGGTTGGTTGGGAAAATAAATGTATCTGCTGGCCTGTTCAGCGATAGCGACGACCATTAAGCGGTGTGTGGTCGTGTTTGGACACTCGACCAGGGTACGGGCCAGGTGAGTGCCGCTTCTTGCCATAGACGGCATGGAGTTCTTCTTCGAGTAGTATGGAGCAGGGTAATGTTCTCGAAAAATTCCTATCTCGCGCCCAAGTTCCCGCTGTTGGGTGTGGTTTTTTGAATTGGAATTCGATTTTGGCTGTACTTTCCCCCCGACTTGTTCTTATAGTAATCAGATCTGGCTGGTCTCTTGATTGCCTTTGCAGGCTCGCACCGCGCTTGGAGGGCGGAGACGTCCTAAGAGATTTAGCTGCCGGCGTGCACCTGCCTGATGGCGGCACCAGTGGAAGTGCTGATGCGGATGAGGTCTTGATTTCTTCTCTGCCGATGGGACGAGCTGGAGGCCTGATGGATTACGAAGGGGTCGAAGATACAGGTGAAACATTGCTCACTGGGAGGGGTTGCGGCTCGTGTGATCTTGGCGGCGAAGGTGTGGGCGATTCCTGCGAGATGGGCGATGCAGATGTTGCCTCTGGTGCCGAGGATCAGGATGCAGAGGAAGAGGGCGTGGGAGTGTCCAACAATGTAGGAAAATACGGAATATGGTGTAGCATGTATCCTTGCCAGCTCGAATACATGTCATTGAATGCGGCGCTGCAGCGCTGCTAGATACGATTACTGACGACCAGGATACCGAGCTGCATGGTGCTCGGCCTCCAAACGGCATTTTCGGCTGATGAGATTCCTTTTTGCTCAAATGCAGCCTTCCGCTCTACACATTATGATCCCATTTAAGATGTTTATGCTATTTCTACTAGGTTACAACAACTGAGTTAACTCCAATAAACAGAAGAATGGCAAACAAACAAATCAAAATCTATATAGCTGTAAGGGGATAGCTACTGAGCTTGGCTCATGTCTACCACTCCATTGAGTTTGTTCTTCTAAGATCTTGTGACGGCGTTTTTGCAATGATGACTGGAGTCACCTTTTCCTTGAGCTGCATGAAGTAGATAAATTTGTTCAGACAAGCATCTGAAATGAATTAAAAACCACGAAGTCAGGGATCATTTTTTCTTTTCCGGAATACGAGTTAGGGGAGTCACATACTGACTCAAAAATATAGAATTCTTTTAGGCAACGATGGCGCCTGAAAGAATTTTCTTTTTTTGAAGGCAATTAATCTGGAAAATCAACTGGATGTGAACTACTCCATTTCTAAGCTGAGATGCAGACCATTCCCTATCCACATGAACATGATGTGTGATCAGACCACTTTGCCTGGAACACGTTTCTAACTATAAGTCTTTTCAGAGATTTCAATATAAACTACATATGAATGTATATAGACATGTTTTAGAGTGTAGATTCACTTATTTTACTCTGTATGTAGTCCATATAAAATTCTGAAAATTCAGTTATTTTGCTCTGTATGTAGTCCATATAAATTTCTGAAAAGACTTATATTTAGGTACGTATGGAGTAAAAAGTACATACGACGAACGCAGTGCCTGATTGACAAATGGGTGATGTCACGGAAAAGTGCTAAGCAAAAGACTGCAGGCTGTGATCATTTTAATAAGAATGGCCTATGAAATGTACCCACGTTGAGTTGGAAAGGGTCCAAACTCCAAAGTGAAGAAAATGGCATACTAGAACATAGACGATCTCAGGCTTGGCATGTGGCTCGTGTTGTGTGGACGTGGCCGAACGCTGTCGACATCGCATCTTACTTAATTGACAAGCCACTTAGTGGACAGTAAGGATGGCAATGAGTAGGGTATGGGGCGGGTAGAGCAATACCATACCCATACCTATGTAGACAATGGGTACAAAATTCTATCCATACCCATGCCCGTGGGTATGAAATTTTACCCGTGCCCATACCCGACGGGTACCCATATCCATTGGGCACCCAATTGGGCACCCAACGGGTAAATCAAAAAGTACAAAAGTTATTCACAATTTTACAGTTATCGATAGAACATTTGACAAAAAGCATTTGACGGAGAAGAGGGGATTTTGTGTGATGATGTGAGGCTTAATGGGAGTAGTTGGGTCGCTCCTTTGACGCTACCGACCCTTGCGCATATGTTGAAGCTCCATAAGTAAGGTCCACATGTCAGTATAAATGGGTAGGGTATGGGTATATTCATGGATACAAGGATATACCCGTACCCTACCCATGACTTAACGGGTAAGGTATGAGTACTACTCATGGGTATAAAATTATGACCGTACCCCGCCATGCGGGTACGGTATCCACGGGTACCCGTACCCATGGGTAAAATTGCCATCCTTAGTGAACAGCCGGTTAGGGGCCTTAAGCACGTTAGCTCATTGGAGTGCCAAATTGGCGAAGGACAGCACATCATACAGTCCAGAGTAGAGAAACCATAGAGCATGCTTATCTGATGCATTAATGGGCATACAGTAACCATGATTATGTTCTGAAACGTGTATTCCCACACAAGATCAAAGCACTGTTAGGCAATATTTTAAGTATGTTGAAGAATGTTGGTACACCAAAATGGAGGCTGACTTAAGCTTTTTGAAAGTATATTTGATAGTAGAACATTGCGAAGCACTGACCCAACAAGTGGTAGAAAATCCACAAATGTTGAGAAGGTTGTGATTTCTAGAGTAAAGGAGGTTATGGGATTCAAAACCAGGGCTATTGAGCTTCATGCTATTGAGGGGAGAAGGGCAGTTTAGCTACTTCGACAAGATAGATTGTGTTTTGTGTTAGCATGCTGATCTTAAACACTACGGAGTAGTTAGCAAATGAAATCCTAATATCTTTTGAATTGTGTGGCATATTATGTGGTGAAGAAAGAAGTACTTTCTACACTTAGCACCATGATCGAATTTCAAGCAACATCTCATAAACATACCTCTTTAAGCCGTCTCTGGTTTGCCTCCTCCTGGAACACACCAAAGACATATCACCATGAGAGTTTGCTAAAACTGTAGCTAATGGAACACAGATGCACTGAAACATACATGCAATGCAAGATCTAGCCATGGAAACCCGGCTTATTTTTCTCTTAAAAAGGAAAGAATAAAGGGCACGGTCACATTCTATACCTGCTCTTTGGACAGGTGGGCGTTCTCCTCTTCGAGCTGCGTGACCAACGACTCGAGCTCAGCTATGTACGCCTGAACGAACCAAAATATTACCTCCAAACCACTCAGTCAAATTCGCATGACCAGGAGGAGCTTTTGATCTTTGATGAAAGAGTAAAAGGAGTAACGAGTTTCTACCGCCCACCTGCTTCCTCTCTCGTGACCTCGCCGCCGACTCGCGGTTCTTGATCATCCGCTTCTGCCGCTGCATCGCGGCGCGGTCCATGGGGTCCATGAGCTGCCGCTTCCTCCCCCTCCCGCCGCCCCGCGCGCCCTCCGCCCCGCCGAGAAGCGCCATCGTCGCTACCGCCGCATGCTCCTCCTGCGCCGCGGAAGGGCCGGGGGCCCGGACGACGGCGCCCTCCTCCCTCGCCAGGAAGTCCTCCAGCGTCATCTCCCCGGCCCCGCCAGCGGAGGCCGGAGCCGCCTCCTCCTCCTCCCCGCCGCTGCCGCCGGTTATCTCCCTCCACACCTCGTCCGCCGTCCGCCGCGCGGCGGTCGCCTGCTGCCTCGGCGCCGACGGGGGTGGGATAACGGGCGACGCCGGCCGGTCGGTCGCCGGCGTGGGGGCGTCGCCGTAGATGCCGCGGAGCAGCTCCTCCACGTTCATGGACCCCAGCCCGCTGCCGCCCCCGCCGCCGGGCCTCCCCGCGGCCTGCGCGAAGCGCGCGAGATCCGACGCCGTGTGCGACGGCTTCGACGACGACGACGACGCCATCACCCTCGACGACGCCATGCGCTCGCCGCTCCCCCGCCTAGGCCCTCCTCCCGGCCATCGCCGCGGCCGCGCCTCCCGGTTCAGCTCCGTCTCGTCCCCGTCGGAGGTTCCTGAACCAGCGCGGGGTGGTGGTTGGTTTGGCTGGCTGGTCAGAGGCTCAGAGCAGAGGGGGCCGGGCGAGCTCCCTGGAAACGTGGGGGAGGCGCGTTGGTTGGCGTCGCGCGCGTGCTCTCGGCTTCTCGTGGCTTCCGCTCGCTCCTCGCCCGAGTGTTACGGAGGGCGCGTGTGATTACGGCGCGAGTGACCACTGACCGGCGCGATGTGATGTGAGGATGATCGGCGGGGAAGATGGGGCGGGGGGTTTATAGCCGTCGATCGGCCAATGATTGACCGTGCTTTCGCGCGGGTTCGGCGTTTGATTTGATCTCCCGTCGGATCGGGCGCGCCGGCAGCACCTTGGATTGCTTCCTCTTGCCTTTTTCTGACCTGGCCCCGCTGGGCAGGTGACGTATACTGTGGGTGCCAGGGTAAACAGGATGAAGATAAGGTGGGATCGACTGCGGCCTCGTCTCCCTCGTGACGTGCTGTGGCTCATTTGTGTGATTGGCGCCATTAGGATATGAGATTCCAGTAAAAAATAAAATAAAGATAGTAGTACTTGTGTTCATATTGTAAACCCCTCCCATCCCTCCACCGCCGAAAGGATTTCTCGCCTTTTCTTCTCTCTATGGTAGCATCTCTTTGGTTAGCTTTTGTTGTCGTGATGATGGTAATGAAGGTGTTGTGTCGAATAAAAGTTCTCCGATTTAGATCCCATCTCGTTGTTGGTTGATCCGGCGTTGCTGAGAGGAGCTTGAGCATTTTCGTCCCGTTGGTGTGGTTCCATCGACTCGACATCTTCTTCAATAGTCCTTTTTTTCATGACTTTACGAGTGGGTCGTCATTTTGTTATGGCGATATTGGTGGGTTGGCTTATGTAGATCAGGGTGGTGATCCACTGATATGCTCCATATGATTATCATCCGCCATCATACACGACGGTATGTTGTGGTGATTCAACGAGATTTGGTCATTTACAAGTCTTCGATATACTCTCGATGTTGTCCATCATTGATGAGAGAAATGGTGATGCAATGACTTTCAACTACATTTTGCTTTCCGAGCATGTCGTCGGCATGTTCTTGCGATATTGGTGCGGTGGCCTGTCTAGATAAGGGTCCCCCCCACCGATATGCTTCACGGGATCGTCAATCGCCATCATATACGTCGACCCGTGGTTGCGTCCAATCAATGAGGTTTGATCCTCTATAAGTCTTTGCATATACTTGAGTTGTTCAATCTCTCGATGGTACCAATTGTTGGCAAGAGCAATGGTAGCACAATGGTGTTGAACCTTAGATGTCGCTTTGACAATAATTTTGAGGCATACCCATTCATTTAATACCCTTTTTTGCGTCTACTATGTGTTAGTTTTGAGAAAAATATATTGTAGAATCTGTTGCGTTCCTTTTATGATTTGTTGTGTCTATCACAGGTAGTGCTTCATTTTCACATATTGATAGGCTCAAATGGTTAGGTTTTCGGTGGTAGAATAAGCCCATCAGGGTTCACATCCTAGACTTGGCACTAGTTCTCGCATTTCTCTGGATTATTTCAGTCCTTCCAATGATGTTCATTCAGTGGTGTATATAAGGATAAAATGTGCGTGTGTGCGTTTATAGAGATGAATGTTTGTGTGTGTATGTAAATACCTACGATTAGAATATGATAAGAAAAATAGACGTTATTGTAATGCTCAACACGGACAGCTGAATGTAATAAAATATGGGGCACACAGTTTAGCATCAAATAAACACACTTATAAACGGCGGTACCTATACGAACGCTCATTTAGTAAAAAAAATACCCGGATGCACATAGCGTATGGCTCACAAGTGAGAACGCCTCATTTTCTTACTTTAGCGTTCCATTAGATATAGGTGATATTCATAGACCAATAAATAATAATAAAATAAAAACAAAAATAATAATGTGTATGTTGCTTCTTCGAATTATTGGATTTATTTTACAAAAATTAACATCAGTACAGACATAAGCGCATACACTCACCCCTATGAACGCATAGGAGCACACCCTATCCCTATAAGACCTCTCCCAATGCAAAGGTGCTTAGATGAGGTGCTAAGTGCATTAAATACCTTAGCAACTCAAGTCCCCAATGCATAGATGCTTAACTTGTTGTTGCTAAGCATACTTTATTTAATGAGTTAGCACCTAAAGTCTTTCATGCATTGGCCAAATTGTTTTATTTAAGTGGTTTGCCTAGGTTCTCGCGCTTGGCATTGGTTCTTCCTGGGGTCACCAAAGTACTCTCTTCCCTCTTTAAATGTTGTGCCATGTCACTTTTTTGTTTATGTGACATGCTTAGCACCTGTCCACGGTGGAGCACTCGGAAGGGCCTAAGCACCTCTGAGAGACTGAGCTGTCATATCATTGAAATAAATTCAGGATAAATGCGAGCATCGGGACTTGAACCCTGGTGGGCTGAGAATACCACTGTCCATTTTAATATCCAATCACAGGTCGGTTCTCAAATTTATTCCAAATTCATTTATTTATTAAACTTTTTTTTGAGGGGTCATTTATTTATTAAACTGATAATACAAATCAACATTGACCGTTCCCTGGGACTGTTCCAATAGTTCTAAGCCACACGCCACACAACATGTTTATGTCATCATGCAGCCTAACTTACATAGATTAAAAAAAATGCAGCCTAGCTTACTTTGCGGTACACGTTAGGCGGTTTTCTCGCCACATCATCATACATGATATATTCCCAATTCCATCAAGAGATTTTATGCTGTACGATAGCGCTTGTCTTCTTCCGCTAGATACTTAATCTAAAAGATAATAAGTAGCATCGCAGCATCGGTGTCAGTCTACCCCGAGGTCTGGTTGCCGGCGAGTGCCGCACTAGCCGAGCCAGAAGCGGTCGCTGTGCCGGCGGCCAGCCACACACGATCCGGCCTCCCACTGGCTGGCCCGATTGGTACGGCGAGGGGGCGAGGTCGTGGTCGCCGCGCGCACCTGGACGGCCGCTAGAAGCGTCGCCCGCTCGCTCGCTCCACGCGGCGCGCGCTCCTCCGGCCCGTGCGCGCCGTGACCTGGCGCCCGACACCCGGCAGCTTTTCCCGCCGGTATCGCCTCGCGGCAGCGGCCGTCGCTGTCGTGACGGATGGACGCTTGCCTGAGGCTGTGTGCCGTGCCTACTGGGGAGCAGCGGATCCCTGAATTTTCTTTCGTTTTTTTCTTTGAACGGGGAAAGGCGCCCTCAGCGCCAATTTCATTCAACTCAAAAGCAGTGTACAGCATGGAGTACAAAACCCTGTAAATTTAAGGTAGAAAAAGTAGAAATGACATGGCATATTCTGTTCCTGTGAGCTGACCCGAAACAACTATAGACAGGTTCCAAAGAGCGACTAAGAACCTGATGAGCTACATTGTGCGCAATCCCATTTATATCTCTAGATATATGGAACACCTGGGACTGTAGATGTTGGGTAATCCTGTAGAAATCAGCAAGAGATTCTCTAATCATCCAAGGAGTGGAATCTGCTATTACATTCCTGTTCGCCGCCGCCTTGGCAAGAGAAAGATTGTTGGTGAGAAACGTCGGTTGCTCGACTTGTAAGATCTGCGCTGCTTTGGTGGCAAGAAGAAGAGCTTGTGCTCTTGCTTGTAGAGGTGATGAAGTTAGTGGTGAGGATGCTTGAAACTGAACTTGGATACTTCTATTGTCTTGCAAAAAATTGAGAAAAACTCCAATGCCCGTAGCTGCATCTCCATTTGATAAACCTGGAATTTTCTTTCGTAAACAGAGCGTCTCCACGTGTAAACCGGGCTGTTTATACTCCCCAGTTCATAACGTTAGGCGGTCCACGTTTTTTAAGATTTAATTTTGACCATAAAAACGAATGTGGCGGAAGCATGACAGATACAATTCGTATTCCAATTTTTTTTCAAAGGTATAATTTTTCAGTAAAATAATTTATGTATTACTGGTCTAATTTATGGTCAAAGTTGAATCTTGAAAAGCATGAACGCACTACATTATGAAATGAAGAAGTATGAATGAAGCCATCTGTCTTTTATGCTGTTTTATTTATTTATTTAGCGCAATGAACACGTCATGGCTTTGTTTTCTTTCCTCTGGCACCGGGGCTGGATGTACAATGAGCAGAGAGTAAGGTATGTGTGCTTTCAATCTAGATATGCACATACATGTGATCGCAAGAGTAAAAATTGTTGCTCAGTCCATACTAGTATTCACAATTATAGTAAGCAAAGCCCACAACAAATATTCTTAAGGGGACCACAAATGTGCTATTGCAGGTTATTGCTTTTTTTAGGGAATTTGCACGTTATTGCTGGGGAGATGATCAAAATGATACCAAGATGCATTGTAATGATCCCTCTTGCTTTTGATTTTGTGCTATGTATCTATATTTAATAATTAATTAAGTGCACCACGTGGCTTTCCCTCATAAAAAGAGAGTGAAAGAGTTGAGGAGGCTCCTATGCAATAGGTTCGTTGTGCGCGTAATGGTCCCACATACCTGTGTATTCTAGATCCCTACAACATCTATACAATATGCATAGTAAATAGACATGGTAGTACTGCTACCTTTCATCATTTAAAATTATACATGTTTATAGAGAATCACCTTCCTATATACTATAATGTTATTGCGGGGAATTGCCCTAAAAAATGTTATTGCTGGAATTTAGAAGCTTCTAAACACAATTCCAATGTGGTTTATAGTTGTTTTCTTAGCGTTAGGTAAACTACAATTAGCAGGATAAGTAGAAAATGAAAGAAATGTTGAGCGCTCGTGTGGTTCTATATGCATAGAAATTCCAAAATTGAGGAGATCGATTGGATGGTAGAATTTATGTTTTTTTTCCTGTAGAACGAAAGTAAGAGGAAAGAAACATTGAAACAGTGGCGGAGACAGGGGGACCAGCAGGGGCCCTAGCCCCCCCCCCCCTATGACCCCTGATTTGCTGCTAGTTTGTACATGAACAATGTAAAATTTAGACAAAAATACATGCATTAGTATTGTTTGGCCCCTCTTATCAAAAGATTGAGTCATTTGGCCCCCCTGATCTTTAATTCCTGGCTCCGCCACTGCATTGAAATCAATGAAGTCAACACTATCGCCTCTGTACCAAGCATACATGCACATGATACATATTCTCAATAATGAAGATAAATCCGACTTGGCACAAGACTAAGCGAAAAAATGCACCTCTCTATTCTTTTCTGCCCTTCCTTCGTTTGTGAAGCTAGTGATCACACACGTACTAAAGAGCCACCTAACCCCCTCCTCCCTTCTTGAGAACTTAAAATTAGTAAAGCTTAGCCACCTATGCCCACCCACAACGATTTATTGTCCCGCGCCACCCCGATTGCATCTACCAATGGTCCAGATCTCTCGAACCATTCCACCACTCGTGTCTCCACATTTTTCAAGCGTCACCCACACTCGACCGACCATAGATGGCTTGCTGCTCTGCGGGTTGATTTGGGCGCTCTTTCCTTGATGTGGTCAACCAACCATGAAAACCGTAGATATGCCCAAAAATAGTAAACGAGGCTAGTCCCATGCTCTCTCTCTCAATTTTGTCCCGATTTTTTGTGTGCTCATCCATACTGCAACGGTAAAGGTGCTATAATGGTGAGGTATATTGGTCGACTCTCCATTATTGTTGCTTGGAGTGGAGGTGTGTTACTATTGCTTGCAGTGCTGGTGCGTTACTCCCTGTTTACCTCTGTTTTTTTTTTTTGCTTCATTACTCTATATATGGGTTAGGGTTGTTGGGGAACGTAGTAATTTCAAAAAAATTCCTACGCACACGCAAGACCATGGTGATGGCATAGCAACGAGAGGGAAGAGTGTCCGCCCACGCACTCGTGAGACCGAAAGCGAAGCGTTATAACAACGCTGTTGATGTAGTCGACGCCTTCACGATCCGACCGATCCAAGCACCGAACGACGGCACCTCCGAAGTTCTGCACACGCTCAGCTCGATGACGATCCCGGACCGATCCAAAGAAAGTGTCGGGATGAGTTCCACAAGACGACGGCGTGGTGACGATGATGATGCTCTCATCGCGCAGGCTTCGCCTAAACTCGCGACGATATGACCGAGGTGGAATATGGTGGAAGGGGCACCGACACGCTAAGAGATCCAAGGATCAATTGTTGTGTCTTTGGTGCTAGCCCTGCCCTCTATTTATATGTTGAGCCCCGGGGTCAAAATCTTGAGTAAAACCTCCTCAAAGTCGGTTTTGCCGAAAGGCAAGAGTCCCACTCGGACTCTGTGACCAAACGCCACAATCCTTGGCGTCTGCCCAGACGCCATGGGCCTCGGCGTCTGCCCAGGCCGACGCCAGGTCTCGGCGTTTGGCCCCCGGCC
Source organism: Aegilops longissima (assembly GCA_021605205.1). NCBI lineage: Eukaryota > Viridiplantae > Streptophyta > Magnoliopsida > Poales > Poaceae > Aegilops > Aegilops longissima. The sequence continues at coordinate 623,550,509 of CM038678.1, forward strand.
TCCATAAAACTCCTTTTGCACCGACCTAAAGCCTCATGGGCTTGACCCTTGGCCTAAACATATCATCCAATATATGAATCTTTACGCCTCGACCATTTAGAGACTCCTCGTCATGTCCCCGATCTCATCCGGACTCAACTCCTTCGGTACATCAAAACATGCAAACTCATAATATAACATCGCATCGAAACCTTGCGTGCGGACCCTACGGGTTCGAGAACTATGTAGACACGACCTAGAACTATTCTCGGTCAATAACCAATAGCGGAACCTCGGATGCCCATATTGGTTCCTACATATTCTACGAAGATCTTTATCGGTCAAACCGCATAACGACATACGTTGTTCCTTTTGTCATCGGTATGTTACTTACCCGAGATTCGATCGTCGGTATCCAATACCTAGTTCAATCTCAGCATTGGTAAGTCTCTTTACTCGCTCCGTAATACATCATCTCACAACTAACTCATTAGTTGTAATGCTTGCAAGGCTTATGTGATGTGTATTATCGAGAAGGCCCGAGATACCTCTCCGACAATCGAGTGACAAAACCTAATCTCAAATACGCCAACCCAACAAGTACCTTTGGAGACACCTGTAGTACTCCTTTATAATCACCCAGCCGTTGTGGACGCTTGGTAGCACCAAAGTGTTCCTCCGTAAACGGAGTTGCATAATCTCATAGTTACAGGAACATGTATAAGTCATGAAGAAAGCAATAGCAACATACTAAACGATCAAGTGCTAGGCTAACGGAATGGGTCATGTCAATCACATCATTCTCCTAATGATGTGATCCCATTAATCAAATGACAACACATGTCTATGGTTAGGAAACATAACCATCTTCCATTAATGAGCTAGTCTAGTAGAGGCATACTAGTGACTATCTGTTTGTCTATGTATTCACACATGTATTATGTTTCCGTTAATACAATTCTAGCATGAACAATAAACATTTATCATGATATAAGGAAATAAATAATAACTTTATTATTGCCTCTAGGGCATATTTCCGTCGCCTCCCACTTGCACTAGAGTCAATAATCTAGTTCACATCGCCATGTGATTTAACATCAATAGTTCACATCTATATGTGGTTAACACCCATAGTTCACATCGACATGTGATCAACACCCAAAGGGTTTACTAGAGTCAAGAATCTAGTTCACATCGCTATGTGATTAACACCCAAAGAGTACTAAGGTGTGATCATGTTTTGCTTGTGAGATAATTTTTAGTCAACGGTCCATCACATTCAGAGCCGTAAGTATTTTGCAAATTTCTATGTCTACAATGCTCGCACGGAGCTACTCTAGCTAATTGCTCCCACTTTCAATATGTATCCAGATTGAGACTCGAGTCATCTAGATTAGTGTTAAAACTTGCATCGACGTAACCCTTTACTTACTTAACCTTTTTCACTTCCATAATCGAGAAACATATCCTTATTCCACTAAGGATAATTTTGACCGCTGTCCATTGATCTACTCCTAGATCACTATTGCACTCCCTTGCCAAGCTTAGTGGTAGGGTATGCAATAGATCCGTACACAAGATGACATACTTTATAGAACCTATGGCTGATGCATAGGAATGACTTTCATTCTCTTTCTATCTTCCGCCGTGGTCGGGTTTTGAGTCTTACTCAATCTTACACCTTGTAACACAGTGCAAGAACTCTTTCTTTGACTGCTCCATTTTGAACTACTTCAAAATCTGTCAAGGTATGTATTCATTGAAAAACTTATCAAGCGCCTTGATCTATCTCTATAGATCTTGATGCTCAATATGTAAGTATTTTTACCGAGGTCCTTTTTTTGAAAACTCCTTTCAAATACTCCTTCATGCTTTGCGAATAATTCTACATTATTTCCGATCAACAATATGTCATTCACATATACTTATCGAAATGTCAGAGTGCTCCCACTCACTTTCTTGTAAATACAAGCTTCTCCAAAAGTCTCATAAAACCATATGCTTTGATCAACTCATCAAAGCGCTTATTCCAACTCCGAGATGCTTGCACCGGTCCATAGATGGATCGTGAAGCTTGCACATTTTGTTAGCTCCTTAGGATTGAAAAACCTTCCGTTGCATCATATACAACTCTTCTTTAATAAATCCATTAAAGAATGTAGTTTTGACATCCATTTGCCGATTTCATAAATGTGGCAATTGCTAACATGATTCGGACAGACTTTAAGCATCGCTACAGCTTGAGAAAATCTCATTGTAGTCAACACTTTGAATTTGTCGAAAACCTTTTATGACATAAGTCGAGCTTTGTAGATAGTAACACTACTATCAAGATCTGCCTTCCTCTTGAAGATCCATTTATTTAACTTGACTTGTCGATCATCGAGCAAGTCAACCAAAGTCCACACTTTGTTCTCATCTATGGATCCTATCTCAGATTTTATGGCCTCAAGCCATTTCATGAATCTGGGCTCATCATCGCTTCCTCATAGTTCGTAGGTTCATCATGGTCTAGTAACATGACTTCCAAAACACGATTACCGCACTCACTGTGCGGATTTTGCTCGAAGACCCACGAGGTTTGGTAGCAACTTGATCTGAAGTTTCATGATCATCATCATTAACTTCCTCACTAATTGGTGTAGGAATCACGAACTGATTTCGTGATGAACTACTTTCCAATAAGGGAGAAGGTACAATTACCTCATCAAGTTCTACTTTCCTCCCACTCACTTCTTTCGAGAGAAACTTCTTCTCTAGAAAGGATCCATCTTAGCAACGAAAAACTTGCCTTCGGATCTGTGATAGAAGGTGTACCCAATAGTTACCTTTGGGTATTCTATGAAGACGCACTTCTCCGATTTGGGTTCGAGCTTATCAGGTGAAAACTTTTTCACATAAGCATCACAACTCCAAACTTTAAGAAATGACAGCTTTTACTGTTAAACCATAGTTCATACGGTGTCATCTCAACGGATTTAGATGGTGCCCTATTAAACGTGAATGCAGCTGTCTCTAATGCATAACTCCAAAATGATAGTGGTAAATCGGTAAGATACATCATAGATCGCACCATATCCAATAAAGTGCGGTTACGATGTTCGGACACACCATTATGTTGTGGTGTTTCATGTGGCGTGAGCTGTGAAACTATTCCACTTTGTTTTAATTGAAGACCAAACTCGTAACTCAAATATTCATCTCCACGATCAGATCGCAGAAACTTTATTTTCTTGTTACGATGATTTTCCACTTCACTCTGAAATTCTTTGAACTTTTCAACTATTTCAGACTTATGTTTCATCAAGAAGATATACCCATATTGAAGGAAATATGCCCTAGAGGCAATAATAAAGTTATTATTTATTTCCTTATATCATGATAAATGTTTATTATTCATGCTAGAATTGTATTAACCGGAAACATAATACATGTGTGAATACATAGACAAACAGATAGTCACTAGTATGCCTCTACAAGACTAGCTCATTAATCAAGATGGTTATGTTTCCTAACCATAGACATGTGTTGTCATTTGATTAATGGGATCACATCATTAGGAGAATGATGTGATTGACATGACCCATTCCGTTAGCTTAGCACTTGATCGCTTAGTATGTTGCTAATGCTTTCTTCATGACCTATACATGTTCCCGTAACTATGAGATTATGCAACTCCTGCTTACGGAGGAACACTTTGGTACTACCAAACGTCACAACGAATCGGGTGATTATAAAGGAGTACTACAGGTGTCTCCAAAGGTACTTGTTGGGTTGGCGATTTCGAGATTAGGTTTTGTCATCCGATTGTCGGAGAGGTATCTCTGGGCCTTCTCGGTGATACACATCACTTAAGCCTTTGCAAGCATTACAACTAATGAGTTAGTTGTGAGATGATGTATTACGGAACGAGTAAAGAGACTTACGGTAACGAGATTGAACTAGGTATTGATACCCACGATCAATCTCGGGCAAAGTAACATACCGATGACAAAGGAACGACGATGTCGTTATGCGGTTTGACCGATAAAGATCTTCGAGAATATGTAGGAACCAATATGGGCATCCAGGTTCCGCTATTGGTTATTGACCAAGAATAGTTCTAGGTCATGTCTACATAGTTCTCGAACCCGTAGGGTCCGCACGCTTAACGCTTCGGCGACAGCTCATAATGAGTTTATAAGTATTGATGCACCAAGGTTGTTCGAGTCCCGGATGTGATCACGGCATGACGAGGAGTCTCAAATGGTCGAGACATAAAGATTGATATATTGGAAGCCTACATTTGACATCGGAAGTGTTCCGTGAAATCGGATGGGGAACGAGTAATTTCAAAAAATTCCTACGATCACGCAAGACCATGGTGATGGCATAGCAACGAGAGGGGAGAGGTCCGCCCACGCACTGTGAGACCGAAAGCGAAGCGTTATAACAACGCTGTTGATGTAGTCGACGCCTCCACGATCCGACCGATCCAAGCACCGAACGACGGCACCTCCGAAGTTCTCGCACACGCTCACTCGATGACGATCCCTGACCGATCCAGCAAAGTGTCGGGATGAGTTCCACAAGACGACGGCGCAGGACGATGTTGATGCTCCACCGACGCAGGGCTTCGCCTAAGCTCATGACGATATGACTTCTCCGGCGCAGGCTTCTCCTAAGCTCCGCGACGATATGACGAAGTGGAATATGGTGGAAGGGGCACCGCTGACACGGCCAAGGCAAGATCCGTAGATCAACTTGTGTGTCTTGGGGTGCCCCCGCCCCAGATATAAAGGAGCCAAGGGGAGGTGGCGGCCCTAGGGGAGGCGAGACTAAGGAGGAGTCCTACTCCCACCGGAGAGGACTCCCCCATCCTAGCTGGACTAGGATTGGAGGAGGGGAAGAGGAAGGCGCCGCCCCCTTCCTGTCCTATTCGGACTAGAGGGGGAGGGGGCGCAGCCCACCTGGCCTGCCCTTCCTTCTTTTTCATGGTTTCATTATACTTCATCAGTTTTCAGATTCTCAGTATCTGATTTATTGCATTCGATGTTCAGGTTTCTTATTGCACCATCACTCTTCATCACTTGATCACTTTCAAATTCTTCAAATTTCAATCAACTCAACTCATTCAAATCAAATCATCAAATTTCTTTCGAACTCTCATCTGAATTGGATTCATCATTAACTCTCACCAATTGGTTTTCATCACGTGAATCGCCCAAAGGATTCCTACACCAATTAGTGAGGAAGTTAATGATGATGATCATGAAACTTCAGATCAAGTTGCTACCAAACCTCGTAGGTCTTCCAGAGTAAGATCCGCACTGTAGTGGTACGGTAATCATGTTCGTAAGTCATGTTACTAGACCATGATGAACCTACTTAACTATGAGGAAGCGATGATGAGCCCAGATTCCGCGAAATGGCTTGAGGCCATGAAATCTGAGATAGGATCCATGTATGAGAACAAAGTATGGATTCTCATTGACTTGCTCGATGATCAGCAAGCCATGTTAAATAAATGGATCTTCAAGAGGAAGACAGATGTTGATAGTAGTGTTACTATTCATAAAGCTCGACTTGTCGCAGTAAAGGTTTTCGACAAGTTCAAGGTGTTGACTACAATGAGATTTTTCAATCAGAAGCGATGCTTAAGTCTGTCCGAATCATGTTAGCAATTGCCACATTTTATGAAATCGCAAATGGATGTCAAAACTACATTCTTTAATGGATTTATTAAAGAAGAGTTGTATATGATGCAACCGTAAGATTTTGTCAATCCTAAAGGAGCTAACAAATGTGCAAGCTCCAAATGATCCATCTATGGACCGGTGCAAGCATCTCGAGTTGAATAAACGCTTGATAGTGTGATCAAAGATATGGTTTTATATGCACTTTGGAGAAGCCTCAGATTTACAAGAAAGTGAGTGGGAGCACTACAAAGATTTCCGACAAGTATATGTGAATGACATATTGTTGATCGGAAATAATGTAGAATTATTCGCAAAGCATAAAGGAGTATTTGAAAGGAGTTTTTCAAAGAAGGACCTCGTGAAGCTATTTATATATTGAGCATCAAGATCTATAGAGATAGATCAAGACGCTTGATAAGTTTTTTAATGAATACATACCTTGTCAAGATTTTGAAGTAGTTCAAAATGGAACAAATAAAGAAAAGTTCTTGCCTGTGTTGCAAAGGTGTGAAATTGAGTAAGACTCAAACCCCACCACGGCAGTAAAATAGAAAAGAGAATGAAAGTCATTCCTCATGCCTCACCATAGGTTCTATAAAGTATGCTATGCTATGTACTGCATCTATTGTATACCTTGCTCTGAATTTGGCAAGGAGTACAATGGTGATCTAGGAGTAGATCATCGACATTGGTCAAGAACATCCTTAGTGAGGACTAAGGAAATATTTCTATTATGGAGGTGATAAAAGGCCCGTCAGAAAGAGTTACATCGATGCAAGTATTTTACACTAATCCGTATGACTCTAAGTCTCAAACCGGATACATATTGAAAGTGGGAGCAATTAGCTAGAGTAGCTCCGCAAGAGCATTGTAGACATAGAATATTTGCAAAATAGATACGGCTCTAAATATGATGTAATCTGCTGACTAAGCTTCTCTCACGAGCAAAACATGATCATACCTTAGTACTTTTGGGTGTTAATCACATAGCGATGTGAACTAGATTATTGACTCTAGTAAACCCTTTGGGTGTTGGTCACATGACGATGTGAACTATGGGTATTAATCACATACGATGTGAATATTAGTGTTGAATCACATGATGATGTGAACTAGATTATTGACTCTAGTGCAAGTGGGAGATCAAGGAAATATGCCCTAGAGGCAATAATAAAGTTATTATTTATTTCCTTATATCATGATAAATGTTTATTATTCATGCTAGAATTGTATTAACCGAAACATAATACATGTGTGAATATATAGACAAACAAGATGTCACTAGTATGCCTCTACTTGACTAGCTTGTTAATCAAAGATGGTTATGTTTCCTAACCATGAACAAGGAGTTGTTATTTGATTAACAAGGTCACATCATTAGTTGAATGATCTGATTGACATGACCCATTCCGTTAGCTTAACACTTGATCGCTTAGTATGTTAATGCTTTCTTCATGACCCATACATGTTCCTATAACTATGAGATTATGCAACTCCTGTTTATCGGAGGAACACTTTGGTACTACCAAACGCCACAACGAATCGGGTGATTATAAAGGAGTACTACAGTGTCTCCAAAGGTACTTGTTGGGTTGGCGATTTCGAGATTAGGTTTTGTCACTCCGATTGTCGGAGAGGTATCTCTGTGCCTTCTCGGTAATGCACATCACTTAAGCCTTGCAAGCATTACAACTAATGAGTTAGTTGTGAGATGATGTATTACGGAACGAGTAAAGAGATTTACCGTAACGAGATTGAACTAGGTATTGATACCGACGATCGAATCTCGTAAGTAACATACCGATGACAAAGGAACAACGATGTCGTTATGCGGTTTGACCGATAAAGATCTTCGAGAATATGTAGGAGCCAATATGGGCATCCAGGTTCCGCTATTGGTTATTGACCGAGAATGGTTCTAGGTCATGTCTACATAGTTCTCGAACCCGTAGGGTCCGCACGCTTAACGCTTCGATGACAGTTCATAATGAGTTTATAAGTATTGATGCACCAAGGTTGTTCGAGTCCGGATGTGATCACGGACATGACGAGGAGTCTCAAATGGTCGAGACATAAAGATTGATATATTGGAAGCCTACATTTGGACATCGGAAGTGTTCCGGTGAAATCGGATTTTCTCGAGTACCGGAGGTTACCGAACCCCCGGAAGTCTATGGGCCTTAATGGGCCATGGGAGAAAAGGAAGGGGGGGCGCGCCTTCCTCTTCCCTCCTCCAATCCTAGTCCAACTAGGGGGGGAGGAGTCCTACTCGGTGGGAGTAGGACTCCTCCTGGCGCCCCTAGGGCCGGCCACCTCCCCCTTGGCTCCTTTATATACGGGGGCAGGCATCCGAGCCTGGTTTTATGCGTTGATGTCATGTGCACGAGTAGAACACAAGTGAGTTGTGGACGATACAAGTCATACCGCCTACCAAAGATGTCATACTTTGGTTCAGCGGTATTGTGAGATGAAGCGGCTGGACCGACATTACGCCAGACGCTTACGCGAGACTGGTTTCACCGCTCCGAGCACTCGTTGCTTAAAGGTGACCGGCGGGTGTCTGTCTCTCTCACTTTAGTTGAATCGAGTGTGGCTACGCCCGGTCCTTGAGAAGGTTAAACGAGTCTATTTGATGAAGTATCGTTGTGGTTTTGATGCGAGGTAAGAACGGTTCTTGCTCAGCCCGTAGCAGCCACGTAAAACTTGCAACAACAAAGTAGAGGACGCCTAACTTGTTTATGCAGGGCATGTTGTGATGTGATATGGTCAAGACGTGATGCTATATTGTATGAGATGATCATGTTTTGTAACCGAAGTTATCGGCAATCGGCAGGAGCCATATGGTTGTCGCTTATTGTATGAAATGCAACGCCATGTAATTGCTTTACTTTATCACTAAGGAGTAGCGATAGTCGAGAAGCAATAGTTGGCGAGACGACAACGATGCTACGATGGAGATCAAGGTGTCGCTACCGGTGACGATGGTGATCATGACGGTGCTTGGCGATGGAGATCACAAGCACAAGATGATGATGACCATATCATATCACTTATATTGATTGCATGTGATGTTTATCCTTTATGCATCTTATCTTGCTTTGATTGACGGTAGCATTATAAGATGATCTCTCACTAAAATTATCAAGAAGTGTTCTCCCGAGTATGCACCGCTGCGAAAGTTCTTCGTGGCCGAGACACCACGTGATGATCGGGTGTGATAGGCTCTACGCTCAAATACAACGGTGCAAAACAGTTGCGCACACGGAATACTCAAGTTAAACTTGACGAGCCTAGCATATAACAGATATGGCCTCGGAACACGAGACCGAAGGTCGAGCGTGAATCATATAGTAGATATGATCAACATAGTGATGTTCACCATTGAAACTACTCCATCTCACGTGATGATCGGACATGGTTTAGTTGATTTGGATCACGTGATCACTTAGATGACTAGAGAGATGTCTGTCTAAGTGGGAGGTTTTAATATGATTAATCAAACTTAAATTTATCATGAACTTAGTACCGATAGTATTTTGCTTATCTATGTTTGATGTAGATAGATGGCTCGTGCTGTTGTTCCGTTGAATTTTAATGCGCTCCTTGAGAAAGCAAAGTTGAAAGATGATGGTAGCAATTACACGGATTGGGTCCGAATTTGAGGATTATCCTCATTGCTGCACGTAAAAATTACGTCCCGAAGCACCGCTGGGTGACAGCCTGCTGCAGATGCCGAGCCGTGGTTGTGAACGTCGGCAAAGCGAGTGATGACTACTCAATAGTTCATGTGCCATGCTTTACGGCTTAGAACCGGGTCTTCAACGACGTTTTGAACGTCATGGAGCATATGAGATGTTCCAGAGTTGAAGTTAATATTTCAAGCAAATGCCCGGATTGAGAGATATGAAGTCTCCAATAAGTTCTATAGCTGCAAGATGGAGGAGAATAGTTTCACAAGGAGCACATACTCAAAATGTCCGGGTATAACAATCACTTAATTCAGCTGGGAGTTAATCTTCCGGATGATAGTGTCATTGATGTAATTCTCCAATCATCGCCACCAAGCTACAAGAGCTTCGTGATGAACTATAATATGCAAGGGATGACTAAGACAATTCTCGAGCTCTTCGCGATGCTAAAAGTCATGGAAGTAGAAATCAAGAAAGAGCATCAAGTGTTGATGGTCAACAAGACCACTAGTTTCAAGAAAAGGGCAAAGGGAAGAAGAAGGAAACTTCAAAAGAACAGCAAGAAAGTTGCTGATCAAGAGAAGAAACCCAAGTCCGGACCTAAGCCTGAAATCGAGTGTTTTACCGCAAGCGATCGACATCGGAAGCGGAACTGCCCCAAGTATTTGGCGGATAAAAGGATGGCAAGGTGAACAAAGGTATATATGATATACATGTTATTGATGTGTACCTTACTAAAACTCGCAGTAGTACCGGTATTTGATATTGGTTCATTGCTAATATTGCAACTCAAACAGAACTACGGATTAGCGAAGATTGGCTAAGGACGAGGTGACGATCGCGCTGTTGAAATGGTTCCAAAGTCGATGTGATCGCATCGCACGCTACCTCTACATCTACCTTCGGGATTAGTTTTAGACCTAAATAATTGTTATTTGGTGCCGCGTTGAGCATGAACATTATATCTGGATCTTGTTTATTGCGAGACGGTTATTCATTTAAATCAGAGAATAATGGTTGTTCTATTTATATGAGTAATATCTTTTATGGTCATGCACCCTTGAAGAATGGTCTATTCTTGTTGAATCTCGACAAGAGTGATACACATATTCATAATATTGAAGCCAAAAGATGCAGAGTTGATAATGATAGTGCAACTTATTTGTGGCACCGCCGCTTAGGTCATATCGTGTAAAACGCATGAAGAAACTCCATACCGATGGGCTTCGAATCACTTGATTATGAATCACTTGGTACTTGCGAACCGTGCCTCATGGGCAAGATGACAAAAACGCCGTTCTCGGAACTATGGAGCGTGCAACTGATTTGTTGGAAATCATACATACCGATATTTGTGGTCCAATGAATGTTGAGGCACTTGGCGGTATCGTTATTTTCTCACCTTCACAGATGATTTGAGCAGATATGGGTATATCTACTTAATGAAACACAAATCTGAAACATTTGAAAAGTTCAAAGAATTTCAGAGTGAAGTGGAAAATCATCGTAACAAGAAAATAAAGTTTCTACGATCTGATCGTGGAGGAGAATATTTGAGTTACGAGTTTGGTTTACATTTGAAACAATGTGGAATAGTTTAGCAACTCACGCCACCCGAACACCACAGAGAAATGGTGTGTCCGAACGTCGAATCGTATTTTACTAGATATGGTGCGATCTATGATGTCTATTTCGATTTACCGCTATCGTTTTGGGGTTATGCTTTAGAGACGGCCGCATTCACGTTGAATAGGACACCGTCAAAATCCGCTGAGACGACGCCTTATGAACTGTGGTTTGGCAAGAAACCAAAGTTGTCGTTTCTTAAAGTTTGGGGCTGCGATGCTTATGTAAAGAAACTTCAACCAGATAAGCTCGAACCCAAATCGGAAAAATGTGTCTTCATAGGATACCCAAAGGAGATTGTTGGGTACACCTTCTATCACAGATCTGAAGGCAAGATTTTCGTTGCTAAATTCGGGTCCTTTCTAGAGAAGGAGTTTCTCTCGAAAGAAGTGAGTGGGAGGAAAGTAGAACTTGATGAGATAATCAGATCTGCTCCCTTATTGGAAAGTAGTTCATCACAAGAAATGGTTCCCGTGACAACTACACCAATTAGTGAGGAAACTAATGATGATGATCATGAAGTTTCAAATCAAGTTACTCTTGAACCTCGTGGGTCAACCAGAGTAAAATACGCACTGTGAGTGGTACGGTAATCTTATTCGGAAGTCATGTTACTTGACCATGGCGAACCTACAAACTATGAAGAAGCGATGGTGAGCCCAGATTCGCAAAATGGCTGGAAGCCATGAAATCTGAGATGGGATCCATGTATGAGAACAAAGTATGGACTTTGGTTGACTTGCCCGATGATCGGCAAGCCATTGAAAATAAATGGATATTTAAGAAGAAGACCGACGCCGATGGTAATGTAATCTGTCTACAAAGCTCGACTTGTTGCAAAAGGTTTTCGACAAGTTCAAGGGGTTGACTACGATGAGACTTTCTCACCCGAAGCGATGCTTAAGTCTGTCCGAATCATGTTAGCAATTGCCGATTTTATGATTATGAAATTTGGCAAATGGATGTAAAACCGCATTCTTGAATGGATTTCTAGAAGAAGAGTTGTATATGATGCAACCAGAAGGTTTTGTTGATCCAAAGGGTGCTAACAAAGTGTGCAAGCTCCAACGATCAATTTATGGTCCGTGCAAGCCTCTCGGAGTTGGAATAAACGCTTTGATAGTGTGATCAAAGCATATGGGTTTGTGCATGACTTTGGAGAAGCCTGATTTACAAGAAAGTGAGTGGGAGCTCAGAGCATTTCTAATATTATATGTGGACGACATATTATTGATTGGAAATGATATAGAATTCTGGATAGCATAAAAGGATACTTGAATAAAAGTTTTTCAATGAAAGACCTCGGTGAAGCTGCTTACATATTGGGCATCAAGATCTATAGAGATAGATCAAGACGCTTAATTGGACTTTCACAAAGCACATACCTTGATAAAGTTTTGAAGAAGTTCAAAATGGATCGAGCAAAGAAAGGTTTTTACCATTACAAGGTGTAAGATTGAGTCGACTTAATGCCCGACCACAGCAGAAGATAGAGAGAAAATGAAAGATGTTCCTATGCTTCAGCCATAGGCTCTATCATGTATGCAATGTGTGTACCGGACCGACGATGCTTAGCTGTAAGCTTGGCGGGAAGGTACCAAAGTAATCCAGAGTGGATCATTGGACAGCGGTCAAGAACATCCTGAAATACGAAAAGGACTAAGGATATGTTTCTCGATATGGAGGTGACAAAGAGCTAGTCGTAAATGGTTACGTCGATGCAAGCTTTGACACCGATCCGGACGATTCTAAATCGCAAACCGGATCGTATTTTTATTAAACGGTGGAGCTGTCGGTTGGTGCAGTTCTAAACAAAGCGTCGTGGCGGGATCTACATGTGAAGCGGAGTACATAGCTGCTTGGAAGCAGCAAATGAAGGAGTCTGGATGAAAGAGTTCATTTCCGATCTAGGTGTCATACCTAGTGCATCGGGACCGATGAAGATCTTCGTGACAATCTTGGTGCAATTGCCTTGGCAAAGGAATCCAGATTTCACAAGAGGACCAAGCACATCAAGAGACGCTTCAATTCCATTCGGGACCAAGTCCAAGTGGGAGACATAGAGATTTGCAAAATACATACGGATCTGAATGTTGCAGCACCGTTGACTAAGCCTCTTCCACGAGCAAAACACGATCAGCACCAAGACTCCATGGGTGTTAGGATCATTACTTTGTAATCTAGATTATTGACTCTAGTGCAAGTGGGAGATGAAGGAAATATGCCCTAGAGGCAATAATAAAGTTATTATTTATTTCCTTATATCATGATAAATGTTTATTATTCATGCTAGAATTGTATTAACCGGAAACATAATACATGTGTGAATATATAGACAAACAAGATGTCACTAGTATGCCTCTACTTGACTAGCTTGTTAATCAAAGATGGTTATGTTTCCTAACCATGAACAAGGAGTTGTTATTTGATTAACAAGGTCACATCATTAGTTGAATGATCTGATTGACATGACCCATTCCGTTAGCTTAACACTTGATCGCTTAGTATGTTAATGCTTTCTTCATGACCCATACATGTTCCTATAACTATGAGATTATGCAACTCCTGTTTACGGAGGAACACTTTGGTACTACCAAACGTCACAACGAATCGGGTGATTATAAAGGAGTACTACAGGTGTCTCCAAAGGTACTTGTTGGGTTGGCGATTTCGAGATTAGGTTTTGTCATCCGATTGTCGGAGAGGTATCTCAGGCCTTCTCGGTAATGCACATCACTTAAGCCTTGCAAGCATTACAACTAATGAGTTAGTTGTGAGATGATGTATTACGGAACGAGTAAAGAGACTTACCGTAACGAGATTGAACTAGGTATTGGATACCGACGATCGAATCTCGGGTAAGTAACATACCGATGACAAAGGGAACAACGATGTCGTTATGCGGTTTGACCGATAAAGATCTTCGAGAATATGTAGGAACCAATATGGGCATCCAGGTTCCGCTATTGGTTATTGACCGAGAATGGTTCTAGGTCATGTCTACATAGTTCTCGAACCCGTAGGGTCCGCACGCTTAACGCTTCGATGACAGTTCATAATGAGTTTATAAGTATTGATGCACGAAGGTTGTTCGAGTCCCGGATGTGATCACGGACATGACGAGGAGTCTCGAAATGGTCGAGACATAAAGATTGATATATTGGAAGCCTACATTTGGACATCGGAGTGTTCGGGTGAAATCGGGATTTTATCGAGTACCGGGAGGAACTACGGACCCCCCGGGAAGTCTATGGGCCTTAATGGGCCATGGGAGAAGAGGAAGGGCAGGCCAAGGTGGGCTGCGCCCCCTCCCCTCTAGTCCGAATAGGACAAGGAAGGGGGGCGGCGCCTTCCTCTTCCCTCCTCCAATCCTAGTCCAACTAGGAGAGGGGGAGTCCTACTCCGGTGGGAGTAGGACTCCTCCTTGTCGCGCCCCTAGGGCCGCCACCTCCCTTGGCTCCTTTATATACGGGGCAGGGGCACCCCAAGACACAAGTTGATCTACGGATCTTGCCTTAGCCGTGTGCGGTGCCCCTTCCACCATATTCCACTCGGTCATATCGTCATGAGCTTAGGAGAAGCCTGCGCGGAGAAGTCATATCGTCATGAGCTTAGGCGAAGCCCTGCGTCGATGGAGCATCAAGATCGCCACCACGCCGTCGGTCGTGGAACTCATCCCGACACTTTGCTGGATCGGAGTCCGGGATCGCCATCGAGCTGAACGTGTGCAGAACTCGGAGGTGCCGACGCTCGGTGCTTGGATCGGTCGGATCGTGGAGACGTCGACTACATCAACAGCGTTGTTATAACGCTTCGCTTTCGGTCTATGAGGGTACGTGGACGGACACTCTCCCTCTCGTTGCTATGCCATCACCATGGTCTTGCGTGATCGTAGGAAATTTTTGAAATTACTACGTTCCCCAACAAATGGCATCCGAGCCTGGTTTTATGCGTTGATGTCATGTGCACGAGTAGAACACAAGTGAGTTGTGGACGATACAAGTCATACTACCTACCAGCATGTCATACTTTGGTTCAGCGGTATTGTGAGATGAAGCGGCCGGACCGACATTACGCAGACGCTTACGCGAGACTGGTTTCACCGCCCGAGCACTCGTTGCTTAAAGGTGACCGGCGAGTGTCTGCTCTCTCACTTTAGTTGAATCGAGTGGCTACGCCCGGTCCTTGAGAAGGTTAAAACGAGTCTATTTGACGAAGTATCGTTGTGGTTTTGATGCGTAGGTAAGAACGGTTCTTGCTCAGCCCGTAGCAGCCACGTAAAACTTGCAACAACAAAGTAGAGGACGCCTAACTTGTTTTTGCAGGGCATGTTGTGATGTGATATGGTCAAGACGTGATGCTATATTTTATTGTATGAGATGATCATGTTTTGTAACCGAAGTTATCGGCAATCTGGCAGGAGCCATATGGTTGTCGCTTATTGTATGAAATGCAACGCCATGTAATTGCTTTACTTTATCACTAAGGAGTAGCGATAGTCGAGAAGCAATAGTTGGCGAGACGACAACGATGCTACGATGGAGATCAAGGTGTCGCTACCGGTGACGATGGTGATCATGACGGTGCTTGGCGATGGAGATCACAAGCACAAGATGATGATGACCATATCATATCACTTATATTGATTGCATGTGATGTTTATCCTTTATGCATCTTATCTTGCTTTGATTGACGGTAGCATTATAAGATGATCTCTCACCAAAATTATCAAGAAGTGTTCTCCACGAGTATGCACCGTTGCGAAAGTTCTTCGTCTTTGAGACACCACGTGATGATCGGGTGTGATAGGCTCTACGTTCAAATACAACGGGTGCAAAACAGTTGCACGCGAATACTCAGAGTTAAACTTGACGAGCCTAGCATATAACAGATATGGCCTCGGAACACGGAGATCGAAAGGTCGGCGTGAATCATATAGTAGATATGATCAACATAGTGATGTTCACCATTGAAACTACTCCATCTCACGTGATGATCGGACATGGTTTAGTTGATTTGGATCACGCAATCACTTAGATGACTAGAGAGATGTCTATCTAAGTGGGAGTTCTTAAGTAATATGATTAATTGAACTTTAATTTATCATGAACTTAGTCTGGTAGTATTTTGCAAATTATGTTGTAGATCAATGACTCACGTTGTTGCTTCCTAAGTTTGTTGCTTTCATATGTTTATTTTGATATGTTCCTAGAGAAAATTATGTTGAAAAATGTTAGTAGCAATGATGCGGATTGGATCCGTGATCTGAGGTTTATCCTCATTGCTGCGTGAAGAATTATGGCCTTAATGCACCGCTAGGTGACAGACCTATTGCAGGAGCAGATGCGAGGCGTTATGAGCGTTTGGCTAGCTCAATATGAGCGATCTGACGTTATGAACGTTTGGCTAGCTCAAAATGATGACTACTTGATAGTTTAGTGCACCATGCTTAACGGCTTAGAATCGGGACTTCAAAGGCGTTTTGAGCGTCATGGACCATATGAGATGTTCCAGAATTGAAGTTAATATTTCAAGCAAATACCGAGTTGAGAGATATGAAGTCTCCAACAAGTTCTATAGCTAAAAGATGGAGGAGAATCGCTCAACTAGTGAGCATGTGCTCAGATTGTCCAGGTACTTCAATCGCTTGAATCAAGTGGGAGTTAATCTTCCAGATAAGATAGTGATTGACAGAATTCTCTAGTCACCATCACTAAGTTACTAGAACTTCGTGATGAACTATAGTATGCAAGGGATGACGAAAACGATTCGAGCTCTTCGTGATGTTAAAATCGGCGAAGGTAGAAATCAAGAAAGAGCATCAAGTGTTGATGATCGACAAGACCTCTAGTTTCAAGAAAAGGGCAAGGGAAGGAAAGGGAACTTCAAGTAGAATGACAAGCAAGTTGTCACTCCATGAAGAAACCCAAAGCTGAACCAAAGCCTGAAACCGAGTGCTTACAGCATAGGAAATGGTCCTTTGAAGCGGAAATACCGAGATATTTGGTGGATAAGAAGGATGGCAAAGTGAGCAAGGGTATATTTGATATACAGGTTATTGATGTGTGCTTTACTAGTGTTTATAGTAGCCCCGAGTATTTGATACTTGTTAGGTTGCTAAGATTAGTAACTCAAACAGGAGTTCTGAGAATAAGCAGAGACTAGTTGAAGGGAAGTGAAGATGAGTATTGGAAGTAGTTCCAAGATTGATATGATCATCATCGCACACTCCCTATACTTTCGGATTAGTGTTAAACCTAAATAAATGTTATTTGGTGTTTGCGTTGAGCATGAATATGATTTGATCATGTTTATTGCAAAGCGGTTATTCATTTAAAGTCAAAGAATAATTGTTGTTCTGTTTAAATGAATAAAACCTTCGATGGTCATACACCCAATGAAAATAGTTTTCAAACGGTTATTCATTTAAAGTCAAAGAATAATTGTTGTTCATTTAAATGAATAAAACCTTCAATGGTCATACACCCAATAAAATAGTTTGTTGGATCTCGATCGTAGTGATACACATATTCATAATATTGATGCCAAAAGATGCAAAGTTAATAATGATAGTGCAACTTATTTGTGGCATTGCCGTTTGGGTCATATCGTGTAAACGCATGAAGAAACTCCATCTTGATGGACTTTTGGAATCACTTGATTATGAATCACTTGGTACTTGCGAACCGTGCCGTTTGGGCAAGATGACTAAAACTCCGTTCTCGGAACAACGGAACAAGCTCTTGACTTATTGGAAAAATACATATCGATGTATGTGATCCAATGAGTGTTGATGCTCGTGGCAAGTATCGTTATTTTCTGACCTTCACAAGATGATTTGAGCAGATATGGGTATATCTACTTGATGAAACATAAGTCTGAAATAGTTGAAAGGTTCAAAGAATTTCAGAGTGAAGTGGAAAATCATCGTAACAAGAAATAAAGTTTCTACGATCTGATCGTGGAGATGAATTTTTGAGTTACGAAGTTTGGTCTTCAATTAAAACAAAGTGGAATAGTTTCACAGCTCACGCCACATGGAACACCACAACATAATGGTGTGTCCGAACGTCGTAACCGCACTTTATTGGATATGGTGCAATCTATGATGTATCTTACCGATTTACCACTATCGTTTTAGGTTATGCATTAGAGACAGCTGCATTCACATTTAATAGGGCACCATCTAAATCCGTTGAGATGACACCGTATGAACTATGGTTTAGCGATAAACCTAAGTGTCGTTTCTTAAAGTTTGGAGTTGTGATGCTTATGTGAAAAAGTTTTCACCGATAAGCTCGAACCCAAATCGGAGAAGTGCGTCTTCATAGAATACCCAAAGGTAACTATTGGGTACACCTTCTATCACAGATCCGAAGGCAAGTTATTCGTTGCTAGATGGATCCTTTCTAGAGAAGAAGTTTCTCTTGAAAGAAGTGAGTGGGAGGAAAGTAGAACTTGATGAGGTAATTGTACCTTCTCCCTTATTGGAAAGTAGTTCATCACAGAAAACAGTTCCGGTGATTCCTACACCAATTAGTAAGGAAGTTAATGATGATGATCATGAAACTTCAGATCAAGTTGCTACTAAAACCTCGTAGGTCTTCCAGAGTAAGATCTGCACCAGAATGGTACGGTAATCTTATTCTAGAAGTCATGTTACTAGACCATGATGAACCTACGAACTATGAGGAAGCGATGATGAGCCCAGATTCATGAAATGGCTTGAGGCCATAAAATCTGAGATAGGATCCATATATAAGAACAAAGTGTGGACTTTGGTTGACTTGCTCGATGATCGCAAGTCATGTTAAATGAATGGATCTTCAAGAGGAAGGCGGACAACGATAGTAGTATTACTATCTACAAAGCTCGACTTGTCGCAAAAAGGTTTTGACAAGTTCAAGGTGTTGACTACAATGAGATTTTCTCAAGCGTAGCGATGCTTAAGTCTGTCCGAATCATGTTAGCAATTGCCATAATTTATGAAATTTGGCATATGGATGTAAAACTGCATTCTGAATGGGTTTACGGAGGAAGAGTTGTATATGATGCAACCGAAGGTTTTGTCAATCCTAAAGGTGCTAACAAAATGTGCAAGCTCCAGCGATCCATCAATGGACTGGTGCAAGCATCTCGGAGTTGGAATATACGCTTTTGATGTGTTGATCAAAGCATATGATTTTATCAGACTTTTTGAAAGGCTGTATTTACAAGAAAGTGAGTGGGAGCACTACAGCCTTTTCGATAAGTATATGTGATTGACATATTGTTGATCGGAAATAATGTAGAATTATTCGCAAAGCATAAAGGAGTATTTGAAAGGAGTTTTTCAAAGAAAGACCTCGTTGAAGCTGCTTACATATTGAGCATCAAGATCTATAGAGATAGATCAAGGCGCTTGATAAGTTTTTCAATAAATATATACCTTGTCAAGATTTTGAAGTAGTTCAAAATGGAGCAGTCAAAGAAAAGTTCTTGCTGTGTTGCAAAGGTGTGAAATTGAGTAAGACTCAAATCCCACCACGGCAGAAAATAGAAAAGAGAATGAAAGTCATTCCCTATGCCTCGATCATAGGTTCTATAAAGTATGCTATGCTATGTACTGGACCTATTGTATACCTTGCTCTGAATTTGGCAAGGAGTACAATGGTGATCTAGGAGTAGATCCTTTGGACATTGGTCAAGAACATCCTTAGTGAGGACTAAGGAAACATTTCTCGATTATGGAGGTGTAAAAAAGCCCGTCGTAAAGAGTTACATCGATGCAAGCATTTTACACTGATCCAGATGACTCTAAGTCTCAATCTGGATACATATTGAAAGTGGGAGCAATTAGCTAGAGTAGCTCCGTGCGAGCATTGTAGACATAGAATATTTGCAAAATAGATACGACTCGAATGTGATGCAGACCGTTGACTAAGCTTCTCTCACGAGCAAAACATGATCATACCTTAGTACTCTTTGGGTGTTAATCACATAGCGATGTGAACTAGATTATTGACTCTAGTAAACCCTTTGGGTGTTGGTCACATGACGATGTGAACTATGGGTATTAATCACATCTGAGATGTGAATATTAGTGTTGAATCACATGATGATGTGAACTAGATTATTGACTCTAGTGCAAGTGGGAGACTGAAGGAAATATGCCCTAGAGGCAATAATAAAGTTATTATTTATTTCCTTATTTCATGATAAATGTTTATTATTCATGCTAGAATTGTATTAACCGGAAACATAATACATGTGTGAATACATAGACAAGCAGTGTCACTAGTATGCCTCTACTTGACTAGCTTGTTAATCAAAGATGGTTATGTTTCCTAACCATGAACAAGGAGTTGTTATTTGATTAACAAGGTCACATCATTAGTTGAATGATCTGATTGACATGACCCATTCCGTTAGCTTAACACTTGATCGTTTAGTATGTTAATGCTTTCTTCATGACCCATACATGTTCCTATAACTATGAGATTATGCAACTCCGTTTACGGAGGAACACTTTGGTACTACCAAGCGTCTGGCGAATCGGGTGATTATAAAGGAGTACTACAGGTGTCTCCAAAGGTACTTGTTGGGTTGGCGTATTTGAGATTAGGTTTTGTCACTCCGATTGTCGGAGAGGTATCTCGAGCCTTCTCGGTAATGCACATCACTTAAGCCTTGCAAGCATTACAACTAATGAGTTAGTTGTGAGATGATGTATTACGGAGCGAGTAAAGAGACTTACGTAGCGAGATTGAACTAGGTATTGGATACCGACGATCGAATCTCGGGTAAGTAACATACCGATGACAAAGGGAACAACGTATGTCGTTATGCGGTTTGACCGATAAAGATCTTCGTAGAATATGTAGGAGCCAATATGGGCATCCAGGTTCCGCTATTGGTTATTGACCGAGAATGGTTCTAGGTCATGTCTACATAGTTCTCGAACCCGTAGGGTCCGCACGCTTAACGTTCGATGGCGAGTTCATAATGAGTTTATAAGTATTGATGCACCGAAGGTTGTTCGGAGTCCCGGATGTGATCACGGACATGACGAGGAGTCTCGAAATGGTCGAGACATAAAGATTGATATATTGGAAGCCTACATTTGGACATCAGAAGTGTTCCGGGTGAAATCGGGATTTTACCGGAGTACCGGGAGGTTACCTGTAACACCCCGGATACAACTTTCCATATTCGTAACTCCGACTCTTGCCATTTCCGGCTATGTGTTATTTTATTTCCTCCGTGGTTGGGTTTTGTTTTTTTTGTTTTGCTTTTTGTTTTGTTCGTTGCATTCATCATTGCATCATTTGCATTTTGTTCTTGACATGCATTTCATCTCATTGCATTATGTGCATTGCATCGCATGTTTTCTTAAAACCTCGTAACCGTCAGAAGTAATTCTGCTTCTCTCTTTGTCTTCGTCGACTGTTGTCGGACCGCTTGTCCTTGTTGACCTTCTCTCGGACCAATTGGACCCCTTTTTCTCTCTTTCTCGAGACCAACAAAACCCCTTGCCCCTTGCTTTCGTTGGCCGTCCGAGACCAACCGTGTAGCGTTTCCCTCTTGTCCAGCCACCGACCCCCCCTCTTTCGTGCGTCAAAACTGCCCGAACCCGATCCGGGCAGTCATTACCGTTAATGTCCGGATCATCCCCAAGCGTCTACAAAACATCACCGTTTTCTTTGTTGGGCTTTCCCTAGCCTATTTTTCTTAATCGTCCGATTACGATCGGAGGGATCTGTTAGCCCCTAACCTAATCCACCTGCGTATATAATTGGGCAACCCTAAAATCTAGGGGATTTGTCCCATCACCGCGCCGCCACTCCACCCGGTCTCTCCTTCCACCTCGGGATCTTCCCAGATCCAAATCCATCCCCTCCTCGTTTTCACTCACCGAGCCAACCCAGTCCCTTCCATCCATCGATCCAAGCCCATGCGCCGACCGTCTCCGCGAACCCAATGAGATGAGCCCTCGCCGCCTGGTTCTCTCTCTCCCTGCACCCCCCTTTTCCCCTGTCTGGTTCTCCCCTCACCTCGTCTTTCTCTTTGCTCTCTTCACAGGAGCACACCAGCGCCATGGAAGACTCCCGATGGACCCCGGCCTCCTTCCTGCCTCGCCGGAGCCCCGCTCCTCCGTCCCCGTCGCCAAGCCCGGTCCGTCCCGCCGCGCCAAGCCCCCTCTAGCCGCGGGTCCCCTTCGCTGCATCGAGCGGCAGCAGTTCGGGCAGAGGAGGATGGCGCCCTCCCGAGATCCTCCCGTGCTCTCCTCCTGCAGCTCGCCTCGCCGGAGTTCGGTGCCACCGGAGCACCACCACCAGGGACCTCAACCGCCATGGCCGCCTCCGACCTGAACTCCTCCTGCGCCCGCCCCTGCAGCCATGGACGCCTCAAGCTAGGGCCTGCCTTGCCGCCCTTGCAACCTCGGCATCGCCTTCGCGCCTCCGACGGGCGGCCTCGTCGTCGCCGGCAACCCCAGGCAGGCCTCGTCGCGCCCTCTCCTTCGTCCTTCCCCTCCTTCCCGCTCTCCTGTCTTCTCTATTGGGCAGGACCACAGAGCGTCTCGGGCTCAATCTCCGTCCAGATCCGTCGAGTCCGCCGCCTCGATCCCTTGGCGTTCCCCGCCGGATCCGTCGCGAGCCCCATCCCGCTGCTCCTCCTCGTTCGTCTTCTTCACATGCGCCGCCTTGCAGCCAGCGCTTAAGACGCCCTGCTGCTCGCTTCGACGAGACAAGCAGAGGGCGAGGCGCCAGCTCACTCACCCGATCGCCCGCGTTGACGCGGCCACTCCTGTAGCAGGCCACGATCCTCCATGCCCGGCTCCCATCTCCACCAACCTGGGCTTGGCCCATGGTGAGAAAACCCCCCCAGCCTCTCTCCTATACTATCGGGCCAGCCAGTTTTGGCCCGTGTTGTTTTTTTCCCTGCGCTGCGATTTTCTCTATTATCCAGGAGCTTGCTGTTTTACAGAAAAGTCCTTGCACGTCATGCATATAATAACTCCTGAACTGTGCATCGGATTAAAATAATTTATATATGTAAAATGCTCAGAAAATTGTGTAGATTAATAATATGTCATTTCCATCCATGTTTAAAATATTTAAGTTGATGTTTGCATTGATTTGCTAATATGCCATGTTAAAATGATTTAATTCATAACTAAATAACCGTAACTCGGAATTAAATGTTCTTTATATGTAAATGGGGTAGAAAAATGCCTAGTTTAACATGGTGCAGTTTATTTTCCTGTTTAACAATAATACAATATGTTTTAGGGCAGAACAGTACCGAATCTAAGATATGCACATGGGGATTTTCGGACTTGTTGTTCGTTGTTTCCGGCCTCATTTAAACTTGCCTAGTTAGGTAGTTTTGTTGTGCTTCACCCCTTGCCATGATAATCAACATTTAATATTGTTGAGTACCTAAACGAGATCAAACTAAATATGTCAACGTGGTGTGTCGTCAATATGCAACTCGTTGTATATTGAGCTCCACTTAATTTGGTAGTTTTGTTTGTTGCATATTGCCATGCCATGCCTCATTAAACCGGACATGCATCATACTTGATTGTGCATCGTGCCATGTTTATGCTTGTGCATTTATCATGTTGTTTGTTTCTTTCCGGTGTGCTTCTCGGTTCCGGTAATGTTGCGATTGCGAGGATTCGTTCGACTACTTCCGTTCGTCTTCTTCATGGACTCGTTCTTCTTCCTTGCGGGATTTCAGGCAAGATGACCGTCACCTTGGATCTCATTACTATCATTGCTATGCTAGTTGCTTCGTTCTATCGCTATGCTGCGTTACCTATCACTTGCTGCTCAAGCCATCCCAAATTGCCATGAACCTCTAACCTGTTGCACCCTTCCTAGCAAACCGTTGTTTGGCTATGTTACCGCTTTCGCTCAGCCCCTCTTATAGCGTTGTTAGTTGCAGGTGAAGATGAAGTTTGTTCCTTGTTGGAACATGGAGATGTTGTTCCTGGTTGGAACATGTTTACTTGTTGGGATATCACAATATATTCTTATTTAATTAATGCATCTATATACTTGGTAAAGGGTGGAAGGCTCGGCCTTATGCAGTGTTTTGTTCCACTCTTGCCGCCCTAGTTTCCGTCATATCGGTGTTATGTTCCCGGATTTTTGCGTCCCTAACGCGGTCGGGTGATTTATGGGACCCCTTGACGGTTCGCTTTGAATAAGACTTTTCGGCAAGGCCCAACCTTGGTTTTACCATTTGCCTCACCACCACCTACCCTTCCCTTGGGTCGGCCAACCCGAGGGTCATCTTTCTTAGCCCCGGGCGGTGCTTCTCTAAGTCTTTGGTTCGAACCGAGCTACTCATGGGGCCACCTTGGGGCAACTTGAGGTTGGTTTTACTCGTAGCTAGTCTCATCCGGTGTTGCCGAGAGCGAGATATGTGCAGCTCCTATCGGGATTGTCGGCGCATCGGGCGGCTTTGCTGGTCTTGTTTTATTCTTTGTGAAATGTCTTGTAGCCGGATTCCGAGACTGATCGGGTCTTCCGGGAGAAGGAATATCCTTCGTTGATCGCGAGAGCTTATCATGGGCTAAGTTGGGACACCCTGCAGGGTTTGAACTTTCAAAGCCGTGCCAGCGGTTATGTGGCAGATGGGAATTTGTTAATGTCGGTTGTAGAAAACCGAAGTTGATCTTAATTTAAAATCGCCAACCGTGTGCGAATCGTGAGTGTCTCTTTTGGGGTTGATCGAGAGGAGAACACGGTTTCGGGTTATGTCGGCGTAAGTAGGAGTTCAGGATCACTTCTTGATCATTGCTAGTTGACGACCGTTCCTTTGTTTCTCTTCTCGCTCTCATTTGCGTATGTTAGCCACCATATATGCTTAGCCGCTGCTGCAACCTCACC
The DNA here is from genome assembly GCA_021605205.1 of Aegilops longissima. NCBI lineage: Eukaryota > Viridiplantae > Streptophyta > Magnoliopsida > Poales > Poaceae > Aegilops > Aegilops longissima. The sequence continues at coordinate 623,575,364 of CM038678.1, forward strand.
ACTTTATCTTTTCCTTTCCCTTTAAGCTTTGCTAGTCTTGATACCCATGGTAATGGGATTCTTTGAGTCCTCGTGGCTCACAGATTACTTCACCACCGATTGCGGTACAGGTTATCACGATGATCATGACGCGAGAGCGATGCTTGCTTGCGTTGAGTTCTTCTTTCGCTTCTTCGATCGGGGATAGGTTCGGTCGGTAGCCTGGCTAGCGTGGTGGATATTGTTTGAGTTTCTGTTTATGTTTCATCCGTAGTGGGATGTTGATCTTATATATCTTTGTGATGTTGTTTTCGTGTGGCATTGTATGCCTTATGTATGTATCCCCACTATTATGTAATGTTGATGTAATGATATCCACCTTGCAAAGCGTCTTCAAGATGCGCTTCTATCCTTGGTGGGACCTTGAGTTCCTTTAGGATAGGGTCGCATCTTAGGCGTGTTAAGTTGGTATCGAGCCTCGACCGACCTTAGGAGCCCCCTTGTTTGTTGGCCGTTGTTGAGTCTAGAAGAAAACTGTTTTGAGTCTTAGGATTATATATATCGAGAGTAGGATTCTTTTACTCCTCGGTCCCTTAAATCGCTCTGGTGAGGTCTCTGGCGTAGTTGTTTTGTCTTTCCTCTCCTCAAATTTCACGAATTTTTTTAGGATCACGCTGGTATCTTGGGATCGTCCGATGGTTTTGTGACGAGAACATTGTTCTTGGTGCCTCGACATTTAGGGGTTGTGGCGGTGTCCCGGGAGTTGAGCTCCGAGGTGTTGTCGTCACAATTTTATCGTTGCATTCTGGAATACGAGTTTTGCCGACATCGAAATCTCTTTTGTGCGATTGTTGGTGAGATAACCACGATAGCCCGATCTTGGCGAGGGAGTATTGCCATGACTTGTATAACGGATGCTTTTCAAGGTCGAGGTACACGATTTCGGAGTTTTCTTGGTTATGTGTTGACGGATGGATACAATTGGATCTAGGTATTGTTAGTTTGGGTGATATATTTTGTGTCCCCTGTATCCCCAACACCAGATTGCATAACCAGAAAGTTTCGGGAGTTTATAGGTGGGAATTCAAGTAGCTCCTAGAATATCTTTCCGACAGATGCATGATATGAGATTGGGTAGATCTCTATCATATGTATTTGTTCCGCTTATTCTGCAAGCCAAACCCTTTGTTTTGTTTTATTTGTGGTATTGAGTTGCTTGAAGTCAAATGTTGAATCCATACCTTTCCTAAATGGTGTTCTCATATTGCTATGTGAATACTAATCCTTCTTGATCATCGAGATCGTCTTGTTAATTCTTTTCAACGGCGTGCTTCTCTTCAAGTGGATCCGATCATTCCAACATTCGCAAGATCAATTCTAAGCTTTTCTCAGCGGTGTTTGCTTCATCCATCCCAAGTTATCTTTGTTTTCCGCCCTCCACCCTTTTCTTGAGGGACTCAGATTTCTTAATCATGTATCCTTTTATTTGTGGAAGTCTCTTCATTCTTTTCTTTCAATGTTCTTATCCGGTGATTTCCCATGAAGATGCTCAACAGTTTCAAGTTCATCATTCATCTTTCTCGTATTCTTTTCGGTGGATTTAAATCAAGCTTTCGGTGTTGATCATATTCTTTTCCTCGTTTCAAATGTTTCTCCACGTCGGTGCACCTCTTAATTGTTCACCTCTCGCTTTCCATTTGTTAGGAGTGTTGAAGATATCTCGGAAGATTCATGTTTCCATTCTCAATCCAATCAAGATATTTCAAGGTTGTTTTCCCATCAAGCCATTTAATTCAACGGTGCAATCTCTCTTCAAAATCGTTCAACGGTGTTTTCTTTTGAGTGGGACCTAACCCACAGGTCTTTTCCCAGGATCTTACCTGACTCTTCTAATTCTCCCGGAGTTATTCTAAAATTCTTTTCAAAGTTTGACGTAAGAATGAGTTATCATCAGTCAAATGTCTTTCTCCAAAATCTTTCAAATTCTTTTCATCGTTGGTTCAACCTTTCCAATTTTCATCCCGAAGTATCTCAACAATTCATGGTGATGTTTCTCATCGTCATTCTCAACACTTGAAGACTGAAGAAGAGTTTCTCTTAAATCTTGCTCCATTCTCTTCAAGATTCATGGTTCTAGATTGATGCCATCCTCTCATAATTGTTTTCGATTGTGGGAATTCTTTTCAACCATCCGGAGCATTTCATGAGTTGTTTCCATTTCTTTCCTCCGAAGGCCATCATGTCATAATTCTTCATTCTCAGCGTGTAGCTATAATTCTCCAAATCTTACCGGTGAATCGTTCGAAATACCCTCTAATCAGCTCATGATCTCTTCGTTCTCATGTATCTAAATCCTCTCAAGCATCTTCATTCGTTTTCAAATTCTTCCCGGTGAATTGTGCCTTTGCTATGTTCATTTTTAATTCTTACGGTGGTTCGTTCAAGAGTTCACTTCCTTCGTTATCATATTAATTCATTCGTTGTTTCCAAATTCAACCGGTGGTTCCATCAATACCTTGTCAAGTTTGCGCTATATCTCTATCTGTAATCATTTTTTCTATGAGAATAAGTAGTATGCCAAATCCATTGCTTGTCAACAATTTAATTTGATGAAGGTTAAGCATACAATAAATCTTATTCTTATTTCCTCGAGGTGATTCAATTCTTTTCTTCCGGAGTTGTTCATGATATCATTTATCGGTTCTAAGTTGTTCACCTTTTCTTTTCCGGAGTTCCAAGTTTGCCGCATTATCTCGTCGCGAAGCTCCATCTAAATTATTGCAAGGCTTCACCTTGTGTTGTCAACTTCTCTTTCTTTTTATCATCCTTTTATTACCGGAGTTCTTCATGGAGGCTCTACATGTTGGTTCATCAAGAACTCCTTTCATTCTTCAATTGTTCTTCAAGCTTTCTCTCGGAGTTATGATCCGTCAAGCTATACTCTAAAAATAAACATGGTGCTCAACACATGTTTTGTTTTGAGGAGTTCAAGCATTCTTCATCGTGCATCCCGAAGTGCAATTCTTTCTACCTTTTGAGATGGTGTTATGTCACTCTTGAAAATTTCCTTCATGTTTCATGATCCATATTGTTGTCAAGAATGAGATATTTAAATCCATCAATCTCTTCATTGGAGTCATCTTGGGTCATATTTCACCTAAAGCCTTCCCTAAGGAATGTTGCTATTTGTGGTGCGTATCTATGATCCAATTTTCTCCTTCTCATCTCGGTGAAGAAGTTTTTCATCTCTTTGGTGCTCTCAATCAAATCAATGTTTTCCATTAGTGGTCGGTTGTCACCTTATAATTTTGAGGTCTTTTCCATAAGCCCACTACAAGCTTGTGCTTTTCATTGTTGATTTTCCAACAACTCCGTTCAATTCTACTTCGTAAGGATGCTCTTTCAAATTCATTTATGGTAGGAGATGTGGGTTTCATTCTTCGTTCTATTCTTTCCAACTATCTTACTATCATGCTTTGTTTCCGGAGGCATGGTGATGTTGCTCTCTTCACTCATCATCTCGAATGGTGAGGATCATGTTATTTTCCTTGCTTATCCGTTTAGCCGGAGTGTTGTGTTTTCATTCAAGTTCTTTCATCTTATCAAGTTTTGCCTCTCTTTTCATCCTGAGTGCTGGCTGAAATCCTTCTTACCCATTACAGTGTGTTGTTGATTTCATCAAGTATCATCCCATCTTCCCAAGTTCATATTCAATTCCTTCCATTTACAGTCGGAGTGCTGCCCAAATTATATCATTCTTCCTCTCTAATCTTGTTTTAACCGGAGTGGTTTCGAATTCTATCTTGTCCATTAAACTCTTGATTCATGTCTTTGCAACCTTCAAGTTCTCGTAATACTCCTTGTTCCTCTTTTCTACCGGATTGTTTGCAATCTCGTTCATCTCTGTTGTACTCTTTCTTTTAAATTGCTCAACCTCTCAAGGTTCGTGGTTTCACTCGTTCGTCAAAGAAGCAATTTAGTTTACCGCTTTTCTTCCTCTTCCTTTTCCTCGGTGCCATCCTAGATCTCGGGCGAGATCCTCTCGTAGTGGTGGAGTGTTGTAACACCCGGATACAACTTTCCATATTCGTAACTCCGACTCTTGCCATTTCCGGCTATGTGTTATTTTATTTCCTCCGTGGTTGGGTTTTGTTTTTTTTGTTTTGCTTTTTGTTTTGTTCGTTGCATTCATCATTGCATCATTTGCATTTTGTTCTTGACATGCATTTCATCTCATCGCATCATGTGCATTGCATCTGCATGTTTTCTTAAAACCTCGTAACCGTTCGTAGTTACTGCTTCTCTCTTTGTCTTCGTCGACCTGTTGTCAGACCGCTTGTCCTTGTTGACCTTCTCTCGGACCAATTGGACCCTTTTTCTCTCTTTCTCCGAGACCAACAAAACCCCTTGCCCCTTGCTTTGCGTTGGCCGTCCGAGACCAACCGTGTAGCGCTTCCCCTCTTGTCCAGCCACCCCCCCTCTTTCGTGCGTCCAAAACTGCCCCGAACCCGATCCGGGCAGTCATTACCGTTAATGTCCGGATCATCCCCAAGCGTCTACAAAACATCACCGTTTTCTTTGTTGGGCTTTCCCTAGCCTATTTTTCTTAATCGTCCGATTACGATCGGAGGGATCTGTTAGCCCCTAACCTAATCCACCTGCGTATATAATTGGGCAACCCTAAAATCTAGGGGATTTGTCCCATCACCGCGCCGCCACTCCACCCGGTCTCTCCTTCCACCTCGGGATCTTCCCAGATCCAAATCCATCCCCTCCTCGTTTTCACTCACCGAGCCAACCCAGTCCCTTCCATCCATCGATCCGGCCACTGCCGACCGTCTCCGGCGAACCCAGCAGATGAGCCCTCGCCGCCTGGTTCTCTCTCCCTGCACCCCCCTTTTTCCCTGTCTGGTTCTCCCCTCACCTCGTCTTTCTCTTTGCTCTCTTCACAGGAGCACACCAGCGCCATGGAAGACTCCCGATGGACCCCGGCCTCCTTCCTGCCTCGCGGAGCCCGCTCCTCCGTCCCGTCGCCAAGCCAGTCCGTCCCTTGCGCCAAGCCCCTCTAGCCGCTGGGTCCCTTCACGATCGAAAGCGGCAGCAGATTGAGGCGAGAGGAGGATGGCGCCCTCCCGAGATCCTCCCGTGCTCTCCTCCTGCAGCTCGCCTCGCCGGAGTTCGGTGCCACCGGAGCACCACCACCAGGGACCTCAACCGCCATGGCCGCCTCCGACCTGAACTCCTCCTGCGCCCGCCCCTGCAGCCATGGACGCCTCAAGCTAGGGCCTGCCTTGCCGCCCTTGCAACCTCGGCGTCGCCTTGGCGCCTCCGGACAGGCGGCCTCGTCGTCGCCCGGCAACCCTGTGCAAGCCTCGTCGCGCCCTCTCCTTCGTCCTTCCCTCCTTCCCGCTCTCCTGTCTTCTCTTTGGACAGGACCACCAGAGCGTCCGAGCTCAATCTCCGTCCAGATCCGTCGAGTCCGCCGCCTCGATCCCCTTCGGCGTTCCCCTTCGGATCCCGTCGCCAGAGCCCCATCCCCGCTGCTCCTCCTCGTTCGTCTTCTTCCTGTGCGCCGCCTGCAGCCGCGCCAAGACGCCCTTGCTGCTCTGCTTCCTGACGAGACAAGCAGAGGACGAGGCGCCCGCTCACTCACCCGATCGCCCGCGTTGACCGCGGCCACTCCACGCGCGGGCCACGATCCTCCCGCGGCCCGGCTCCCATCTCCACCAACCTGGGCTTGGCCCATGGTGAGAAAACCCCCCCAGCCTCTCTCCTATACTATCGGGCCAGCCAGTTTTGGCCCGTGTTGTTTTTTTCCCTGCGCTGCGATTTTCTCTATTATCCAGGAGCTTGCTGTTTTACAGAAAAGTCCTTGCACGTCATGCATATAATAACTCCTGAACTGTGCATCGGATTAAAATAATTTATATATGTAAAACGCTCAGAAAATTGTGTAGATTAATAATATGTCATTTCCATCCATGTTTAAAATATTTAAGTTGATGTTTGCATTGATTTGCTAATATGCCATGTTAAAATGATTTAATTCATAACTAAATAACCGTAACTCGGAATTAAATGTTCTTTATATGTAAATGGGGTAGAAAAATGCCTAGTTTAACATGGTGCAGTTTATTTTCCTGTTTAACAATAATACAATATGTTTTAGGGCAGAACAGTACCGAATCTAAGATATGCACATGGGGATTTTCCGGACTTGTTGTTCGTTGTTTCCGGCCTCATTTAAACTTGCCTAGTTAGGTAGTTTTGTTGTGCTTCACCCCTTGCCATGATAATCAACATTTAATATTGTTGAGTACCTAAACGAGATCAAACTAAATATGTCAACGTGGTGTGTCGTCAATATGCAACTCGTTGTATATTGAGCTCCACTTAATTTGGTAGTTTTGTTTGTTGCATATTGCCATGCCATGCCTCATTAAACCGGACATGCATCATACTTGATTGTGCATCGTGCCATGTTTATGCTTGTGCATTTATCATGTTGTTTGTTTCTTTCCGGTGTGCTTCTCGGTTCCGGTAATGTTGTGATTGCGAGGATTCGTTCGACTACTTCCGTTCGTCTTCTTCATGGACTCGTTCTTCTTCCTTGCGGGATTTCAGGCAAGATGACCGTCACCTTGGATCTCATTACTATCATTGCTATGCTAGTTGCTTCGTTCTATCGCTATGCTCGTTACCTATCACTTGCTGCTCAAGCCATCCCAAATTGCCATGAACCTCTAACCTGTTGCACCCTTCCTAGCAAACCGTTGTTTGGCTATGTTACCGCTTTCGCTCAGCCCCTCTTATAGCGTTGTTAGTTGCAGGTGAAGATGAAGTTTGTTCCTTGTTGGAACATGGAGATGTTGTTCCTGGTTGGAACATGTTTACTTGTTGGGATATCACAATATATTCTTATTTAATTAATGCATCTATATACTTGGTAAAGGGTGGAAGGCTCGGCCTTATGCCTGGTGTTTTGTTCCACTCTTGCCGCCCTAGTTTCCGTCATATCGGTGTTATGTTCCCGGATTTTTGCGTCCCTAACGCGGTCGGGTGATTTATGGGACCCCCTTGACAGTTCGCTTTGAATAAGACTTTTCCAAAGAAGGCCCAACCTTGGTTTTACCATTTGCCTCACCACCACCTACCCTTCCTTGGGTCGGCCAACCCGAGGGTCATCTTTATTTAGCCCCCGGGCGGTGCTTCTCTAAGTGCTGGTTCGAACCGAGCTACTGAGGGGCCACCTTGGGGCAACTTGAGGTTGGTTTTACTCGTAGCTAGTCTCATCCGGTGTTGCCCGAGAGCGAGATATGTGCAGCTCCTATCGGGATTGTCGGCACATCGGGCGGCTTTGCTGGTCTTGTTTTATTGCTGTGAAATGTCTTGTAGCCGGATTCCGAGACTGATCGGGTCTTCCGGGAGAAGGAATATCCTTCGTTGATCGCGAGAGCTTATCATGGGCTAAGTTGGGACACCCTGCGCAGGGTTTGAACTTTCGAAAGCCGTGCCCGCGGTTATGTGGCAGATGGGAATTTGTTAATGTCCGGTTGTAGAAAACCCGAAGTTGATCTTAATTTAAAATACACCAACCGTGTGCGTAACCGTGAGTGTCTCTTTTCGGGGTTGATCGAGAGGAGAACACGGTTTCTGGGTTATGTCTGACGTAAGTAGGAGTTCAGGATCACTTCTTGATCATTGCTAGTTGACGACCGTTCCTTTGTTTCTCTTCTCGCTCTCATTTGCGTATGTTAGCCACCATATATGCTTAGCCGCTGCTGCAACCTCACCACTTTATCTTTTCCTTTCCCTTTAAGCTTTGCTAGTCTTGATACCCATGGTAATGGGATTCTTTGAGTCCTCGTGGCTCTGATTACTTCACCACCAGTTGCGTGTACAGGTTATGCGATGATCATGACGCGAGAGCGATGCTTGCTTGCGTTGAGTTCTTCTTCTGCTTCTTCGATCAGGGGATAGGTTCCAGGTCGGCAGCCTGGGCTAGCAGGGTGGATATTGTTTGAGTTTCTGTTTATGTTTCATCCGTAGTCGGATGTTGATCTTGTATATACTGTGATGTTGTTTTCTTGTGGCATTGTATGCCTTATGTATGTATCCCCACTATTATGTAATGTTGATGTAATGATATCCACCTTGCAAATCGTCTTCAAGATGCGCTTCTATCCTTGGTGGGACCTTCGAGTTCCTTTAGGATAGGGTCGCATCTTGGGCGTGACATTACCGGAACCCCCCGGGAAGTCTATGGGCCTTAATGGGCCATGGGAGAAGAGGAAGGGCAGGCCAAGGTGGGCTGCGCGCCCCCCTCCCCCCTCTAGTCCGAATAGGATAAGGAAGGGGGGGGGGCGGCGCCCCTTCCCTCTTCCCCCTCCTCCAATCCTAGTCCAACTAGGAGAAGGGGGGGGGAGTCCTACTCCCGGCGGGAGTAGGACTCCTCCTGGTGCGCCTCCCCTAGGGCCGGCCACCTCCCCTTGGCTCCTTTATATATCAGGCGGGGGGCACCCCAAGACACAAGTTGATCACGGATCTTGCCTTAGCTGTGTGCGGTGCCCCTTCCACCATATTCCACTTCGGTCATATCGTCATGAGCTTAGGAGAAGCCCTGCGCCGGAGAAGTCATATCGTCGCGGAGCTTAGGCGAAGCCCTGCGTCGGTGGAGCATCAACATCGCCACCACGCCGTCGTCTTGTGGAACTCATCCCGACACTTTGCTGGATCGAGTCCGGGATCGTCATCGAGCTGAACGTGTGCGAACTCGGAGGTGCCGTGACGTTCGGTGCTTGGATCGGTCGGATCGTGGAGCGCACGACTACATCAACCGCGTTGTTATAACGCTTCGCTTTCGGTCTCACGAGGGTGCGTGGGCGGACACTCTCCCTCTCGTTGCTATGCCATCACCATGGTCTTGCGTGATCGTAGGAAATTTTTGAAATTACTACGTTCCCAACAGTGGTATCGAGCCTGGTTTTATGCGTTGATGTCATGTGCGAGTAGAACACAAGTGAGTTGTGGACGATACAAGTCATACCGCCTACCAGCATGTCATACTTTGGTTCAGCGGTATTGTGAGATGAAGCGGCCGGACCGACATTACGCCAGACGCTTACGCGAGACTGGTTTCACCGCCCGAGCACTCGTTGCTTAAAGGTGACCGCGGGTGTCTGCTCTCTCACTTTAGTTGAATCGAGTATGGCTACGCCCGGTCCTTGAGAAGGTTAAAACGGAGTCTATTTGACGAAGTATCATTGTGGTTTTGATGCGAGGTAAGAACGGTTCTTGCTCAGCCCGTAGCAGCCACGTAAAACTTGCAACAACAAAGTAGAGGACGTCTAACTTGTTTTTGCAGGGCATGTTGTGATGTGATATGGTCAAGACGTGATGCTATATTTTATTGTATGAGATGATCATGTTTTGTAAACGAGTTATCGCAATGGCAGGAGCCATATGGTTGTCGCTTTATTGTATGAAATGCAAGCGCCATGTAATTGCTTTACTTTATCACTAAGGAGTAGCGATAGTCGTAGAAGAAATAGTTGGCGAGGCGACAACGATGCTACGATGGAGATCAAGGTGTCGCGCGGTGGCGATGGTGATCATGCGGTGCTTGGCGATGGAGATCACAAGCACAAGATGATGATGACCATATCATATCACTTATATTGATTGCATGTGATGTTTATCCTTTATGCATCTTATCTTGCTTTGATTGACGGTAGCATTATAAGATGATCTCTCACTAAAATTATCAAGAAGTGTTCTCCCGAGTATGCACCGTTGCGAAAGTTCTTCGTCTTTGAGACACCACGTGATGATCGGGTGTGATAGGCTCTACGTTCAAATACAACGGTGCAAAACAGTTGCACACGCGAATACTCAGGTTAAACTTGACGAGCCTAGCATATAACAGATATGGCCTCGGAACACGGAGACCGAAGGTCGAGCGTGAATCATATAGTAGATATGATCAACATAGTGATGTTCACCATTGAAACTACTCCATCTCACGTGATGATCGGACATGGTTTAGTTGATTTGGATCACGTAATCACTTAAGATGACTAGAGAGATGTCAGTCTAAGTGGGAGTTCTTAAATAATATGATTAATTGAACTGAAATTTATCATGAACTTAGTCCTGGTAGTATTTTGCAAATTATGTTGTAGATCAATAGCTCGCGTTGTTGCTTCCCTATGCTTTTATATGTTTGTTCCTAGAGAAAAATTATGTTGAAAGATGTTAGTAGCAATGATGCGGATTGGATCCGTGATCTGAGGTTTATCCTCATTGCTGCGCAGAAGAATTATGTCCTTAATGCACCGCTAGGTGACAGACCTATTGCAGAGCGGATATGAGGCGTTATGAGCGTTTGGCTAGCTCAATATGAGCGATCTGACGTTATGAGCGTTTGGCTAGCTCAATATGATGACTACTTGATAGTTTAGTGCACCATGCTTAACGGCTTAGAATCGGGACTTCAAAGGCGTTTTGAGCGTCATGGACCATATGGGATGTTCCAGAATTGAAGTTAATATTTCAAGCAAATACCGAGTTGAGAGATATGAAGTCTCCAACAAGTTCTATAGCTAAAAGATGGAGGAGAATCGCTCAACTAGTGAGCATGTGCTCAGATTGTGCAGGTACTTCAATCGCTTGAGTCAAGTGGGAGTTAATCTTCCGATAAGATAGTGATTGACAGAATTCTCTAGTCACCATCACCAAGTTAGTAGAACTTCGTGATGAACTATAATATGCAAGGGATGACAAAAGTAATTCCCAAGCTCTTCGTGATGCTGAAATCGACGAAGGTAGAAATCAAGAAAAAAGAGCATCAAGTGTTGATGATTGACAAGACCACTAGTTTCAGGAGAAGGTCAAAGGGAAAGAAAGGGAACTTCAAGTAGAAAGACAAGTAAGTTGTCACTCCTGCAAAGAAGCCCAAAACTGGACCAAAGCACGAAACTAAGTGCTTACACCGCAAAGGAAATGGTCACCGAAGCGGAAATGCCCTGAATATTTGGTGGATAATAAGGATGGCAAAGTGAACAAAAGTATATTTGATATACAGGTTATTGATGTGTGCTTTACTAGTGTTTATAGTAGCCCCGAGTATTTGATACTCGTTCGGTTGCTAAGATTAGTAACTCAAACAGGAGTTGCGAGAATGAGCAGAAACTAGTTGAAGGGAAGTGACGATGAGTGTTGGAAGTAGTTCCAAGATTGATATGATCATCATCGCACACTCCCTATACTTTCGGGATTAGTGTTAAACCTAAATAAATGTTATTTGGTGTTTGCGTTGAGCATGAATATGATTTGATCATATTTATTGCAAAGCAGTTATTCATTTAAAGTCAAAGAATAATTGTTGTTCTGTTTAAATGAATAAAACCTTCGATAGTTATGCACCCAATGAAAATAGTTTGTTGGATCTCGATCGTAGTGATACACATATTCATAATATTGATGCCAAAAGATGCAAAGTTAATAATGATAGTGCAACTTATTTGTGGTAATTGCCGTTTAGGTCATATTGGTGTAAACGCATGAAGAAACTCCATCTTGATGGACTTTGGAATCACTTGATTATGAATCACTTGATGCTTGCGAACCATACCTTATGGGCAAGATGACTAAAACTCCGTTCTCCGGAACAATGGAGCGAGCAAATGACTTATTGGAAATAATACATACTGATGTATGCGGTCCGATGAGTGTTAAAGCTCACGGCAAGTATCGTTATTTTCGACCTTCACAAGATGATTTGAGCAGATATGAGTATATCTACTTAATGAAGCACAAGTCTGAAACATTTGAAAAGTTCAAATAATTTCAGAGTGAAGTGGAGAATCATCGTAATAAGAAAATAAAGTTTCTACGATCTGATCGTGGAGGAGAATATTTGAGTTCTGAGTTTGGCCTTCATATAAAACAATGTGGAATAGTTTCACAGCTCACGCCACATGGAACACCATAACGTAATGGTGTGTCCGAGCGTCATAACCGTACTTTATTTTGATATGGTGCGATCAATGATGTCTCTTACCGATTTACCAATATCGTTTTGGGGTTATGCATTAGAGACAGCTGCATTCACGTTTAATAGGGCACCATCTAAATCCGAGGCGACACCGTATGAACTACGGTTTAAGCAAATAAACCTAAGCTGTCGTTTCTTAAAGTTTGGAGTTGTGATGCTTATGTGAAAAGGTTTCACCGATAAGCTCGAACCCAAATCGAGAAGCGTCTTCATAGAATACCCAAAGGCAACTATTGGGTACACCTTCTATCACAGATCCGAAGGCAAGTTTTTCGTTGCTAAGATGGATCCTTTCTAGAGAAGAAGTTTCTCTCGAAAGAAGTGAGTGGGAGGAAAGTAGAACTTGATGAGGTAATTGTACCTTCTCCCTTATTGGAAAGTAGTTCATCACGAAATCAGTTCGATGATTCCTACACCAATTAGTGAGGAAGTTAATGATGATGATCATGAAACTTCAGATCAAGTTGCTACCAAACCTCGAGGTCTTCCAGAATAAGATCCGCACTGAGTGGTACGGTAATCGTGTTCGGAAATCATGTTACTAGACCATGATGAACCTACAAACTATGAGGAAGCGATGATGAGCCCAGATTCATGAAATGGCTTGAGGCCATGAAATCTGAGATGGGATCCATGTATGAGAACAAAGTATGGACTTTGATGGAGTTGCCCGATGATCGGCAAGCCATGTTATATAAATGGATCTTCAAGAGGAAGGCAGATCTGATAGTAGTGTTACTATCTACAAAGCTCGACTTGTCGCAAAAAGGTTTTCGACAAGTTCAAGGTGTTGACTACAATGAGATTTTCTCAAGCTGTAGCGATTCTTAAAGTCTGTCCGAATCATGTTAGCAATTGCCACATTTTATGAAATCGGCAAATGGATATCAAAACTACATTCTTTAATGGATTTATTAAAGAAGAGTTGTATATGATGCAACGAAGTTTTTGTCAATCCTAAAGGAGCTAACAAAATGTGCAAGCTCCGGTGATCCATCTATGGACTGGTGCAAGCATCTCGGAGTTGGAATACACGCTTTGATAAGTTGATCAAAGCATATAGTGTTATATGAGACTTACGGTGAAGCCTGTATTTACAAGAAAGTGAGTGGGAGCACTACAGCCTTTCGATAAGTATATGTGAATGACATATTGTTGATCGGAAATAATGTAAAATTATTACGCTAAGCATAAAGGAGTGTTTGAAAGGAGTTTTTAAAGAAAGACCTCGGTGAAGCTGCTTACATATTGAGCATCAAGATCTATAGAGATAGATCAAGGCGCTTGATAAGTTTTTCAATGAATACATACCTTGACAAGATTTTGAAGTAGTTCAAAATGGAACAGTCAAAGAAAGAGTTCTTGCCTGTGTTACAAGGTGTGAGATTGAGTAAGACTCAAAACCCGACCACGGCAGAAGATAGAAAGAGAATGAAAGTCATTCCCTATGCATCAGCCATAGGTTCTATAAAGTATGTCATGCTGTGTACCAGATCTATTGCATACCCTACCACTAAGATTGGCAAGGGAGTACAATAGAGATCTAGGAGTAGATCAATGGACAGCGGTCAAAATTATCCTTAGTAGAATAAGGATATATTTCTCGATTATGGAAGTGGAAAAAGGTCCGTCGTAAAGAGTAACATCGATGCAAGCTTTTTACACTGATCCAGATGACTCTAAGTCTCAATCTGGATACATATTGAAAGTGGGAGCAATTAGCTAGAGTAGCTCCGTGCAGAGCATTGTAGACATAGAATATTTGCAAAAATAGTTACGGCTCTGAATGTGACAGACCCGTTGACTAAAATTATCTCACAAGCAAAACATGATCACACCTTAGTACTCTTTGGGTGTTAATCACATAGCGATGTGAACTAGATTCTTGACTCTAGTAAACCCTTTGGGTGTTGGTCACATGTCGATGTGAACTATGGGTGTTAACCACATATAGATGTGAACTATTGATGTTAAATCACATGGCGATGTGAACTAGATTATTGACTCTAGTGCAAGTGGGAGACTGAAGGAAATATGCCCTAGAGGCAATAATAAAGTTATTATTTATTTCCTTATATCATGATAAATGTTTATTATTCATGCTAGAATTGTATTAACCGGAAACATAATACATGTGTGAATACATAGACAAACAGATAGTCACTAGTATGCCTCTACAAGACTAGCTCATTAATCGAAGATGGTTATGTTTCCTAACTATAGACATGTGTTGTCATTTGATTAATGGGATCACATCATTAGGAGAATGATGTGATTGACATGACCCATTCCGTTAGCTTAGCACTTGATCGTTTAGTATGTTGCTAATGCTTTCTTCATGACCTATACATGTTCCTGTAACTATGAGATTATGCAACTCCGTTTACGGAGGAACACTTTAGGTACTACCAAGCGTCTGGCAACGAATGGGTGATTATAAAGGAGTACTACAGGTGTCTCCAAAGGTACTTGTTGGGTTGGCGTATTTGAGATTAGGTTTTGTCACTCCGATTGTCGGAGAGGTATCTCTGGGCCTTCTCGGTGATACACATCACTTAAGCCTTGCAAGCATTACAACTAATGAGTTAGTTGTGAGATGATGTATTCGGAACGAGTAAAGAGACTTACGGTAGCGAGATTGAACTAGGTATTGGATACCGACGATCGAATCTCGGGTAAAGTAACATACCGATGACAAAGGGAACAGCGTATGTCGTTATGCGGTTTGACCGATAAAGATCTTCGTAGAATATGTAGGAACCAATATGGGCATCCAGGTTCCGCTATTGGTTATTGACCAAGAATAGTTCTAGGTCATGTCTACATAGTTCTCGAACCCGTAGGGTCCGCACGCTTAACGTTTCGATGTGAGTTCATAATGAGTTTATAAGTATTGATGCACGAAGGTTGTTGAGTCCGGATGTGATCACGGACATGACGAGGAGTCTCGAAATGGTCGAGACATAAAGATTGATATATTGGAAGCCTACATTTGGACATCGAAGTGTTCGGGTGAAATCGGGATTTTCTCGAGATGCAGGAGGTTACGGAACCCCGGAAGTCTATGGGCCTTAATGGGCCATGGGAGAAGAGGAAGGGCAGGCCAAGGTGGGCTGCGCCCCCTCCCCTCTAGTCCGAATAGGACAAGGAAGGGGGCGGCGCCTTCCCTCTTCCTCCTCCAATCCTAGTCCAACTAGGAGAGAGTCCTACTCGGTGGGAGTAGGACTCCTCCTGTCGCGCCTCCCCTAGGGCCGGCCACCTCCCCTTGGCTCCTTTATATCTGGGGCAGGGGCACCCCAATACACACAAGTTGATCTCGGATCTTGCCTTAGCCGTGCAAGCGGTGCCCCTTCCACCATATTCCACTTCGGTCATATCGTCGCGGAGCTTAGGAGAAGCCCTCGCCGGAGAAGTCATATCGTCGGAGCTTAGGCGAAGCCCTGCGTCGGTGGAGCATCAACATCGTCCCACGCCGTCGTCTTTGAAGGAACTCATCCCGACACTTTGCTGGATCGAGTCAGGGGATCGTCATCGAGCTGAGCGATGTGCAGAACTCGGAGGTGCCGTGACGTTCGGTGCTTGGATCGGTCGGATCGTGGAGCGTCGACTACATCAACAGCGTTGTTATAACGCTTCGCTTTCGGTCTCACGAGTGCGTGGGACGGACACTCTCCCTCTCGTTGCTATGCCATCACCATGGTCTTGCGTGATCGTAGGAAATTTTTTGAAATTACTACGTTCCCAACACATATCTGCTCAAATCATCATGTGAAGGTTAGAAAATAACGATACTTGCCACGAGCATCAACACTCATTGGATCGCATACATCGGTATGTATTATTTCCAATAAGTCAGTAGCTTGTTCCATTGTTCCGGAGAAGCGGAGTTTTAGTCATCTTGCCCAAAGCGGCACGGTTCGCAAGCATCAAATGATTCATAACCAAGTGATTTGAAAATCCATCTTTATGGAGTTTCTTCATGCGCTTTACACCGATATGACCCCAAGCGGCGGTGCCACAAATAAATTGCACTATCATTATTAACTTTACATCTTTTGGTTTCAATATTATGAATATGTGTATCACACGATCGAGATCCAACAAACCATTTTCATTGGGTGTATGACCATAGAAGGTTTTATTCATGTAAGCAGAACAATAATTATTCTCTAACTTACATGAATAACCGTATTGCAATAAACATGATCAAATCATATCCATGCTCAGCATAAGCGCCAAATAACATTTATTTAGGTTCAACACTAATCCCGATAGTGTAGGGAGTGTGCGATGATGATCGTATCAATCTTGGAACTACTTCCAACACTCATCGTTACTTCCCTTCAACTAGTTTACTTTTGATACGTAACTCTGTTTGAGTTACTAATCTTAGCAACCGAACAAGTATCAAATACTCAGGGGCTACTATAAACACTAATCTCGATAGTGTAGGGAGTGTGCGATGATGATCATATCAATCTTGGAACTACTTCCAACACTCATCGTCACTTCCCTTCAACTAGTTTCATTCATTACGCAACTCCGTTTGAGTTACTACTCTTAGCAACCGAACCAGTATCAAATACCGAGGGGTTGCTACGAACACTAGTAAAATACACATCAATAATCTGTATATCAAATATACCTTTGTTCACTTTGCCATCCTTCTTATCCGCCAAATACTTGGGGTAATTCCGCTTCCAGTGACTAGTTCCATTGCAGCAAAAACACTTAGTCTCAGGCTTAGGTCCAGACTTGGGCTTCTTCACTCGAGTAGCAACTTGCTTGCCGTTCTTTTTGAAGTTCCCCTTCTTCCCTTTGCCCTTTTCCTTGAGACTAGTGGTCTTGTCAACCATCAACACTTGATGTTTTTTTTCTTGATTTCTACCTTCGCTGATTTTAGCATCGCGAAGAGCTTGGGAATTGTTTTCATCATCCCTTGCATACTATAGTTCATCACGAAGTTCTAGTAACTTAGTGATGGTGACTAGAAGAATTCTGTCAATCACTATCTTATCTCGGAAGATTAACTCCCACTTGATTCAAGCGATTAAAGTACCCGGACAATCTGAGCACATGCTCACTAGTTGGCGATTCTCCTCCATCTTTTAGCTATAGAACTTGTTGGAGACTTCATATCTCTCAACTCGGTATTTGCTTGAAATATTAACTTCAACTCTGGAACATCTCATATGGTCCATGGCGTTCAAAACGTCTTTGAAGTCCCGATTCTAAGCCGTTTAAGCATGGTGCACTAAACTACCAAGTAGTCATCATATTGAGCTAATAGCGTTCATAACGTGCGCATCGCTCCTGCAATAGGTCTGTCACCTAGCGGTGCATCAAGGACATAATTCTTCTCTGCAGCAATGAGGATAAACCTCAGATCAGGGATCCAATCCGCATCATTGCTACTAACATTTTTCAATACAATTTTCTCTAGGAACACATATAAAAACATAGGGAAGCAACAACGCGAGCTATTGATCTACAACATAATCTGCAAAATACTACGGGACTAAGTTCATGATAAATTAAAGTTTAATTAATCATATTAAAAACTCCCACTTAGACAGACATCTCTCTAGTCATCTAAGTGATTCGTGATCCAAATCAACTAAACCATGTCCGATCATCACGTGAGATGGAGTAGTTTCAATGGTGAACATCACTATGTTGATCATATCTACTATATGATTCACGTTCGACCTTTCGGTCTCCATGTTCGAGGCCATATCTGTTATATGCTAGGCTCGTCAAGTTTAACCTGAGTATTCAGCGTGTGCAACTGTTTTGCACCGTTGTATTTGAGCGTAGAGCCTATCACCCGATCATCACGTGGTGTCTCGGCATGAAGAACTTTAAATAGCGGTGCATACTCGGGAGAACACTTCTTGATAATTTTGGTGAGAGATCATCTTATAATGCTACCGTCAATCAAAGCAAAATAAGATGCATAAAGGATAAACATCACATGCAATCAATATAAGTGATATGATATGGTCATCATCATCTTGTGCTTGTGATCTCCATCGCCAAGCACCGTCATGATCACCATCGTCACCGGTAGCGACACCTTGATCTCCATCGTAGCATCGTTGTCGTCTCGCCAACTATTGCTTCTATGACTATCGCTACCGCTTAGTGATAAAGTAAAGCAATTACATGGCTTTTGCATTTCATACAATAAGCGACAACCATATGGCTCTGCCGATTGCCGATAACTTCGGTTACAAAACATGATCATCTCATACAATAAAATATAGCATCACGTCTTGACCACATCACATCACAACATGCCCTGCAAAAACAAGTTAGATGTCCTCTACTTTGGTGTTGCAAGTTTTACGTGGCTGCTACGGGCTGAGCAAGAACCGTTCTTACCTCGCATCAAAACCACAACGATAGTTTGTCAAGTTGGTGATGTTTTAACCTTCGCAAGGACCGGGCGTATACTCGGTTCAACTAAAGTGAGAGAGCAGACACCGCGGTCACCTTTAAGCAGCGAGTGCTCAAGCGGTGAAACCAGTCTCGCGTAAGCGTCTGGCGTAATGTCGGTCCGGGCGCTTCATCTCACAATACCGCCCGAACCAAAGTATGACATCTGGTAAGCAGATGACTTATATCGCCCACAACTCACTTGTGTTCTACTCGTGCATATGACATCAACGCATAAAACCTGGCTCGATACCACTGTTGGGGGCGTAGTAATTTCAAAAAAATCCTACGCACACGCAAGACCATGGTGATGGCATAGCAACGAGAGAGGAAGAGTGTCGCCCACGTACCCTCGAGACCGAAAGCGAAGCGTTATAACAACGCTGTTGATGTAGTCGTGCGTCTTCACGATCCGACCGATCCAAGCACGAGCGTCGGCACCTCCGAGTTACGCACACGTTCAGCTCGATGAAGATCCCGGACTCCGATCCAGCAAAGTGTCGGGGATGAGTTCCGTCGACCGACGGCGTGGTGGCGATGATGATGCTCTACGGCGCGAGGCTTCGCCTAAACTCTGCGACGATATGACCGAGGTGGAATATGGTGGAAGGGGCACCGCTGACACGGCTAAGAGATCAAGGATCAATTGTTGTGTCTTTGGTGCTATACTGCCCCTCTATTTATATGTTGAGCCCGGGTTGAAACTTGGAGTAAAACCTCCTCAAAGTCGGTTTTGCCGAAAGGCAAAGTCCCACTCGGACTCCGGGACCAAGCGCCACAATCCTTGGCGTCGGCCCGAACGCCATGGGCCTCGGCGTCGGCCCA
Source organism: Aegilops longissima (assembly GCA_021605205.1). Lineage (NCBI taxonomy): Eukaryota > Viridiplantae > Streptophyta > Magnoliopsida > Poales > Poaceae > Aegilops > Aegilops longissima. Next base: position 623,594,661 of record CM038678.1, read on the forward strand.
GGGCGACGCTAGGGTCTCGGCGTTTGGCCCCGGCCTCATAAAACTCCTTTTGCACCGACCTAAAGCCTCATGGGCTTGACCCTTAGCCTAAACATATCATCCAATATATGAATCTTTACGTCTCGACCATTTGAGACTCCTCGTCATGTCCCCGATCTCATGCGGGACTCGAACTCCTTCGGTACATCAAAACATGCAAACTCATAATATAAGCATCATGAAACCTTAAGCGTGCGGACCCTACGGGTTCGAGAACTATGTAGACATGACCTAGAACTATTCTCGGTCAATAACCAATAGCGGAACCTGGATGCCCATATTGGTTCCTACATATTCTCTGAAGATCTTTATCGGTCAAACCGCATAACGACATCGTTGTTCCTTTTGTCATCGGTATGTTACTTACCCGAGATTCGATCGTCGGTATCAATACCTAGTTCAATTTCGTTCTTGGTAAGTCTCTTTACTCGTTCCGTAATACATCATCTCACAACTAACTCATTAGTTGTAATGCTTGCAAGGCTTATGTGATGTGTATTACCGAGAAGGCCAGAGATACCTCTCAGACAATCGAATGACAAAACCTAATCTCGAAATCGCCAACCCAACAAGTACCTTTGGAGACACCTGTAGTACTCCTTTATAATCACCCGATTCGTTGTGACGTTTGGTAGCACCAAAGTGTTCCTCCGGTAAGCAGGAGTTGCATAATCTCATAGTTACAGGAACATGTATAAGTCATGAAGAAAGCAATAGCAACATACTAAGCGATCAAGTGCTAGGCTAACGGAATGGGTCATGTCAATCACATCATTCTCCTAATGATGTGATCCCATTAATCAAATGACAACACATGTCTATGGTTAGGAAACATAACCATCTTCGATTAATGAGCTAGTCTAGTAGAGGCATACTAGTGACTATCTGTTTGTCTATGTATTCACACATGTATTATGTTTCCGGTTAATACAATTCTAGCATGAATAATAAACATTTATCATGATATAAGGAAATAAATAATAACTTTATTATTGCCTCTAGGGCATATTTCCTTCAAGGGTTCCATTTTCTTTTCTCCTTGCATCTCCCAAGGTTGGTTCTTCATTCTTACAGATATCCCAATTTTGTTTCCTCGTCCTGGATAACAACTTGTCCCTAGTGCAATTTCAATTTGGTCATTGTTGTAGAAATTGTTTGGAAATTGTTGGATGAAAAACTACCTAGAAGGGTGGAGGGTGGTGATGGCATTCCTCCTTCTCATCGCCTAATCATAAGTGGGCAAATCTTGTATAGATTTCCACCACTCTCCCCTTGTGATTGTTCTAACTTGTTCTACATTTTCTTCAACATAATCATTTTTATTGATGAAACTTGATGGAATAATGAGTCCGTTTTTGAATCCCGCATGAGAAGATCCTTGTGAGGAAGGCCAAGAACAAGCACTGGAATTGTAAATATGTGTAGCTATGTGGTTTTATGTTGGATTCGTGGAAATCATATGCATTTTTATTTTTTGTCTCATGTTACCCTAAAATTGTGCAAGTGAGAATGGGATTTGATTCCGGCTGTGGGATTTAAATTTAGGCAATCTTGTCATGAATATTGCGCTAATCAAGTAATAAATTGCTCATCAAGTTAGTTGCCCGCTATTAGAAATAACTTGTTTTTATCCTTGATTGACTCTAACAGATGAGAAGTTCGCTTGTAGAGTGAGTTCTCTTTGTTTATACTTATTACTAATCAAGGTTTCTTTCCTATATTTCCCCCCGGTTTTTGTGTTGTTAAGCCAATACTCCTGAAAGTTTTACGTGGTTTGTGGAATGCAGGGTGAGTGACCATGCCTTAGCAATCTTGTTTTCCTTTTTCAAGATTTAGGATTTAATTTGGTTATAAAAACTCAGTTGAAGTGCAAGTATCAACACTGCTTGATCTAAGGTTGTAAAGCTTTTGAGACCTAGATCATGTGTGTGGCAAGCATTGTAGGCAACTGGTGAAGCTGAAGTTGTTTGTGCTTTAATAATTCATTAAGTATGTGTGGTGTTTTTATGAGAGGTTGTAATTTTTAGCGGAACAAGTTGCCTAGAAAGATTGAACATCTAAACTTGGTAAATGTATCTATCCATTCCTAGAAGGATTCGACAAGGCCCATGTTGACGATCTACGCCACCATCACCATGTACCTACATATTGACTATAAAAAAAAGAGTTCACCAGTTGTGAGATCAGTGGGGGAGCCAGGGCGAGGGGGAGCCATGCCACCCCACTCCCAGGTTGAATTTTTTGCAAACATACCCTTCTAATTTCCTGGAAATATTGCATAGGTACCCTTAAAATGTGTGTTTGCCCCCCTCCTGAAGTTTGATAATTTGTGTTTGCCCCCCTTTATGGTCCCTGGCTTCGTCCCAGTGTGAGATATCTCACTACTCAAATGACGGTCACCCTGGCATAAATAAAATACGTGGTATGACATTTGAATTGGTTTTTTGTGTGACTTATGCACCATGAGGTTCTAAGTTGTGCTCAAGTCAACTCAAAATATTGTTTAAAGTTGATCTATATTGCTTACTAGATGGTAGAGTTAAAACCAAAAGTCTTTGTACATAATATAGATTCTTTACTATAGAAGAAAATAGATAATTCAGGAACAAGGCTAGTTCTTCTGCCTTCTGACGACTTGTCCCTTATACGTGCACAATTCTACTGTCAGTTTGATCAAGGTACTGCAGGGTTTTTTCAGGGGTACTACAACAGGCTGTGCAAGGCCTTTTTCTTAGGGTATATGGTTGTGCAAGGGTTGCGGACGTTTCGTTCCTGGGTGTATATACACCCAGGAATTGGAAAAATAATTACAAGAAAAGTAAAAAAAAAGTTCGGAAGTATTTTTGGAACAAACTTGACTTTCTTTGACACCAGTATGTAATTCTTCATCAACCAAAACCCAGTGTCGACTTCTGGGCAAAAATATTTTTACTGGTACATACAAGACACTATTCACATTATTTTGGCAAAAAAATTGCTTTTTTCATCCTGATGTCAACATTGGGTTTGGTTGACAGAAAATTACATATACTAGTGTAAAAGAAAGTCAAGTTTATTCTAGAAAAACTTCTGAACTTTTTTGGATTTTTAAGAGGAAAGTATCGTTTTTCCCCCCGAAATCTTCTCTGATGGATCAATTCCCCCCTCAACTCTAATACCGGACCAGTCAACCCCTCAAATCCCTAAAACCAGATCAATTCCCCCCTAAAGTGGTTTTGGACTTGATTTTGAGTGGTTTTGACCCGGACCGCGTACCCGCTCTGCTCTCCTCTGTTCCGTCTCGCTTCAGGTGGTGCCAGTCAGCGTCGTCGAGTACGCGCTCCAGGGCTCCGCCACCTCCCCGCGCAACGCCTCCACTGACTCATCCTTGTCCTCCTCCACCTCTAGCTGCTAGGTCGGGAACGGGAAGAAGATGAACTGGAGCTCCTTTGACATCGGCGAGTACCATGTGGCTGCCGTGCAGTGGTGCCGGGGCGAACGCGGCCACGCAGACCGGCGAGAGACGCCGACGGCACCGGGGCCCAGAGCCGTCTCCGCCATGAGAGCCTACAACGGAGCTCGAAGACGACGAGATCACGTTGCCGCCATCGTCCAGCAGCCCTGACACGCTGGAGACGCTCATCCAGAACGACGCCTGCGTGGCTGCCGCCTCGAACACCGTAGCCGCTCGCCGGGAGGAAGCCTGGTGCAGTAGAGCGTGATCACGGGCAGCCGGATGAGCGAGTCGACGGTGCTGATGCAGTTCGGCTCCTGCGGTGGCCAAGCGGGACGCCAGTCAGGGCGGTGTGAGGCACACAGAGCGGTTCTCGCACTGGGCAGTCGGACTTGAGCAGCAGCATGGCATCAGATGGCTTCTCGGGAAGCATCGGCGTCCGTGTAGGCATATGGAGTGGGAGTACTTTTGCGGTAGCCTGGTCAAGACCATGAAGACGGCGAGCGGCGAGCATGCCGGCCATGGAGGCGAGCTGGGCGCAGTGAAGACGCGAAGTGCACGGTTTAGGTCAAAACCACTCAAAATCAAGTCCAAAACCACTTTAGGGGGGAATTGATCCGGTTTTAGAGATTTGAGGGGTTGACTGATCCGGTATTAGAGTTGAGGGGGAAATTGATCCATCAGTGAGGATTTTGGGGGGAAAACGACACTTTCCTCTTTTTTTAATACTCGGTGTATATACACCCAAGAACCAAAGAGTATTTCCTGTTTTGCAAGGCCATTTTTTAGCGGTTGCAAGGCCTAAAGGACATACTGGGCATCCAGTTGAAGGCCTAAGCAGCCTCATCCCTCTTCAGAGTCCAACACCGATAATCCTGGACTCTTTTTTTCAACATGGATAATCCTGGACTCAAAACGAACTGCAGCAGCGCGGCGTATTCTTTCAACAGAACCAAACCGACATCCCTCGACCCTTAAAAAAACAACGATATCCCTCGATCTCCTTTTCATGAAAACAGAACCAAACCAACCCTAAAAAAACAGAACCGAACCGACTCCATGCGCGCACAGAAATATTGACGGCCACGCATATTATTACCTCGAAAAAGAAATTTTGACGGCCAAGCACATCCATCTAGACGCACCATGGCCGGATCTCAAAAGAAAATTAGACGCACCATCGCCGCCGACCGCCTCTCCTCGCTAGGCGACGATCTCCTGGAGCACATCCTCTCCTTCGCGCCGGCGAAGGAGGCCGCGGCCAGCGCCGCCCTCTCGCGCCGATGGCGTCCGCTGTGGCGCCGCGTGAGCGCCCTCAACCTCGACAGCAGGCCCTACTCATCTGGCGCTGGCGGGTTTCACTATCCCGACGCCCGCTTCGACGCCTTCTTCCGCGACGGCAAGGCCGCCCTCGCCAGCCGCCGCCACGGAACGGCGCTCAGACGGCTCACGGTCTTCCTCAAGGAAGGCGCCTACCACCCCCGCCGCGGCTCGTACTACAGGGTGCACGACGTGGAAGCAGAGTGCGACGCCCGGGTCGCCGGCCTCCTCGCCGACCCCGCGGCAGCCGCGCTGGAGGAGCTCCGCATCGCCGGCGAGCATGCCTACAGTGGACTGTACGTCCCGCCGCTGGCCTCCCTGCCTTGCGCCGCCGCCACGCTCCGGGTTCTGGAGCTCCACCTCTGCAGCCTCCAGCCGCCGCCGACGTCGTCCACGCGCCTCGCTTTCCCGCTCCTCACGGATCTGTCGCTGCGCGACTGCACTTACCTGGAGGGGTATCTCCAGGCCGTGATCGACGCCGCGCCGGCGCTAACCAGACTTGCGCTGGTGGACGTCACTAAGAAGCCGCCGAAGCCGATGGGTTCCGCCGAGGGTTCCTACTCCAGGTCCAAGCCTTCCAATCTGCCCCTCCGCCTCCGCTGCCGGACGGTCACCGCCTTGGTGCTAGTGGTCAGTGTCTCCTTGGAGGAGCTCAAAGAATCCCGCGAAATCGCGGAAATATAAAATAGAACACCTGCACCCCGGCCCGCTTATCTCGAACGTCCATATACGTATGGATTTGTGCCAGCTGTTTCCGTAAGAATCTCACGGCACGGTTACCTCGCAGGTGTTACCAGTGAGACGCGCCCGTGATCACGTGTGGATGCGACAGCGATCACGTGTTCCCTGGCTGCGTGAAGGCGACAGAAATACGAAGTACTATCAGGCTCAAGCAGCTCAGCGGAAGAGGATGAATCGGATCTCACATCTTCAGCGTGAGGATGGTTCTATTTGTGCAACGGATGAAGATGACAAAGCCGAGGTTCAGTCGTTTTATCAAGCGTTGTATACTTCCCAAGGATATAATCCTATGGATACACTACTACAGTATGTTCCGGAACGGGTGACTGACGATATGAATAGCTCCCTGGACAAGCTGTACGTGGCTGAGGAGGTGAGGGCAGCCCTGTTTCAGATGGCGCCGTCCAAAGCTCCGGGAGTTGATGGTTTTACAGCAGGTTTTTTCCAGAGGCATTGGGACCTAATTCAGAGGGGAGCTTCCGCCGGGGTTTAATGATACTTCAATTACGTTAATACCAAAGGTACGACATCCCCAGTCCATTAAGCAGTATCGTCCCATCTCGTTGTGTCCGGTGCCATATAAGATTGCTGCCAAAATGATTACAAAGAGGCTTAGAGAATGGATGGACATAGTAGTGGGAGAGGAGCAAAGTGCTTTTATCCCTGGTTGCTTGATAACTGACAATGTGCTTGTTGCATTCGAGAGTGTTCATGCGATGAGGAGAAGGAAGAAAGGGAAAAATTACTCGTGTGCAGTAAAGTTGGACATGATGAAAGCTTACGACCGTGTGGAATGGCATTATCTGGAAGCAATCATGGTCAAACTTGGTTTCAGCATGAATTTTGTTCGTCTAATCATGAAATGTGTTTCTTCGGTCAGGTTCACAGTTCGTGTCAATGGCGAGCTATTACCATATTTCACCCCTTCGAGGGGTTTTCGGCAAGGGGACCCGGTGTCGCCTTTTCTGTTTCTACTCTGCGCTGAAGGTCTCACATCTCTACTCAAGTTTTATGGGGGGGCACATGTTGATAGAGGGATTCGTGTTTCCTTTCGAGCGCCATGGGTAAATCATTTATTGTTCGCTGATGATTGCCTCATCTTTATCAGTGCAACAACAGATAGTGCAGAAAGACTGAACCAAATTTTGCTCATTTATGCCTCCTGCTCTGGGCAGGCAGTCAATCATGCAAAAAGTGCAATTTTCTTCTCCCCCAATACCCCATCAGCCAGGAGGGCGGCGGTTAAACAAGTTCTGCAGATTGTGGTGGAAGCGTTCACAGAGAGATATTTGGGCCTCCCTACTGCAGTTGGGAGGATCACCAGCGGAACTTTTGAACACATGGGGCAGAGAGCAAGGAGTAAGATGTATGGTTGGGCGGAGCGCTTGCTAGCTTGTGCTGGGAGAGAGACACTTTTGAAATCTGTCATTCAGGCCATCCCCACATTTAGCATGAGTTGTTTTCGTCTGACAAAGAAGGTTTGCAAGAATTTGACGTCTTGTATGGCGAGGTTTTGGTGGAGTGGATCTCTTGATAGACGGTCGATGCACTGGGTATCTTGGGATGAACTTGCATCTCCAAAAGTTTCAGGTGGAATGGGGTTTCGTGACCTACAACTCTTCAACTTGGCTCTTTTAGGGAAACATGGATGGCGATTCATAACTAATCCAGACTCCCTATGTGCTCGTGTCATGAAAGGCCGTTATTTCCGTGATGGACAGTTCATGCAGGCTTCGGTGCCGCGAGCCTCATCGGCTGTTTGGCGGGCAATCGTTGCAGGTCGGGAGGCGCTGCAGACCGGGCTGTTGAGACGAGTTGGTAATGGTCAGAGTATATCCATTTGGGAAGATAAGTGGATCCCTGGTCTTGACTCTTTGAGTCCATCGGTGATCTGCCGGAGGCACTACTGCAGCTCTTGTGAATGAGTTGATTGATGAAGAGAATTGGACTGGCGCGGGATCTGATTCGAATGTTTTATCCTCCGGAAGCTGATGCTATTCTCAATATACCACTACGACATGGGGTGGAGAGGATTTTATTGCTTGGGCTCATGAAAAGAATGGAAACTACTCTGTCAAATCTGCGTGCCGTGCTCTCATGACTCGCATAGCAGCGTTTAGCTCTAGAGGAAGGGGCGGTTCTTAGCACTTCCTGATGATGGACAGATGTGGAAGCATCTTTGGAAGCTCAATGTGCTGCCTAAAGTTCGGGTATTCTGGTGGAGAGTTGTTCGACAGATTCTTCCGAATGAATGCACCTTACGGCGTAGGCATATACAACAACTTGGCAGATGCAAAGTTTGTTTGGCTATGGACGAGGACTTAATGCACGCTCTAGTGCATTGCTCGCACGCAAAGATGTTCTGGGCGGAGGCTTATTCATGGCTGGGTGTAGTCCGGCCATGTCTACACCCAGGAACTTGGTCGCGAGACATATTATGTGATGACAAGTACACAGATGTACAGAGCACTAGTAGAAAACAGGGCTTTCGTCCAGGCCAGTTTAGCCCATTAGTCCCGGTTCAATCCAGAACCGGGACTAATGTGAACATTATCCGGTTAGATGCGGCTAAGACCTTTAGTCGGTTTGAGGCACGAACCGGGACTAATGAGGTTGAGACCTTTAGTCGGTTAGTACTACGAACCGTACTAAAAGTCCCATTCAAACTCTACCCCCGTGGATCGCCTTTTCAATTTAAAAAAAAAAAAAAGAAAAGGATGGAAATGTCAAAAAAATAAAAGAAAATAAGTTTCCCATGTGATATGTGGTCTAGTTGTTGGGAAAATTTGCAAATGTGAATTTCGACTTTATTTGCAAAATCTCTCTGGAATTTGTAAATATGGGCATAACTTTTGCATACTAACTCGGATGAAAAAAAAATTTATATGAAAAATCATCTACTCGAAAAGTTACATCCAAATTTAACGGGGAGAACCCCGTTAAACATTTTCAAAATCCTCAAAAACCTAACAGAAAAAAAGTTACGGGGCATTTAATATCTAGAGTGGAAAAATTGAAAAAATTTCAAACTGTGGTCAAACCATGGTCAAACTAATTATTCTAGAATATTAGTGTTACTAAATAATTTGTTCAGTTATTTTGAATTTTGGTCAAATCTGGTCAAACTGTGGTCAAACTATGGTCAAACAATGGTCAAACTATGGTCAAACAATGGTCAAACTATGGTCAAACCATGGTCAAACTAATTATTATAGAATATTAGTGTTACTAACTAATTTGTTCAGTTATTTTGAAGTTTGGTCAAACTGTGGTCAAACTATGGTCAAACCATGGTCAAACTAATTATTCAAAATAACTATAGTTTTCTAAATAATTATTGTTTTTGAAAACAATAGTTTGAAACTCAAACAGTGAAATGTGTCAATTCATGCTCAAGCAAAATTCCTGAGGGTTAATAGGATTGACATCTTACTATTGTCGGAAAACAACAAGTGCCGACTTGGAAACAAGGAGAATAGAACCCGGAAGTTAAGCGTGCTCAAAGCTGGGTGAGTGGGAGGATGGGTGACCGTTCGGGAAGTTAGGTGATTTGGAATGATGAGGGTGATTAGAGAAGAGGATAAATTGAGTAGTGATGAGGGGTGCTGATTAGAGATTAGGGGTTAAAATAATTCAGAAATTTGAAAATAAAAAAATATTCAAAAAAAAATCATAAAATTTCCATTAGTCCCGGTTGGTGTTACCAACCGGGACTAAAGGTGGATTGTTAAAGGCTTCACGTGGCCGCGGGCATTAGTACCGACCCTTTAGTCCCTAAAGGCCCTTACCAACCGGGACAATAGGCCCTTTTTCTACTAGTGGAGGTCGCAGCTGATCTCCGTTATATGGGCAATATGGCATTCCAGGAACAGAATTACACATGATGGTGACAGACTCGATCCGGTTACAACGATTCGGCGCATCAAGAAAGACTTGGCTGTCTTAGAGATACCGCGGTCGTGTGCGTCAGTGCTGCCAGGACATGGGTGAAGACCCCCTGATCTAGGCGTCTTAAAGGTTAACACTGCGGCTATGTGTATGGACATGGACAAATGTGGTGCGGGAGGAGTTGCTCGCTCCAATACCAGTTTGCTGGGTGCATGGTCAAAACCCCACCATGGGGTCACGGATCCTTTCATTGGTGAGACACTAGCACTGAGAGATGGAGTCATCTTTGCCAAACTTCGTGGTTTCTCGCATGTGATAATGAAAACCGATTGCCTAGGGGTGGTGAACCTCTGGAATTCTCGTCACAATAGTCGGTCTGTTGTGGCACCGGTACTAGTAGAAATTGGAGAGCTAGCTTCCTCTTTTACTTATTTTTTATTCAACATGTAATGAGGTCAGCCAATGTACCGGCCCATCTTTGTGCAAAGCGAGCTAGCACATTGATGGTCACCGAGAGCTGGACTGATGATAGACCACCTTTCCTGCTCACTAGCCTCTTGGCTGATGATGCTAGGAGTTCGTTTGTTGAATAAAGCTCTCGAGTTTGAATGAAAAAAAAAAAAAAAAAGACGCGCCCGTGATCGGCCTACCTCCTACCCGAGGGTACTGTTTCAGCTGGGTCACGGGCCTCTCGCAGGATGGTGAGGTAGTAGTATTTGTCCTTATCTGTCGGCACATCCCTCCTCCTCTGTCTGCTCTCCCTGCCTGCCCAGTCCCTCTCCACTGCTGCTTCTCCCGCATCGTGCTTACACTGCGCAGCTGTGCTCCGGCCCGGCCTGCCACTGCTCTCTCTTCTGCTCGCGCTAGTGATGTTCGCCGGTGGTGCCAGCGGGCGGCAGCAGCGGCCGGACCCGCCGGTGCCGCCGGAGATGAGGGGCGTCGCCAGGACCATCTCCGACCGCTTCAGCTTATACGTCTCCGACACGTGAGTAGTAGTGCATCCACTTCGCCTGCATGCATCCTCTGTTTCTGTTTCCGCACGCACGGCATGCAGGACTTGCTCTCTTCTGATGTACGAGCCCGACGACTTTGATTCATCATCCATGGAGATAAAAGGACCATCTCCGCAGGCAGGAGGACTGGAACGGGGCCTTCAAGTACACCTCCGTCCTCGGCTTCGTGCAGCGCTGCCTCGCCGAAACCAGAGGTGATTCATCATCCATCCATCCCGCCACGATGCGTCCAGTTTCCTCATGCAGGTACTCCCAAGCTTAAGAATAACTAGATGACTCGTTGCGCCCATGGCGCAAAGGCCGTGTGTAAATTAATTATTGTGAGAGATTGTATTAATATATTTGTTGCTTCAAAAGAATAGCTTATGTACTATATGCAGTGAGCAGATAAGATTGAAAATGGTGCACTAAGTCATGTAGTAAAGTACTATTGACTTTCTGCAGATGTAGTAGTTGTTGATGATCGTTTGTAAAATAAACAGGAATGTAATTGATTTTAATTTGTTGCATACATCGTGATTGGAAGACGTTATCACAGGGAAGCTCTAATGAAAGCATTGAAGCAAAATCATGCATAAAAGGAAGCTTGTTTCTTGAGTCATAGTTTTCAGGAAACAATAGTAGGAGAAAAACTGCTTTTGACTACAGAGAGAACAATATAATCTAAAGATCATAGACCACATTATACAGTACTTTTCACCACAGAAGCAGTGGCCTGGAAAGAATAGCAGAAGAAGAGGCCTTCACATATATACAGTAAGAGATGATAACCCGCTTCTGAGTACAGAGATAACAACAAAGTTTAAAGATCGTAGACTATATCATACACTACTTTTCAGCATAGAGGCAGCAAGTTAAGACTAAAGCGTACACATATCTTGCTTGGAGTACGCCAAAATGCGAAAGATCCTTGTCTGATCGATACGAAACAAAAGGTGCCTGATTTAGTAAGCACAGAAGCTGATTTAGTAAGCACAGAAGCATGCTGTTCAGGACACATTGACCAAAGCTCACCAGAAACTATTTCTGGTTGCTTCGAGGCGCTCCTCAAACTTCATAGCAATGTAGCGTAGCCTCTGCGTCAGTCCTTCAATGCTTGCCAGCGCTGTTTTCATAACTCCCTTTGCTATCCCGCCCTTTCAAATGCCGAGCAGTCGTTGTGTTTTCTATTTGGGCAGAATATGAGCTCATATACCTGACATCGTAGTAGCATGTTTTGCGCAGCTTCTTGATTGTTTTATTTGATGCAACCAGCCATTTGACCAGGTGCGTCACTTGATTTTGAAGCTTCTTGACATGAGTGTAGTGGTAGTCCCTCATTTCTTTGCCATATGCATTTTCCATGTATCTAATAGCTTCAATACCAGCACTGTCTTCAGCATCTTCATAGCTATCTAAGATTGCACCTGACAGAGAACTTGGAACAAGTGCACCATCGAGCAATTCCAAAGAAGAAATGAAAGTAACCGTCACATGATTCTTTCCGCCTGGGCATATCTTGTGATAATAAGTTGCAGGGGGTAACTTCAGAGCTTTCAGCACCAGGGCGAATATGTGGGCTTAAGGAATTACTATCAGATAGTCATTCTCCTGTACAAGCAAAGTAAGGGTTAAATTTCTGTCTGACAAAATAATAGTTGAATCGACAAATGAGGATTTCAATTGGGCATGGTAGTTTGATTGAGTGTGAAGCCCTGAGTTGTTTTATTTAACTACATAAGAGAAGTTACAGGTAGGCCTGGCATTCTTGTAGGCGCCACTAATTGTGAGGATACATGTGTAGAGTTACACAATTGAAACAATGAAAGAACAGAAGACTGACCAACGACACCCTTTCCAGAATGCAACACTGAGGAAAATATTGTCCAGGAAATAAATATGATTACTACAACTTCACCTCATTCAAAACAATCAGGATGAGTTCAGGAAGACCAATTTCCACGAACCTAGCTACCTATATTTCATTATGCATGTATCTTTTATTCACTCTTCCAAGAATACAGAAGCAAGGCAAATAAGCCGGCGATGGAGCAAAACTGAAAGCCAAGTTCATAAAGACAAATGAATGAACTACAACTGGTGATTAGAAGATTACATTGGGCGCAGGCGTTGCTGTCCTTGATGCTGCTGATCCTGGGGAACTGTCGTCACAGACGATGCCAATGTCCATGTCTTCCATTGTGAGATTTTTTATCTGAGATTGAAGAGGGATAGTGCAGTGAGGAGAAAGCAAACGAAGCATGAAATCAAATATTGTTGTAAGAGTGTGAGCCAATCGGTGTAAGAGTGTGCGTTAACATATTGTTGTTCAAAAAGAATAGCTCATATATTATATGTAGTAAGTACATTAGGTTGGAAATGACGCACTAAGTCATGTAGGATGGCCAATGTCTCGCAGAAAGATAAATAACCTTTTTAGTTATCTCACAAATATGAAATAACGATGCTCTTTGAATAAATGAATACTGGTTTCTGTAAGAGGAATTGAAGTAAATGTAATAGTAAATGGAAAAACAGAACCGTGCCTTGCAAATGTTTGTTTTTTTACGTAAATGAAAAGAAACACCTTTTCTTGTGAGTAACAAAAGGAAAAAAGAAAGAAACACCTTTCTGTTCTGCGTATATGGAGATAAGTATTTCGATGGCCCATATGTTATTTAGCCCGGCCCACGAATAGCGACAGTCGTGGCCCGTGAAGAGCTGAATATGAAGCGGCAGCGAGTGGATCCAACGAGCTTGTGTATCCCCTTTCTTCATCGTCTCTTCAGTTCCGCGCCAGAGGCGTCTACATACGCTGGAAGCATGGATTTTACTACAAAAGGGAAGGCGTCAACAAGCATAAGTATCTCAATTTTAGCCACCAATGCAGAAGACAGGTCATGTGCTTTTGTTCAAGCTATGCAATATTAATAATCATATATTTGTTTGCCCATAGGAATAATAATCGCAAGGTAGTCTAAGCATTAGCAAATATTCTATTAAGGTAAACAACAACACAATTAAATGGTAGAAACTCTAAAAGGGGCAAATAGTCATTGGCTTGAAATCATCATCTTGCTCGTGAGCAAATAAACACGATTGTTTAATTATCTCATAACAAGCTAGATCAAAAGCATTAAACAACCTAGGGTGTGCCTAGCCTTACAAAATATCATAACACATACATTTGGTGGAGAAGGCAGACAATTATGTACTGTGAGCCAGTCACACTACCACGAAAACCATGATAAACCTTGATAAGACCAGGTCGACCATATGGTGGCAAAATCATCAAAGAGGTATATGGGGAAGAACTCATCGGAGCAAAGCCAATAGAACAATAAGTAGATCTCACTTACATGCAGCGCCAGCGAAACCAATCATAAATTTGGACGAGTGTTTCGGCGAGAAATTACTGCACAACAATGGCAACCGACCACAAGGCCTTTAAAGATGAATATAATATATTAACACAACAGCAGTTCAGTTTCCGTAAGCGGAACAATGAAGAAATATATCGTATAAGTTTGAAATTGAAATATGGTGAGCACATAATAACATAACATTGAAATTGTAATGTTCAATCAACACACTGCAGCCATCTGCATATGCGTAAACCACTGCTGCTCTACAAACCTATATTACCTGGATAATTATTCTGTTCTATCATCAGTGAAAACATGCCTATGAGGCATCCTTACTTCCCTCCATTGTTTTGGTGATATTTCTCATCTTCACCCTACTGCCATTCGGATCTTTATTTTATACTTCACACCCAAAAAATGAGTCTGTGGTGGAGTAAGTTGACCATGCCTTCTCGCATAATTATTCCAATTAAAAGTAGCCTTTTCTTGATATTTCTTTTAAGCAAATACTAATAATTGAAAGAGGATAAACCACAACGTCGGTTCGAATGAGACCTCCGTGGAACCATCTAGCTAAAATGACACCGCCAGTAATCAACAAAAATAAAACAATTTTTGAGAGCTCATCACAGAGCAAAACAGAAAAGATTTCTAAATCTGAAAACTCAAATTAAACAAATATTAGAGACTCCATGGCGTAAATTGGAATGGATAACAAAGCACACTTATAGGAAATAAACAACATGTATTCATGTGAACAGAAGTTCCATATTCAAAGCCAAAAACTGATATGTTGGGTTTTGAAGAAGATTCAAACATCAGATGTACTGAAACTTACATCTGAACCACACCATAGTTGGTCCACGGAATGCCTCTCCACTGCCTCCGGTAGCAGCACCATTTTTCAGCAGCAGCAGCCTCGCCTCATCAGCTGATGGAGGTAACATCAAGCACTCACGCTGATTTTGCAGAGAACAACAGTAAAACCTACAACTATCAGTTATGAATAATAATAAAAGGGTGGGATCAATTATTTAGAAACAAGTGAGCACCTATTATTAGAAAAGCCGGTGCATCACATTTATCTCTCCTCTTGCAAATTGTAAAAAAATTGAGCGGTGCAAATTGTAATTAATATCACTGAACAAGAATACTATAGGATTATTGATTTATTCGTGCGAAGACAAACATGATAAGTCACCTGAACCATCTATGTTAATTTAGGTGAGAGCAAATCAGTATGTTATGCAATAGTTTGATACCATAAAAAACAGTTGGAGAATGATCAAATAAATTTATTACCCAGCAGCGCCACCGGATGTTCTGTGTTCAAGAGCAGTGCAAACATAGGCCGATGTGTATAACAAAAAAAAAGTTTGCATCCAAGGATAACACAGGAACATACGTGATTGTGTGTGTGAGAGAGAGAGAGAGAGAGAAATATCCTCTTCTTTCTCACATCTGCACAAATTGACATAGATCAAGAAATCGAAAAAAGATTGGGGGAGGCAAATGACGAGGTCATACATAGGCAGCCCAGATTGGGAACGGGGACGATGGCCGACGCGCAACGGACGACCACTCATCCACTCCAGCGGCACGCCAACATAGAGCCTGGAGCTCCAACCTTGCTTCTCCTTCCCCCATCGCTATCCTCCTCCCTCCTTGCTCCACCACGCCCACCATGAAGATCATGCAACCCATGCTCTTGTATGGTGGTGACTTGTGCCCGATCTAGAACGTGGGGAGGAGAGAAGCGAAGGGGAGGAGAAGAGGCACTGCTCCCCTCCTCCTGTCGAGTCCTCCTCGAGGGCGAGCTCCTCCTGCGAGGCCGGATCAAGGCCGACGGACGCCGGCAGAGCACGGCCCGGCCGAGGCTGAGGCGGCGGCGGCGGCAGGAGGGGAGGTGGAGGCGGCGGCAAGAGAGAGAGAGGAGGCGGCTGCGGGGCGCGGGCTAGGTCTGGCTGCTTTTACTTTTTTCTCTCGCTGCAGCTTCCCTTTTTCTTTTCTCTCGTGCCCGCTCGCCCAGGTCGCCCGCTCGCTCACTGCTCTCTCTGAGCCGGGCACCCAGGAGACCGACAAATGGGCCCGATGCGGCTGAAGCTGAGGCGCCGTCGCCGGGTGCTAACGAGGACGGTAAAAAACGCCCTGACAGGCCACAGCCCACGAGCGACCTGCCCCTGCTTTTCATCCACAGAAGCACGCACCATCCATGCGTCGCTGCAAGGCTGCCCCACGCCGAAACGTGACCCACTCGTCAGCTGCTCATGGGCCGATTACGGGGTGTACAAGAAAACGAGCGGTCGGATACTTACCAGGTCAATGAAAATTACTGTTACGACGCCAGCGAAGCGAAGCGTGCGTGCAGGATCGTTTTGAAATCGCGATGGCGCTGGACGGGCGGGTACTCTAGCAGCTTTTATATGTTAGATGTGCCTGGCACATTATCTAGGGGTTCAGGTTAAAATATTTACCTGACACATTTGCGAGACGCTTGGGTTATATCTGAACTCGGATTACGATACAGTCACATGTCCTGTACCCGGCACAAGATGCACACTAGTTTTCTGTACCTGGCACATGATGCACACTAGCTGTGGAGTTTCTGAAGTGAGACGTTATGTGCCAGGCACATGAACCCATTTCATGAGCCAGGCCCATGATGCAGAGCATGACACTAAGAAGGGTGGGCAATTGGGGTGGCCGTGATGATCCACCAATGCCACTAAAACTTAAAAATAGTTATGGATATTGCATAGGTTCAAATTTACATATAGGCATAGACCACCCATAGACCACACTGACAGTGCCACAAATCCTTGAACGACGGCTTACACAAAAGAAACAAGCATCCCGAGAGCTGAACCAACGATCAGTTTGGCATCGATGTATATATCGTTTTGCCCCTAGTGCATATTAGTCATAATTTAAGGTTTTAAGTTAAGATGCAGGTCCGGCATGTTGTGGAGGGAGACCCAGCGCGCCTATGAATTGTGATAACCACAAGATCGTCTTCCTCCAATTCAAGTTGTCCGACATACTTCCGGAAACCGCCTTGTATGACAAGTCTGCCATCGTTTGCCTTTTTGAAAAAAAAACCGTTACATGGTAACCTGAATCATCATACAACAGAATACTCCCAGATTCACCCATCTCCACCGTGGTGCGTTCAACAAGAGCAATGGCGTTCTCCGGAATCCTCTGTAAAATGCAAACAAAAACAATGAGTGGTGAATCATCGTCTATTTACCACAAAAAATTTATGAGACAATAAATTGTGTTAACATACTATCAGAATTATGCTCACTCACCATGTAGCCGTCTTTGATGTCAACAGCAGACATCTTGTGTACAAAGATGCAGGAGTTGCCTTATGCCAGCCCTCTCAACGTCCACAAAAATTCTTCCATTACCGCGAGGGAGGCAGATATATACCATGTCACCAGGCCGCACTGCATACTCATCAAGAAACCTTTGCCAACCGATTCCATGAATTTTGGTCCTTTTATCTCCATGGTCGATCATAACTTCATACTCCAGTAGTTCTCTTGTTGCAAAAATTGGGTTACCCATAGGCTTATTTTCTTTGGTTGCAATGGATTGCAAATGTTCAATATATGCTCCGGGAACTTGCCTGGTGCAGCATGGAACAAACTGAAAAATTCATTGACAAGCTTGTTGAATTCCTTCTTGAAACCAGAAAACATGTTGTACACATGGCCGATGTTTCCTTTAGCATCACGAAGGACATGCCATTTACACCATCTGTGTTTAGTGTGCGGCAGCGCGGTTTCGATAGCCCCTTTCATTGCTACAGCTTGATCTGAAAGATGCGATTACGCATAGGCATACCAAGCATGAGATCAAATGTTAATTATATATGACAATAAAGACATGCATAACTAGATGTGTGCAGTACTTTTGTTGGTACGGAGCATATTACGGACACGACCATCTCCGTCTACATCTATCTCAACTTTCAGATTTGTATCCTCTGTCTTCATTTCTTGCAGGAGTTTCATGGTTTTCGTCAAATCACCAATTATTTTTCAGTTGCACACACACCACATTGTTTTGAACTACAAAAATATGATCAACATCAACTGATTATCACAGTAAGTTTTATTATTATATTTTTCTGAGTCGATGAACAATCACCTTTTCAGAATCAGGAGCAGACACACTTGGGTTATAAGAATGGCCGCAGTCACACGTATCCAAGTCCCTCGCTGTAGCCGGATACAAGGTCAATACCGGCTGCATACTGTACAAAAACTAGCAGAATTTTGAGGGTGTGCGAGCTTAGGGTATCTCGAGCCGCGCCCCCAACAGGCCCTCCCCAGGCGATTTTGCCGCGCCGGCGCCAAAAAAAGGCCTCAGTCGCGCTCCCAGAAGCCTGTTTTTCGCCGACTCGGGCCAAAACTGGTGCCGGCGGACCCAGGCCGAACCCGGCGCCCTGGGGGGCGCTTGGGGAGCCGGCACAAGCGAAAAAGGCGCGTGGGCCCGCCCTGGAGGCGACCCGAGGGCCTTTTCCCGCCGTTTCTTAACGCTTTTCCCTCGCATCTCTCCCGTTCGCTCGCCTTCCTCCGCCATTCTCTCCCTTTCTCCCGCCAAACCCCTCCCGCTCGCTCTGAAAATCGCCATGCAGCCTTGGTAACAACCGCGAATGGCGCCGTGGCTCACCAAGCGAGAGAAGCCGAGGGCGCCGCCATCGAAGCCACCGGCTGTCGAACGCCGAGTGGAGGTGGAAGTTCAGCGGCGCTGAAGCGATCACCGCCGACAAAGTGAATATGGCCATAGCCAAGAAGGCCCGCGACAACGCGGCAGGGCGGCGTCTTCCTCATCGGTCTACCGGCGGGATGAATCCACCGTCGTCACCACGCCCGAAGACGCATACAGGGACAGCAAGGCGCCGGATCTCCATGGGGTTCATCGTCGCCCGGCTACATCGACGGCGACGCGCACGGTGGGTTCAACCCAAACGTGACCTTCTCTCATGGTCACCTCGCTACGCGCACGCCCTCGCCCGCCTTCGTCGGCGTGCAGTACCCTCCATACAACTACTCGCCGCCCGCTGCCTACGCGTCCACACCGACGCCCCATCGCCGCCCAGCAGTGCCGAAGTCGCGCCGACGCAACCCAGCACCGAAGCAGCTCCGACACCGACGAGCCCGCGCACGTCGACTCCGCCAACGCCTGGAGCCGACCCCGCCGAGTGAATCGTTGCGCACGTGAACTTGCGGCGGCGGCACTCTGTTTTTTGTAACGCCAGACTACGTCCGATCGCCGGATTTGCGGCGTCTTTTGAGCGGAACGACCAAGTTTAAATTTCCGCATCCGGGCCGGCGTGGGGTGTGGATGGGAGCTAGGTCGCCCCCAGGTGCCGAACTAGCGCCGGCACGCTCCCAGGCCGCTCTATTTAGACGCCCTGGGGGGCCGAACGGCAACTGACTTATGCACGAAAGGCAAGACACATAAATCGTACTTGGGGTTTAAAGTTGCTTCTGGGAGGTGCGCAGCAATCGGGAATGTTGATTGCGCCAGTAAATCCGCCTCAGTCCGCACCACTCCGTCCATCTGCCGCACGTATGAGATTGGGTGGCCGGCGGATATGTTGGATCTGTGGTCCGGCACAGAATCAACAACAGAGGGGATTCAGAATCTCATACAGGAAAAAAATAGTCCGATTAGATCCCACCCCAGAACGAGCAACGCGAACAGTGGGAATGCAGTAGATGAATCAGAGCGTACCTATCCGCTGCCGCCGGATTGATTCCGCAGCCAAACGCCGACGCCATCGAGTCGCCACCGCGCAACCCATCCATGGAGCTATACGTCAACGAACGAGGATAGAGTGCGTCGGTTTTTTTTAAGGGGGTAGAATGCGTCGGATGTGTTCACGGGCTTGCAGCGAGGGTACAGTGGAAGACAAAGCTAGGCTGGGCTTGCGGCAGTACCCATGAGACCACATCGTCCGTAATAGCCAGCCTCCACGGTAATAGCTTCAACAAGACACATTTACTCCTCGGCCATCTCGAGATACAGTGCACAGAACCCACGGCTGGGATAGTGCAGCCCTGGCGCAGCTGTTCTAAAAATCCGCGTCCCGCGAAATTGGCATACAGCTCGACATGCCGAGCTTGCGCTCGTTCCGCTACAAGGGGTTCCCCGTCAATCTCTTGCTGACATCGGCGGCGCCGGGGCTGGCACGAGTCGACCTCGACACCAGTCGCCGCGAGCGGGACTTCTATAAACCCGAGCCCGCGGCGCGCATGCTCGCGAGCTTCTTCAGCACGAGGGCCCTGAAGCTGCACATCAACGGCATCGAGGAAATTGTCTCCGACGACGAGGTCATCATGCCGACCTTCCCGAACCTGAAGCTCCTCGAAGTAGACGGAAGCTTCAAGTACATGGACATCAACGCGGACTACGCAGTGGCGACGCTGCTCCGCTCCTGCCCAGCGATGTCGGAGCTCCGGCTGAGGCTAAACATGGCATACGACTACGACTACGATCGACTAGAATGTTTTGTTGTGCTGCAAAGTTTGAAGTTTATATGTTGTTTTATTTGAAAGAAACAAAAATAAGAAAAGTTTTTGCACGAATCATGATGCAGAAATGGATGGCTAGATAAGGGGTGCACCTAAGCCTAAACTCTACAGAATATTTTCCCGATCGAGACATGGATTTTTAGAGCTTAGGCTCATGGACACCTCCTATCTATACCATCCAGTATAGCTTTGAGATCCGTGCTAGACAATTAACTTACATCATGAAATTTTTTTTTTGTTGCTTCCGAAAGAAACAACATATGAACTTCAAACTTTGCAAGATAGCAAAATATTCTTACTACAATGAGAGAAAAAACTTACGGATTTTTTTGACCAACATAAATATACAAAATAAGATTTTCTTTATTAAAAATGTTATTTTTAGTACTTATGATGCACGAAAAAATCTGAATTTTTTTTCCCATATTCTAGTTAGAATGTTTTGTTGTGCTGCAAAGTTTGAAGTTCATATGTTATTTTATTTGGAAGAAACAAAAATGAGAAAAATTCTTGCACGAATCATGATGCAAAAATAGATGGCTAGATAAGGGGGTGCACCTAAGCCTAAGCTCTACAGAATATTTTCCCGATCAACAGATGCAGGGACCGCCCGGGGGGGCCTTCGCCCAGTCCGTGGAGAGATTCAACAGGCTCGCGTCCATGTGCTCCGAGCATCGCGACGACGTGGAGTTCGGCGGGGTCTCGGAGCTCGCGGACGTCTTCACCGACAACTGCGAGTTCAGCTGCCTGACGACGAGCCTGCGGAAGATGACCCTGCAGTTCAAAGTCCAAGGAGCTCAACTGCTTCCAGGTGCAGCTGGATAAGTTCCTGGTGGAGAACGCCATGGTGCTCGAGGAGATGCACGTCGAGGATGGGAACCAATTCTGGCCGGATCACCTCTGCCACAAGGTCGCTAGATGGAGAGCCGATGCGCTCCGGAGGAGGAACCTGCCGGATACGGCCGGCTTTCGCGTGTACCAGCTCGCTAAGAGCATTACTAGTAGAACCCTCAAACCCTCAAATCCTTAAAGCACTTTAAGGGTTGAGAAGTGTCACTTTTTGACACTTTTAAGGGTTGAAAAACAGGGGCAAATACTAGAATCCTCAAACCCAACCCGTAAACTGCACCAAATCACATAAATCACACATAAATCACGAGGATGGGGTTGCTATTTCTCGAACACCTCGTGCTCGGCGGGAGGAGGTTCGGCGACGGTGTGGCGGGGCGCGGCAGCGGCGGGCTTCTTCAGCGGCTTCTTCACGGCCGGGACGAGCCGACGACCTTGGCGAAGCCCCTCGAGGCCCACGGGCCACCTTGGCCGACTCTTCTTGGGGGCGGGCGTGGCGAGCGGGCCGGGCGGGGACGGAGGCGGGCGGGAGCTGGGAGGCGGAGGAGGGCGGCGAGGCTGCCCGCCGCCGCCGCCCGGCGTGGTCGCCGCCACCACGTCGGCGACGGGCTAAGCAAGCGGGCGAAGGCGGGCGAGGCGGCGGGCGGGGCGGGCAGGCGGCACGGCAGCCGTGGCGAGGCGAGGGGGGAGGCGGTCGGGGAGGCTGGCGGCAGGGCCCTCCATGGCGGAGAAGGAGGCCGGGAGGAGCGAGTTGGCTCCAGCGCAAGCGATTTGAGCGAGCGGCGGCGAAGTCTTGGGTTGAGGCGATTTTCCTCACAACCCCTACTTCTCTGGATTGAAACTGGTTTGAGGTTGGACCTCTAAATTTTTTACGGGTTTGAGGTTTAGAGGTTCTAATCTACGGCGTTTTCATGAAAACTGTAAAAAAGCAGTTATTTTTAGGGGTTTGAGGGTTTGAGGGCTCTACTAGTAATGCTCTAATCCCGCTGTAGATCCTTAAAGCAAGGCCAATGTATCGGTGCAAGCCAAAAACAAAATCGCTGCAATGTACCAGAAATGCCTTATTGGTGCTCGAGACATGGTGCTCGTTTTTTTTGTTTGAGAATTTTTTCTAAAATGTTTTAATGACTAAAAAATTCTGAAAAAAAATTCACAGTATCATATGGATGTATACTCCATGTATGCAAATTTTCATGACGAAATACATTGACACACGAGTTACACAAAAAGACAAATTAGTGATTTTGAACACAGTGAACTGTGTGTATAGCTTGCAAATCAATGTATTTTCACTACTTCATATAAAGCCAACGATTTTCACTTTTTTGTGTAGCTCGCAAATCAATGTATTTTCTCATGAAATTTTACACACATGTACTCCCTCCGTTCGTAATTATTTGTCTTTCTAGAGATTTCAAATGAACTATTACATACGGATGTATATAGATATATTCTAGAGTAGTATATAGTCACTTGTTGAAATCTCTAGAAAGACAAATATTTAGGAACGGAGGGAGTAATATACATCCATATGCCAAATTCAGATTTATTTTCCTAATATCTTGAAATTTTGAAATGTGAATTTTTTGAATGTTTCAAAAAATGGTTCCATGTAGCCTTAGCGCCAAAACGCTGCACTCTCAATGTACACATTTCATAGCACCGAGTCGAGGCCCCACACGTAAGAATAGTTTATCTGCTTGTTCTACTTTTCCACCGAATCCACCCTTTATCCCGGTGGAATTTGAGGCTGCCGGGCAAAGGAGGCATCATAGCTTTATACTCCCTCCGTTTCATATTACTCGTCGCTGATTTAGTACAACTTTGTACTAAATCAACGACGAGTAATATGGAACGAAGGGAGTAGTATTCTTCTACTTTGCCGTGGGGAGGAGGTGCGTCTAGCTTTAACCATAGGACCCTACTCTAGACTCGGTTCCTGGGTTGGAATCGATTCTTGAGATTTTTCATCTACCACCGGCCTCTACAATGTTTAGCACCGGCCTTAATGGGTGCTAAAAATCCTTAGCACTCGGTCTTGACCCGACGTTGGCCTTGCTCTCAGGATGCTCTTGTAACTGGCAGGGTAGGTGCACTCCGCCACACCAGTAGCGGGTGCCTGCAGTCTTTGAATTGTTGTGGGTTTTGGGCTTCCCTGCCGGGCTGGTGAGGGTGATTGCCAGCGCAATGGGAACCAGGGTATCCCGAGAACGTCCCTTAGGTCAGCCAAAGGCCACATCAAAATGATAGATAAAGTTAACCTGAGGCAAACACCCAAAAGGCTGGTTGTAATGGTAGTATCATAGCTAGTATCATGCATGCCAACTAGGCAATTTTGATGAGGTGTCATAGCATTAAAGGAAGAAAGAGAGGGTGTAGTATCATATCACGATACCGTATCATATTAAATCTATACTACTTTTGTGTAAATGCATGGCGATAAATAAATCTTACATGATACTAATATATGATACTATCGTTAGGGAGGTAGTATCATACACTAGTATCATATGCATGATACTAGTATATGATACTCCCCATTACAACCAGCCAAAGACAGAACGATGGTACATATACAGACAGAAATACATCCCATACTAGCCTGACTTCTAGATCTGAATAGTAGGCATGACCTTCAACAGTTATAGTATCTAGACTTGGACTTTGATATGGATCGTTTTATGTCAAACCTCGAAGAATGACTACATAGAATTAAATAAGTAGTGAGCATGAATCGTTATTTCCTGGTGAAAAAGGGAACAAATGCAAATCATTGATCTCACCAAAGAAACGACTAATATATTTCGTTCACTATAAAACATCTCTTCAATTTGATGTAACCAACCATTTCATCCACCACCACATACTAATGACTAACCAAGTGGCCCTAACTGAGCTCTCCGAGGCCGGTTTTGAGGTCACCACCGACATGACTGATGCTGCCACGACTAGCCATGGATGAAGGGGCATAAGGAATCTACATAGGAGGGCTACACTTGGGAGGTGGCGGACGAGATAGCGGAACTGGACGCTGATTTGGTATATGAAGCAATGACATGGACGGAACAGACGCGGGGCGACGGTGGTCGAATGAGATAGGATAACAAAGCAAACTATATGGGGGTGGAGGGGCTGAGAGAGGAAGAAGAACTACACGGTGCCTTCTTTTCATTGGTGGGACATATATACTCTTTCACCTCGAAGTTGTCCCAGAGTAAGGCGGACCCTGTGGTAGCGAATGTTAGACTCAATCTAGAGTGAGATAGAGCAAGTCCACCAGTCAAAATCGAACGGGCTCGATGTTCCCCAACCATAATTCATTGACATAGATTGTCTCACACGGGAGTGCTTGAGAACTCGGGTAGCCAACCCGGCTTACATGTTTGTACATACCATAATCCTAAATTTATGAGCAGAGATAACTATGAAATTGATTTAAATTGTTGTTGTCCCCTTAAAATCTCCCCTGATTTTTGTTACAGGACCACCCCCTAGATTAAGCACGGGCTTCCACCCAGACCATAGCTATCTTTGTAAAAACACCCTATAGGTGTAGCATTACTCTTGTCCATATTATGCAAGCTGCGAATAACGCTGATATGCATTTCTTATTCAAGAGACAACTCATGGTCTATAGTCTTGAAGGGCTATTTGTATCGTAGTACTCCCTCCATTCTCAAATATGAGATGTTCTAATGTTTTTCTGAATTGAATGTATACATGCACGTTTTAGTGTGTTTGTTCACTTATTTCAGTTTGTATATAGTCCATGTTGAAATATGCAAAGACAAATCATCTCCTATGGTGCTGAATCTATGTTCATATTTACTATGGCGTTGTTTGCACCACATGACATGTTTAGCATACTTTCTACTTTACCGGAAATGATCAGCTAGTGCCATCTATAGCCGGAGTCACCATCTGTTCTCTGGTGGCATGCCCACATACTTATGTAGCTGGTAAAATCAGAATTCTAAAAATTTAGAAAGAACCAAATGATGATAATGAAAAGAACAAGATTGCATAATCTAAAAAAAAAGAAACTCAAGGATATGAAAAATCTATTGTTGTATAGATGTGCCTCACAAGACGTTTATAGGAATTTGAAGAGAAAAATTCTCTGGCCAATGTAGAGCGAAAGAGAATCAATGCTACTAGGCATCACCCCGTTTAGGTGCTATGTGCTATCAACCCACGGGAGCACCACTGAGAGGTTTTTTCAAAAAAATTAAATTAGTACCCCCTCGGATCTTTGGGGCCATCTCAACAAATTATCTTCTATCTGGGTATGGTTTTTTTATATAAAAATTTCTAGATTGGAACTAGACAATCGAATCTCTTCTTTACCCTCTCAAAACATCTCAACTCTCCTCTTGATTATGCCAACCCTTCTGGTTTTAATGCCTAGAGGAATGATCAACAAACTAGATAGAGCGAGATGTCCATACGGCTTACAAGTCAATTAATGGTAGTATGTGTTGCTCTTATTCAGAACTTCTATTTTGTTGACACGCTCTTATAGAAAATATTGGATGTGGTAGTTTGCGGTTGTGTACGTGCGCGCATGTTGTTTTAAGAGGTGTGTGTTAAATTGTATGTGGGTTGCGTTGAGGTTTTCTCAGCCGAAAACAAGAACACTATTAGTAGGTATAAAGAACATAAATGCCATGATATTGGCGTATAAAATTTAGCTCGCCAACACTAACTTACCAAAAAAAATGTCATTTATCACCCGTATCATTTAGAAATAGTTGCCAACCGTATGATAGGTAACTATGTATACTATGATGTATCTAGTTATACAATGTACACACTAACAAAAACATACTAGGGAAAATAATCATAAATTCTATTTGTTTTTGTGAGAGCCATAATGTAGGGAAGTGATCCACAAAAATTCTATTCAAGAGTACCGAAATAAATAAAAATATAAATTTTAGTGACAATGTCTTCTTATTTTCTTGTAGTTACAGAAATTCGCACGGGCATGTTTGCATGCGACCACACATTTTATTTAAGATTGGTGAAGTTGTTTATGTCATTAGCCCTTAATTGTTGCGCTGGTTCCATGCATGCCAACTTTTCACAGAGTTGCATGCGTCATCCACCCCACCTCCCATATTTTTTCATTTTATCTCCAAATTTGAATCTATTGTATCTTTTGAATCGAAATTCCAAATTAAGTTCCATTTGCAATTCTTGTTTCTTTTTTTGAACACAATACAAACGCAAGCGCTCATATACACGCGCATACACTCACCCCTATGAACACACACACGCACACCTTATCCCTATGAGCACCTCCGAAAGATTCAGCCGACATATCATTTTGAAATTTACGAAGTCACTGTAGGCACCTCGTCGTCGACGGGAACATCTCCTCCCACTGCATGCACATCGTCGGAAATCCTGAAATAAATCCAGAAATAAATGCGAGCACCAGGATTTGAACCCTGGTGGGCTGGGGATACCACAATCCCTCTAACCATCGAACCACATGTTGGTTCGCAGCAATTCTTGTTCCTTGCAACTACAACCTTTCAAACAAGACTAACTATAAATACACTTTGACAACTTTATTTATTTTACCAAGCTTCAAATATTAAAACTTGATAGTCGTAATATTAAGTTTTTACAAAGTTTCACCAACTTTATCAAGTTTCATTTGTTTTTAGGGCTTATGGCTTAGTTTTTGAAACTTGCTGAATTTATCTTTTGTTCCTTCAAATTTTATTAGTTGAAACTTGGTGAAGTTTTTAAAACTTATGAAACAATATTCAAAAGTGGGCTTATTTCAGACTACTCGTCATAAGCAATGCGAATATGCAAATGAAATATAAATTAGACTTTTGGTTCAAAAGATATAATAGATTCAAATTTTAGAAGTCAAAAAGAAAATCATGAGAGGTAAAAAAAGGTGGGTGGGGCATGACGCACTATGTGCCAAAAGTTGTATCAAAAGCTGAATGCATAGAGTAATTAAGCTCTAATCACTAAACAACACGTGAGTGCTACTAATCCTCATCTCTTGTAGTTATGTTTTTTTTACATATCTTGTTTTCATTTGTAGATTACCCCCTCGAGTCTCAATAAAGGTGATGCTTGACACATAACACGATATATATAAATTGCAGTTTACTACTATGATGTAATTATAAAATTGATAAATTCATCAGATGACCAAACCATCATCCAAATGCTTCACACATCCAATCCACACAATTCTGAAAATGTTGATGGTGAAAGCTCAAACTTTTGACCAAAGCTATATCAATCAAAATTCAAAAGTATTGTCTCATCACCTCGAACGTGGTCATAGGGTGTGCGTGCATGCGCTCATAGTGATGAGTGTATTGCGAGCATCTTCGACTGTACCGTGTTAACGAAAAAGTCAAAACGTCACAAATGTTTTTGTGGACCACGGTAAAAGATTTTTTCAAAAGTACGCTAGTGGCATACCATATTTTTATAGAAGAAAGAGAAATAATGTATGAGAGTGGGGCCTAGCGATGCGAACAACGCTATCCAAACACCACACCCACTTGAAGGAAAACCGCAGAAGTTACCCTCTCACAAAAAGATGCAATCTACCAACACGGACAACATGCCAATGTTTGATCTCATCAAGCACATGCTCCGACAAATTGCCTTGGGTTCTTGTGCTCAGCCGATCTCCGGAAGGCTGTCGCATTGTGTTGTTTCCATAACGACCCGATGATAACGATGGCAAAAGTGTCGAATCCTCTTTTTGTTGGCCGCGTTGGCAGTCTCCCACCACTCGGTGAGTGTGAGGTTAATGTCCGGGCTGAAGATGTGAATGTTCAATGTCAAACAACAGCGGTACCAGACCTCTCTCGTGAATACACATTGGATGAGGACGTGATCCACCGTATCTTCCTCTTGTAGGCAAAGGTAACACAAAGAATGATCTTGCAACCCATGACGAGCATGGCGGTCAGAAGTCCAGATCCTGTACTGTACCGCTAAGGCTGGTCATAGTGGGGAGTAACTTGTACTAGTGTCATGCATATGACATTAGTCTAAGTTACTACCTCCATAGTGCAAAGTAACATAGTAGTAGTGTCATAGATTGCTTCATTTATTATCTTATAGACTCATTTTGCATCGGAAAGCACTCATGCATATCATCTTGAAATTTACGAAGTCACCGTAGGCACCTCATCCTCGACGGGAACGTCTTCTCTCACTGAATGCGCATCACCGGAAAACCTGAAATAAATCCAGAAATAAACGCGTCGTGATTTAAACGCGATGAAATTTGGGGATATCATAGATCCTCTAACCATCCAATCATAGGTTGATTCGCTTGCGAAGATTTTCAGCCCAAGTTGGATATTTATGTCCGAACGAAGCCCAAGTTGCTCTGTTTTTTGTTTTTTTGAGGTGAACCAAGTTGCTCTTTTTTGCCCGTACGGTCTGCTCGGTCCCGCGAGCACGTTGCCAGCTTCCAGTCGGCCAGGAGTCCATTGACTCCCCCACACCAGCGGAAACGGCATCTGGACGGGCTCCACCCGCCCGTCGTCGCTCCCGCACCAAACGCCAGCGAGTCCACCTCCACCTCACCCTTCTCGGCAGCGAGCCGGCAGCCTCGTAGCTGCACGTCCCTCTCTGCCCCCACACCCCGCGCCGCGCCCACACTCCCCGAGGGCCTCGAAGCTCCCGCCTCCACGCGACGCGGCCCGGCCAATGCGAACGCGGCGTCGCGGGCGCCAGTAGCAGTAGCACAGCATCCCCCCCGGCCCGGTCAACCCCGTCCTCGTCGTCCACGCGGGGGGCATGGGGTGCAACGGCGAAACATCGGTGGCCGGAGAGGGGAGCGGGAGCGGCGACCTTCGGAGGAGGAGAGGGGGCCGGGACGGGGCGGGTGCCTCGTCCTCCTCCTCCTTCGCCGAGGGGACGAGGGAGTTCGTGCTGAGCTCCATGGACGAGCGGTTCTCCGGATCGGTCGACGCCGACGGGTTCCCCTCCTCGCGTCGGGAAGGTCCGCTTCGAGATTTTGTTTTCTGTTCTATGCCCAGTAGGCGTGTGATTAGTTAGGATTCAGCATACATCAGGGGTTTACAGTCGGAAAGTCAAACCTTGCCTTGTGGTCGCCAAGTTCAGTATCACTGACAATGTAAATGTCTGGCGGATTGGGTGCTTTACATTTTGAAAAAAAAGGGGGCTGCCTTTATGCTTTAGTCAAGGTAACCTCCAAATAGTGAAGGGCAGTTCGAGCCAAGGTGTAATCTGTAGTGTTCAGTGTAGCAGGTTGCTGCTTTCGGTTTTCCAATTTAGCTCCTGCTGTAGAGAACCAGTGGACTGGTTATCATTACAATTTTTTATTTTGATTTCTGTGGTTTACTAGTTATGTTCTCTCTTTATAATTAGTATGTGCATCAATCTATTGTACTTTCAATTCCCCGTAGGGAACAATGATGTTTTCAATGGAACTGTAGGGAACACCATGTAGAAATCATTTGTATCAGGTATTCATCAATATTAGTGTTGCAAAATTTGGTTCCCAATTGTATCAGGTGGGTCGACTGATGATGCCACTTTGCACTCTATTAAAAATTAAGTCATTTTCTCTTGTTAAAAAATATCTGGAAAGTCGACTAATAGAACAACATAAATGTCAACATGCACAGTAGAATTGGCTTATTCTGTACATGTGTATTTTGCTCTGAAACATCATTGTTCACAGCGCTGTTCTGGTTTTCTACAGGATTCGGGCATAGTAAATCCACAACTGCAACTTCTAGTCGTTTTAGAGGGCAAGATCACGCTTTTGTAAGATCATACTCCGATAGGTTGCTTAAGTGTGACCTCACGTTGGATATGCTATCAGAAAATGAGAAGGTAAGCCCGCTAGCACTTACTTTGATTGATACCTTTGCACATTTAGTATACCATGTGTCATTTTTCCTCAAAAACTGTTAACACACTGTGAAATTGTTAATCAGTCTGTACTTTTACCAGTGATGTAGTAGTTTTGTTGACCTTCTAATATTAAGAGTTGGTGCTAGTGCATACTAGTCTCCAGTGTAGCGATATATAGCCGCAGTTATGACTCTGTCTGCTTGGTTATGCTGGTCCCGAAAATAGATTGATGTTTGGTCTGCTGTTTACCACAATCTTGGCGGACTAGAGCTTGGTTTTAGTTGAGAAGAATTTGTGAACATCCAGTTTCGTCATACTATTTGTTATAACTATTCTTTGTTTGGTATTTCAGATGAAGATAATTGAGAAATTGGTAAAGATCCAGAAAGATGGTACACTGGAGGTAGATGTGACCCGTAGTGCCCTTGTCGCATCAGAACTCTCAGAGATTGATGCTTTTGGTTCTGTGCCACGTGATGTTGAAGAAGTTAAATCTGGATTTAGCAAGTCTGTCCCGAAGTTGAAGATTGCTATGCTTGTCGTTGGAACACGAGGGGATGTTCAGCCGTTTATAGCATTAGCTAAAAGACTTCAGGCAAGTGAACCTGCAACTGCCTATTAGATATCCCAAATAACAAATGGGCATTCTTGAATATATATATGATATCTCTGTACTTTATTGGTATGCACTCAAATAAACAGGAGTTAACTTCACATAATTTCTCTGGAATTTCTAGATGATGGGATTGTTACTGCCTGTCCCACAGTTGACATTATCAGCGAGCTGATGTCTGTTTGGCTATTCTTTGAAATCAGAACTATGTTGATTGTTTACTTATCTGCTGCACTACCGAAAATTTGATATATCCAACATTTGTGTAGCACTAGTTTTACATTATCAGTGAGCTGATGCCTGCTTCGTCATCGACCGTTAATTAAAGGAAGAAAAACTCAGTAGGTGTCTACCTTGGAGGTGCTTGAACCCCCTCGAGCTGTTCACAGAAAAGAAAGACATCTACTTTGCTGTTTAAGTTTTCAAGTATAACAATAATCATGATGTCCTACAGAACCTTCGGTCTTTGCAAAGACGAAGAAATATATCTTACAATGTTGTTCCAGTTTCATGTGTAACTGTCAGAAACTAACAAACTGATTTTAGCCTACCTTATTTGTACATATGTCAGTAATGCTCTTCCTCTTAACAGAAATAATGGTATTTTCTGCAGGAATTTGGTCACCATGTTAGATTGGCATCTCATGTCAACTTCCGTACTTTTGTGAAGTCAGCTGGTGTTGACTTCTACCCATTGGGTGGTGATCCACGAATTATGGCCCAGTGTATGTTTTGCTGTCTATTGCCCTTATATATGCATTTGGCTATCTTTTCTTGACTAGATTGTTCTACTTTTGAGAATGTTTTGCATGTGATAGTCAACTTATTATTATTATTATTATTATTATTATTATTATGATGATGATGATGATAAGACATCACAAGTTTTACATTGTTCTCTAAGAAACAGATGACATCTACTCCCTCTGTCCCAGAATGTAAGACATTTTTTGGTCTAGATTTAGACGTCTTACATGTTGGGATGGAGGGAGTAATTCTTAAGCAAATTAAATGTGTAAATGTGCACATAGTCACACTCGATTAGTAAGGTATGCACTTTCAACTGCAGACATGACAAAAAACAAAGGGTTTTTAATGGCCGCGCCCACAGAGATTTCTGTTCAAAGAAAGCAGGTGAAGGAAATCATTTTCTCTCTTCTACCTGCATGCACGGAACCTGATTTGGATACTGGCATACCTTTCAGAGCTCAGGCAATAATAGCAAATCCTCCTGCTTTAGGTTTGTCTATCAATCACTATACTTCTCCTTGGCCTCATGTTATAAGATTTTTGCAAGCTTTGTTGATTTAATTAACATGTTCCTGACTTCTTGTACCAAACTACCTGTATGTCCTCTGTAATTGTGTGGCTAGTTGCCACAGTAAACACCTTTAACCTGAGAATGGTTTGAAAACTGCACCATACCTCAACCATACCTGCACGAATAAACTTGGGAACCCAATCCCAACTAAACCCATTTGACAATTCTGTCAGTCCAACCAATACCAAATCAATTCGATATTTCCACCCAAACTGAACTGAACTGAGGGCCAATCTGGATTGAAAACGTTTGCTGACATTGGTTGAGAACCGTTCGCTCAAATGGGTTGAAGCCTATACATTGCTGGGCTGCACTCTGTCAGCTGCACTAGCTCTCATGGGTGTCGAACAGAGCAAAGACACAGAAGTTCAGAGAGCAAGAAGCTAGTTAAATACATATATTGACTAGAAGCTACAGCTAAGCTAGTGCATTGCCGACATTCGTGTAGGATTAGGTACATGCTATCTCAAAGTTGTTGCTGTCCTACTACATTCTTCATGGCCGCGCGAGCACTGACCGCTGCCGCCTCTGTCGCTGGTCGCCTGGTGGGCAAGCCAGACCAGGTCGCCAGAGTGCGCCAGCCACGGCGGCGGATGACCGCTAAGGGTAGCCGTGGAGCCTCAGCTTGCTGCTATCGGTGCTGTCGCGGAGGCGGGATCAGCGAGCCGTGAGCAGCCGCGGCTGAGCGGGAAGAAGAGGCCAGCAGTCAACCAATCTCACCCACCGGGTGTGACCTATGGGTCTAACCTGTTTGGAACTGGAACAGTTAAAACCTATACCTAATCACACCCAGTTATTTTCTACATGAAACCAAACTAAACCAACCTGTAGTCAGACTCAACCCGTTAATAACCAAACTATACAAGCACAACAGGGGAAACTGACCCAAAACACCCGATAAAGAAAACCATTCTCAGATTTACCTTTATATATGTGGCCTAAGCCTCATATCGGATCTTAATCTCTACTTTATCTTTTCCATTTCACTGAAGACTGAACTAATTTTTAGCTTCAAAGTTCTACCAACTTGAAGAGTAACTCAAACTTTGAAGATATAAATGGTTCATTGACCCAATATCATAGTGTAACCGATTACCTTTCTCCCATGTGTTGTCTTGTGCATTCATACAACATTTACATAGTGTGACTCTTAAAGTGTTGTGTCCTCCTAACAAAAAAACCTATTATTCCAGGACATCTTCATATTGCCGAGGCACTTGGGGTACCTCTGCACATCTTCTTTACTTTTCCATGGACGTAAGTCTGTACTGTTCACTGCCAGCTTGAAAACGTTTCACAATTTTAAATATGTCGTCATGTTTATTCTGTGAAGACAGCAGATCACTTTTTTTTTCTGCATCTCTTAGTTACTGTTGATTGCATTAGAATATTATGTCTTGTACAGAATCCCTCTGGAACTGCTCAGTATAATACTGCACAAAGAACAACTGAACTTATACTCTTTGTACTGTTTACTCACCTAATCGAGAATATTTTGCCCTTTCCTTAAGAATACTTCCAACAGCTATCACAGTTGACTCCCAGGGAAGGTCCAGTGAGTAGTGAGGACTATCCTTTGTAAAGTATAACGCCATTCCAGAACCTGAATGAGTTGTTATGCCTTAAATTTGCACCTTTTAATCTAAATATCTTAACTTGTAGTGAAAAGTCCCAAATGTGCTAACCTTTAGCTTTGTACAGGATATTAGGCATTTCTCATGCATGCTAGCCTATCTCTTTTGGCTACAGTGCTAACAGGGTCATGAAACATGTAATGTTTGGAAATTTTAGTGACTCAATGATACTGTAAAAAATAGAACAACTCTCTGCTTACTAATAAATATTTGTGATGTACTACTATTTAAGTGAGGTTGCTATATATGTTTCCTAATTGTTAATGTTTGTAGGCAGGCCAACTAATGAGTTCCCTCATCCATTGGCTCGAACTCCTCAGAGTGCAACCTACAGGGTACATCCTTAACCTTTTCACTATTGTTCACATGCCTTTTAAACATGTGAATTAGTCCATTTCTGTATATATTGTGAAATTGTTCTGTCTCAGCTTTCCTCCAAAATGTGGATATTCCGATTCTGACATCTTTACCCCTTGGCTTCAGCTATCCTATCTTATTGTGGATTTAATAATTTGGTGGGGCACAAGAGGATTCATAAATGATTTCAGAAAGAAGTTAAACCTGCCCCTTATTGCTTACTTCAGCACGTACCATGGATCCATATCACACTTACCTACAGGATACATGTGGAGTCCTCACCTTATGCCGAAGCCAAATGGTATCCTGATATTACTAAAGTTAACTTTGTGATCTTCAGTATTTATCAGTTAATAAATTTGAAACAAGCTTCCACATGCATATGGCATAATATCTATTCTTTCCTATGTATCCTCATTTCTTGGGGTTATGTTGAGTGTAAACACATGCCTCTACTATCTTTATTCCGATAGATTCCTTTCTGCTTTATAAATTTTGGTTAGCTGTATCTTACCCATGAACTTTTCGAGGAGACACAAGCTTCCACATGCAAAACTTTATTTTGGTTAATTATCCAAGGTTGCACTGAATAAGCATCACTTGGAAGATTATTATGAACTGAACTGGAATGGCTGAACGCTAGAATGCCCAAGCAGATGACTGAACTCCGTCTAATTGGATAGATTAATTGCATCTAATGAAGGTTATGCACTTTGTGTAGGAAGAGGAGGATTAGTTGGTTGTGTTTCAAGAACAAACTGCATACGAAGTTTATCCTGTTTCTTAGTTGGACCAGATTGACTTGCCATGTGTTTGTAGCTTTTTCTTTGGATCCTTGGCTCTTACGGTCGTACATTATTAGTAATATATTTCTGTAGGGCCCTACCCTTCCATTTACATGAGAATAGAAGTTTTTTTAGATTAGTCATTTGTTAAGTTTTAGCTGATAGAAACCTCATGTTGTTGCAAAGTTTATGCTTTAGTAATTGGATTTATGTTGGCCGCACTAACTATATTCTTGTCTGTAGATTGGGGTTCTCTTGTGGATGTCGTGGGTTATTGCTTCTTAAATCTTGGCACAAAGTATCAACCGCAGCCAGAGCTCTCGCAGTGGCTTCAACAAGGTTCCAAACCGATATACATCGGTTTTGGTAGCATGGTATGAACTTTATGTGAAAAGGTCTTATGATGATTATAAAGGCCCCTTTCTTTGCTTTATTTGTACATATAATTTATGAGAAAAATTATAAAAATGCACTGTAGAAACCGGGTAAAAAAAAAGAAATTCTGACTGTAATGCATCTCCTTTTTGCTACATGCAGTTACACCGCTGTTTCTTTGGTTCCTTGAACTGTAACTATCTTTCATGAGCATGATTTCACCATTCATGATCACAATCCATATATATTTTATATTTTCCCCCATGATGAATGTACTAGCTATGAAATATATTTTTTCTAATCTTTTACTTAGATTCTTTTATCTAGGAAGTAAGACCTGAAAATCATGCCAACGGTGGTCATTACTTGATATACTAATCATGTCATGAACTTATTATGATGTTAATGTCTCTGTTGCTACTTAACAATGTATAACCTACATAGATTGTAAGATCAGATGTCTTCAGATTTAATATGGAAGTAGTGGAATTGTTGATTCATCCCTTCATGCGCATCTCGATCTCTATCCTTTAGTTCCATATCATTAGGATTCTGTTTACTTTGCAAGTTAGCCAAGATTATCTGATAAATAAAGGGAGATAGATTGCACGAGGAAATCATAAGTCATATAAAAGTTGCCAACTCAGAGTCCCACTCAGGGTCTTGCGCACCATACTGGGTAGGAAGTCCACCGTGCGCACTAGGTTGAGCCATGCCTCCATCTTCATCTCCCCCTTCAGTGGTGGAGCCAGGATTCCGAGGAAAGGTATCAGAAGTTGAAACCAGTTACAACTACAAAAATGTGTCTAAGCACCCCAGTGCTGGAAAAGAAATTTCAAGAGTTGGATCATCTGGCTACCTTTTTTTTATCTACTTTCATTCTAATTCTTTTTCATCTTAAAACCTGCTATAATAACTAGAATGTACTAAAAACTGAGTTATCAATGTTATGTCTGGAGTACAAACAAGATGAATTCAACTAGAATGTACTAAAAACTGAGTTATAATAACTAGAATGTACTAAAAACTGAGTTATCAATGTTATGTCTGGAGTACAAACAAGATGAATTCGCCAAA
Source organism: Aegilops longissima (assembly GCA_021605205.1). NCBI lineage: Eukaryota > Viridiplantae > Streptophyta > Magnoliopsida > Poales > Poaceae > Aegilops > Aegilops longissima. The sequence goes on from CM038678.1 coordinate 623,630,884, forward strand.
AGTTTCTGAAGACACAAAAAGAAGAAGCAACAACACTTTGCAGTAGAATTTACCTAAAACTAAAACGGGTTAAAATATTAGCATACAATTTTCCCTACTTTTGTTTTGTTGATACAAGAGTAACTATCTAATTCTTATCATGTGCTGTATTTTATGTTTGAAGCCTCTTGATGATGAAAAAAAGGTCACTGCTATCATTTTGGATGCACTAAGAGAAACGGGACAGAGAGGAATCATTAGCCGTGGTTGGGGAGATCTTGGAAGCTGTAAGTTACCTATTCATCATTTTTAAATTGCGCGGCTAACTAGCGGAGAGGGGAAACTGTTATGGCCGGTTCGGTTTAGCTAGGCCCACCGGGCAATCTTAGCCCACAAGTTATCTTAGGATTTATTCTTATGCAAGTTATTTAGATTATAAATATAGGCTGTAAGACTCTTTGAGAATTAAGCAATAAGAAGAATATTATCTCCTATCGCCGGCTCCCGGAGGAGCCGGAACCCTAGCCGCCAACAGCCCTAGCCGCCGCCCTTCTCCTAGCTCGCGACGGCGCTTCGCCGCCGCGCGCCGCTCCTCGCCACGCCTCCTCCATCCTTCCCTTACCACCTATGCCCTAGACCCGGTAGAGTACTTGATTCTACCAATTTGGTATCCAGAGACACCAGCCGATCATGTCACTCCTCCATCACCGCCGCCGCCATCCACCTCCGCCCGCTCGCCGCCGCCGCCACGCCCACGCCGATGTCGGCGATCACATCCGCACCACCACCATCGCGCCGGCGCCAATCACCACCATGGCGGATCCGCCTTCGCTCCTTCCGCCGGGAGGTGTCGGCACCGCGAGAGCTTGTCCAGCGGTCAAGGGCATTACCTCTACTCGCCGGAACCAGCCCCGCCACCGAAAGTGCCGCCACCACCGCCACGGCCGCCGCCCGATGGCGGCCCCGCCTTCAGCGCCCTACGAGGGCGCCCGCCGCCGCTTTGTTGCCGACCTACTCGCCCCGGACAGTTTTCGCCGGCAGGGCGGGCCTCGCCGCCCGGGTTGGGGCTCGACCCGATTTCTCCGCGCCACCGCTGCCCCCACGACGCAGCGCCCGTGCAAGCGGCGCGCAGAAGAGCTCCACCAGCGCCGCCGCCATCATCAAAGACCACCACCGCGCCACGGGCCGGTCGGTCCTCGCACAGTGCGATTCCGCCGTCCCCATCGCCGATCCTCGCGGGCGACCGCTCGCTTCGCCCGGTATACCCACGGCGCCGAACACCCGACGCCTCCCTACGGGTTGATCACCCTCCACTCGGCGAACCACGCCCGGCGCTTCGACCGGCATACGCGCCGGCGATCGCGCCGCCCCGGAACGGCGGGCCGACGCTCGCTTCGCCAAGCCGGACTTCGCCACCTACGAGGGCACGGAGACCCTCAATCGCTCAACCAAAGGCGATTCTTCGAGGGCAGCGGACGCCGCCGGATCGCATTTCGACTCGCGCCCTATCATCTTCGAGGCGCGGCGCAGCTCGGTACTACGCCTCGAGCAGGACGAGGCGGCATGCCACCATGGGAGCGCCGGAGCTCGTCTCCTCCGGTTCGGGCCTCCTATCCGCGGAGCCGACCGCGCCCTCGCCGCTACCTTTCACATCCACGGTGCAGACTACGCCGACCGCTTCTGAGCCCTGGCGTGCCACGCGCGGCGTCTCCGCGACTCAGCGCCGAGTTATTTGTGGGCGGTCATCGGACCATATTCGCGTGGACGCCGAGCCCGTGATCCCCGACCTTCAAACGGCCATGTACTACGCCCGTGCGTTCGAGCACCGCTGCGGTGGCCATTCAGCAGACTCATCGCCCCGGCTGCTCGCCGCTCGCTTCGCCGGATTCTGCCCAAGGTCGGCTCGCGAGCTTCCGTGGCACCTCGCCGCGATCCGCTGCACGCCTGCTCCGCCGCTCACCTCAGCCGAGATACTCGGCGTCGCCGCCAAGGGTTGTGCTTCAACCGCGATGAACCCTACACGCCCGCCACGCCTGCCCACGACTCTTCTACCGGAGGTTGCAGACTACATTCGGAGGACGCCGACCTGGCCGCCCAGCTGTCGAGAAGGTGTTTGACGCTGGTTGATCGCCTCGAGGAGTTCCGCAAGAGTTTCCCCACGTTACAGCTCGAGGACGAGCTGTTTGTGCAGGCAGGGAGAAGTGTTATGGCCGGTTCGGTTTAGCTAGGCCCACCGGGCAATCTTAGCCCACAAGTTATCTTAGGATTTATTCTTATGCAAGTTATTTAGATTATAAATATAGGCTGTAAGACTCTTTGAGAATTAAGCAATAAGAAGAATATTATCTCCTATTGCCTGGCTCCCAGAGGAGCCGGAAACCCTAGCCGCCAACAGCCCTAGCCGCCGCCGCCCTTCTCCTAGCTCGCGACGGCGCCCTGCCGCCGGCGCGCCCGCTCCTCGCCACGCCCTCCTCCATCCTTCCCTTACCACCTACGCCCTAGACCTGGTAGAGTACTTGATTCTACCAGAAACCCTTTTAGATATGGCAATAGCCCGGTTGTTCTTAAATATTCTGTCCAGTGCTTGTCTTGTATTGAGGAATCTTTATATTTGTACTCGTGTGGGCACTCTTCTATAGCATTGTTGTAGCAGACTGATGTTTCGTTCATCTTGTAGAAACTTAAACAGGTTGTTAGAAAAGATTTATCATTAGTACTCCCCCCGTTCCAAGAATTATGGAACGGAGGGACTACATAGTTTGCCCCTCTGCCTTGTTATTTATCTATGCAACATGCATCTGCAGTTTCAGAAGTTCCAGCTGACGTCTTCATTTTGGAGGATTGTCCTCATGACTGGTTGTTTCCTCGCTGTACGGCAGTAGTGAGTTTACTATTTCAACACCACTATTTGTTGACTTCAGTAATTTTCATAAAGTGCTTCAGCATGATGATAATAAATTTTGTGCATTTTTGTAATGTCAAAGAGAAACTAAAAAGTTGTGGAAGAAATTTTCTCTGTCAGAAGTCATTAATATCATGTCAGCAGCTTATTCATTTAAGCATGTCAAAAATGAATTTCTTCATGGCTCTGTCTTGCTTACAGTAGTTTTGGGCTGCTGGGGAGTGTCTAATAGATGAAAGCATGAAGTAAAATGAGAAGTTGTCTTCTTATCTATAACCATTACCTTTCTGCTCCCATTATGTGCTATACTTTCATGGCACCGACTTCTATAAAAAAGCATACTAAAATTATTTAATACAAACCTCCAATTAGCAGCAATATATTCGTTGAACCGGTACTTTCAGTTAAAATCTTGCTTCGGACTGATCTTGTAACACACCCAGTAGTAATAATGTAGTGCTTCTGTTTCTGGATACAGTTACTAATCAGGTTGTTTGCTTGTTTATAAGGTGCATCATGGTGGAGCAGGTACCACAGCTGCAGGCCTGATAGCTGGGGTAAGCTACTAGTCTGCACTACTGATAGAAACTGAACGAGTGAAGTAAACTGTAGGTCCCTGAACTGTTTTAGGGGTGTCATGTAGTCCTCGAACTATGAAAAATTGTCATCCAAGTCCTCAGTGCAATAAGCGTGTCATGCTAGGCAAAATATAGGTCCTCGGACTATTCTAGTGCTGGACTAGTTTGGACCTGGATGGCACACTTATTGCACCTCTAGAACCTAGATGACGATTTTCATAGTTAGAGGGTCTACATGACGCCCCTGAAATAGTTCAGGGACCTAGTTCACTTCACTCAAAACTGAATGAACATAAGATGTTTCTGGACATGATACCTTCAAACTTTTTTACACAAAACATGGCACTCACCAGCCACCACTGGAACAAAACCATATGAAAGGTTCAGCTGACAATATTATCTGCAATGTTTGTAAAATAAAATAACTCATTATCTCATGCTTGTTATGCACGGCATCCTCGATGTAAAAGACCTCTTGTAGTTAGTACCGAGAAACCTACATTTGTTTATCATTTACTATCACCATTCTTTTGTGAATGTACTTGACTGCTCCTTGTGCTGTTAACAGTGTCCAACCACCGTAGTGCCTTTTTTTGGCGATCAGTTCTTCTGGGGTGAGATAGTTCATGCGCGTGGTGTGGGTCCTGCACCTATCCGTGTAACAGAGCTTACTACCGAGGCACTTTCAAATGCAATCAGATTTATGCTTGATCCTGAGGTATCACTACTTTTCTTGCTCTTTATATAATCTGTGTTTCTAGACATTTATGATGCTCAAACACATTCCTTGGTAACGAGCAGATGCAATGTTGTGCTAACTGATCCTGCTACTTTGCTGAAGGTAAAATCACGATCACTGGAACTGGCAATAGCAATAGGGAATGAAGATGGTGTCGCAGCCGCTGTAGACTCGTTTCACCGACACCTGCCTTCAGAACTCCCACTTACTCCACCGCCTGCACCTGTAGAAGAAGAGCGGCTAGACCTGCTTCAATTGCTTTCTCGATATCTTGAGAAGTGTTGTCTCCCGTTCAACTCTTAGTTGTCCATAGCGTAGATATGGGTTCAATTTATTTATTTATTTATGTGGTTAGGAAACAGAAATGGGTGTCTTGTAAAATTTGAGGGAGTGAAACAAACTCTAGTTCATCATCCAGGCCAATCGTCCAATTTCTCTTTTTCAGTGTGAATATCGGTAATAAGGGCGTGTTGTAGCTTTGGCAAATTTTTTGGTGTATCACAAATAAGCAGCTTTCCTGTACATAAAAATTCGGATCGCAAAGAATTGTTGTACACATTCACTGATTCACCTTTCCCACCTCTGTGTATCTTGGGGTCTCGGGGAGTCGAGTATATCTTTGACATTGGTACTCCCTCTGTAAACAAATACTCTTATATTTCTTTACGGAGGTAGTACTTCCAAAATGCAAGTCGGAGATAAAATCCTATACTTTCCAAGCCTGTTCTATTTACCGCCCACCCCTCTATTTTTCTTAATAATAAGGGCATATGTTTCCTCTTATTTTGACAAATACATCCTCCCTCGGAAACTTGGCTGTATTTGCTGCATTCCTGGCAATCCACGCAATCAATCAATCATTAATAATTTCTTATATGTGTGGTTTGATTTGTTTATTACATTAACACAGATACCCAACTGAGAGCATCTCTACCCTTTCTCCTCCCCCATCCTTTAGGCTGGTCATAGTGGGAGTAACATAAGTAGTAACATATATGTCATATAAGCAAAGAAGATGATGTGTCAAGTATAATTAAATAATTAATAAGGAAAGAGGCAAATAGAGTAACATAATATGTTATCATCATATAGCGCTTCCTAATGCAAAATGAGAGTACAAAGCAATAAATGAAGATCTATATGTTATCACATTCATGTTACTACCGAAAATGGTCTTTGGTGGCCGAGCACCGTGCAGGCCGGAATCAGCACCGTCTCTTCTCTTTGCGATCGCTGCTAGCCATTAAGACGCCACCGTATTCCAAACGTATTTGTAGGATTCTCCGCTGTCGTCCCTCGTATTTGCTTTTAAAATAAATGTTGCTGGCACACGTAAACGCTCAGTTACAGCAGTGCAGCACAGCATCAATTTCCGTCGATCATGTACAAGGCACCGGATGTGTCCCGTCAAACATGGGCTACGCCAAGGAGCCGTTTGAGTCGAACGTTGAGGATTCAGCCATTGCATTTTGCTCTCCGGCTATTTATAGGAGAGATTGCTCTCCATCACAGACGCACCCAGCTCAAACAAGATCGACATGGCTTCGTCTTCATCCTCAGTTTGTTCAAGAGAAAGGCGTGAGCACCTGCCGCTCATCATGTGTCCGGACTGCGGCGAGGTCCAGGTGGAGACCAACATCAGCCGGGTAGAAGGCCCAAACGAGGGCAAGCGTTTCTACAAGTGTCTGATTGACGGTGTAAGCTTCATTTCCCTGTTTTTGATCCTTCCACTTTGATCTTGCAAGCGGGTTGCTCTCTGAAGCATGGGCCAACGGCACATTGATCCTGGTTAACACGTTGATTTTCCTTACTGTGTTGTTGCGCAGGGCCCCGAAAAATGCGGCTGGTTCAAGTGGGAGGATGAGGCGTCAAGCAGCTGCGCTGCGGCGGCAGAACGCCGCAAGGCAACAAGTCGCCAACTACGGGTACCAGGGCCAGATGCCGGTGGTGCAGGACCCTCCAGTGATGCAGGCGCAGATTCCGGTGCCGCAAGCGCCCCCGGTGCCGCTGGCCCAGGCGAACACGAGGGGAGGACCAAACTGGATGACCATAGCGTTGATGGTGAACACCATAGTCAACATCATCCTCACCATGGCTCTCATCGGCCGCACCTGAAAGGCGTCGAACAGTGACGAAGTCAAAGTATCAGCACCACATAATCAATGAAAGATTCGCTTCTCTGGGCCAAGCAGTCGCAGGAAGAGTGGAGTCGCGAGATTTGGCCTTACCCTGATTCTGCTTCATCGAAAAAGAACTCGAGGCCATCCATGGCGGAACGCCGCTGCGCGCAGAGGGGAACTGGGAGGGGACGAATGCCCTGACAATGGCAAGAAAGAAGAACCGACAATGGCAAGAAAGAAGAACCGCTTCGGGCGTTAACTCTACTGCAACGCCAGTTGGGCCCAGGATTAATATCTCACAGCCGAACACTTGACACCGCCACCTAAATGTGCTGTTTTCAAACCAGCCCGTCAAGCACATGTTGTGCTCACGTATCCAGCGCCCATCACCGGCCCGTGTACAACTCTTGCACAGCAGCCCACGGCACCCATGTATTCCTAGACAGGTGCTACAATTGTAGAGGCTGAACTTGGCCCATCACCATCGCAGATCTGGCGCTCTATCTTGGATGGGCGGGACACTATGTTAAACGGGATTATTCGGAGGATAGGAGACGGAACCACAACACAAATTTGGGAACATAATTGGCTGCCCAGGGATGGCCTGATGAGGCCTCTTGCTTCGAGGGTTGCTAACCCTCCTCGTCTTGTTTCAGATCTTATCAACACCACGACAACATCATGGCGAGAGGATTTGGTCCGGGAGGTGTTTGTCCCACTGGACGCAGATACGATCCTCAAGATCCCGCTGTGCACGAGACAGGTCGGCGATTTTTGGGCATGGGCTGAAGATCCCCGAGGCCAGTTCTCTGTTGCCTCGGCATATAGGATGATTTCGCGCATTAAGACTAGTAGAGAGGCCTGGCTCGAGGAGGGGCACAACGTGTCCAACAGTGACATTGAGAAGAAGGGATGGACTTCAATTTGGTCTATGCAAGTTCCATCAAAACTAAAAGTATTCACCTGGAGACTAGCTCAACACTCGCTGCCGACGGGTGACGTTCTACATCATCGTAATATGTCGACCTCTCACGTATGCGCTCTGTGCGGTGTTGAAGATAGCTGGAGACATGCGTTAATTGAATGCACCATGGCAAGGAGTGTGTGGGCTTTGAGCAAAGAAGAACTGGTTCAACATATGTGCGAGACAAGAGTTGACAACGCAAAGTTTTGGCTTTTCACTATGAGTGAATCACTACCAGCGGATGACTTCGCAGAATTGATTGTCACCTTATGGGCGATCTGGCATGCTCGCCGCAAGGTTATCCACGAGGGTATCTTCCAAACTCCTTTTGCGACTCATAGTTTCGTCGAAACTTATCTCTCTAAACTTAAAGTGTTGAAGAGGCCGGTACTGCGACCGGCGCCTCAGGAGGAGCGGCCAAATTCATGGATTCCACCGCGTGAAGGACATGTGAAGATCAATGTCGACGCAGCTACTCCTAGAGCGGGAGGTTTTGGTGCCGTGAGCGCTGTCGCGCGTAACTCAGAAGGCATCTACGAGGGAGCTTCTGTAGTTATTTTCAGAAACATCGATGATCCTGAAGTTCTGGAATCTCTAGCCATTAGAGAGGCATTAGCACTGGCTAATGATCTGTACATTCAGCAAGTTCATGTGGCATCCGACTGCAAGCAGGCCGTCGAAGCGATCAAGGGAGGAACTGCCTCATCCTATGCGGCGATTGTAATGGAAATCAAGGCACAAGCTACTTCTTTAGTTTCCTGTTTTTTTAGCCACGAGTTTAGAACCTCGAACGTCGAGGCTCACAGACTAGTAAAGCATGCGTTAACGCTCGAGGTTGGCCGCCATGTATGGTTAGGCCACCCTGGGGATCTTTTGTTCGTCCCTGTAAACTGTGTGACGGGTGAATAAAGCTTTGTTGGTTTGCCTAAAAAAAAGGTGCTACCGTATACAACTGACAAATAAGGCGACAAGGCGTGCACACATTGCAGCGCTCTTCTACACGGTGATAGATACCGGCTTGCACGGTGCTCGGCCACCAAAACGCCACACTCATGTTACTACCCACTATAAAGGTAGTAATGTGCATGTTACTACTCTAAGTTACTCCTCACTATGACTAGCCTTAATCTCCAATATATAAGGCACTGAACTTTTGGCGCACCTAGCCCTTCTAAGACTAGCCACAATGAGGAGTACTACCTCCGTCCTGGTTTATAGGTCCTCTTTATAGTTTGTGCCAAATTTTGACTAAAAATTTAACTAATAAAATGTTAATGCATGTTAAGAAAAAATATTTCATTGGATTCGTATTTGAACATAGTTTTCAAAAATATAATGTTTGATGACATGCATGCACATTTTGTTAGTTTAACCTATGATCAAAATTTGGCACGAAATATAATGGGGACCAATAAACCCAGACGGAGGTAGTAATATATATGTGGTAACATGCAACACTTCATTTATTAAGCTAGACTCATCTTGCCTTGATATGTGTGATATTACTCATACTACTAGTAACTAGCTATATTACCACTTTCTTATCTTACTTCATTTATTGCTTGCTACATCATCTATTTTATCTAGATATGTGTAATGTTACTATCTATATTATTACCACTGTGGGTAGTCTAAAAGATTTACCGTTCGGGCAATTGGTCAAACACCTTCTTTGTGGAGGAGCTCCTAGTTGTGGTGGCTGATGATGGAGCTCGGGCGGGTACCGATTCTCAAGATCGCCGGCACTTTAACACACGTTAACAGATATAATTCAAAATTGACTATCAGCCCACCCCCATAGAAAAGAATAGCAAAAAAAAGTAAATAAAGGAAAAAAAAGAGAGAGAAAAAGGTTGTCGTGTGCAATAAATAAATAAACACATGCACTCCGCAAAGACCTTGCGTTCTGGTTGGTCCAGTAGACCCTTCCATGACTCGTGCCTCCCAATCGTCAAATTCCCATGGATCCGACGGATGCGTGCATGCTCTCCCCCCACTGTGTCGATGTTGACCACTGCGCAACCTTCCACGCCACCACATCCGGCCGGCCCCGACCACCCTCCACCACATCTGGTAGGCCACGCGCCCACGCTCCCTCCCCTCGCCGGTAATATTGACAATTTTGACATGTGGACAAAATCAAATCACAGAACGAACTGCCCCAAAACTAATTCACACGGCTGACCTTTTTGAGTGGCGCCGGACATGCAGGCGCTACACCCTACGATGCAGCGCCTAGCTCTGGGGCGTTGCACCTCTGTCCACCGTGGCAGCCCCTGGGCCCGCACCCAGCAGTGCAGCGCCTCTGAGCTAGGCGCCACACATGTAATGTGCATCGCCTAGCCCTTAGGCGCTGCACTGTGACTTAGATGCAGCCGTCGCAGCCCTCTCCTCCCCCACCCACCCCATTGTTCCAGCAGCAGTTAGAGAAGCAGCGGCGGCGGCGACCCTCTCCTCTCCCCCTCTACATCCCCTCCCAAGAATGAAGCAGATCTGAAGTTTTTGGCCTTGAGTTCTTCCCTAATCCCTCGTACAAGGTAAACTCCTCCGATCCCTTTCTTTTTCTCCATAAATTCGTTCACATTTGTGGCATTTAGCCAAGTTTTGGTGGAACCTTTGATTTGCTTGGATTATATGATAAATTGAAATAGTTTGGTGTGATTTAGGATTTGTAGTCATTGTGGAACCTAGATTGTTCAAGATTTGGTGGTACCCTTGTGTAGATTTGTAATATTGATATAGATTTGTGTGATTAGGATTAGTAGATGATTTGTAAGGGATCCTTTTATTGTTTACCGATTGTTGAATATGTAAGATATTTACCGATTGTAGATTTGTGGTACCCTTGTGTAGATTTGTGTGGTACCCTTGTTTCTTAGATTAGTATTCAACTTTACTTTTATTGTTTATCGATTGTTGAATATGTAAGATATTTGTATTGAATGCTTTGTTTGAAATTATTAGGATGGTTTGGCTTCTCGATGATCACTGGGACCCAACACCGGTCGTACGCTATGTCGGTGGAGCAGCGGGTAATAATGAAATTGGCCGGTATTATGAATTTCGTGTTTATTTCAAACACAAATGCCCCATATGTAATTTTCTGATTTGCTTGTTCGTAGGAGCTTCAACCTCTAAAGATTCGGTCGCATGGGGTCAACCTTGGGGGGATGCGCCATGATGAGCGATACACACCGTATGTAAGGGAGACAGGACTCCTCCCTTTCATTCAGTTGGTCAGCCGGTCGACGCCACCCCTCAATGCTACAACAATCACCGCGCTTGTTGATTGTGGAGGCCGGAGGCACACAGTTTCCATCTTCGGACCGGGGAGATGACCGTGACGCTCTAGGACATTGCTATGATCGTCGGTCTTCCTATCAAGGGGAATCCTCTATGTATGAGCACCGATTCTGATGGGTGGCGTGAGCAGATGCATGCCCTTATCGGTATGGTTCCTCCGGAGCCTCCGGAACCAGAAGCAGAAGACAAGAAGAAGGAAAGAGTCGCAGCCGGTGCTCCTTTCAGCTAGATTGCATGGAACTTTGGCACTTGCCCCGAGGAAGCTAATGAGGATGATGTCAAGACATATGCTCGTGTCTACATGTGGTACGTTATATCCAGGGCTATGTTTGCTGATGGCACAGGCAAGAATGCTCCATGGATGTGGCTGAAGGCGTTGACCGTCTTCGATAGCAAATGGAGTTGGGGTTCGGCGACACTGGCTTACTTGTATAGACAGGTACAAAGTTGTTTCTTTTTCACTTCATTGCTACATTATCAATGTGATCTTCCTGTTAATTCAATCAAGTTCTCTTTTATGTGCCGTTAGATGACACATGTTGTAGGAAATCTGGAGGTATTGGTGGTTGTATGCGCGCACTTTCTATATGGAGCTGGGAGTGATTGCTGGTTGGACGACCGAAGACCGTGAAGTTTGAGGATTGGGACGACAAAGACGACCCACTATGGCTCCACACTTGGTCTTACAAGTGGGATGTGCTAAATGAGACGACGGATGATCCCTCGGTCATGTACAAGTTGTACACGAGCGAGCTGGACACGATCACGGCTGAGCAGGTGACTCGACATTGCATAAGTGATTCTCATGCTTCTATCGTAACTCGAAATCAATTTTTCATTCTATGCTATGTTGCAGGTGGAATGGGAGCCGTATGGAAGAGGGGATAGTTTTGGTAACCCTGGAGAGTTCAGGCTGAATCCGATGTGCACTAGGGATATGGATCTTTGGCATATGCGGTGCCCACTCATATGCAACTGGGCGGTTGAGCTTCACCTTCCACATCGGGTGTACCGCCAGTTTGGTTTGTTCCAGCCACACCCGCCGGAGTGGAAGGACACGGACAAGTTGCTACACGTGTAAGATATAATTAACCTTGAGCACTTAGCAGCTTCTCAGCGATTTCTATGGTGCTAATATTCTGTTTTTAACTTGCAGGTTGGATAGGAGAAAGCAGCGGAAGGTCAAGGATTGGGACAGGCATCACATGAAGTATGCCATACAGTTTGCGCTTAGTGTGGAGCAAGCTAATGTTGGAAAACGAGCCCAACTTCATGTGCACTGCCCGGTCGCGTTCGACAACTATCTCACATGGTTTCTTGCAAGTAACCGTATGGAGGTATGCAGGCCGGCGTATGCTGAGGAGATTTTGGAAGATCCCACCGTCTTCGATGAGCTAACCCAGAACGAGTACAATAAATTAGTCAGGGAAGGCACCTCAGTCCCTTCAGCTCCAATGATGAGCGGGTAACACCTTCGTCCTCAAAAGACGCAAAAACCACTCCCAGTTGTCATTGTTCTCCACCTCAACCAAAGCAAATGCCAATGGCAACACCCGGTTATTGGCATCACTTGCTATCGCAACCAACAAGGTGCCCTTGTATTGTCCGGTCAAGAACGTGCCATCAATGGTGATGACCGGCCTACAGTGTTCGAAAGCCCTCATGCATTGCTCGAACACCCAAAATGCACGGCCAAATACTCGGACTTTCCTTCCTTCATGAACCATTGTTTTCCCCCATGAGGCTCGACCACATGAACCGTGCCCGGGTTTGTGGCGGCCATGGCTAACAACAACCTAGGGATTTGGTTGTATGCTTCCTCCCAAGTACCATACAACATCTTAAATGCGGCTTGCTTCGCCTTCCATGCCCTGCCGTACTTCACCTTGTAATGAAAGATGGCTTTCACAAGGTCAATGACATGTTGGACGCTCATTGTTGGAAGTGTGGATATTGAGTTGGAGAGCCTGTAAGCGATGAACTCGGACATGAGTTGTCTGTGGTCTTGGGACACAACCTTGCCATCCACACTTTTGCCCCGGCACATGTGAGTTGGCACACAACTCACTACGTGCCAAGTGGGACCTCCTTTCCATGGTCCTGCACGCACAATCAACGGACATATTTCATCTTCACATGCACATGCAACCGTGTAGCGCACATTGACGTCTTAGTTCACCACCTTGTGTGGACGATAAGGCGTAACCGAGTAGTTGGCGAGCCACATCTTCAATTCCAAGAAGGTTTCGAACTTAGACCCTTTAGCAATCCCATTTTTGCCGTCATCCAAATCACGGTGAGAGCTTGGCCTAACCCCAAGAGATATACCTTGGCCACCATCTACCACGGTTTCATCCACGAGACTAACATCCTTGAACAATGTAGTCCGATGATCCCGACCGAATACCTTCTCGAAAGCTTCGGCCTCCTTCGCCGTGAACCCCTTCACATCAACTTGTTCGTAGGGAACTTCGTCATCCGATTCCGATGCATAGCCACGGGAATAAGGGATGGAATGGTCCATTGTCTCTTGCAAATGATATTTGTCGAGATTACCCACATTGTTTTCATGGAGATCAACTTCATTGTCATCGTCCGTATACTCATCATTCTCCTCTTGCAAAACTTCATTTTGGTCGTTTGGAAATGTGCTCAATGTTGGCCTCATTTCTTGGGTCAAAAGAGGTTCAACAATTTCATCTCGGTTCAAGGGTGGGGGGCTACTAGCAACCAAAGGGGAGGGGTTCCGGTTCAAGTCCAAATGCAAACTTGAATCAACCTTCTTCGTTGCAAATAACTCAAGAGCCTTGTCTAGTGATTCGGCCACCGTCTCCTTGTATGCAACCCAACGTTGCTCCGAGTTGACACGCATTTTCTTCCAATGGATGTGCATTCCAAAACCAACATTATGCCTTTCCTCCAACTCAACGATATCACTAGGGTCCATCCAATTCAAATCTTTCCTCACTTGTTGCAAGAGCTCCGCATAGCTAGGACTACTATCAAACACCATGTCAATCTCATCCGGGTCCGGTTCAATATTGCCTTTCAAGAAGGCGTCTTAGTCCCCATGATGAACAAACACACATGTTCTTCCCATCCCTATAAGCATTCAAACAACACAACGTAACATTGCTTCCATGAGTACTATTCCAAGGATTAACACGGAATACAAAACCTAAAATATATATGAAACAACAACACTAACCCTAACCCTAACTCTAACCCTAACCCTAGCACCAACATAAGAACACCCATAAGAATAACCCTAACATACTAACAAGCCTAATCATAGGAAATTGGCAAACAAACATCTCACATCTCCATGCAAATCTCTACATCCATACAAGACTAGGGTTTCCCCAAACTAGCAACAAATGAGCAATTTGTTAACATTACTTGGATCAAAACAAGGGGATCGGAGAAGATTACCTTGAGGGATGGTTTGACTTCGAAATCCACGGACAAAATCTTCAAATTTGGAAGATTTGGTGAAGGATTTGAGAGGGGGAGAGGGGGCAAATCTCGGGTTGGATGCTATGGGGGTTGGTGAAAGATCGTGGATATCGCCTAGAGGGGGGTGAATAGGCGCTTTAAAATAATTACGGTTTAGGCTTGAACAAATGCGGAATAAACCTAGCGGTTAATTTGTCAAGCACAAAACCTACAACAACTAGGCTAACCTATGTGCACCAACAACTTATGCTAAGCAAGATAAACTACTAGGTGATAGCAATATATATGACAAGAAACAATATGGCTATCACAAAGTATAGTGCATAAGTAAAGAGCTCGTAAGAGATAACCAAGGCACGCTGGAGACGACGATGTATCCCAAGTTCACACCCTTGCGGATGCTAATCTCCGCTTGGAGTGGTGTGGAGGCACAATGCTCCCAAGAAGCCACCAGGGCCACCGTAATCTCCTCACGCCCAAGACAATGCAATATGCCGTGATTCCACTAAGGGACCCTTGAGGGCGGTCACCGAACCCGTACAAATGGCAACCCTTGGGGGCGGTCACCGAACCCGTACACTTAGGCAACCCTTAGGGGCGGTCACCGAAACCCGTAAAATTTCTCGGGGCGATCTCCACAACCTAATTAGAGACCCCGACGCTTACCCGGAGCTTTACACCACAATGATTGAGCTCCGAACACCACAAAGGTTGGGGCTATCTCCCCAACGACACCACGAAGCTTCATCACAATGGAATATGGCTCCGAAGTGACCTCAACCGTCTAGGGCGCACAAGCACCCAAGAGGAACAAGCTCAAGGGTACCAAGCACCCAAGAGTAATAAGCTTCTCAACTTGTAACTTCCACGTATCACCGTGGAAAACTCAAACCGATGCACCAAATGCAATGGCAAGGGCACACGGAGTGCCCAAGTCCTTCTCTCCCAAATCCCACCAAAGCAACAAATGCTAGGGAGGAAAATGAGAGGAAGAACGAAAAGGAGAACACCAAGAACTCCAAGATCTAGATCCAAGGGGTTACCCTCACATAGAGGAGAAAGTGATTGGTGGAAATGTGGATCTAGATCTCCTCTCTCTTTTCCCTAAAAAACTAGCAAGAATCCATGGAGGGATTGAGAGTTAGCAAGCTCGAAGAAGGTCAACAATGGGGGAAGAACACGAGCTCAAGAGATAAGGTTCAATGGGGAAGAAGACCCCCTTTTATAGGTGGGGAAAAAATCCAACCGTTATGCTCACAGCCCGCACAGAGCGGTACTACCGCTCGTCCTCACGGTACTACCGCTAGGGGTAGCGGTACTACCGCTAGGGGTAGCGGTACTACCGCTAGGGGTAGCGGTACTACTGCTTGCGAGCGGTACTAAAAAAGTACATCCGTGCCTACCATCGCTGGACTTGTGACGAGTTTTTGGTCCTGAGCGGAAGTAGCCACGGAAGTAGCCGCGGTAGTACCGCTCCCAAGAGCGGTAGTAAAAAATTACATCCACTCCTGTCCGCGGTAGTACCGTTGCAGCCTTTTCAGAATACCAAAACTACCACAACTTCTGCAAACGGACTCCGAATTCGACGAAACCAAGTTTGTTGGAAAGCTAGCGACATGGGCTAACACAATATTGAAAGAAATATCAATAAGAAGCAAATGAGAAAATGTCCATAAGAAAATGGTGAGAACCCTTCCTCAGATAAGACCAGTAAAACCTCCAACACCGAAAACATCATAGAAGACGCATGCGAACTCCATTTTTGATGAACTCAAGCTTGTCATCAAGATGACCATAAGCTCTAAGACTCACAAAGAGAACCAAACAAGAACCAAGAAACATGATGCAAGGATGCAATGGTTTGAGCTCTATACTAACGATACGTTCAAGCTACCAACTTGAGAGCCCCCTTGATAGTACGGCAAACGATCCTATAACCCGGTATCCCAACTACCACCATGAGACCGGTAAAATAGAAAACCTATCAAGGGCAAAACTTTGCCTTGCACATGATCCACTTGAGCTAGATGATGACGATCTTGTCCTCCTTAAGATGGACCACCTTTCTTGAATGCGTTGGGTCGATGGAGACTAGATGATTGCTCCCCCATACTCCACTATGGGTGAGCCACTCTTCGGCACGTCTTCACAAGTCCATTACACCACAATGGATGGAAAGCTTCAAGAACTTGATCTCTTCGTGATGCTCCACCTGAACTTGCACACGACAATCTTGATGACGATCAGCACTTGATGTCATCCTTTCCATGGGTTGTATGATATCTTCCTCTTGACGCAAGCCCATGGACACGTACCTAACCCCATATAGAACTCTCACATATACCATGGGTTAGTACACAAAGTGCAATGGACAATGCTTACCATACCATGGGATCACTTGATCCCTCTCGGTACATCTTTTACGCTTTGTGAGTTGATCAACTTGATTCACTCTTGACTTAGTCTTGATCAACCTTGAATCTTTCCAACTCTCTTCGTTTGGATGATGTCTTGAAGGTAAACATGAATGATTACACAATGTTCTTCTTCAAGACATGTTTGCAATAAGCTCAACACTCACATGACCAATCTTTGGATAATTCCTTAATAGCACCTTGGTCAACACATAAACTCCTTGAAACCAACACATGGACTTCAAGAAATGCATATGGACAAATCCTTCAAATATAACTCAATGCAACCATTAGTCCATAGATAATGTCATCAATTACCAAAACCACACATGGGGGCACCACATCTCCTTTCAATCTCCCCCATTTTGGTAATTGATGAAAATCACTTTCAAGAGAGTTTATATAAGGAATTATGCATCACCATGCCATGCAACAACCAATAATGCATCCGTAGGAGATGCGTATGCTTAGGAACAACCCAAAGCCAGAAGAGACAACTCTCTAAACTTCTCCACAAAACTATCTGAAACTTCTCCCCCATTGGCATCGATTGCCAAAATGGGCGAAAAGCTTAGAAGGCCAATATAAATTGTGGTCCTCCATAAATTGTGTATTTCTCAAAAAGTGAGTGGAATGCAACACACATATCCAAAGGTAAATACTTGGAGGAACACAAACTATATTGAGGCACAAAGATAGCAAAAGAATGATATGCAACAAAGACACAAAAAAGAGAAGCAAGCAATCAAGCAATCAAAAGATACCAATTGAAGCAAGCTATCAAAAGATACCAATTGGACCAACTAGGCCAATGAACCTACGAGCCACATGCATGAATAAAGGATATTATGATAAGAGCAAAGGAGTGATCTAAAGAAACTAGAGAATCTCCGCATGATTTGTGCACACATAAGAATATTTTGTATTATGATACCAAGTGCACAAAATAGGATCATCACTCCTCGAAAATCAATAGAAACTCACAACAAGAGAAAGTGAGCATGTAGGAAACAAAGCCTAGCACAAGAAACAAACACATGGTTGAGCAACATGTAAAAGAGGCAACTTATAAGAATGGGCTCAACCAAAAAGATGTGTGTGAGTCAAGGCAATGCACTTGAGAAGACTAATGTACGGATGAGCATCAAGCATCAATAAAGTCTTGAAAGAATGAGGCACACGGTGCAAGGCCTATCATTCTCACACACAACTAGCAAATGGGTTCACAAGCTTACTAATAAGCAAATAGAGAACCTGTGCTTGTGACAACCGTGGTGAAGATAGAAGATGAAAGCCTCATCAAGACGAGGGATACCAATTAAGATGGCAAAAGCCTCGTAAAGATAAGCATGAGGAAAATGATCTTCACCACACAAGAGTGCATCAAGATGCAATGAGGTAAGACACGCACTCAAGGCAAAAGCTTTCACGGAGCCACCCAAGAAATAACAAAAGAAAGACAAGGTGGACGTGAAAGAAAGGATATCATCTAGAGATGTAATTTCTCTCAAGTGTATAAGGTTCTAGGTAGACGAAATCATGATGATATATATCTACAAAGAAGGATGTACACCTGAAATAGTTACAACATGAAGGAACAAGATATCCAAAAGGAAGTCATACATATACCAATAAGATATTTGCTTGAGAGCATAACACATGGCTAGATATGGTCTTATTGTATATAAATGAATTCCAAGCACACGAACATCAAAGACATCACAACTAGCAACAAGACATCATTGTTGGGATGCTTTGAGAAAGGAAACAAGTATCACAAGAAAGAATGGATAACATGCCATGATACAACCTACACAAGGTTGATGCAAGAAATGTGTGCATGAAGTATATGAAGATACTTGTTACCGAGATAACATTGGAAGGATGTAGGAGATACCAATTGAAGGTACAAAGTAGTTCATTGATCAACCTAGCTTGACTCCAATAAGCACATGATGACAACGCCTTCCTTGTGAGTGAGCCGAGCATCCAATGCATCTCCACTTGTTCCTAGAACAACAACACAAACAAAATGGTACCCAAACTCATTGGGACCAAAGAGTTAGAGAACCAACAACACATAGGACAAACTCCACATAAATATGTGCATATAGATAAATTACAATATCAATTCTAGGTGACAATATCTCAAATGTACACATTTTCTAGGCTTGTCATATGCACATAGCACATTACTCCCCCATAATGTGATACCAATTAAAGATAGACAAGAGGCAATTAAAAGGATCCAACAAGAGATAATTAATGGACTATTTAGAATTTGAATTTCTGATGAGAAGACATACCACATAGCGACTAGATAATCTTGTAATATCAATACTAGATGGTATTACTCATGTACACACATTTATAGGATGTGAGGTGCACAAAGCACATCACTCCCCCATAATGGGATATTCCATTAATCTCTCACAAGAGCCAACTAAGATACAACCAAGATGCGCAAAGGCTCAACAAACGACACACATGTACATGAAGTGCAAACCAACATACATATACTTGATTACTCAAGATAAGCAATTTGGAGACACAACATATACAAACAGATGCAAGGAACAAAACCAAAACATGCAAAGGGGCAAGTAACTTTCAATGCAAATAATTTAAGTACAAGTTACCGCAAGGAGGCACATTGGATATGAGATGGAAACTTGATAATCCGAATGACTTGGCTTGAGGCAATATGAATGATGAAGACCCCCTTAATTCTTCATAATGTAGCCAAGTCTCCAATGACCTCCAACAACACCTATTGATCAAGTATGAGCTAGTTGGTCCCCAACCAAGTTGGGTCCTAAGAGGTTAGTCACAATAGGCTTGGCTACCCAAATGGTTCTTCTCTTGACACCACTTTGAGTACCAACAAATTTGGCAAACACATTTCCAACCTTATCCTTCCCAAGAGAATAGATATCATCAATTAGAATATGGTTGGATAAGGTACCATTCATGCATGAAGAAGCGATGTGACCTTTTTCACGACATAGGTAGCAACATCTACTCTTCACTTCCTTCTCACTTGATTTCTCAACTTGAGAAGCATTAGCTTGAGGTTTCTTGGGAAGAGGCATTTCTTCAACTTGAGGTTGAGAATGAGAGTGAACTTGTGGCCGCTTCCCTTGTTGCTTGTCACTAATGGCCTTCTTCTTCAAAGGGCAAGATCTAACATGATGCCCTTCAATTTTTCACTTGAAGCAAATAATCTTGGCCGAATTCTTGAGTTGTTCTTGGCCCTTATTCTTGTTGCTCTTGGACTTCTTCTTCTTATTGGAGTTCAATCCAAGTCCACCTTTGTCATTGGGGGATTTTTGCACACTCAAGATATTGTTGAGTGTGGATTTCCCTTCATGACACTTGTCCAAGTCTTTCTTTAAAGAAGTGACTTGGGCCTTGAGCTCTTTGATTTCCTCTACATGGTTAGTATCAACACAAGTACTAGAGGAAGTATAAGATTCATTGTTAGAGCAACAAGGCAAGGAAAGTAATTCATCACTAGAAGTACCAATGTTATGAGTAGATGAATTACAAGGACTAGCACATGGCATATAGCATTTTGACTAGACGTAGTGCTTATGTCCACATGAGACTCACTAGATGTTACCTTAATAATAATAACCTCATGAGCTAACTTTAGCACCTTATGGGATACTAGAAGATCATCATGAGAGCTTGCAAGCTTTACATGACTTTCTTCCAATTTCCCATAATTGCTAGATAGCAACTCAAGTTGAGCCCTTAGCTCAACATTATCCTTCAAAATGGATGCTTCACTAGAAATAGAGTTAGTAGCACAAGCATCATCATTAACAACAAGAGGAGAAGGCAACTTGGCAAGATCTTTTGAATATGAAGCTTTAAGTTGTGCATGAGACTCGGTGAGTTTGATGAGCTCACTCTTAATGACCCTTGAGCCATTTTCGAGGTGCCCAAAGTCCTCAAGGAGTTTAGCATGCACAACTTCAAGCTTCTCATTTTTAGTTTCAAAAACATTGGCCACCTCAAGAGCTCTATCATGAGATTCCTTCACTCTAGATAATTCTAGAGCAAAAGTCTCCTCAAGAGATTCCTTGGTGGTTTGTTCAAGTTCGAGAGCTTGGGAGAGGTCCGCGATCTCATTAGCGTAATCACGCTCATGACCTTCCATTTTATCAATGGTGACCTCATGCTCCTCAAGATGAGATTCCAACTCATCAATATATTTCTTGCCATCAATAGAAATAGACATGATTTCCATGAAGTTGGAACGAGCAATTTTATTCTTAAGAAGAGCTTTAAAAATCATTTCCCCCTTAATTTTTAAGGAGGCAACATCATCATTCTCTTCATCATAATCAACATCATCATATTGGGATTCAAAGTGGGAGATACCTTTGAAGCCTTGGCCATAAGGCAAAATGCAATAGATGATGATGTAGGATCCCTTGAAGCACCATTCAAGACCACATCTTGTTCCATGGAGTGTTGGGTTTCCTCTACATTGTTAGCACAACAACTCGAGGAAAAACATGCATTTTTATTATGGCAACAAGATATAGTAAGCATATCATCATGATATTTAGTCAAGCAATTTCTACATGATATGCAAGAACTATCAACACAAGCATGTGAAACATGTAAGGTTCTCGGAGTGTTAAAGTCCAAAGAGAGACCATTGCAATAAGATAATGATGAAGGATCACCAAGAACAAGCACACTATCATCATTGCAATGACCACCACTACTCACCCTAGCATTACCTTGTGGCAATCCACATGTAGGTGAAGTAGAAGAAGTTGAGAAGGCAACACGACCGGAGGTGGAGGGAGAACAATCATCCCCACAAATCTTGGACACACCATATTTATCTTGAAGCTTTGTCCACAACTCATGAGCATCCCGGAACGGCATGAGTTGAAATGTAACTACATTGCTCAAAGCATCGAAAAGGACATTAGAAGCTTGAGCATTGAGATAAGAGTTTTTCTCATCCTCTAAAGATAATCTTTGGGGATCTTTTGGAGGAGAAAAACCCATATCTAGAATTCGCTCTAAATTTGGGTCCATGACCCTAAAGAGATTAAGCATGTAATTACCCAAACATCAAAATTTGTGCCATCGAAACTAAGAGTGTCGAGAATCCTAATCCCTAGTCGACATCTTTACTCTCTAGGCGTTAAGCCTAACACGAGAGACGAGGCTCGATACCAATTGAAAGATCGTGGATGTCGCCTAGAGGGGGGGGGGGTGGGTGGGGGGTGAATAGGCGCTTTAAAATAATTACGGTTTAGGCTTGAACAAATGTGGAATAAACCTAGCGGTTAATTTGTCAAGCAAAAACCTACAACAACTAGGCTCACCTATGTGCACCAACAACTTATGCTAAGCAAGATAAACTACTAGGTGATAGCAAGATATATGACAAGAAACAATATGGCTATCACAAAGTATAGTGCATAAGTAAAGAGCTCGGGTAAGAGTTAACCGAGGCATGCAGATACGACGATGTATCCCGAAGTTCACACCCTTGCGGATGCTAATCTCCGTTTGGAGCGGTGTGGAGGCACAATGCTCCCCAAGAAGCCACTAGGGCCACCGTAATCTTCTCACGCCCTCGCACAATGCAAGATGCCATGATTCCACTAAGGGACCCTTTGAAGGAAATATGCCCTAGAGGCAATAATAAAGTTATTATTTATTTCCTTATATCATGATAAATGTTTATTATTCATGCTAGAATTGTATTAACCGGAAACATAATACATGTGTGAATACATAGACAAGCAGATAGTCACTAGTATGCCTCTACAAGACTAGCTCATTGATCAAGATGGTTATGTTTCCTAACCATAGACATGTGTTGTCATTTGATTAATGGGATCACATCATTAGGAGAATGATGTGATTGACATGACCCATTTCGTTAGCTTAGCACTTGATCGTTTAGTATGTTGTTTATGCTTTCTTCATGACTTATACAAAGTTCCTGCAACTATGAGATTATGCAACTCCGTTTACGGAGGAACACTTTGTGTGCTACCAAACGTCACAACGTAATCGGGTGATTATAAAGGTACTCTCAGGTGTCTCCAAAAGTATATGTTGAGTTGGCATGAATCAAGATTAGGTTTTGTCACTCCGATTGTCGGAGAGGTATCTCTGGCCTTCTCGGTAATACACATCACATAAGCCTTGCAAGCATTGCAACTAATGAGTTAGTTGTGAGATGATGTATTACGGAACGAGTAAAGAGACTTACCGTAACGAGATTGAACTAGGTATTGGATACCGACGATCGAATCTCGGGTAAGTAACATACCGATGACAAAGGGAACAACGATATCGTTATGCGGTTTGACCGATAAAGATCTTCGTAGAATATGTAGGAACCAATATGGGCATCCAGGTTCCGCTATTGGTTATTGACCGAGAATGGTTCTAGGTCATGTCTACATAGTTCCCGAACCCGTAGGGTCCTTACGCTTAACGCTTCGATGACAGTTCATTATGAGTTTATAAGTATTGATGTACGAAGGTTGTTGAGTCCCGGATGTGATCACGGACATGACGAGGAGTCTCGAAATGGTCGAGACATAAAGATTGATATATTGGAAGCCTATGTTTGGACTTGGAAAGGTTCCGGATGAAAACAGAAGTTCTGGAACACCGGGGTTACCGGAACCCCGGGGGTCTATGGGCCTTGATGGGCCATAAGAGAGAAGAGGAAGGGCCGGCCAGGCAGGGCGCGCCCCCTCCCCTCTAGTCCGAATAGTACAAGGAGAGGGGGGGGCGCTCTTCCCTCTTCCTCCTCCAATCCTAATCCAACTAGGAGAGGGGGGAGTCCTACTCGGTGGGAGTAGGACTCCTCAGCGCCGCCCCTAGGGCTGGCCGCACCCCTTGGCTCCTTTATATACGAGGGGGGGCACCCCATGACACACAAGTTGATCTATGGATCGTTCCTTAGCCGTGTCGGTGCCCCTTCCACTATATTCCACGCCGGTCATATCGTTGCGGAGCTTAGGCGAAGCCCGCGCGGAGAAGTCATATCGTCATGAGCTTAGGCGAAGCCCCGCGTCGGTGGAGCATCATCATCGTACCACGCCGTCGTCTTGTGGAACTCATCCCGACACTTTCTGGATCGAGTCCGGGATCATCATCGAGCTGAGCGTGTGCGTAACTCGGAGGTGCCGTGCGTTCGGTGCTTGGATCGGTCGGATCGTGAAGACGTACGACTACATCAACCGCGTTGTTATAACGCTTCCGCTTTCGGTATACGAGGGTTCGTGGACGGACACTCTCCCCTCTCGTTGCTATGCCATCACCATGGTCTTGCGTGTACGTAGGGAAATTTTTGAAATTACTACGTTCCACAACAGTGGCATCCGAGCCTGGTTTTATGCGTTGATGTCATATGCACGAGTAGAACACAAGTGAGTTGTGGGCGATATAAGTCATCTGCTTACCAGCATGTCATACTTTGGTTCAGCGGTATTGTGAGATGAAGCGGCCGGACCGACATTACGGCAGACGCTTACGCGAGACTGGTTTCACCGCCCGAGCACTAGTTGCTTAAAGGTGACCGCGGGTGTCTGTCTCTCTCACTTTAGTTGAACGAGTGTGGCTACGCCCGGTCCTTGCGAAGGTTAAAACAGCACCAACTTGACAAACTATCGTTGTGGTTTTGATGCGAGGTAAGAACGGTTCTTGCTCAGCCCGTAGCAGCCACGTAAAACTTGCAACAACAAAGTAGAGGACGTCTAACTTGTTTTTGCAGGGCATGTTGTGATGTGATGTGGTCAAGACGTGATGCTATATTTTATTGTATGAGATGATCATGTTTTGTAACCGAGTTATCGGCAATCTGGCAGGAGCCATATGGTTGTCGCTTTATTGTATGAAATGCAAAAGCCATGTAATTGCTTTACTTTATCACTAAGCAGTAGCGATAGTCGTAGAAGCAATAGTTGGCGAGACGACAACGATGCTACGATGGAGATCAAGGTGTCGCTACCGGTGACGATGGTGATCATGACGATGCTTGGAGATGGAGATCACAAGCACAAGATGATGATGACCATATCATATCACTTATATTGATTGCATGTGATGTTTATCCTTTATGCATCTTATCTTGCTTTGATTGACGGTAGCATTATAAGATGATCTCTCACTAAAATTATCAAGAAGTGTTCTCCCTGAGTATGCACCGTTGCTAAAAGTTCGTAGTACCCAGACACCACGTGATGATCGGGTGTGATAAGTTCTCGTCCATCTACAACGGTGCAAGCCAGTTTTGCACACGCAGAATACTCGAGTTAAACTTGACGAGCCTAGAATATAACAGATATGGCCTCGGAACACGGAGACCGAAAGGTCGGCGTGAATCATATAGTAGATATGATCAACATAGTGATGTTCACCATTGAAACTACTCCATCTCACGTGATGATCGGACATGGTTTAGTTGATTTGGATCACGTAAACACTTGGATGACTAGAGATATGTCGTCTAAGTGGGAGTTTTTAATATGATTAATTGAACTTAAATTTATCATGAACTTAGTACCGATAGTATTTTGCTTGTCTATGTTTCTTGTAGATAGATGGCTCGTCTTTGTTGTTCCGTTGAATTTTAATCGTTCCTTGAGAAAGCAAAGTTGAAAGATGATGGTAGCAATTACACGGACTGGGTCCGTAATTTGAGGATTATCCTCATTCTGCACTGAAGAATTAAATCTGGAAGCACCGCTGGGTGCGAAGCCTCTTTGCGAGAACAACGCCGAAGTTGTGAGCGTCTGGCGAGCAAAGTGATGACTACTCTATAGTTCAGTGTGCCATGCTTTACGGCTTAGAACCGGGTCTTCAACGGCGTTTTGAGCGTCATGGAGCATATGAGATGTTCCAGGAGTTGAAGTTAATATTTCAAGCAAATGCCGGATTGAGAGATATGAAGTCTCCAATAAGTTCTATAGCTGCAAGATGGAGGAGAATAGTTCGTCGGTGAGCACATACTCAAAATGTGCGGGTATAATAATCACTTAATTCAGCTCGGAGTTAATCTTCCGGATGATAGTGTCATTGATGTAATTCTCCAATCACGCCACCAAGCTACAAGAGCTTCGTGATGAACTATAATATGCAAGGGATGAATAAGACAATTCTGAGCTCTTCGCAATGCTAAAAGCAGCGGAGGTAGAAATCAAGAAAGAGCATCAAGTGTTGATGGTCAACAAGACCACTAGTTTCAAGAAAAGGGCAAAGGAAAGAAGAAGGAAACTTCAAAAGAACAGCAAGAAAGTTGCTGATCAAGAGAAGAAACCCAAGTCCGGACCTAAGCCTGAAATCGAGTGTTTTCTTGCAAGCAAACTGGACACCGAAGCGGAACTGCCCCAAGTATTTGGCGGATAAGAAGGATGGCAAGGTGACGCCCCGATTTAATCGTACACTAATCATGCACGCAAATGTGTACGATCAAGATCGTGGACTCACGGAAGATATCACAACACGACTCTACAAGTAAAATAAGTCATACAAGCATCATAATACAAGCCAGGGCCTCGAGGGCTCGAATACAAGTGCTCGATCATAGACGAAGTCGCGAAAGCAACAATATCTGAGTACGGACATAAGTTAAATAAGTTGCCATAAGATGGCTAGCACAAAGCGGGATACAGATCGAAGAGGAACAAGCCTCCCGCCAGGATCCTCCTAGGTCACTCCCAGTCGTCGTCGGCCGCACCGCAGTAGTAGTAGGCACCTCCGGTGTAGTAGTCGTCATAGGCGGTGGCGTCGGCTCCTGGGCTCCATCGTCAGTTGCAGCAATCGAGTAGAGGTAGGGGAAAAGGGGAACAAGGCAACCGTGAGTACTCATCCAAAGTACTACAAGCAAGGAGCTACACTACATATGCATGGATATATGTGTAAAGGCCATATCGATGGACTGAAGCTGCAGAATGCCGAATAAGAGGGGATAGCTAGTCTTAACGAGGACTACGCTTACGGACACCTGTCTTGCAACAGTAGGAGGGGACGATCTGAAGTCCTCCAAGTATCATCATATAGCAATAATCCTACCCGCAATCCCTGCTCATATCCACGAGCGAGAGCGACCACCGGTTGTATCCGCACTTGGAAGGGTGTGTTTTATCAAGTATCCGGTTCTAGTTGTCATAAGCTCAAGGTACAACTCCAAGTCGTCCCTGTTACAGAAGATCACGGCTATCCGAATAGATTAACTTCCTGCAGGGTGCACCATCTTACCCAAAGACGCTTGATCCCATTTGGCGGGCACACTTTCCGGTCATGCCCGGCCGCAGAAGATCAACACGTCGCAGCCCCACCTAGGCACAACAGAGAGGCCAACACGCTGGTCTAAACCTAAGCGCGTAGGGGTCTGGGCCCATCGCCTCGAAAGCACACCGCACGCTATGCGTCTGTGGCGGAAGCAGACTTAGCCAATGAGCGTTCCAGTCCAATCCGGTCTTGGCGCGCGCTCCGTCGCCGACGTCTGGAGTGCTTTGGCCGATACCACGACGCGGGATACCCATAACTACTCCCGCGTAGATGGTTAGTGCGTATAAGCTCGTGAGTCGACCAGATCAAATACCAAGACCTCGTTAAGCGTGTTAAGTAACATGAACGCCAAACAGGCCAGGCCCACCTCTCTCCTAGGCGGTCTCAACCTGCCTGCCGCCCGCCACACAAAGTAACAATCGGGGCCGTCGGGAACCCAGGCCCACCTCTACCGGGATGCAGCCACCGTCCTTTCAGCCCCATCTCCGGACGGTACCACATGTAATGTATAGTGTAAGGTATATAGGATATACCGTGATCAACTCCCGAGTGATCACGGCCCGATAGTATAGCACGCAGACGGACAAGTATGAAGGGCCACAGATGAATGTACTAGCATCCTATACTAAGCATATAGGATTGCGGTAAGGTAACAATGAAGTTACAAGGACGAGGCTATGCAACAAGATAGGAGTAATCGAAAACAGTAACATGCTATACTACTCTAATGCAAGCAGTGTAGACAAGAGTAGGCGATATCTGGTGATCAAGGGGGGGGCTTGCCTGGTTGCTCAGACAAGAAGGAGGGTCGTCGATGACGAGTCGATCACGAGGACATCAAGATCGGTCTCGGGTCTCACCGGAGGTAAGAGGGGAAGAAACAGTAAATACATAGCAGCAAGTGCATAACGGGACAACAGACAGAGCTAGACGTGTTCTAACATGGCGCTAAGCGTCTTGGCGAAGGGAAAACATCCGGAAAGTTTTCCCGGTTCCGGACGTTGTCAGACAGTTGAACCGGAGAGGAAAGTTTGCAGGTTCGATAGGCTAGAGGTGTGTGGCGGACGAACGGACTGCGTATCCGGATTCGTCTCGACGTTCTGAGCAACTTTCATGTTGAAATTATTTTAATCCGAGTTACGGATTAAAAGATATGATTTTCTAAAGTATTTATTAATTTCTGGAATTTAATTAATCATTTAATTAATTTGGAAATGTATTTATGACATCAGCATGATGTCATGCTGACGTCATCAGTCAACAGGGTTGACTAAGTCAACCCTGACAGGTGGGACCCGCATGTCATTCACTAATGACTAATTAACCTAATCAGATTAATTAACATTAGTTAATTAGGTTTAATTTGTGATTAAGTTTAATTAATCAGGTTTAATTAAGTTAATTAATTCTCTAATTAATTAATTAATTAATTAACATTTAAATTATTAATTTAATTATTATTTTAATTATTTCCTTTTCATTTAATCCTTTTCTTTTCCTTTTTGATCTGGGGGTGGGCCCCAGGCGTCTGTGGCCCAGAGGGGAATTCTTGGGCATGGGTGGCGGGCGCCGCCTGAACGGCGTGGCGCTGGCGCTGGCAAGACTCAGAAGGGCCCTCGCCGCATGAGGTGGGACGAGGCAGCCGGGCAACGACGATGGGACGCCTTGGCCTTGACAGCCGGGCCACTGACAGACGGAGGCGAGAGGGGGGGTGGCGCCGGTGCGGAGGGTGGCGCTGGTCAGGCAGGGCAGATGGGCGGCCCGGCGCTGGCCTTGCCGGCAGCGATCATGGGGCGAAAGCGCGGCGAGCCGCAAAGAGAAGAAGGAGGAGGAGGTCCTCACAAAGGGAATGCAGGTCATGGCAACGAAGCTCGGGGTGGATGGCGAGGTCGACGGCGGCGGCCGACGGTGGTCCGGGTCGGGAGGTGACGAGGAAGGGCGGCGCCGGGTCACCGGGCGGCGAGGGCGGGCGACGAGGTCGAGCCATGGCGCATGGAACGGCGGCCTCGGCCCGGGCGAGGATGAGGCCGAGGCAACGGCGAGTGGCGATGGGTGGCGACATGGTCGGCCCGATCCGCCGGATCGGGAGAGGGGAGACGCGGCGGGCGGCGTGGCGGCAGCGACCGCGAAGCGAAGCCGGCGGCGCGGCGTGGGTGGGAGCTTCGGGCGACGGGCGCTGGGGGAGAAGGGCGAGGAGGCGCCGGGACGGGCGGAGCGCCGTCCGGCGACAGGGAATGGATGAGGCGGCGGGGTTGGGCGCCGTCGGGAGGTTCAGCGTGAGGGAGCGGAAGGAGGGTTCGGGCGAGCGGCGGGGTCGGGGCCTCGATCCAGTCGGGGGGGGATGGGAGAGAGGTCGAGGGGGAGTGGGGCGGCGTGATTCCCGATCCGATCGGGCGAGGGAGTGAGTGGGGGATCGATCCGATGGGATCGGGTGAGTGGGAACGGTGGACTAGGGTTTGGGGTGGGGAGCGAGGGAGTGGGCCGACGGGGGTGATCGGTGGGCCGCCCGATTAACACGAGGCCATCTGGGCCGTGGCCCAATGAGGGGGGGGGGGGGGTGTTCTCTTTTCTGTTTGTAATTGTTTGTTTTTCATAATTTTTCCTTTTTCGTTTTACTTTTAGTTTTTCATTTATTTTAGCTTTAGTAAATTGCTAAAGTGGCACCTAAATAGATTTCACAAATTAAGCCACTGCCACAATAGTTTAACACTTATAACAAATTAGTTTTGAAAATGTTTATTATTTTAAGCACTTAAATAATTGTATTTGCTACTGTTTTATTCATCTTAGAGTAATTAAACATTTTATAAAAGCGGGTTTCACCACCATAAATACTTATGAATTATTTAGAACTACCCAACACTTTAGTTTTAATATCTGAAATTTTTATTGTTTGCCTTTATTTTGAATTTGAACTTGAATCGGATTTGAATCAACGCGAGAGTTGTCAACGGTAACCGAGGTGACGTGGCATCATCAGTGCGGATTACTGTAGCTTAATTACCCAAGGTCACAATTCTCCTCCACTACAAGAAATCTCGTCCGAGATTTAAGAGGGGAGCAAGGGGAAAGTTCTGGTTACGATATTCTAACGGATCTCCCCGAAGAAGTTAGTTCCTTTCGTTGATGTCTTCAATCCTTTATTCCGATGCATCATGATAAACTTGTCATCATTTCTTCGGGAACTCCATCGTACTTACGAAAGATAAGGGGCAGCTCTACAACGAAAGGATGTTATAAGGGAAAATCATCTGGGGGTGTCCCAAGAATGAACTTACGATTAACTCTCGAGTTGAACAAACGACACACATCGAGAGTAAAGTAAGACAGTGCGATAAGGAGTTTCAAGCGGATAGGCAATCGTTCATTGCCTGAAGCAGGGTGCGAAAGGGTTCAGAGCAACGGGAATAATTATTGCGTCCGATACCAGAATAGATCACTATGACGGTGGCCCGTGAATTACATACAAGGCCACGTGCAAGGAATAACTTTGGGAACAGAGGGGTGTACAGGAGAGTCAGGTTTTCGATCCTGTGGAACTGTGGGTTATGGGCCCACCATGTGGTTAAAAGTAGAAAGGTTGGTGACATCTTGCACGATCATGCAAGCTAGGCATGCCAGAGGAGAGTCTGAGGGTCATGTCGGCAACAACATAGGTACCAAGGGCGAGGGACGAAGAGAACCATCTTCCTGCTCGTGGAACGAGGCGGACCAATAGGCAAGGTTCTCGTCCATCGGTGGTTACCGGAATGTCATCAACAATAGTAATAGGGTCTTACTTACAGAGTGGTACAACGAGGTGCTTACCTAAGCAGGGGATTATCACTTCTTAGATTATATATATCCCAAGAAAGGTTCAAACAAACCCATGGAAAGGAGAATGTGATCATTAGGTTAAACAGAACAATGGAAAGGAAAAATGTGTTTAAACACATATTTTCAGGGGTATATCCTTCCCAAGGATAAGCAGAGCATGATTCCCATGACAGGATATAATGTAGAAAACCCTTTCGGTAAGGGGAGAGAAATTTCATGACATTACCCATACAACGGTGTTCGGATAATTGAGCAAGAAACATTTAGCATTGGGCTCCGAATGTTCTTGTTGAAAATCAGAGTATCACAGACATGCTCCGAGATAGCATTGACATGGCCTTCAGGTGAAGATCAGACTTGGAATCACGAAGGATTCAGCAGGAATAACTGGTAGAATAAGTCTTACAATTTCCTCATGGATGAACGGATAACCTTGCTGAAAAGGAAACTATAATGATAGGTCCTCCAGGGGGGTGCTAGGCATGACATCATGCTACCGGGTCATCAAAGGATCAACATCATAACTCTTGGAAAGTTGTCCCAACCATCATAGCTGACCGAGTTTCAGATCCGATTGGTGTCAGGATACCTCAGACTTAGGATACCTGAGAAGAAAAGGTGCCACGCGAGTTGACGAGATGACATTGTAAGATTCTCGGGGAAATGAACTATGAAGTGATTTCCGTTAACAAGAGTCCATCATTAACCCAAGGAGAGGACAAGGAGGTGTCCGTGAACTCAATGGTAATTCATCGAGATTCCCAAAAGATGGATTTCCACAATTAAGTGAACAAGGAGATAACATTTGTCACTCAAATGATATAAGGAAGTATGCTCGAGGAAAACATACACAATTAAACATTGGTTGAAAGGTGCGCCGAAATATGGGTTGGGTTGCACGACCAATGTCGAAGGGTGATTCAATAATCAATAACCTAAGAATGAACTTTCGATCGTTAACTTCAAAGCAATAGGGTTGCTGGAAGTCCAGAACTCAAACAACACCGTTCACTTGATGGAATTAACACGGGGACCAAGAAAGAAGGGTGATGGTGAGAAGTATTTCTATGTCAAGAATCCTCAAGAGGTGGAACAAATCTCAGATCATTCTTGACATAAGGGATGGTAATACTCCAAGGTAAAGAAGAACAATTGCTGGGTAGCAAGGAACTCAAAGTATAATACGAAACACGAACAAGTTTGTGTTGGTGGGAAGGCAATAAGGTGGTCGATGATAATACAATTCATAGAGGGCAAGGAGGGTATTCCTCATCATGAATTCAATTGATATCCTGGATGAGCTCAGAATGTTGATGATCACGACACCTTTGTCGCGAGAGTCCATGAAGATGTAATCGATCGGCGACGACATCAAGTCAAGTAATGATGAAGTGAACGGTTATTGGAACCAAGGGTACGACACAAACTCGAAACCAAGCGTGTTGTTCAAGGCGAAATGATTTGACGATGAGGATCGACGTAAGGTTAGTTCATCGTCGACAATTGTGCTCCGAGACGAAGGACCGGGTAGCACAGTTAAAATCATCACGACAATGATATAGCCAAACAGGCTAGGAAAGGCGTGATCGGGTACAAACTCGTACTTATAGAAGCTTACTGAAGAGTTGTTGAACCGTAGTGCGGACTCGGTCCAGCTATCGGTGTCTTTGAGTGTTTAGCAACTCAGAGCCCGTGATAAATTGAATCAGGGGACGGTAGCACTTAATGAAGAACTCATAAGGAGTTATGCAGTTCCATGATAATCTCGAGATACCAGGGGGTAATACTCGACACAAGATCAAAGTAAAGGTTGGACTGGTGGTATTGATCCATAGAAGACAATTGTTTTAACTTGTCCGAGAAATGAGATCAAAGAAGAACAATCATGGTCAGAACCACGATTGCAAAAGGCCAGATCCTAGATATAAGATGAACTTATACCGAAGGAATAATCCATTTAAGAGAAGCTTTAATGATAAGCTATACATCGTGTCCATGGGCATGAACACAAGTTCAAGGTCTACTCCCACTTCTCCAATGCAAAATCTTTCATTCACTTCTCACGTTCGAGGAAGTTGCAGGGTTGAGATTATATCTGGCGAAGCACCAGAAGAGTAATATTCGTGAAAACTTTCGGGTTCACACGGTTTAGCGAAGGCATATGTCCAACCCATAGGGGCTTCTTAGAAACATATACCACAACTCCAGGGGTAAATAACTCAAGCTCGGAGGTAGAGCATGGTTGACAAAGCAGAGGATACAATTTACCAAAGGCCTTATGTATCAGGGAAGGCCTCACAAAGTTATTGAATATGTAGGATGCTGACGTATAAAATCCAACAATGGACCTGATGGCCCACAAGGGTCCGAGCGTGAGCATCGATTAACTAGAGGAAGAAGAATGCAAGGAGATCAACCTATAGAAACAACTGACTAACTCAATTGTCAAATGCAAAGGAATTATGATTCCCAATTCAAGGGATCAGTAGCAATGCTCTGATCAAGGATGGATAAGTTGAATAGCCTTAGGGTACAATCAACTACAATTGGATTGGTCGAGAACCAATTCCAGTTAAAAGAATGGCATCTCAGCCAGAAAGGTAATTTATAAGGATCAATGATGATTGCGGGTATTCGCAAACATATTGGGTCAACATACCCAAAATGATAATGACAAGGAATGTCAATAAGACTACGAGACTTATGGGATTAACCATAATGCAAGCAAGCAAGAATTTCAAGAGCCAAAGGCTCCAGAGGATTTTCGGAAGATCGAATAGTATTTTGAAGACTTTTGTGACACATATGAACAACTGGGGGATGAGCGGATACTCGACAAGTGCGAGGATTTATAAGGGGTATTCATGTGGCAAAGAACTGCTAGGCAGTAGGCACTAAGTATTCTCGTAACAATAGAGAAACTCCGGGGTATCTTGTAATAACAAGATCAATGGGGGATGATCGTATGAATGGCAAGTGTAAGTAGTTTTCCATACGGGTTTATCGGTGGTCAGGAATAGCAAAAGTGATGAGCACAAAGTCTCGAGAGAACAACAGAGAGTATCTTCGGATTCTTCTGATTAGCAGACGATCATCTGAAGTGAGGGGGTTCTCCGGGAGAAAGTACTTGCGAGAACCTAAAGTTAGTTTTGTTTTTAGCAAAATTGTTTAACCCGAATAGAAGAGAGTTCAGAATCCCAGAGTAAAGATCGAGGAGTAAAAGATCCTAATACCACCCAATGGCGACGTGGGCCGTAAGGCACACAGCCGAGTTAGTAAAAGTTTTGCAATGTCTAGACTCGACTTGGCCAAGGAGTGTGGAAGGGGATTCTACAGCGATCGGCTCGATACCAACTTCAGACGCCTTCGATTTAATCGTACACTAATCATGCACGCAAATGTGTACGATCAAGATCGAGGACTCACGGAAGATATCACAACACGACTCTACAAGTAAAATAAGTCATACAAGCATCATAATACAAGCCAGGGCCTCGAGGGCTCGAATACAAGTGCTCGATCATAGACGAAGTCAGCGAAAGCAACAATATCTGAGTACGACATAAGTTAAACAAGTTGCCATAAGATGGCTAGCACAAACCGGGATACAGATCGAAGAGGAACAGGCCTCCCGCTGGGATCCTCCTAGGTCACTCCCGGTCGTCGCCGCCTGCTGCAGTAGTAGGCACCTCCGGTGTAGTAGTCGTCATAGGCGGTGGCGTCGGCTCCCGGCTCCATCGTGCAGTTGCAGCAATCGAGTAGAGGTAGGGGAAAAGGGGAACAAGGCAACCGTGAGTACTCATCCAAAGTACTGCAAGCAAGGAGCTACACTACATATGCATGGATATATGTGTAAAGGCCATATCGGTGGACTGAAGCTGCAGAATGCCGAATAAGAGGGGATAGCTAGTCTTAACGAGGACTACGCACGGACACTGTCTTGCAGCAGGTAGGAGGGGACGATCTGAAGTCCTCCAAGTATCATCATATAGCAATAATCCTACCCGGCAATCCCCTGCTCATATCCCTGAGCGAGAGCGACCACCGGTTGTATCTGGCACTTGGAAGGGTGTGTTTTATCAAGTATCCGGTTCTAGTTGTCATAAGCTCAAGGTACAACTCCAAGTCGTCACATTATCAAGAACACGGCTATCCGAATAGATTAACTTCCTGCAGGGTGCACCATCTTACCCAAAGACGCTTGATCCCATTTGGCGGGCACACTTTCTGGGTCATGCCCGCCGCAGAAGATCAACACGCCGCAGCCCCACCTAGGCACAACAGAGAGGCCAACACGCCGGTCTAAACCTAAGCGCCAGGGCAGGCCCATCGCCCGAGCACACTGCTGCGTTGCGTCTGTGGCCGAAGCGAGACCTAGCCAAAGAGCGTTCCATCCAATCCGGCGCGCCGCTCCGTCGCCGACGTCTGGAGTGCCGGTTGATACCACGACGCCGGGATACCCATAACTACTCCCGCGTAGATGGTTAGTGCGTATAAGCTCGAGCCGACCCGGATCAAATACCAAGACCTCGTTAAGCATGTTAAGTAACCGCATGAACGCCGAACAGGCCAGGCCCACCTCTCTCCTAGGCGGTCTCAACCTGCCCTGCCGCTCGCCACAAAGTGATCGGGGCCGTCGGGAACCCAGGCCCACCTCTACCGGGATGGAGCCACCCGTCCTTTCACCCCCATCTCCGGACAAGTACCACATGTAATGTATAGTGTAAGGTATATAGGATATACCCGTGATCAACTCCAGTGATCACGGCCCGATAGTATAGCAGCAGACGGACAAGTATGAAGGGCCACAGATGAATGTACTAGCATCCTATACTAAGCATATAGGATTGCGGTAAGGTAACAATGAAGTTACAAGGACAAAGGCTATGCAACAAGATAGGAGTAATCGAAAACAGTAACATGCTATACTACTCTAATGCAAGCAGTGTAGACAAGAGTAGGCGATATCTGGTGATCAAGGGGGGCTTGCCTGGTTGCTCGAGACAAGAAGGAGGGTCGTCGATGACGTAGTCGATCACAGGGACATCAGCATCGGTCTCGGGGTCTACCGGAGGGAAGAGGGGGAAGAAGCAGTAAATACATAGCAGGCAAGTGCATAACAGGACAACAGACAGAGCTAGACGTGTTCTAACGCAGCGCTAGGCGATACTGGCGAAGGGGGAAACATCCGGGAAAGTTTTCCCGGTTCCGGACGTCTGTCAGACAGTTGAACCGGAGAGGAAAGTTTGCAGGTTCGATAGGCTAGAGGTGTGTGGCGGACGAACGGACTGCGTATCCGGATTCGTCTCGTCGTTCTGAGCAACTTTCATGTTGAAATTATTTTAATCCGAGTTACGGATTAAAAGATATGATTTTCTAAAGTATTTATTAATTTCTGGAATTTAATTAATTATTTAATTAATTTGGAAATGTATTTATGACATCAAGCATGATGTCATCTTGACGTCATCATCAACAGGGTTGACTAAGTCAACCTCGACGTGTGGGACCCGCATGTCATTCACTAATGACTAATTAACCTAATCGATTAATTAACATTAGTTAATTAGGTTTAATTTGTGATTAAGTTTAATTAATCAGGTTTAATTAAGTTAATTAATTCTCTAATTAATTAATTAATTAATTAACATTTAAATTATTAATTCAATTATTATTTTAATTATTTCCTTTTCATTTAATCCTTTTCTTTTCCTTTTTGATGCGGGGTGGGCCCAGCGTCTGTGGGCCTGAGAGGGGGTTGCGGGCATGGGTGGCGGGCGCGCCTGAATGGCGTGGGTGGCGCTGGCGCACCTCGAAGGGCCTCGCCGCATGAGGTGGGACGAGGCCGCCGCAGAACAACGGCGATGGGGCACGCTGGCTGACACCGGGCCACGGCGACGGAGGCGAGAGGGGGGGGTGGCGAGGGAGGGTGGGCTGGTGCGGAGGGTGGCCTGGGCAGGGCGAGGCGAGGCGCCGGCGCTGGGCAGCAGCAGCATGGCGAAAGCGGCGAGCCGCAAAGAGAAGAAGAAGGGGGGAGGTCCTCACAAAGGGGAATGCAGGGTCATGGCAACGAGCTCGGGGTGGATGGCGAGGTCGACGGCGGCGGCCGACGGTGGTCCGGGGTCGGGGAGGTGACGAGGAAGGGGCGGCGCCCGGGTCGCCGGCGACGAGGGCGGCGGGCGACGAGGTCGAGGGCGCGCATGGAACGGCGGCCTCGGCCGGGCGAGATGAGGCCGAGGCAACGGCGAGTGGCGATGGGTGGCGCCAGCTGGTCGGCCCGATCCGCCGGGATCGGGAGAGGAGGCGGCGGGCGGCGTGGCGGCAGCGACACCATGGGCGAGCTTGAGGCGGCACGGCGTGGGTGGGAGCTCGGGCGACAGGCGCTTGGGGAGAAAGGCGAGGAGGCGCCCGGGGCGGGCGCAGGCCGGCCCCGTGACGGGGAATGGATGAGGCGGCGGGGTTGGGCGCCGTCGGGAGGTTCAGCGTGAGGGAGCGGAAGGAGGGGTCGGGCGAGCGGCGGGTCGGGCCTCGATCCGGTCGGGGGATGGGAGAGAGGTCGAGGGGAGTGGGGGCGTGATTCCCGATCCGATCGGGCGAGGGAGTGAGTGGGGGATCGATCCGATGGGATCGGGTGAGTGGGGAACGGGTGGACTAGGGTTTGGGGTGGGGAGCGAGGGGGAGTGGGCCGACTGGGGGTGATCGGTGGGCGGCCCGACACACGAGGCCATCTGGGCCGTGGCCCAATGAGGGGTGTTCTCTTTTCTGTTTGTAATTGTTTGTTTTTCATAATTTTTCCTTTTTCGTTTTACTTTTAGTTTTTCATTTATTTTAGCTTTAGTAAATTGCTAAAGTGGCACCTAAATAGATTTCACAAATTAAGCCACTGCCACAATAGTTTAACACTTATAACAAACTAGTTTTGAAAATGTTTATTATTTTAAGCACTTAAATAATTGTATTTGCTACTGTTTTATTCATCTTAGAGTAATTAAACATTTTATAAAAGCGGGTTTCACCACCATAAATACTTATGAATTATTTAGAACTACCCGAACACTTTAGTTTTAATATCTGAAAATTTTATTGTTTGCCTTTATTTTGAATTTGAACTTGAATCGGATTTGAATCAGCGAGAGTTGTCAACGATAACCGAGGTGGCGTGGCATCATCGGTCTGGATTACTGTAAGCTTAATTACCCAGGCGTCACACAAGGTGAACAAAGGTATATATGATATACATGTTATTGATGTGTACCTTACTAGAGCTCGTAGTAGCACTGGTATTTGATCTTGGTTCATTGCTAATATTTGCAACTCGAAGCAGGGGACTACGGAATAGACGAGCAGCGGCAAAGGACGAGGTGACGATGCGCGTGGGAAATGGTTCCAAAGTCAATGTGATCATGATCGGCACGCTACCTCTACATCTACCTTGGGATTAGTTTTAGACCTAAATAATTGTTATTTGGTGCGGCGTTGAGCATGAACATTATATCTGGATCTTGTTTGATGCGAGACGGTTATTCATTTAAATCGAGAGAATAATGGTTGTTCTATTTATATGAGTAATATCTTTTATGGTCATGCACCCTTGAAGAATGGTCTATTCTTGTTGAATCTCGGCGATAGTGATACACATATTCATAATGTCGAAGCCAAAAGATGCAGAGTTGATAATGATAGTGCAACTTATTTGTGGCACTGCCGTTTAGGTCATATCGGTGTAAAACGCATGAAGAAACTCCATAAAGATGGACTTTTGGAATCACTTGATTATGAATCACTTGGTACTTGCGAACCGTGCCTCATGGGCAAGATGACTAAAACACCGTTCTCCGGTTGTATGGAGAGAGCAACAGACTTATTGGAAATCATACATACAGATGTATGTGGTCCAATGAATGTTGAAGCTCGTGGCGGATATCGTTATTTTCTCACCTTCACAGATGATTTAAGCAGATACGGGTATATCTACTTGATGAAGCATAAATCTGAAACATTTGAAAAGTTCAAAGAATTTCAGAGTGAAGTTGAAAATCATCGTAACAAGAAAATAAAGTTTCTACGATCTGATCGTGGAGGAGAATATTTGAGTTACGAGTTTGGTCTACATTTGAAGCAATGCGGAATAGTTTCGCAACTCACGCCACCGGGAACACCTCAGCGTAATG
Organism: Aegilops longissima; assembly: GCA_021605205.1. NCBI lineage: Eukaryota > Viridiplantae > Streptophyta > Magnoliopsida > Poales > Poaceae > Aegilops > Aegilops longissima. The sequence goes on from CM038678.1 coordinate 623,669,616, forward strand.
GTGTGTCCGAACGTCGTAATCGTACTTTACTAGATATGGTGCGATCTATGATGTCTATTTCCGATTTACCGCTATCGTTTTGGGGTTATGCTTTAGAGACGGCCACATTCACGTTAAATAGGACACCGTCAAAATCCGTTGAGACGACGCCTTATGAACTATGGTTTAGCAAGAAACCAAAGTTGTCGTTTCTGAAAGTTTGGGGTTGCGATGCTTATGTGAAAAAACTTCAACCTGATAAGCTTGAACCCAAATCGGAAAAATGTGTCTTCATAGGATACCCAAAGGAGACAATTGGGTATACCTTCTATCACAGATCCGAAGGCAAGACATTCGTTGCTAAGAATGGATCCTTTCTAGAGAAGGAGTTTCTCTCGAAAGAAGTGAGTGGGAGGAAAGTGGAACTTGATGAGGTAATAGTACCAGCTCCCTTATTGGAAAGTAGTTAAATCACGTAAATCAGTTTCGTAACACCTACACCAGTTAGCGAGGAAGATAATGATGAAGATCATGAAACTTCAGATCAAGTTGTCACCGAATCAGTAGATCAACCAGAATAAAATCCGCACTGTGAGTGGTACGGTAATCCTATTCGGAAGTCATGCTACTAGATCATGGTGAACCTACGAACTATGAAGAAGCGATGGTGAGCCCAGATTCCACAAAATGGCTTGAAGCCATGAAATCTGAGATGGGATCCATGTATGAGAACAAAGTATGGACTTTGGTAGACTTGCCCGATGATCGGCAAGCTATTGAGAATAAATGGATCTTTAAGAAGAAGACCGACGCCGATGGTAATGTAATCATCTACAAAGCTCGACTTGTTGCAAAAGGTTTTCGACAAGTTCAAGGGGTTGACTACGATGAGACTTTCTCACCCGTAGCGATGCTTAAGTCTGTCCGAATCATGTTAGCAATTGCCGCATTTTATGATTATGAAATTTGGCAAATGGATGTAAAACTGCATTCTTGAATGGATTTCTAGAAGAAGAGTTGTATATGATGCAACCAGAAGGTTTTGTTGATCCAAAGGGTGCTAACAAAGTGTGCAAGCTCCAACGATCAATTTATGGTGCAGTGCAAGCCTCTCGGAGTTGGAATAAACGCTTTGATAGTGTGATCAAAGCATATGGTTTTATCTGAGACTTTTGGAGAAGCTTGTATTTACAAGAAAGTGAGTGGGAGCCTGTAGCATTTACGATATTATATGTGGACGACATATTGTTGATTGGAAACGATATAGAATTTCTGGATAGCATAAAAGGATACTTGAATAAAAGTTTTTCAATGAAAGACCTCGGTGAAGCTGCTTACATATTGGGCATCAAGATCTATAGAGATAGATCAAGGCGCTTAATTGGACTTTCACAAAGCACATACCTTGATAAAGTTTTGAAGAAGTTCAAAATGGATCAGCAAAGAAAGGTTTTTACCAGTATTACAAGGTGTAAGATTGAGTCGACTCAATGCCCGACCACAGCAGAAGATAGAGAAAATGAAAAATGTTCCTATGCTTCAGCCATAGGCTCTATCATGTATGCAATGCTGTGTACCAGACCGACGTATGCTTAGCTGTAAGCTTGGCGGGAAGGTACCAAAGTAATCCAGAGTGGATCATGGACATCGGTCAAGAACATCTGAAATACGAAAAGGACTAAGGATATGTTTCTCGTATATGGAGGTGACAAAGAGCTAGTCGTAAATGGTTACGTCGATGCAAGCTTTGACACTCGATCCGGACGATTCTAAATCGCAAACCGGATACGTATTTTTATTAAACGGTGGAGCTGTCGGTTGGTGCAGTTCTAAACAAAGCGTCGTGGCGGGATCTACTTGTGAAGCGGAGTACATAGCTGCTTCGAAGCAGCAAATGAAGGAGTCTGGATGAAAGAGTTCATTTCCGATCTAGGTGTCATACCTAGTGCATCGGGACCAATGAAGATCTTCTCGTGACAATCTTGGTGCAATTGCCTTGGCAAAGGAATCCAGATTTCACAAGAGGACCAAGCATATCAAGAGACGCTTCAATTCCATTCGGGACCAAGTCCAAGTGGGAGACATAGAGATTTGCAAAATACATACGGATCTGAATGTTGCAGACCGTTGACTAAGCCTCTTCGACGAGCAAAACATGATCAGCACCAAGACTCCATGGGTGTTAGAATCATTCTTGTGTAATCTAGATTATTGACTCTAGTGCAAGTGGGAGATCTGAAGGAAATATGCCCTAGAGGCAATAATAAAGTTATTATTTATTTCCTTATATCATGATAAATGTTTATTATTCATGCTAGAATTGTATTAATCGGAAACATAATACATGTGTGAATACATAGACAAGCAGATAGTCACTAGTATGCCTCTACAAGACTAGCTCATTGATCGAAGATGGTTATGTTTCCTAACCATAGACATGTGTTGTCATTTGATTAATGGGATCACATCATTAGGAGAATGATGTGATTGACATGACCCATTTCGTTAGCTTAGCACTTGATCGTTTAGTATGTTGCTTATGCTTTCTTCATGACTTATACAAAGTTCCGCAACTATGAGATTATGCAACTCCGTTTACGGAGGAACACTTTGTGTGCTACCAAACGTCACAACGTAATCGGGTGATTATAAAGGTACTCTCAGGTGTCTCCAAAAGTATATGTTGAGTTGGCATGAATCGAGATTAGGTTTTGTCACTCCGATTGTCGGAGAGGTATCTCTGGGCCTTCTCGGTAATACACATCACATAAGCCTTGCAAGCATTGCAACTAATGAGTTAGTTGTGAGATGATGTATTACGGAACGAGTAAAGAGACTTACTGTAACGAGATTGAACTAGGTATTGGATACCGACGATCGAATCTCGGGTAAGTAACATACCGATGACAAAGGAACAACGATATCGTTATGCGGTTTGACCGATAAAGATCTTCAGTAGAATATGTAGGAACCAATATGGGCATCCAGGTTCCGCTATTGGTTATTGACCGAGAATGGTTCTAGGTCATGTCTACATAGTTCTCGAACCCGTAGGGTCCGCACGCTTAACGTTTCGATGACAGTTCATTATGAGTTTATAAGTATTGATGTACGAAGGTTGTTCGAGTCCCGGATATGATCACGGACATGACGAGGAGTCTCGAAATGGTCGAGACATAAAGATTGATATATTGGAAGCCTATGTTTGGACTTGGAAAGGTTCGGATGAAAACAGGAAGTTCTGGAACACCGGGGTTACGGAACCCCGGGGTCTATGGGCCTTGATGGGCCATAAGAGAGAAGAGGAAGGGCCGGCCGGGCAGGCGCGCCCCCTCCCCTCTAGTCCGAATAGGACAAGGAGAGGGGCGGCGCCTTCCTCTTCCCTCCTCCAATCCTAATCCAACTAGGAGAGGGGGGAGTCCTACTCGGTGGGAGTAGGACTCCTCAGCGCCTCCCCTAGGGCTGGCCGCACCCCTTGGCTCCTTTATATACGGGGCAGGGGCACCCCATGACACACAAGTTGATCTACGGATCGTTCCTTAGCCGTGTGCGGTGCCCCTTCCACTATATTCCACTTGGTCATATCGTTGCGGAGCTTAAGCGAAGCCCTGCGCGGAGAAGTCATATCGCCATGAGCTTAGGCGAAGCCCTGCGTCGGTGGAGCATCATCATCGTCCCACGCCGTCGTCTTGTGGAACTCATCCCGACACTTTGCTGGATCGAGTCCGGGATCGTCATCGAGCTGAACGTGTGCAGAACTCGGAGGTGCCGTGCGTTCGGTGCTTGGATCGGTCGGATCGTGAAGACGTACGACTACATCAACCGCGTTGTTATAACGCTTCCGCTTTCGGTCTACGAGGGTACGTGGACGGACACTCTCCCCTCTCGTTGCTATGCCATCACCATGGTCTTGCGTGTACGTAGGGAAATTTTTGAAATTACTACGTTCCACAACACCCTTGAGGGCGTTCACCGAACCCGTACAAATGGCAACCCTTGGGGGCGGTCACCGAACCCGTACACTTTGGCAACCCTTGGGGGCGGTCACCGAAACCCGTCAAATTGCTCGGGGTGATCTCCACAACCTAATTGGAGACCCCGACGCTTGCCCGGATCTTTACACCACAATGATTGAGCTCCGAACACCACAAAGGTTGGGGCTATCTCCCCAGCGACACCATGAAGCTTCACCACAATGGAATATGGCTCCGAAGTGACCTCAACCGTCTAGGGCGCCCAAGCACCCTAGAGGAACAAGCTCAAGGATACCAAGAACCCAAGAGTAATAAGCTTCTCAACTTGTAACCTCCATGTATCACCGAGGAGAACTCAAACCGATGCACCAAATGCAATGGCAAGGGCACACGGAGTGCCCAAGTCCTTCTCTCCCAAATCCCACCAAAGCAACAAATGCTAGGGAGGAAAATGAGAGGAAGAACGAAAAGGAGAACACCAAGAACTCCAAGATCTAGATCCAAGGGGTTCCTCTCACATAGAGGAGAAAGTGATCGATGGAAATGTGGATCTAGATCTCCTCTCTCTTTTCGCTCAAAAACTAGCAAGAATCCATGAAGGGATAGAGAGTTAGCAAGCTCGAAGAAGGTCAACAATGGGGGAAGAACACGAGCTCAAGAGATAAGGTTCAATGGGGAAGAAGACCCCCTTTTATAGGTGGGGAAAAATCCAACCGTTATGCTCACAGCCCGCACGGAGCGGTACTACCGCTCGTCCTCATGGTACTACCGCTAGGGGTAGCGGTACTACCGCTAAGGATAGCGGTACTACTGCTTGCGAGCGGTACTAAAAAAGTACATCCGTGCCTACCATCGCTGGACTTGTGACGAGTTTTTGGTCTGGAGCGGAAGTAGCCACGGAAGTAGCCGCGCTAGTACCGCTCCCAAGAGCGGTAGTAAAAAATTACATCCGCCCCTGTCCGCGGTAGTACCGCTGCAGCCTTTTCAGAACACCAAAACTACCACAACTTTTGCAAACGGACTCCGAATTCGACGAAACCAAGTTTGTTGGAAAGCTAGAGACATGGGCTAACACAATCTTGAAAGAAATATCAATAAGAAGCAAATGAGAAAAGGCCCATAAGAAAATGGTGAGAACCCTTCCTCGGATAAGACCGGTAAAACCTCCAACACCGGAAACATCATAGAAGACGCATGCGAACTCCATTTTCGATGAACTCAAGCTTGTCATCAAGATGACCATAAGCTCTAATACTCACAAAGAGAACCAAACAAGAACCAAGAAACATGATGCAAGGATGCAATGGTTTGAGCTCTCTACTAACGATACTATCAAGCTACCAACTTGAGAGCCCCCCTTGATAGTACGACAAACGATCCTATAACCCGGTATGCCAACTACCACCATGAGACTGGTAAAATAGAAAACCTATCAAGGGCAAACCTTTGCCTTGCACATGATCCACTTGAGCTAGATGATGACGATCTTGTCCTCCTTAAGATGGACCACCTTTCTTGATTGCGTTGGGTCGATGGAGACTAGATGATTGCTCCCCCATACTCCACTATGGGTGAGCCACTCTTCGTCACATCTTCACAAGTCCATTGACACCACAATGGATGGCAAGCTTCAAGAACTTGATCTCTTCGTGATGCTCCACCTGAACTTGCACACGGTAATCTTGATGACGATCAACACTTGATGTCATCCTTTCCATGGGTTGTATGATATCTTCCTCTTGACGCAAGCCCATGGACACGTACCTAACCCCACATAGAACTCTCACATATACCATGGGTTAGTATACAAAATGCAATGGACAATGCTTACCATATCATGGGATCACTTGATCCCTCTCGGTACATCTTTTACGCTTTGTGAGTTGATCAACTTGATTCACTCTTGACTTAGTCTTGATCAACCTTGAATCTTTCTAACTCTCTTCATTTGGATGATGTCTTGAAGGTAAACATGAATGATCACACAATGTTCTTCTTCAAGACATGTTTGCAATAAGCTCAACACTCACATGACCAATCTTTGGATAATTCCTTAATAGCACCTTGGTCAACACATAAACTCCTTGAAACCAACACATGGACTTCAAGAAATGCATATGGACAAATCCTTCAAATATAACTCAATGCAACCATTCGTCTATAGAGAATGTCATCAATTACCAAAACCACACATGGGAGCACCGCATGTCCTTTCAGTTGGTGTGTGTGTGTGTGTGGGGGGGGGGGGGGGGGCCAGCCGACTAGTAACAGACAGTGCAGCGCCTAAGGGCTAGGCGATGCACATTACATGTGTGGCGCCTAGCTCGGAGGCGCTGCACTGCTGGGTGCGGGCCCAAGGGCTGCCACGGTGGACAGAGGTGCAACGCCCTAGAGCTAGGCGCTGCACTGTAGGGTGTGGCGCCTGCTTGTCGGACGCCACAGAAAAAGATCAGCCATGTGAATTAGTTTTGTGGACAGTTCATTCTGTGATTTGATTTCGTCCATAGGTGAAAATTGTCAAATTTTCCCTCCTCACCTGCCCGCGATGCCCTGTCCTCTCAACCTCAAAGTTGGCGGTCGAAGGGAAGCACGAGGTGACTGAGTGATAGAGGCCTCCCGCGCCACGTGTTGCATGGACGAGCAACAACACCCCGGCGAGCTCCTTGTATACCAAAGAGCATCCGCCCTACGCCGGTGAGCTGCACCCCGCACGAGTTCGAGGGCATCCGCCGGTGACCGTGCTGTGGACGAGCAGCAGCAGCGACATGTCTCTTTTGTTCCTACGCACGACTTTTGACGAGCAAGGAGGCCGCTGTGCAGGTACAGTTGCGTGCATGCACTCGACAAATCCATGCCCCTTTTGCTGAGTGCATGCACCCGGTAAAGCACCGTTACACGTGGAACTGTTGCCGGCCGTTCCATCCACACACATAGTTTGCCGAGTTTTCATTTTTTGCACTCTGGCAAAGATTCGCCATGGTGTTTGCCGAGTGCCCGTGGAAAAAGGACTAGGCAAACTTGCCTTTGCCGACTAGTGGTCAGCCCAGTGGTGTTTGCCGAGTTTGGAACTCAACAAACACTTTGCCGTGCATTCTTTTTACCTTTGTTGAGTGCCTTGGTAATTCCAGTTGTGTTTCGATGTCCTAAATTAAACAAAGAAATGCACAGATTTCGGGCACCCTCACAATGTCTAAAACTACGTGAAATTTCTTGAATTTTTGTTGAATTTTGCCATGCTTAATATTAGAGAAAGGATAAGTGTTAGAACCAGTTTGACCATGTATAAACCGTGAATAGTTCAAGGTTACAATGCGACTATGTAAGGTTTACTCGTTCCCAAGAACATGTCATTCTAGCATTAGGTTTTGTTTTTAAATAGATGACATTCTGCCATTTGGAGGTAGTTTGCAATTTTGTATAAAAAAATATCTTCACAAAGTCACACGCATTCCCCTTGCTATTTTAGCCTCTTTTACTCTATTTGAGGAGAAAAAGAGACCGTGAGAATAATTTGATGTCTTTTTCTATGCGGGTAGTTTCGCTTTCCTCCGCAAAGCGTGTAGAGAAAACATAAAACTGGAGGATGGGGTTTGTTAATTTTTCAATGATCTTGCTAGCTGTATGTAGGCGTATTATAGGCCAGCGTGTGGAAGCAATCTTGTAGGCATATCGAACACAGCAGCGACATTTCACTTGCTCTGCCTTCTGGCAATGAACTCGCTCGTAAAACAAAAATGCTAGTTCGTTACGCTTATAGTACTCCCTCCGTTCCGAAATAATTGTCTTTCTAAAGATTTCAACAAGTGACTACATACGAAGCAAAATAAATGAATCTACACTCTAAAACATGTCTACATACATCCGTATGTTGTAATCCATTTGAGATGGCTAGAAAGACAATTATTTCGGAACGAAGGGAGTACTACTTAGTTATAATAACATCTTATATTGACGGAGGCAGTACCATGAATTGATGCATGGCAGGGGTTAAGATCTCGTCAATTTTTTTTGTCATGCTAACTTTGTCTCAACGCGCGGGCGCACACAACACACATGATCATTAGCAGACGCATGCACAGTGCACTCGCTCACAGCGACGCATGCGGCCTACTGATAAATTCAGATTTCAGACTGGACACATACATTGTCCCATTGTTCGTTCCTAGTGCATTAATGTTGTTAGAGCATCTACAGCCGGGTGCTTATATCCGTCTCATATGTTCGGGCAGGCCATCCGATCACTGACCGGTCATAAAATATCGACCCAACCAAAGCTTTTAAACGGGCCTCAAACGCCGGACTGACTGGCACCGTTCATATCCGTCCTAAATGTAGGACGGATATGAGGCGACCCTGGCAAGCCCGGACGCGTCCGCCTGGCAAGCCCGACTCACCACCGACCCCACAAATGTCCCACAAAAAATCCCGTCGGGCTCATCGCTCTGAAACCCTAGCTCACTCACTTTCCTCTCTCTCCGTCCTCTCCTCTCCCCGCACCAATTCCGATCAAATCCGGCTCAATGTCGAGCTGCGGCAGCCGCTCCGACGACGAGCTGGATCTGGAGTATGAGCTAGCCCTCCGCGTCGCCTTGGAGCGGTCCAAGGTGGAGACCGGGGGCAGCTCCGGATCTGCAGCCTCAGCGCAGCTCGGATGCCGACGCTGGCCCCTCCCGGCCCCGGGGTAGCTCCACAGGCGGCCTGCGCAATCCGTGCCACCCCTACGTTGTCGCCTGGCCCCGCCGGCAGCCGCTCCCCTCGTGGGCAGCAGTGAGTGCTTGTGCCCGCCCCGCCGGCCCGGATGCGCACGCCGGAGTTGGAAGCGCTCGCCGCCCGCCTCGCGAGACAGCGGGCAAGGGAGAGGGATGCTGCGGAGAGCTCTGTCCGCCGCCTCCGTGGGTTACCCGCGGAGCCCGGCAAGGACGAGCGACTCCTCGCATGGGTCTACCGCCTGTCGCTTACGACGGTGGAGATAGATGCTCGGCGGCTCCTCTGGAAGAACGCGAAGGCCCTTCGGCTTGCCATCGAGCAGTCCGAGCGGGAGGCGAAGGAGAAGGAGGCGGAGGCGGCTCGGCTGGCCAAGCTCAGGCGCCAGCAGGACCAGGCCGTCCAGCGCCTCAAGGGCCTCATCATCATCTCCTCCTCGTCCAACGGCGACGGCTCCTCGTCCGACGAATCGGATGATCCTCCACCAGTCACCGACGGCTACAGCTACGCCGGCAACCAGAAGGGGAAAGGGCCGACCCGGAAGTGGTGAAGTTCAATTTCATTTCAAGTTTTAGCTGTAGTATAAATTTGTCCGTCGTTTATGTGAACTTTGGTGATCTTTTGATGAACTATTGTGCTGTCCTATGTCTGATTCTATGTCCGGTCAGTTGATCTACGTAGTTTGATCGACGTTGCATGATTTAGTATGGATATAGGGGTTCGGATATGAGATATACGCATGTGGACAACGCGATTTGAGGGGTGCCTGCTCAGTGCACCCGGACGCACCCGGACACATCCGCGGGCGTTTGAGGGGTGGGATTTGCCAAATCCGGCTGTAGATGCTCTTAGTACATGGAAAAATCATAACGGAACTGGTTCCTTTTCCAGTTGTCGTTGATGGTAATAACATTCTCGATATAATTTTTGCGAAAATATCAGACCTATTATGAAGATTCACCGGTAGTACAAAACACCCCAAACATAATAAAAATTACATCGAGGTCTATGGACAACCGAACGACCATTACCGCCGCCAGAACAACCGCTGACGCCGCTGTCGCCCCTCCCATACCGGAGCCGGCCTGACCTTGTTGATGACAGCGAGGAAGTCTTCGTGCACGTGCCCCTAAGGACCAACGTTTGGTAGCCGCAGTCGTCGCCATTGAATTCTTGAATCGCTCTGAAGAACAAGACAACAAATTTCGTTGTTGCGTACGCACGACGAGAAACCCTAACTTCGCCGCTCCGAGGAGCTGGCAAGAATCTACGCCTGAGCTCCGTCTAATCCGTCCCGACGAACGAATTTGAGGAGGATCGGAGCCCGGAAGACTGACTCGAAGAAGAAGCGCCGCCCTTGCGAAAACCAAAACCCTACCTATCTAAGTCGAGGCATCAGGAATACCCTCCCCGCCACCGGCCGCCGGAGCGGCAGACAGAGGGGAGGCGAATCCAGGGGCTCGCCTGCGAAGATCGAAGGGAAGAAAACTTCCCTTAGTCGCCTTGCGAGAGGGGAAAGAATACTATGTGCGTAAGCATCAACTGAGGTAATTAATGGTTTTGCCAACTCAGGTCCCTAATTTTCTTTTCTGGCGTCGGTCGATTTCAGACCAAAGCTAAAGGCGGGGACGACATGAGGAACAACAGCAATGAGCGTCGGCCACCGTGAGGCCGATCCAGTACCTCGCCGGAGATGGGGATGGGGCTGCAAGCGGGAGAGAGCTGTGACATTGTTCTAGGGCGAATGCGAGGAAGCTGGTTGATGGGTGCCGCTCGCCGGAAAATTGGAAAGCTTGGTAGTTGCGCCCATGCCGGTATTTGCTTGTATGCGTCTCATCTTTGTATCGTTATTATTATGAAAATACAAGTAATGCATGTCTATTGGTGTACATCTTCAAAAAAAAATTTATTGCATGCATCACTTTATTATTCCAAATACAGAACATTATAACAACATTGCTTTGCAGTCACACATGTACTACCCCATATACACAAAGAATTCCGTAGCTCGGAGAGAATTGAACAAAGAAATAACCAAAGAGAAAACCACAATTAAGAAAAAAGCGCAGTGAAAGAATTGCCAAATTTTACAACATGAACTCGCTTGCAGGTTAGAGCAAAGAATGAGCCGAGACTGCGTGATCGTTCACCATGCATGCACACGTACGTGCGCAGCTGTACCACTGCACTTAGTAGTAGTTGATTGCGCGGCAGTTCTTCCTGATCTGGCCCTGGTAGCCGGTCTTGACCTCGATGCCGGCCATCTTCACCATGGCCTTCTCGAACCTGTCCTCCCACCACCTGGGGATGTTGGCGTTGTCGACCACCATTCTCGCCGTCTCCGCCGACGTCATGAGTGCCGCGTCGGAGGTGAAGAGCACCGTGTGCGACAGCACGTTCTTGTAGTACTGCCTGTCCAGCTTGTTGGGCGTCACTACGTCCTGCATCACCGTCGGGTCGTTGCCTCCCGGCGTCGCGTCGGCCGGGCACTGCCTCCTCAGGAACGCGGCGAGGCCGCCGTTGATGTCGGAGGGGGCGTTGAGGCGGTCGGGGACGAAGGAGGAGCAGTGGGAGCGGCCGATGGTGTGCGCGCCGGAGAGGATGACCAGGTCCTCCGTGTTGAGGCCCTTGACGACGAAGCTATCGACGAGGTCGCTGAGGTTGGACGCTGGTGGGGCCAGGAACTTGAGCGGCTCGGAGGCGTTGGAGAAGGTGCCGTCGCGGCGGCCGGACGGCATTTCGAAGTTTACCTTGCCCCTGCTGAGGATGCAGGACGCGTCACGGGCCGCGAAGGCGATGATGTCTGCGCAGGAGACGACGCCCGGGCAGGCCGCCTCGACGGCGTCCTTGATCGCGTCAATCAGCTCGAAGCCCCGCAGGGAAGGGTCGTTCGGCGGGCTGAGCTTCTCCGGCGTCGGGCTGAACGGGGTCGGGTCCAGGAGCACGGAAGCATCGCAGCCCTAATCATCAACAACTCAACAAATTAATCAAGCCTGACTAATCGGTTGTATACATACGTTTGCAAATTCGTTTCTAAGTTTCTTGCAGTAGTACCTCGACGAAACAGTCGTGGAAGAGCATGCGGATCATGGCGGCGCCATTGCCGGGGTTCTGGGAGATGGCCTTCTCCATGACGCCCTTGACAACGGCCTCCGCCTGGGGGCACTTGTCGTGGTAGAAACCGATCTCCAGTGGCCAGAAAGGGCTGGCCTGGCATCCCACAGCGAGGAGCAGCAATGCACAAACCATCAGATTTGCAGCAATAGCCGCCATTTTTTCGAAGCTAGCTTGCTTGCTCGACTAAGATTGGATGGGAGGAGAGAAGTGTAAGTGGTCAATCAGTGGTGAATGCGTGTTGCCATAGCTCCAGCACGAAGCTACTTATATAGGTGGGCATTCGAATTTCGAAGACCTAGCTTTGGCCAAGAATGCATATGTTGCCGCGTGCTTAAAATTAACAATGATTATTCTGGCTTCGTTGGAACGTTACTATACTCCGGTGGTTGCCACCAATCTTAAGCGTCATTGAATTCGCCCAATGTACTCTTTTTCCTCCCAGTGGCTCCGAAAATTAATCAAAGGGCGTTGGTAATGATATGATACAGAGATAGTAGTAACAAACATTAGCCTGATGGTTACATACAGTTGACTCGACTGATATGTGAACCGGTCATGTACATAGGCTGGAGAGCAATGGCTAGATCGAGCAGCTGATTGGTGTGACCAGCTCCGTGTCTCTTTCCTTCCGGTTCTGCATACGATATGATCCGCCAGTGGCAGATGGGGACGCTTGTTTTTCCGGTTGTTGAGAGGTGAGGTTGATTAAGAACGTTTCGCTTGTGCTTCGTCTCCTTCAAATCTGCTGGGGCTTCTAGCCAGAATTCGAATAAATTAAATATACAGGCATGCTGGCATGCAGTGTGAGAAATTTTTGATGAGGCCAGTTTGTTCAGGGGCACGCGGAGTCAACTAATACTAATTCCATGGTAGGAGCGCATCCTCAACATGAGGTCAATACTACCAAAGTTTCTCACCACCCCACGATCTTGGGAACAAGACAAGTAGACACACACTTGAACAAGAACTCATGCTTGCGCTTCAGGCCAGAGGCGGTGTTGGGGGTTCCACCAACGGAAAACCTAGCTACCACCAATGAAGACTTGAAGAGTGGCAAGAGAGCATGAGGGCTCATCAACTCACCGGGAGGATTGGCATTTCGAGGCAAACCCTAGCGAAAAGATTTTCTAGCGGAACAGGTTTCTATCGGGTACCGCACGGTCGTCCGATGACGTTGCGATTGGTGCGTAGACAGCGTGAGGAGTACCGTAGTCAAACCTCAAACGGTGGGCGCTCGATTTTCTTATTGCGTGTATTCGAACACAATATATACAGTGGAGCCCAGCAGGTACATTTAATACCGTACTGAATTCATTAGAAACGCTCCAAACTACTCCTCACGCTCCCAACTACTCCTCCAGGGGCGCGCCACCTCCTGGCTGCTGCCCTCTCTTTCTAAAGCCCACTAAGGCCCAATAACTTCCCGGGAAGGGGGTTCCGGTAACCCTCCGGCACTCCGGTTTTATCCGAAACCTCCCGTAACACTTTCGATGTTCGAATATAGTCGTTCAATATATCAATCTTTATGTCTTGACCATTTTGAGACTCCTCGTCATGTCCGTGATCACATCCGGGACTTCGAACTACCTTCGTTACATCAAAACACATAAACTCATAATACCGATCGTCACCGAACGTTAAGCGTGCGCACCCTACGGGTTCGAGAACTATGTAGACATGACGGAGACTCATCTCCGGTCAATAACCAATAGCGAAACCTGGATGCTCATATTAGTTCCTACATATTATACGAAGATCTTTATCGGTCAAACCGCATAACAACATACGTTGTTCCCTTTGTCATCGGTATGTTACTTACCCGAGATTCGATCGTCGGTATCTCAATACCTAGTTCAATATCGTTACAGGCAAGTCTATTTACTCGTTCCGTAATGCATCATCCCGCATCTAACTCATTACTCACATTGCTTGCAAGGCTTATAGTGATGTGCATTACCGAGAGGGCCCAGAGATACCTCTCCGATATTCGGAGTGATAAATCCTAATCTCGATCTATGCCAACTCAACAAACACCATCGGAGACACCTGTAGAGCATCTTTATAATCACCCAGTTACGTTGTGACGTTTGATAGCACACTAAGTGTTCCTCCGGTATTCGGGAGTTGCATAATCTCATAGTCATAGGAACAAGTGTAAGTCATGGAGAAAGTAATAGCAACAAACTAAACGATCATCGTGCTAAGCTAACAGATTGGTCAAGTCAATCACATCATTCTCTAATGATGTGATCCCATTAATCAAATGACAACTCATGTCTATGGCTAGGAAACTTAACCATCTTTGCTTCAACGAGCTAGTCAAGTAGAGGCATACTAGTGACACTCTATTTGTCTATGTATTCACACATGTACTAAGTTTCCGGCTAATACAATTTTAGCATGAATAATAAACATTTATCATGATATAAGTAAATATAAATAACAACTTTATTATTGCCTCTAGGGCATATTTCCTTCAGTCTCCCACTTGCACTAGAGTGAATAATCTAGATTACACAGTAATGCTTCTAACACCCATGGAGTCTTGGTGCTGATCATGTTTTGCTCGCGAGAGAGGCTTAGTCAACGGGTCTGCAACATTCAGATTCGTATGTATCTTGCAAATCTCTATGTCTCCCTCCTTGACTTGATCGCAGATGGAATTGAAGCATCTCTTGATGTACTTGGTTCTCTTGTGAAATCTGGATTCCTTTGCCAAGGCAATTGCACTAGTATTATCACAAAAGATTTTCATTGGACCCGATGCACTAGGTATGACACCTAGATCGGATATGAACTCCTTCATATCCAGACTCCTTCATTTGCTGCTTTCGAAGCAACTATGTACTCCGCTTCACACGTAGATCCCGCCACGATGCTTTGCTTAGAACTGTACCAACTTACAGCTCCACCGTTCAATATAAATACGTATCCGGTTTGTGACTTAGAGTCATCCGGATCAGTGTCAAAGCTTGCATCGACGTAACCATTTACGACGATCTCTTTGTCACCTCCATAAACGATAAACATATCCTTAGTCCTTTTCAGGTATTTCAGGATGTTCTTGATCGCTGTCCAGTGATCCACTCCTGGATTACCTTGGTACCTCCCTGCTAAACTAATAGCAAGGCACACATCAGATCTGATACACAACATTGCATACATGATAGAACCTATGGCTGAAGCATAGGGAATGACTTTCATTTTCTCTCTATCTTCTGCAGTGGTCGGGCATTGAGTCTGACTCAACTTCACACCTTGTAACACAGGCAAGAACCCTTTCTTTGCTTGATCCATTTTGAACTTCTTCAAAACTTTATCAAGGTATGTGCTTTGTGAAAGCCCAATTAAGCGTCTTGATCTATCTCTATAGATCTTGATGCCCAATATATAAGCAGCTTCACCGATGTCTTTCATTGAAAAACTCTTATTCAAGTATTCCAATCAATAATATGTCATCCACATATAATATTAGAAATGCTATAGATCTCCCACTCACTTTCTTGTAAATACATGCTTCTCCAAAAGTTTGTATAAAACCATATACTTTGATCACACTATCAAAACGTTTATTCCAACTCCGAGATGCTTGCACCAGTCCATAAATGGATCGCTGGAGCTTGCACACTTTTTTAGCATCCTTTGGATTGATAAAACCTTCGGGTTGCATCATATACAACTCTTCTTCCAGAAATCCATTCAGGAATGCAGTCTTTACATCCATTTGCCAAATTTCATAATCATAAAATGCAACAATTGCTAACATGATTCGGACGGACTTAAGCATCGCAACGGGTGAGAAGGTCTCATCGTAGTCAACTCCTTGAACTTGTCGAAAACCTTTAGTAACAAGTCAAGCTTTGTAGACAGTAACATTACCGTCAGCGTCAGTCTTCTTCTTGAAGATCCATTTATTCTCGATAGCTTGCCGATCATCAGGCAAGTCAACCAAAGTCCACACTTTGTTCTCACACATGGATCCCATCTCAGATTTCATGGCCTCAAGCCATTTCTCGGAATCTGGGCTCATCATCGCTTCCTCATAGTTCGTAGGTTAGTCATGGTCAAGTAACATGACTTCCAGGATAGGATTACCGTACCACTCTGGTGCGAATATTACTCTGGTTGACCTACGAGGTTCGGTACTAACTTGATCAGAAGTTTCATGATCATCATCATTAGCTTCCTCACTTACTGGTGTAGGAATCATTGGAACTGATTTCTGTGATGAACTACTTTCCAATAAGGGAGAAGGTACAATTACCTCGTCAAGTTCTACTTTCCTCCCACTCACTTCTTTCGAGAGAAACTCCTTCTCTAGAAAGGATCCATTCTTAGCAATGAATGTCTTGCCTTCGGATCTGTGGTAGAAGGTGTACCCAACAGTCTCCTTTGGGTAGACACATTTCTCCGATTTGGTTTCGAGCTTATTAGGTTGAAGCTTTTTCACATAAGCATCGCAGCACCAAACTTTAAGAAACGACAACTTGGGTTTCTTGCCAAACGACAGTTCATAAGGTGCCGTCTCAACGGATTTAGATGGTGCCCTATTTAACGTGAATGCAGCTGTCTCTAAAGCATAACCCCAAAACTATAGCGGTAAATCAGTAAGAGACATCCTAAATCGCACCATATCTAGTAAAGTACGATTACGACGTTCGGACACACCATTACGCTGTGGTGTTCCGGGTGGCGTGAGTTGCGAAACTATCCCGCATTGTTTCAAATGAAGACCAAACTCGTAACTCAAATATTCTCCTCCACGATCAGATCGTAGAAACTTTATTTTCTTGTTATGTTGATTTTCCACTTCACTCTAAAATTCTTTGAACTTTTCAAATGTTTTAGACTTATGTTTCATCAAGTAGATATACCTATATCTGCTCAAATCATCTGTGAAGGTTAGAAAATAACGATACCCGACGTGAGCCTCAATGTTCATTGGACCACATACATCAGCATGTATGATTTCCAATAAATCTGTTGCTCGCTCCGTTGTTCCGGAGAACGGAGTTTTAGTCATCTTGCCCATGAGGCATGGTTCGCAAGTACCAAGTGATTCATAATCAAGTGATTCCAAAAGTCCATCATAATGGAGTTTCTTCATGGGCTTTACACCAATATGACCTAAACGGTAGTGCCACAAATAAGTTGCACTATCATTATCAACTCTGCATCTTTTGGCTTCAATATTATGAATATGTGTGTCACTACTATCGAGATTCAACAAAAATAGACCACTCTTCAAGGGTGCATGACCATAAAAGATATTACTCATATAAATAGAACAATCATTATTCTCGAATTTAAATGAATAACCGTCTCGCGTCAAACAAGATCCAGATATAATGTTCATGCTTAATGCTGGCACCAAATAACAATTATTCAGTTCTAAAACTAATCCCGAAGTTAGATGTAGAGGTAGCGTGCCGACGACGATCACATCGACTTTGGAACCATTTCCTACGCGCATCGTCACCTCGTCCTTAGCCAATCTTCGCTTAATCCGTAGTCCCTGTTTCGAGTTGCAAATATTAGCAACAGAACCAGAATCAAATACCCAGGCACTACTGCGAGCATTAGTAAGGTACACATCAATAACATGTATATCACATATACCTTTGTTTACCTTGCTATCCTTCTTATCCGCCAAATACTTGGGGCAGTTCTGCTTCTAGTGACCAGTCTCGTTGCAGTAGAAGCACTCAGTCTCAGGCTTAGCTCCAGACTTGGGCTTCTTCACTTGAGCAGCAACTTGCTTTCCGTTCTTCTTGAAGTTCCCCTTCTTTCCTTTACCCTTTTCTTGAAACTGGTGGTCTTGTTGACCATCAACACTTGATGCTCCTTCTTGATTTCGACCTCCGCAGCCTTTAGCATTGCGAAGAGCTCGGTAATTGTCTTATCCATCCCTTGCATATTATAGTTCATCACGAAGCTCTTGTAGCTTGGTGGCAGTGATTGAAGAACTCTGTCAATGACACTATCATCAGGAAGATTAACTCCCAGCTGAGTCAAGTGGTTGTGGTTGAGGGAGTCCTAGAGTAAGGGGTCCTCGGGCGTCCGGCCTGTTATCTATGGGCCGGACTGGTGGGCTATGAAGACATGAAGGCCGAAGACTGTACCCGTGTCTGGATTGGACTCTCCTTGGCGTGGAAGGCAATCTTGGCGATCAACTATGAAGATTCCTTCGTATGTAGCCGACTCTATGTAACCCTAGATCCCCCCGGTGTCTATATAAACCGGAGGGTGTTGTCCGGAAAGGATATACTCATTACCATAGTCATACAGGCTAGACTTCTAGGGTTTAGTCATTACGATCTCGTGGTAGATCAACTCTTGTAACACTCATATTCATCAAGATCAATCAAGAAGGAAGTAGGGTATTACCCTCATAGAGAGGGCCCGAGCCTAGGTAAACATCGTGTCCCCTGTCTCCTGTAACCATCGATCCTAGACGCACAGTTCGGGACCCCCTACCCGAGATCCGTCGGTTTTGACACCGACATTGGTGCTTTCATTGAGAGTTCCGTTGTGCCGTCGACGAAAGGTTTGATGGCCCCTTCAATCGTTGATAGTGACGCCGTCCAAGGAGAAACCTTCCTTCCCGGACAGATCTTCGTGTTTGGCGGCTTCGTACTGCAGGCCAACTCGCTTGGCCATCTGGAGCAGATCGATAGCTACGCCCTTGGCCATCAAGTCAGATTCGGGAGCTTGAACTACGTCGCGGACGTCCGCGGAGACCTGATCTTCGATGGATTGGAGACCGCGACGATAGCTCCCCCTCGCTCCGATGAACATGACCTAAATCTGTCATCGGATCACATCCAGGAGATGGTTCCTGTTGCTGCAACGGCCTTAGAATAGGAGCAGATCGTGTTTATTATCCGAGGCCATAGAGTCCGCGACATTGGAGCCGCACGCAGACTCAACACCCTGCAATATTTGCGTCAACGGAACTCTGGACTCGGCTCCGGCTATAAGTTCCGGACCATGTACGCCCGCGGACACCGAGCTGGATTGGTTATCGATTTTCGAATTCAGCGCCGCAGACATCTTCGAGCACTCACCTTTGGGTGATGTGCTAAACTCTTTAAAGAATTTGTCCTTGGAGAAGAACTCACAGCCGAACTATGTTCGGTTCGAGCTAGAGGCTGATGATGGGGAATTTTGCTTCCCACCCGCCACCCACTTCATAGCCACTGTCGATGACTTAACTGATGTGCTTGATTATGGCTCCGAAGACATCGACGGTATGGACGACGATGCCGACAAAGAGCAAGGCCAAGACCTGCCATTCACTGGACGTTGGACGACCACCTCTCTGTACGATGTGTACATGGTTGACACGCCTAAAAAAGCTAGTGACGATGACAAAGAAGATCCAGTTGCGAACAAACCTTCTGAGACACAGTCAGAGCGCCGGCGCCCTAAACGCCGTCCTAAGACTTGTCGCTCAAAAGATGGCAACACTGGCACCAGAGAAAATAGTACTCCGGGCGACGCCGAAAACAATAAAGACCCTGTGGGAGTAGCATCCGAACAGGAGGAACAAGACAACGGGCAAGTTAACCCTGATAAACAGGCCATGCCCAATGACCCGGATGACGATAGTTATCGTCCAGTCTCCGAGGATGAGGAGAGCCTCGGCAGCGAGGATTTCATCATGCCTGAGACACCCCTCGAGCAGGAGCGCTTCAAGTCCTAGCTAATAGCTACTGCTAGAAGCCTGAAGAAAAAGCAGCAGCAGCTCCAAGCCGATCAAGACCTACTCATTGACAGATGGACCGATGCCCTGGCAGCCAAAGAATACGGCCTCAAGCGCCCAACCAAGAGTTACTCGAAGCACAGACTGCTACCTCAGTTCGATGAGGAGGCACCAGATCCCGTACCTCCCTCGCACAATGCGGAACGACCACCACGTGGTCGGGATAGTGCGGCGGACCGACCACCCCGCGGTCGGGATAAAACGACAACTCAGGCCGAACAATAGCCCGCCCCATTGCCTCATAAAAACAGAGACAGAACAACTTGGGACCATACATACGACATTCGGCAGGACCTGGACAGTAGAGCAGGACACACCAGATCAATCTACGGATCGCGAGGACGCTTCCCGACTCGGGATGACGGCTACCTATTCGGACGCGACAAACCTAGTCATTCCCGGACCAATAACCGCAGACGGACTCCATCGGAGGTGCGCCGCGACGCGGCCCGATATAGAGGCGCCGACACACCTCTCTCGCTTCACGACGGAAATCTTTGGATCACGAATTCCCGAGGGGTTCAAGCCCGTCAACATTGAATCATACAACGGAACAACCGATCCCGCAGTGTGGATCGAAGATTTTATTCTCCACATCCATATGGCTCGCGGAGATGACCTCCACGGCATCAAATACCTCCCACTAAAATTAAAAGGGCCAGCTAGACACTGGTTAAATAGTCTGCCTGAAAATTCCATCGGCAGCTGGGAGGACTTGGAAGAAGCTTTTCTTGACACTTCCAAGGTACTTATGTCCGGCCACCAGATGCCGATGACTTAAGTCATATAGTCCAACAACCTAGAGAATCAGCCAGAAAATTCTGGACTAGGTTCCTAACCAAAAAGAACCAGATCGTTGACTGTCCGGATGCCGAAGCCCTAGCAGCCTTCAAACACAACATCCGTGACGAATGGCTCGCCCGCCACCTCGGCCAAGAAAAGCCGAAATCCATGGCATCCCTCACAGCACTCATGATCCGCTTTTGCGCGGGTGATGACAGTTGGCTGGCTCGTAGCAAAAACACAGCCAGCGAGGCAGGCCCCTCCGAGGCCAAGAACAACACCGGCAAGCTCCGGTGCAATAGACACAAACACCGAAGCAATGGCGATAACACCGATGACACCACAGTTAACGCCGGATTCAGCGGCTCCAAGTCCGGTCAACGGAAGAAGCCCTACAAAAGGAACAATGAGGGACCATCCAGCTTGGACCGCATACTCGATCGTCCGTGCCAGATACACGACACCCCGGACAAGCAAGCCAATCATACCAACAGGGATTGTTGGGTTTTCAAGCAGGCTGGCAAGTTAAATGCTGAAAACAAAGAAAAGGGATCACAAAGTGAGGACGAGGACGAAGAGACCCGGCAGCCGAACACTGGGGGGGCAGAAGAAATTTCCCCCTCAAGTTAAAACGGTGAACATGATATATGCTACACACATCCCCAAAAGGGAGCGTAAGCGAGCACTCAGGGACGTCTACGCGATAGAGCCAGTAGCCCCAAAATTCAATCAGTGGTCGTCATTCCCGATCACCTTCGATCGTCGAGATCACCCAATTAGTATCCTCCATGGCGGTTCGGCCGCACTGGTCCTCAACCCAATCATCGACGGATTTCACCTAACACGAATCCTAATGGACGGTGGTAGCAGCCTCAACCTGCTCTATCAGGATACAGTGCGGAAGATGGGCATTAATCCCTCACGAATCAAACCCACATAGACTACCTTTAAAGGAGTCATACCAGGCGTAGAGGTCCGTTGTACGGGCTCAATCACGCTGGAGGTGGTCTTCGGCTCTCCGGACAACTTCCGAAGCGAGGAGTTAATCTTCGATATTGTCCCCTTCCGTAGCGGCTACCACGCACTGCTCGGACGCACCGCGTTTGCTAGATTCAACGCAGTGCCACACTATGCTTATCTCAAGCTCAAGATGCCCGGTCCACGCGACGTCATAACAGTCAATGGCAACACTGAATGATCCCTCCGAACAGAGGAGCACACAGCCGCCCTAGCAGCAGAGGTACAGAGCGGCCTTCTCAAGCAGAACCGTAATCCGGCTGCCGAGCCCCTGGACATCACTAAGAGAGTCCGGACCACACTGCAGCAGGACGGTTCGGCTCGTCAAGAGCTCGATTAGCAATTCGGCCTCCGTCCCAGTCCCGATGAGGTAGCGGCATCCGCACCACGCGCACATAATTACACACTCGAAATCCCATGTGCATCGATGGAGGCACAGTTAGCTTGTAGTTCGGCTACACCAATCCCGGACTCACTGGTACCCTTACTATTTCGTCTTTTCCCCTTTTTTTCAGGTACCTTTCATACATGCCCCCTTTGACGACCTGATTACTGGTCCTATCAAAGGACAAGTACACCAAATTGGCGCAGAGCACATGCATACATGGGAAGCCCTAGAGGACAATCCAACGACTACTCTACCCGTCTTTCAATACCCAGATCCAGCTCTCCTCTGGTTCTAGCATGTTAAATAGCCGGTTGCTTATCGCATTATTTGTATAAATGCGCTTCGACGCATTAACCCAACCATAATGGAAGCAGTTTACAGCCCAAGTCCGAACACTTCTTATAGATAATTTCGGCACCCCGAATTTAGCATTATATGCATTGGCTCTGAATCATGTCTTTGGTCAATAGTTGGGTTGCCCAGCTCCTGTGCTTGCTATCCTACGTTCCGCTACATAGGCTAGGGTAGTAAAGGGAGAACTACTGCGATTGTGCTGGCCTAAACCGGATGAGCACCTCAGTAGAGAAAGCCGAAAACTGACTGTCATGATGCGGCGAGAGCCGGTCAGCTGTTCGGAGGTCACAAATCATTGGAGATTTTTTTTCCGCATTTCACGAAGGATCGGTACTTCCTGATTAGACACTGACAACACTCTGGTTCGTATACCAGGAGCTGCGCCTATGTTTTGTTATAAAACTCCTATGGCTAAGTGAGGGCGTTTAAGCCGCATAGTCTGATTGCCTGGTTCGTTGCGCTAAACAACTCCTTCAAGGACCATATAATTGGATGAAGATTGTTTAGATTCCATCCCGAACACCTCCGTACTACCTATGTGAGGGCAGAAGCCGACAACTGGTCAACCCTCAGATTCCATACAATACGGCCGCACACGAGGAAACAATCAAAACATAACAAACATTATATTATAAACCGGATTTGTTTTCATCATACAAGGCAAAGAAAAAAAACGAATGTCTTCATTCGAAAATAATGTCCTGCCCACACTGCGCTGCTGCAAGTCGAGACCCCTCCAGGACATCCGCAAATATCGCTCGGGTGTGCGGTACTCCTTGACCTCCGGCGGCCCCTTGGCCACCTCGACGGCGTCCATTTTCGCTCACCACATCTTGCAACGAGCGAAGGCCATGCGGGCACCTTCGATGCAGACTGATCGCCTGACGATGTCTAGCCGCGGACAAGCCTCCATCACCCGCTTCACGAGGCCAAAATAACTGCTAGGTATAGCTTCGGCTGGCCAAAGCCGTATTATTAAATCCTTCATGGTCAGTTCGGCCACCCTGTGCAGCTCGACCAACTGTTTCAGCTGATCGGCAAAGGGCACCGGATGTTCTGGCACATCATACTGCGACTAGAACAGCTTCTCCGTGGAATTCCCTTCTCCGGCTTGGAAGAACTCCGCAGCATCGGACACGCTGCATGGCAGATCTGCAAAGGCCCCTGGGCAACTCCGAACCCGGGTTAGTAAAAGGCACTTCTTCTCCGCATACTTGCTTTGCATGTTAAAAGCCTTACCCGCTGCGATCTTCTTGGCCTCCTGGATCTCTTGTAGAGCGCCCTGGGCTTCATTCTGTGCGGCCTCCGCGCTCTGGCGAGCTTTGGCAAGTTCGGTCTCTCGAACCAACGCTTCACGCTCCAAAGCCTCACACTTCTTCACCGTGTCTTGTAGCTCCTGCTGGATCTCGCCGACCCGGGCCTTGAGCTTCTTACGGGCGGCTTGCTGCTAGACAGCCTTCCCTTCGGCTTCGGTCAAGGCATTTTTCAGGGCCTCGACCTCGGTCGCCGCCCCTACACATATTATGACACTCCTGTCAATACTCACCACTTACTCTTCTCGAATACACAGCAAGTCGTTACTCACCTTGCTTCTCGTGAAGCCGAATCTTCACCTTGCCGAGCTCATTCTCGGTCCGCTCCAACCTCTGCTTCGGCTCAGAGACTTCGACAGCATGCAAGGTCGCGGCCAACAGCAACGCCTGCTTATTCATTACTATCAAAGTAGTCTCCTGCAAATGGTTGATCCGCTGTCCGGCCTTTCTTTCTGAATACCGGACAATGTCTCAAGGGCTACTGTCAGCATGGGGTGTTCTCTTTCTACGTGACTTACCTCAAAACCTGTCAACAGGTTGTTGCAGGCCTCGTTTAGTCCGCTCTTGACGGACTGAACCTTCTCGATCACCGTACCCATAAGGACACGGTGCTCGTCCACAATGGAGGCGCCTTTTAGCGCCTCCATCAGGTTATCCGGCGCCCCTGGTTGGACAGGGGCCATCGGTGGAATTAGCGCACCCTCCTCCTTCGAAGGAAGGCGCGTGCCGGATTCTGGGGCCGTATCGGTCCCCGGGATCGTATTCGGCTAAGGACCGAACTGAATACGTCCCTCTTTGCCAGTCTCCATGGGGATCTGCTCCCCCATGTGTCCGGTAGCAGAGGTCTCGCCTTGCGGCACCTCCTGGATAGCGTCCTGGGCCCCTCCCCGGCTCGGAGTGGTCCTCCAGGACAACACTTCGGTGTTGTCCTTGGCCTCAGGGGAATAAGCGGGTGGCGGCGACATACTGGCCATTTCCGCCGGATCCAACGAACCCCCAGATGAGGATTGCTGGATGCTGCCATGGGCCGGACTGCAATGGCACAATTCATCATGTTAAAACAATGAAAAGGGGAGGTCGGGTACACTTATGTACGAGAGTCATAGTACTTATGATGCGACCCGAGGCTTAGTGCGGAGGCGTCGCTCCGGACTGCTGTCAACGTCCCACGCGATGTTGACCGCAGGGGCGCCCTTCCCCTTCTTTGGCGTTCCCGCCTCCAGATTCGTGGAGGCCCCCCTCTTCTTCTCCTTAGGGGGAGGGTTCCTCTCCTTCTCCTCCTCCTCTTCCTCGTCACCATCCTCAGGGACGGAGGAATGGGCTTCCTCGTCTTCAGACGTCACGTCCGAAGTGCCCTTGCGACGGGGGCCATTTTTGGCCCCCTTGGCCTTCTTCTTGGCCTTCTTCTCCGGCGCCTTATATGGCGCCGGCACCAGCATCTTCGCCAGAGCAGGATGGCGGCTCTTGAGCAGCGTTGCGGACCTAATGGATCCGCCGCCCTCTCCATCCAATCCTGAAAAAGCAATAATAAACTCAGACATCATCCTCGAAACAATTAAGTAGGGGATACGTAAAAAATAACGTACCTCGCTGGCGAGGTGTTTGCAATCGTGCCCACGATCTGAATCTGTGGCCGGCGGTTTCTCGTTACCCTTAAAGAGCAACTTCCAGGCACCTTCGTGAGTGTTTTCGAAGAGCCTCTCCAGAGTTTGGTGCTTCTTCGGATTAAACTCCCACAGAGGGCGACTTCTACGCTGGCACGGGAGGATCCGACGAACTAGCATCACCTGGATTACATCGACAAGCTTGACGTTCTTGGCTATCATACTTTGAATGCGCATTTGCAGCGCTATCAGCTCATTGGGCGAGCACCAGTTCGGACTCTTCTCGACCCAGGAGGTGAGTCGCATGGGAGCACCGGAGCGGAATTCAGCAGCTGTGGCCCAGGTGGTGCCGCGGGGTTCTGTGATGTAGAACCATTGTTTCTGCCACTCCTTTACTGTCTCCACGAAAGTGCCTTTCGGCCAGGAGACGTTGGACAACTTACTCACCATGGCTCCCCCGCACTCCGCGTGCTGGCCATCCACCACCTTCGGCTTCACATTGAAGACTTTGAGCCATAGTCCGAAGTGGGGTTGGATGCAGGGGAAGGCCTCACACACGACGATAAACGCCGAGATGTTGAGGAAGGAGTTCGAGGACAGATCATGGAAATCTATCCCGTAATAATACATCAGCCCGCGGACGAAAGGGTGGAGTGGGAACCCTAGTCCGCAGAAGAAATGAGGGAGGAATACCACCCTCTCGTTGGGCTCCGGCGTGTGGATGACTTGTCCCTCGGCCGGCAGACGATGGGCGATTCCCTTCGCCAAGTATCCGGCCGCCCAAAGCTCAGTAATGTCCTCCTCCTTGACTGAGGAGACCATCCACTTGCCCTGACCTCCGGATTCGGACATGGTTGAGTGCTAGCTCGAGTGGGAAGGATATAAGAACTTGGGCGCTGGAGCTCAAGATTGGGAGGGCAGAGATGGAGAGAAGGCGTGGGAGAGGAAGAGGGAATCCTTATCCCCGTATAAAGGCAGTAAATATCGAACGCCTCCCCACTCGCCTTAGAATTCTCCTATTCCCAAGGGCTGTATAAACGGTGCAGTTGGATTACCCATACCCGCATTGATGAAAATCCCATGATAAGGGGACACGATCTCTGCTCTGACAAGACGTGTCTATGGCAACCGTGTCTCGGGACGTGGAGCGGCGGACACAGAAATGGTTCAGAATTATGACCGGTCGGACGTGATGTCATCCTATAAAATATTTGTCAGCGGATTGGATTCGTGTAAAAACTATATTTTCTCTGTGGTTGTGTATGGTGCGTGTGACAGGTCCGGATACTATCATTGCGTCCGAAGACTATCTTGGAGTTCGGAAAGAAGGGAACCCGCCTTACAATGCCGAAGACAATCCGCGCGCCGGACTCCTCTTCATTGAAGATAGGTTCAGGGGCTACTGAGGGAGTCCTGGACTAAGGGGTCCTCGAGCGTCTGGCCTCTTATCTATGGGGTAGACTGGTGGGCTGTGAAGACATGAAGTCCGAAGACTGTACCCGTGTCCGGATTGGACTCTCCTTGGCGTGGAAGGCAAGCTTGGCGATCAACTATGAAGATTCCTTCCTATGTAGCCGACTCTATGTAACCCTAGATCCCCCTGGTGTCTATATAAACCAGAGGGTGTAGTCCGGAAAGGATATACTCATTACCATAGTCATACTGGC
This sequence comes from Aegilops longissima, assembly GCA_021605205.1. Classification (NCBI taxonomy): domain Eukaryota; kingdom Viridiplantae; phylum Streptophyta; class Magnoliopsida; order Poales; family Poaceae; genus Aegilops; species Aegilops longissima. The sequence continues at coordinate 623,696,281 of CM038678.1, forward strand.
TAGACTTCTAGGGTTTAGCCATTACGATCTCGTGGTAGATCAACTCTTGTAACACTCATATTCATCAAGATCAATCAAGCAGGAAGTAGGGTATTACCTCCATAGAGAGGGCCCGAACCTGGGTAAACATCATGTCCCTTGTCTCCTGTAACCATCGATCCTAGACGCACAGTTCGAGACCCCCTTCCCGAGATCCGCCGGTTTTGACACCGACAGTGGTACCCAGACATTCTGAGTATATGTTCACTGACAGAACTATTCTCCTCCATTTCGCAACTGTAGAACTTATTGGAGACTTTATATCTCTCAATCCGTGCATTTTCTTGAAATATTAACTTCAACTCCTGGAACATCTCATATGCTCCATGACGTTCAAAACGTCATTGAAGTCCCAGTTCTAAGCCGTAAAGCATTGTACACTGAACTATCGAGTAGTCATCAGCTTTACTCTGCCAGACGTTCTTAACGTCGTCAGCAGCATCTGCAGCAGGCCTGGCACCTAGAGGTGCTTCCAGGACGTAATTCTTCTGTGCAACAATGAGGATAATCCTCAAGTTACGGACCCAGTCCGTGTAGTTGCTACCATCATCTTTCAACTTAGCTTTCTCTAGGAACGCATTAAAATTCAAAGGAGCGATGTACGGGCCATTGATCTATAACAACATAGACATGCAAAATACTATCAGGTACTAAGTTCATGATAAATTAAAGTTCAATTAATCATATTACTTAAGAACTCCCACTTAGATAGACATCCCTCTAATCATCTAAGTGATCACGTGATCCAAATCAACTAAACCATGTCTGATCATCACGTGAGATGGAGTAGTTTTTGATGGTGAACATCACTATATTGATCATATCTACTATATGATTCACGCTCGACCTTTCGGTCTCAGTGTTCCGAGGCCTAATACGTCTCCGTCGTATCAATAATTTTTGATTGTTCCATGGCAATATTCTTCAACTTTCATATACTTTTGGCAACTTTTTATACTATTTTTGGGACTAACATATTGATCCAGTGCCCAGTGCAGTTCTATCATTGCATGTTTTTGTTTATGAAACCCAATATCAAACGGAGTCCAAACGGGAAAAAGACGGACGGAGATTTTTTTTTTGGAATATTTATGATTTTTGGGAAGTAAAATCAATTTGTTTGAAATATCCCTTTTTGATGATACTTGCTATGCTTGTGGCCAAGATGCCAATATGAATTATGCTTATGGAGATGAACTTGCTATAGTTCCTTATGTTAAACATGAAATTTTTGCTATTGCACCCACGCATGATAGTCCTATTATCTTTTTGAATTCTCCAAACTACACTATATCGGAGAAGTTTGTGCCTATTAAGGATTATATTGATGGGTTGCCGTTTACCATTGCACTTGATGATTTTGATGAATGTAATATGCATGTGCTTGCTTCTCGTACTTGCAATTATTATGAGAGAGGAACTATTTCTCCACCTCTCTATGTTTCCCATACTATGAAATTGCAAGAAACGGTTTATACTATGCATTGGCCTTTACTATGTGTGCATGAATTGTTCTTTTATGACATGCCGATGCATAGGAAGAGAGTTAGAATCCGTCATTGCTTGATATATGTTGCTTTGTGCTCACTACTAAATACAAATCATTGCCAATTAAAATTGGCTTTGATATACCTTGGGATCCGGGTGGATCCATTACTTGAGCACTATATGCCTAGCTTAATGGCTTTAAAGAAAGCGCTGCCAGGGAGACAACCCGGAAGTTTTAGAGAGTCATTTATTTCTGTCGAGTGCTTTCATAAAGTTTAAAAACAACAAAAATAAAGAGGGGAACCCAAAAACTTTTCAAAAAGGAAAGTGAAAGTGAGAGAGACAAGCATTGTTGAAGTGGGAGAGCTCCTTGAACTTTGTTCATGCTCACGGAAACTTTGTGAATCTTGATTACAGAAACGTTTCAAAAAAAATATTTATCCCCTTGTACAATTCCATTGTATTATAAAAATAATGTGCCAAGGTTTGCCTTTAGGATGTTTACAATGCTTGTTGGTTTGTACGTTGCAGGACAGAAACTTTGGCTGTAGTGCGCGATTTTAAGTTTTTAACTGGAAAGTAAATAGGTTCTGATTCCTTTTGCACTGTCTTGCTATACAACTTGTTTATTTTTCCTAATTTTGGTAGAATTTTTGGAGTAACATAAGTATGGTGGATGTTCATATTTCTACAGACTGTTCTGTTTTTGACAGATTATGTTTTTGATGCATAGTTTGCTTGTTTTGATGAATCTATCAATTTATATCAGTGGATTAAGCCATGGAAAAGCTATACTACAGTATACACAATGCAAAAACAAAATATGAATTGGTTTTCAACAGTACTTAGAGTGGTGATTTGCTTTATTATACTAACGGATCTTACCGAGTTTTCTGTTGAAGTTTTGTGTGGATGTAGTGTCTAATCGAGGATGTCTCGATATGAGGAAAAGGAAGAGAGGCAAGAGCTCAAGCTTGGGGATTCCCGAGGCACCCCAAGTAAATATTCAAGGAGACTCAAGCATCTAAGCTTGGGGATGCCCTGGAAGGCATCCCCTCTTTCTTCAACAAGTATCAGTATATTTTCGAATTCGTTTCGTTCATGCATTATGTGCAAGTCTTGGAGCGTCTTTTGCATTTAGTTTTCACTTTTCTTTTTATGCACCATGATGGTATGAGATATTCCTTGGTTGATTTATAGAATGCTCATTGCACCTCACTTAAATCTTTTGAGTATGGCTTTATAGAATGCTTCATGTGCTTCACTTATATCATTTGAAGTTTGGATTGCCTGTTTCTCTTCACATAGAAAACCGCCATTTGTAGAATGCTCTTTTGCTTCACTTATATTTGTTAGAGCGTGGGCATATATTTTGTAGAAATAATTAAACTCTCTTGCTTCACTTATATCTATTTAGAGAGATGAAAGGAATTGGTCAATCACATGGTTAGTCATAAAATCCTACATAAACTTGTAGATCGCCGAATATGATATGTTTGATTCCTTGCAATAGTTTTGCGATATAAAGATGGTGATATTAGAGTCATGCTGGTGGGTAGTTGTGGATTGTAGAAATACTTGTGTTGGAGTTTGTGATTCCCGTAGCATGCACGTATGGTGAACCGTTATGTAACAAAGTCGGAGCATGAGGTATTTATTTGTTGTCTTCCTTATGAGTGGCGGTCGGGGACGAGCGATGGTCTTTTCCTACCAATCTATCCCCCTATGAGCATGCTTAGTAGTAGTTTGCTTCGAGGGCTAATAAACTTTTGCAATAAGTATATGAGTTCTTTATGACTAATGTGAATCCATGGATTATACACACTCTCACCCTTCCATCATTGCTAGCCTCTTCGGTATCGTGCATTGCCCTTTCTCACCTCGAGAGTTGGTGCAAACTTAGCGGTGCATCAAACCCGTGATCGATCGCTCTATCACACATAAGCCTCATTATATCTTCCTCAAAACAGCCACCATACCTACTTATCATGGCATTTCCATAGCCATTCCGAGATATATTGCCATGCAACTTTCATCACCATCATATACATGACTTGCGCATTTATTGTCATATTGCTTTGCATGATCGTAAGATAGCTAGCATGATGTTTTCATGGCTTGTCCGTTTTTTGATGTTATTGCTATGCTAGATCATTGCACATCCCGGTACACCGCCGGAGGCATTCATATAGAGTCATATCTTTGTTCTAGTATCGAGTTGTAAGTAAATAGAAGTGTGATAATCATCATTAATAGAGCATTGTCCCAAAAAAAAGAGAAAAAAGAAAAAAAAGGGGAAAGGCCAAAGAAGCCTAAATAAAAAAATGGGGCCCAAGAAGCCCGCAAAAATATATAAAAAGGGACAATGCTACTATCCTCTTTTTCCACACTTGTGCTTCAAAGTAGCACCATGTTCTTCATATAGAGAGTCTCTTATGTTGTCACTTTCATATACTAGTGGGAATTTTTCATTATAGAACTTGGCTTGTATATTCCAACGATGGGCTTCCTCAAAATGCCCTAGGTCTTCATGAGCAAGCAAGTTGGATGCACACCCACTTAGTTTCTTTTGTTGAGCTTTTATACACTTATAGCTCTAGTGCATCCGTTGCATGGAAATCCCTACTCCTCGCATTGACATCAATTGATGGGCATCTCCATAGCCCGTTGATTAGCCGAGTCGATGTGAGACTTTCTCCTTTTTTTTGTCTTCTCCACATAACCCCCATCATCATATTCTATTCCACCTATAGTGCTATGTCCATGGCTTACGCTCATGTATTGCGTGAGGGTTGAAAAAGCTGAAGCGCGTTAAAAAGTATGAACCAATTGCTTGGCTTGTCATCGGGGTTGTGCATGATGTGAATATTTTGTGTGGTGAAGATGGAGCATAGCCAGACTATATGATTTTGTAGGGATAACTTTCTTTGGCCTTGTTATTTTGAAAAGACATGATTGCTTTATTAGTAGGCTTGCAGTATTATTGTTTTTATGTCAAATGATAGACTATTGCTTTGAATCACTCGTAGCTTAATATTCATGCCATGATTAGACATATGATCAAGATTATGCTAGGTAGCATTCCACATCAAAAATTATCTTTTTTATCATTTACCTACTCGAGGACGAGCAGGAATTAAGCTTGGGGATGCTGATACGTCTCCGTCGTATCTTTAATTTTTGATTGTTCCATGCCAATATTCTTCAACTTTCATATACTTTTGGCAATTTTTTATACTATTTTTGGGACTAACATATTGATCCGATTGCCGATGCAGTTCCTGTCATTGCATGTTTTTGTTTCAGAGAAACCCAATATCAAACAGAGTCCAAAGCGGGATAAAAGCGGATGGAGATTTTTTTGGAATATTTATGATTTTGGGAAGTAAAATCAACGCGAAGCGGTGTCCGGGTGGCCACGAGACAGGGGGCGTGCCCTGTGGAGGCAGGCTTGCCCTAGGCTCGTGGGCCACCGTAAGGCGGTTGGCGCTCTTCTTTTGGCGCAAGAAAGCTAATTTTATGAGAAAGATCTGGCGAAGATTCACCCAAATCAGAGTTACGGATCTCGGATATAAAGGAAGCGGTGAAGGGTAGAATCAGAGAACGCAGAAACAGAGAGATAGATCCAATCTCGGAGGGCTCTCGCCCTCCCACGCCATGGGAGCCAAGGACCAGAGGGGAAACCCTACTCCCATCTAGGGAGGAGGTCAAGGAAGAAGAAGAAGAAGAAGGGGGCCTCTCTCCCCCTTGCTTCCGGTGGTGCCGGAACGCCGCCGGGGGCCATCATCATCACCGCGATCTACACCAACACCTCCGCTAGCTTCACCAACATCTCCATCACCATCCCCCATCTATATTCAGGGGTCCACTCTCCCGCAACCCGCTGTACCCTCTACTTGAACATGGTGCTTTATGCTTCATATTATTTTCCAATGATGTGTTGCCATCCTATGATGTCTGAGTAGATTTTCATTGTCCTATCGGTGATTGATGAATTGCTATGATTTGTTTGAGTTGCATGTTTTATTATTGGTGCTGTCCTATTGTGCCCTCCGTGTCGCGCAAGCGTGAGGGATTCCGCTGTAGGGTTTGCAATATGTTTATGATTTGCTTATGGTGGGTGGCGTGAGTGACAGAAGCACAGACCCGAGTAAGTAGGTTATTTGCATATGGGATAAAGGGGACTTGATACTTTAATGCTATGGTTGGGTTTTACCTCAATGACTCTTTAGTAGTTGCGGATGCTTGCTAGAGTTCCAATCATAAGTGCATATGATCCACGTAGAGAAAGTATGTTATCTTATGCCTCTCCCTCAAATAGAATTGCAATAGTGATTACCGGTCTAGTAACATAGTCAATTGCTTAGGGACAATTCCAAAACTCCTACCACCACTTTTCCACACTCGCCATATTTACTTTAGTTGTTTCTTTATCTAAACAGACCCTAGCTTTTATTTACTCGCTCTTTACTTTCTTGCAAACCTATCCAAAAACACCTACATAGTACTTCTAGTTTCATACTTGTTCTAGTAAAGCGAACGTCAAGCGTGTGTAGAGTCGTATCGGTGGTCGATAGAACTTGAGGGAATATTTGTTCTACCTTTAGCTCCTCGTTGGGTTCGACACTCTTACTTTTCGAAAACTGTTGCAATCCCCTATACTTGTGGGTTATCAAGACCTTTTTCTGGTGCCGTTGCCGGGGAGTCATAGCGTGGGGTGAGTATTCTCGTGTGTGCTTGTTTGCTTTATCACTAATTAATTTTTATTTGCTGTTCTTAGTTGTTCTCTATCTTTAGTTATGGATATGGAACGCAAAATACCAAAAAAATTAGCTGTACTTGCTACTCATGTAGATGGGGTTACTCCTAAAACCCTCGATTCTCATTATGCGAAAGATATTATGTACTACTTTGATAATCCTGAGAAACCCCATTCAACTTTATAATGGGAGACACGTTGGATCAACGTGAATACTTTAGGGATTATTGCTCGATACAAAAAGGGAAACTATTATGGGATCAATTTATTATGTTGCGTTGGTATGCCTGGAATCTATGCTTGAAATATGATATTACCTTTTGCTCTAGGATGGAGGCTCCACACCTTCCCTTTTCATGCAAATTTAATGATAATGAAACCTTAGCTTCTTATGCTAATGGTATATATGATTACTATGATGTGGAACAAATAGAAGAATTTGTTGCTTTTAAGGCTGCTTATGAAATTGAATCTTTGTTTGAAAAGTATGAAGCTTTAGACGATGATGCTTATAGGCCTGAAAATCTTGCTATACTTAGATATTGCTATGGAAATTATGAATACAATTACTATATTAATGCATTTATTAAGAAAGTCAACGCTGTCCAAGAAGAGATTAATATTTTGCAGGAAGCTATGGAAGAAGAAATTGATGAAACTGTGAGCTCATTGGATGAAAAAGATGATGAGTAGAGCGAAGAACTAAAGGAGGAAGAGCGGATTAGCTACCCGTGCCCACCTTCTAATGAGAGTAACCCTCCAACACATACATTATTTAATTCCCCTTCGTGCTTACCGAAGGATGATTGCTATGATCCCTTGAATTTGTTTAAAATATCCCTTTTTGATGATACTTGCTATGCTTGTGGCCAAGATGCCAATATGAATTATGCTTATGGAGATGAACTTGCTATAGTTCCTTATGTTAAACATGAAATTGTTGCTATTGCACCCACACATGATAGTCCTAATATATTTTTGAATTCTCCAAACTACACTATATCGGAGAAGTTTGTGCCTATTAAGGATTATATTGATGGGTTGCCTTTTACCATTGCACATGATGATTTTGATGAATGTAATATGCATGTGCTTGCTTCTCGTACTTGCAATTATTATGAGAGAGGAACTATTTCTCCACCTCTCTATGTTTCCCATACTATGAAATTGCAAGAAACTGTTTATACTATGCATTGGCCTTTACTATGTGTGCATGAATTGTTCTTTTATGACATGCCGATGCATAGGAAGAGAGTTAGACTCCGTCATTTCTTGATATATGTTGCTTTGTGCTCACTACTAAATTACAAATCATTGCCAATTAAAATTGGCTTTGATATACCTTGGGATGCGGGTGGATCCATTACTTGAGCACTATATGCCTAGCTTAATGGCTTTAAAGAAAGCGCTGCCAGGGAGACAACCCGGAAGTTTTAGAGAGTCATCTATTTCTGTCGAGTGCTTTCATAAAGTTTAAAAACAACAAAAATAAAGAGGGGAACCCAAAAACTTTTCAAAAAGGAAAGTGAAAGTGAGAGAGACAAGCATTGTTGAAGTGGGAGAGCTCCTTGAACTTTGTTCATGCTCACGGAAACTTTTTGTATCTTGATTACAGAAACTTTTCAAAAAAAATATTTATCCCCTTGTACAATTCCATTGTATTATAAAAATAATGTGCCAAGGTTTGCCTTTAGGATGTTTACAATGCTTGTTGGTTTGTACGTTGCAGGACAGAAACTTTGGCTGTAGTGCGCGATTTTAAGTTTTTAACTGTAACATAAATTGGTTCTGATTCCTTTTGCACTGTATTGCTATACAACTTGTTTATTTTTCCTAATTTTGGTAGAATTTTTAGGGTACCAGAAGTATGGTGTATGTTCATATTTCTACAGACTGTTCTGTTTTTGACAGATTATGTTTTTGATGCATAGTTTGCTTGTTTTGATGAATCTATCAATTTATATCAGTGGATTAAGCCATGGAAAAGCTATATTACAGTAGACACAATGCAAAAACAAAATATGAATTTGTTTGCAGCAGTACTTAGAGTGGTGATTTGCTTTATTATACTAACGGATCTTACCGAGTTTTTTGTTGAAGTTTTGTGTGGATGTAGTGTCTAATCGAGGATGTCTCGATATGAGGAAAAGGAAGAGAGGCAAGAGCTCAAGCTTGGGGATGCCCGATGCACCCCAAGTAAATATTCAAGGAGACTCAAGCATCTAAGCTAGGGGATGCCCCGGAAGGCATCCCCTCTTTCTTCAACAAGTATCAGTATGTTTTCGAATTCGTTTCGTTCATGCATTATGTGCAAGTCTTGGAGCGTCTTTTTCATTTATTTTTCACTTTTCTTTTAATGCACCATGCTGGTATGAGATATTCCTTGGTTGATTTATAGAATGCTCATTGCACCTCACTTAAATCTTTTGAGTATGGCTTTATAGAATGCTTCATGTGCTTCACTTATATCATTTGAAGTTTGGATTGCCTGTTTCTCTTCACATAGAAAACCACCATTTGTAGGATGCTCTTTTGCTTCACTTATATTTGTTAGAGCGTGGGCATATCTTTTGTAGAAAGAATTAAACTCTCTTGCTTCACTTATATCTATTTAGAGAGATGACATGAATTGGTCAATCACATGGTTAGTCATAAAATCCTACATAAACTTGTAGATCGCTGAATATGATATGTTTGATTCCTTGCAATAGTTTTGCGATATACAGATGGTGATATTAGAGTCATGCTAGTGGGTAGTTGTGGATTCTAGAAATACTTGTGTTGGAGTTTGTGATTCCCGTAGCATGCACGTATGGTGAACTGTTATGTAACAAAGTCGGAGCATGAGGTATTTATTGATTGTCTTCCTTATGAGTAGCGGTCGGGGACGAGCGATGGTCTTTTCCTACCAATCTATCCCCCTAGGAGCATGCGTAGTAGTACTTTGCTTCGAGGGCTAATAAACTTTTGCAATAAGTATATGAGTTCTTTATGACTAATGTGAGTCCATGGATTATATGCACTCTCACCCTTCCATCATTGCTAGCCTCTTGATGCCGTGCATTGCCCTTTCTCACCTCGAGAGTTGGTGCAAACTTAGCGGTGCATCAAACCCGTGATACGATACGCTCTATCACACATAAGCCTCATTATATGTTCCTCAAAACAGCCACCATACCTACCTATCATGGCATTTCCATAGCCATTCTGAGATATATTGCCATGCAACTTTCGTCATCATCATATACATGACTTGAGCATTTATTGTCATATTGCTTTGCATGATTGTAAGATAGCTAGCATGATGTTTTCATGGCTTGTCCTTTTTTGATGTCATTGCTATGCTAGATCATTGCACATCCCGGTACACCGCCGGAAGCATTCATATAGAGTCATATCTTTGTTCTAGTATCGAATTGTAATATCGAGTTGTAAGTAAATAGAAGTGTGATGATCATCATTAATAGAGCATTGTCCCAAAAAAAGAGAAAAAGAAAAAAAGGGGAAAGGCCAAAGAAGCCTAAATAAAAAAATGGGGCCAAAGAAGCCCGCAAAAATATATAAAAAGGGACAATGCTACGGTCCTCTTTTTCCACACTTGTGCTTCAAAGTAGCACCATGTTCTTCATATAGAGAGTCTCTTATGTTGTCACTTTCATATACTAGTGGGAAATTTTTCATTATAGAACTTGGCTTGTATATTCCAACGATGGGCTTCCTCAAAATGCCCTAGGTCTTCATGAGCAAGCAAGTTGGATGCACACCCACTTAGTTTCTTTTGTTGAGCTTTCATACACTTATAGCTCTAGTGCATCCGTTGCATGGCAATCCCTACTCCTCGCATTGACATCAATTGATGGGCATCTCCATAGCCCGTTGATTAGCCGAGTCGATGTGAGACTTTCTCCTTTTTTTGTCTTCTACACATAACCCCCATCATCATATTCTATTCCACCTATAGTGCTATGTCCATGGCTTACGCTCATGTATTGCGTGAGGGTTGAAAAAGCTGAAGCACGTTAAAAAGTATGAACCAATTGCTTGGCTTGTCATCGGGGTTGTGCATGATGTGAATATTTTGTGTGGTGAAGATGGAGCATAGCCAGACTATATGATTTTGTAGGGATAACTTTCTTTGGCCTTGTTATTTTGAAAAGACATGATTGCTTTATTAGTAGGCTTGAAGTATTTTTGTTTTTATGTCAAATGATAGACTATTGCTTTGAATCACTCGTAGCTTAATATTCAAGCCATGATTAGACATATGATCAAGATTATGCTAGGTAGCATTCCATATCGAAAATTATCTTTTTTATCATTTACCTACTCGAGGACGAGCAGGAATTAAGCTTGGGGATGCTGATACGTCTCCGTCGTATCTTTAATTTTTGATTGTTCCATGCCAATATTCTTCAACTTTCATATACTTTTGGCAACTTTTTATACTATTTTTGGGACTAACATATTGATCTAGTGCCTAGTGCGGTTCATCATTGCATGTTTTTGTTTCGCAGAAACCCAATATCAAACGGAGTCCAAACGGGATAAAAACGGACAGATTTTTTGGAATATTTATGATTTTTGGGAAGTAAAATCAACGCAAAATGGTGTCCGGGGTGACCACGAGACAGGGGGCTGCGCCCCAGGGAGGCAGGCGCACCCTGGGCTCTCGTGCGCCACCCGTAAGGCGGTTGATGCTCTTCTTTTGGTGCAAGAAAGCTAATTTTATGAGAAAGATCTGGGCAAAAGATTCACCCCAATCGGAGTTACGGATCTCCAGATATAAAGGAAACGGTGAAGCGGTAGAATCAGAGAACGCAGAAACAGAGAGATAGATCCAATCTCGGAGGGGCTCTCGCCCCTCCCACGCCATTGCAGCCAAGGACCAGAGGGGAAACCCTACTCCCATCTAGGGAGGAGGTCAAGTAAGAAGAAGAAGAAGGGGGCCTCTCTCCCGCTTGCTTGGTGGTGCCGGAACGCCGTCGGGGGCCATCATCATCACCGCGATCTACACCAACACCTCCGCCATCTTCACCAACATCTCCATCACCTTCCCCCATCTATATTCAGCGGTCCACTCTCCCGCAACCCGCTGTACCCTCTACTTGAACATGGTGCTTTATGCGTCATATTATTTTCCAATGATGTGGTGCCATCCTATGATGTCTGAGTAGATTTTCATTGTCCTATCGGTGATTGATGAATTGCTATGATTTGTTTGAGTTGCATGTTTTATTATTTGTGCTGTCCTATTGTGCCCTCCGTGTCGCGCAAGCGTGAGGGATTCCCACTGTAGGGTTTGCAATATGTTTATGATTTTCTTATGGTGGGTGGCGTGAGTGACAGAAGCACAAACCCGAGTAAGTAGGTTATTTGCATATGGGATAAAGGGGACTTGATACTTTAATGCTATGGTTGGGTTTTACCTCAATGAATCTTTAGTAGTTGCGGATGCTTGCTAGAGTTCCAATCATAAGTGCATATGATCCAAGTAGAGAAAGTATGTTAGCTTATGCCTCTCCCTCAAATAGAATTGCAATAGTGATTACCGGTCTAGTAACATAGTCAATTGCTTAGGGACAATTCCACAACTCCTACCACCACTTTTCCACACTCGCCATATTTACTTTAGTTGTGTCTTTATCTAAACAACCCCTAGCTTTTATTTACTCGCTCTTTACTTTCTTGCAAACCTATCCAAAAACACCTACATAGTACTTCTAGTTTCATACTTGTTCTAGGTAAAGCGAACGTCAAGCGTGCGTAGAGTTGTATAGGTGGTCTATAGAACTTGAGGGAATATTTGTTCTACCTTTAGCTCCTCGTTGGGTTCGACACTCTTACTTATCGAAAACTGTTGCGATCCCCTATACTTGTGGGTTATCAAGGCCATATCTGCATATGCTAGGCTCGTCAAGTTTAACCCGAGTATTCTGCGTGTGCAAAACTGGCTTGCACCCGTTGTATGTGAACATAGAGCTTAGCACACCCGATCATCACGTGGTGTCTCGGCACGACGAACTTTCGCAACGGTGCATACTCAGGGAGAACACTTGTACCTTGAAATTTAGTGAGAGATCATCTTATAATGCTACCGCGGAACTAAGCAAAATAAGATGCATAAAGGATAAACATCACAGGCAATCAATATAAGAGATATGATATGGCCATCATCATCTTGTGCCTTTGATCTCTATTTTCAAAGCACCGTCATGATCGCCATCGTCACCGGCGCGATACTTTGATCTCCATCATAGCATTGTTTTCGTCTCGCCAACTATTGCTTCTACGACTATCGCTACCGCTTAGTGATAAAGTAAAAACAATTACATGGCGATTGCATTGCATACAATAAAGCGACAACCATATGGCTCCTGCCAGTCGCCGATAACTCTGTTACAAAACATGATCATCTCATACAATAAAATTTAGCATCATGTCTTGACCATATCACATCACAACATGCCCTGCGAAAACAAGTTAGACATCCTCTACTTTGTTGTTGCAAGTTTTACGTGGCTGCTGTCGTGGTTCTAAGTCTGACAGTAGAAAGGGGGGTAGGTATGGAGAGGCAAGATCTTAGCTATGGCGAAGATGTACACACGAGGTTTACGCGTTCAGGCCCTTCTCGAAGGAAGTAACAGCCCTACGTCTGGGTGCCCGGAGGCGGTCCATTGGATTATGTGTGTTGTGTTACAGGGAGTGTGAACCCCTGTCCCAGAGGAGGGGGGTGGCTTATATAGAGTGCGCCAGGACCCTCGTCCACCTCCATTACAAAGGGCTTAATGTACATAAAGTTAGGGTGTTACAGGTAACAGCAGTGTTGAATGTTCTTAATGCTCATGAAGACTAAGGAGTGAATGCCCGGCCGTTGTGCGTTTTTCCAACTCCTGGTCTTCGATATAGTCGAGTCATTCCCCATATGGTCGAGTGAAGGTGGGGAATGACGGTTGAGCGATTACATCTTCGAGTTGATTCTTGGTCTTCTTATCTTCTGGGGTAGTGACCTTGGGTAGGACGTGTAGGTCAGGCCTATGACCCTACCCCAGGTCTGTATCCTCATCAGTAGCACCAAAATGGATTAAGGTGCGAGTGCAAAGTAGGTTGAAATTGAACCTGTTCCGAGCTTTGGGGCCTCGCGAGTGTTTTTTGAAAGTCTGAACGCCTGCGTCGGTATTTGGTGTCGACTCAGTCGCCTTGATCCATTCAGTGGACAGTCGAGTGAACTTTTGATCTCATGTGCCGAGTGTTGTGTTGGAGCGCGGGGTCCTGGGCGCGATTGTCTGTAGCGTATCCCGGATTTCGCGGGATACGAAATTTCGGGGAAGCGCGCAGGACTGGGAGTGCCGAAGTGGGCGGAGGAGATAAATAGTGATCCCTCGATTCCCGCGGCACCTTTTTCGCCACGTACGCTGTGCGCGACTGTTGCGGGATTTGACGGGATCGTCTGGTCCCACGCGTCAGTCACTCGTAAATAATCTCTTATAAGGTGACCGGACCGAGGCGTCCGCACTGTGCACATCTTCTCTTCCTTCTTCTTTCTCCGCTCCGACGCTTACTCTTCCGCACCTTACTCTTCCGCTCTGACGCCGCTGCCCCGTCGCCATGGTGAAGGACAAGACGGCGGCGCTAGAGCGCGCAAAGAAGACGAAGGAGGTGGCGAAGGGCAAGAAGCAGCAACGCGGGTCGTCGTCGCGCGCGGGGCTGCTGCCGGGCTGGATCCAGGGCGATTGGATCCGGTCTTCGATTCGGCAGGCGGACCTGGACGACCTGGCGGAGTCGGGGTTAATCGCCAAGGGAGCGGCGAGGCTGCCGGAGGGGGAGATGAGTCCTCAGCCTCGACCAGGTGAGTGCGTTCTGCTCACCACCCACGTCGACCGTGGCTTTTCGCTTCCCCCGCACCCTTTCTTTCGGGGGTTCCTGAACTTTTTCGGTGCTCAACTCCATCATTTCTCCCCCAACACCATCACGTATTTAGCTGCTTTCATGTCGATGTGCGAGAACTTCTTGGGGTGTCGACCGCACTGGGGTCTTTTCAAGCACATCTTCACCATTCGTTCCCAATTGGTAAAAAAGGAAAAGTCGAGTGACTCGAAAAACCATGTCATCCAGATGGGTGGAGGTTTGGGTATCCAAAAGAGGAAAGGGAGTGCCTTTCCTGCCATGACTCTTCCAGACTCCGTTAGAGGTTGGCAGTCGACTTGGTTCTATTGCCAGGATGTCGCGGCTCCAGGTCAGTCGACCGGCCTCCCCCACTTCTCGTTTGACCGAGTCCAGAATCCTGCTCCACTGAAAGTGACTACGGCGAGACCATGGAGATGAGGATGTTGGTGAATAGGGTGGTTCAGCTTATCAATGACGGCATTACGGGTCTGGATCTGTTGGAGGTGGTCCTCAGTCGACGCATCCAGCCTCTCCAAGCCCGCGATCACCCGATGTGGCTGTATTCCGGACCGGACGACACCGCTCGGGTTCATCCAGAAGAAGTACCGTCTGAAACAGTAGCTTTGTGGCTGAGGAGCATCACAGGCAATCAGGACAATCCCAGTGGATCTAGGCGAGTCGTTCCCTTTAGTAGCGTAAACCCACCCGACAAGGTACGCTTTTCGTTCCGACTGCTTCTCACTCATGCCCCGACTGCACTTGATATTGACCGACTCTCGTTCGACCAATTTGTTTTGCAGGTGTTCACTGAGATGCATTCGATGCCCAATGGCGAACAGGCTTTGGAGCAGGCCCAGGAGGGGGAGGACATCGCGAAGATAGTGCCGAGTGGGATTCTCAGGAAGATGACGAGGAGGAGGAGAGCGAGGAGTCGGACGAGGAGGAGGAAGTCGACTCGCCACCACGCTCCGAACGTCGATCCAAACAGTAGCATGATCCGGCCGGCGGGCGTGGGAAAGGCATGGGTTCGAGTGCCAATACTCAGAAGCACACTCGAATGTCAACTCCGGAGCCGACGGAGAAGGTGGCCAAGCAGCCTAAAGTTGCTCCCTCCAAAACCGGGAAGACATTGCCGCGAATCAAGATGGACGTCCCCGTTGCCTCAGGGTGGGTATCTTGTTTGTGTTTTTGTAAGTCGACTGAAGGTTTTCTTGATCTGACCAACCAATTCTTGTGTCCTTCCAGCCCCACATCTACTACCACTGACATGGACGTTGACAAGGCACCAGGAGACGAAGAGGCCACCTCACGAGCTGGTAAGCTCGTTCGACCGAGTTCTGTTTAGTCGAGTGGGTGGTCGATTGACTGAAAATTTGATACTTCTCTTCTTATGTAGCTCCGCAAGATATCGTTGTGCTTCCTGATCACGAAGAAGAAGAAGTGCCTCTGCAGGAGAGGAAGAAGAGGAGTGGAGGCTCAAGCAGGAGGAAGCTTGAAGTCCAGGTCCCTCAATCGACACCGGCGCCTGAAGCGATAGTCCGGACCAATGTCACATTCGCCAACCCGTTGACGACTGATCGTCCGTCGGGGTCGACTGCACAAACACCTGCTGCACCGGTGCAACTCCACTCATCCGACCCGGCAACTACTTCGACCCCTCTGGAGCCATCCCTCTTTGCTACATATCAAACTCCAGACGACTCGCCGGGTGCCGCTAGGGAAGCTCTTCGCCAGGCGAACCTTGTCATGGAGCAGGTGAAAGTGATGCATGAAGCCAGTCAGATAGCTTACAACGCCAACACTGCCCTTCAGAGCAATGTTCAGGTCAGCAAAATTTCGACTGAACTCTTGAATGTCGCTTTATATCTGATCACCCACTGGGTGTTCCTTCGTTTAGAACTCAGGGATTCTTCAATTCTGCACTTTTCGAATCAGTGGGGCACGTCGAGTGCACCCACTGGGTGTAGTCCCCGAGACCACGGTCGACTGCTGGCAGTCGACTGAGGTCTAATGATGTATCCCTCTTTTTTTTTAACTCATGCTGAGTATTGATCTGATCCAGTGGGGGCACGGTAAGTGCACCCACTGGGTGTAGTCCCCGAAACTACTGTTGAATATTTGATTCAGCAGTAGTCTTAGAGTAATTCTTTTATTTCACTGTTGCTTGTATCTGTCGACTGACATGTCTGTCTTTCTGGCTGCAGAGGTCTTGTGATCTTGGAGCTCGGCTCACCGAGTTAAAGAAGAAGCATATCAGCGTTGAACTTGACCTCGAACTTGCGAAGAAGAATCTGAAGGCTGCCCAACAAGAAACGGCTATCATGGGAGGTGATTACTCGACCATTTTGTCTGTTTTGTAGCTTCGCACTTCGCACTAGTTTTTCCTTCGGTCTCTTTGAACCGAGTGATTTCACACGAGCAGATGTGCGTAGTGAAAATCATCAACTTCAGTCTCGTCTGAAGAGTGTTGTTTCTTTAGAGAGGATGAAGGAGGCGTTGGAGCAGAAGGATCTGGATCTGGCAGCCACTCAGAAGGAAGCACGCGAGAAGACGAAGCTTGCGGACTAGAAGCTGGCTTCGGTCAGCAAACTGGAGGAGGAGAACGCGAAGCTAAAAACTGCCATCTCAGACGCCAATCGGGAAGTCGAGCAGCTGAAGAAGGACAAGGAAAATCTGACCACTGAAGTTGGTGGCCTCAAGACCAAGACCGACAAGAGTGCAAGAGTGCAAGAGTGGAAGAAATCTTCTGCCCGCTGTGGTGCCGATGTCGCCTTGTCTTTGGTTCGAGTGCACTGCAAGGAGGCTAAAGAAGACAAACTCGCAGCTCTCAAAGTGACAAACACTAAGAAGCACTCCTTGCAGGACTTCATGGATACCTTCCTCGAGGCAGCCACTCGCATCACCGACAGCATCGACCTCGACAGCTTCTGCGACCCGACTAGTCCTTCTCCTGCCGAGTGATTAAAAAACATTATGCTTCACTTTTATTTGCCTCGGAATGCCGAGTGAACTTGTAACCGTTAAAACTCCTTCGGGCCTGATGCCCGAGCACTTTATTCTGCAGTTAAGAAACTTTGGATTTATCATCTCATAAATTGCGTCTGTCTTCGAATGAAATTCGTTTTTCTCTTGAATTGTTGTCTGTTTGCTTGATGCAGCTTTTGGAGAAGACTAGTCAGTCGACTGATCGGGCGATCCTTGAGCAACATTGATCAGCTCATCAGCGAGGCATTCAGCAATGGTCTTGGCGTTCCAGTCGACCGATCAAGTGATCCTCGAGTAGCATTGTTCAGCTCATCAGCAAGGCTCTCAGCAATGGTCTTGACGTTCCAGTCGGCCGATCGGGTGATCCTTGACTAGCATTGGTCAGCTCATCAGCAAGGCACTCAGCAATGGTCCTGACGTTCCTGTCAACCACCCTGTAAGGTTTTTAAAGCTTAGGCGAGCACCAGGCTGCAGCTAAGCCTCCGAGTGGGAGGATTTCCCACCACTCGGTAGGATTTTTCAAACTTAGGCAAGTACGGTACTGCAGCTAAGCCTCTGAGTGGGAGGTTTGCTCCCCACTCGGTAGGATTTTTCAAACTTAGCCGAGCACTGGGCTGCAACTAAGCCCCCGAGTGGGAGGGCTGCTCACCACTCCGTAGGATTTTTATCACTTAGGCGAGCACTGGGCTGCAGCTAAGCCTCCGAGTGGGAGGGCTGCTCACCACTCGGTAGGATTTTTCAAACTTAGGCGAGCACTGGCTGCAGCTAAGCCCCCGAGTGGGAGGGCTGCTCACCACTCGGTAGGATTTTTATCACTTAGGCGAGCACTGGGCTGCAGCTAAGCCCCCGAGTGGGAGGGCTGCTCACCACTCGGTAGGATTTTTATCACTTAGGAGAGCACTGGGCTGCAGCTAAGCCCCCGAGTGGGAGGGCTGCTCACCACTCGGTAGGATTTTTATCACTTAGGCGAGCACTGGGCTGCAGCTAAGCCCCCGAGTGGGAGGCGGACTCATCACTCGGTAGGATTTTTATCACTTAGGCGAGCATTGGGCTGCAACTAAGCCCCCGAGTGAGAGGCAGACTCATCACTCGGTAGGATTTTAATCACTTGGGCGAGCACTGGGCTGCAGCTAAGCCCTCGAGTGAGAGGCAGACTCATCACTCGGTAGGATTTTAATCACTTAGGCGAGCACTGGGCTGCAGCTAAGCCCCCGAGTGAGAGGCAGACTCATCACTCGGTAGGATTTTTATCACATAGGCGAGCACTGGGCTGCAGCTAAGCCTCCGAGTGAGGGGCAGACTCATCACTCGGTAGGATTTTTATCACTTAGGCGAGCACTGGGCTGCAGCTAAGCCCCCGAGTGAGAGGCAGACTCATCACTCGGTAGGATTTTTATCACTTAGGCGAGCACTGGGTTGCAGCTAAGCCCCCGAGTGAGCAGCTAAGGTAACACGTATAAAAGAAATAAACAACAACCATTCGGAAGAAGTAAATTATGTCTTTTGATAACCAAACTAAAAGGTATTTCTTATTACATCTCATCACTCTAGATATTTAAGAATAGAAAGGGCGGAGCAGATCCGCATTCCAGGCGCGTGGCTCATCTTTATTATGTTCGACGTTGAAGAGACGGTATGCTCCGTTGTGGAGCACCTTGGCGGTGACGAAAGGGCCTTCCCAAGCAGGAGCGAGATTCTGAGGTCTCTTCTGATCCACTCGAAGAACCAGGTCTCCTTCTTGAAATGCACGACCCCTCACGTTTCTAGCATGAAATCGACGCAAGTCTTGCTGATAAATGGCCGACCGGATCAAGGCCATCTCTCTTTCTTCTTCTAGGAGATCGACTGCATCTTGCCGAGCTTGTTCTGCTTCTTCTTCTGAAAATAGTTCGACTCGAGGTGTATTGTGGAGCAAATCACTGGGGAGCACGGCTTCAGCTCCGTAGACTAAGAAGAATGGAGTCCTTCCAGTCGACTGATTAGGGGTTGTCCTCAACCCCCACAGTACGGATGGAAGCTCGTCGACCCAAGCTCCCGCTGCATGTTTCAGGTCACGCATCAACCGAGGCTTCAATCCTTTGAGAATCAATCCATTTGCCCGCTCGGCCTGCCCATTCGACCGATGATGAGATACTGAAGCGTAGTCGACTCTCGTGCCTTGAGAGGCACAAAAGGCTTTGAACTCTTCAGAATCGAAGTTCGAGCCGTTATCCGTGATGATGCTGTGCGGGACACCATATCTGAATATAAGCTCTCTGATGAAACTCACGGCTGTGCTTGCTTCAAGGCTTTTGATGGGCTTGGCTTTGATCCATTTGGTGAACTTGTCGACTGCTACCAGCACATGAGTAAATCCACTCCTGCCCGTCCTCAGAGGTCCAACCATGTCCAGTCCCCAGACGGCGAAAGGCCAGACGAGTGGAATTGTTTTAAGAGCTGACGCAGGTTTATGAGATATGTTGGAGTAAAATTGGCAGCCTTCACACTTGTCCACTATTTCTTTAGCCATCTCGTTGGACCGCGGCCAGTAAAATCCAGCTGGGTATGCTTTGGCCACGATGGTCCGAGAGGACGCGTGGTGACCACATGTCCCCGAGTGAATATCATTGAGGATCACTCGACCTTCCTTTGGCGTGATGCACTTCTGGCAAACTCCAGTTGCACTTTCTCTGAACAACTGCCCCTTTATCACAATAAAAGCCTTGGATCGCCAAACGATCTGTCGAGCCTTTTCTTCATCCTTCGGAAGTTCTTTCCTAAGAATATATGCAATGTACTGCACTGTCCAGTCGGGAGTGATGACTAGAACCTCCATGACCAAGTCAACCACGGCTGGGATTTCAACTTCAGTCGGATCTGCGGCACTCTTGGGCTGTGGTGACTCTTTTGTGAAGGGATCCTCCTGAACCGAGGGTGAACGAATGTGTTCCAGAAACACATTGCGGGGAATGGCCTCTCTCTTTGAGCCTATCTTCGCCAAGTCGTCTGCAGCTTGATTTTTCAATCGGGGCACATGGTGAAGTTCCAACCCCTCAAACTTCTTTTCCAGCTTCCTAACAGCATTGCAGTAACCAGTCATGGCTGGACTTCTTACATCCCATTCCTTCATCACCTGATTAACCACCAAATCTGAATCGCCATATACCATGAGGCGACGGACGCCGAGTGAAATGGCCATATGCAACCTGTCGTGGAATTGTCACGGCAGATGTCCTCTTGCAAGGACTTAGTCGTGGAGCCATCGCAACTAGGAAGCTTAAAGGGTTTATCGGGACAAAGGAAACGAGAGGTTTTATACTAGTTCGGCCCCTTACGGTGAAGGTAAAGCCTACGTCTAGTTGGGTTGGCATTGCTTGAGGTTTCGATGACCAGGGAGCGAGATACGCTATGCCCGGTTCTCGATTGGTTGTTTCTTGCCTAAGCCGCCAACAGGTCATCCCCTTATATACGGGTTGGCATACAGGCCCTCTGAGTCCCGGCGGCTTATAAACAATGTCCGCTCGGTGACTAGTTAAGTCTACCTTATGATACAAGTCATGCCTCTATGGCGGTTTACTACAACGGGCCTTAAGTCTCCTGTGGGCCTATGGCCCTTTGTTGAGTCGCCATCTTCATGCTTGGACTTGGGCTTCTGTCTGGTGAATCTCTTTATGTAACCCGGCCCCTCCTGGGCGGCTTACACAAATAGTTATATCCCCAACATTAGGCCCCAGATTGATTTGAACCTGTTCATGTCAATCTTAAAATATCTTAAAACATAAATCTTCAGTCTTATGACTGCGTGAAAAGACTTTCTTTAACCCGCCGTGACGTCATTCTCTGGATCCGTGTTAACCCGTCATGACATCATCTTTCCTTTTTATTCCGCCGTATCGCCCAACGGATCTCTGTCTTTATTGACCGTTCCGGAAATCGAGGCGTCGGGGCCGCTAGATAATAATTCTTATCTCCTCGTTTCCCATGCCGTCTCAGTTATGTTCTCCTTATAAGTAGGCGCGACCTAGGT